>OY728138.1:1455072011-1456322011 GCA_963277665.1 Viscum album
AAGTGGCTATCTTTTGTTTAAAATGGACTTAATTTTAAGTGAAAACAACAACTGACATACGCCAAACCAACCAAACGCCTTCTGATTCTATTTAAACATTATGAAAACGATCCATGGGTCATATGTGACATGTACGAGTCAATCCCTCATAAATCCGAGCTGTGGTGTGGCCGAAACCACTCAAACTATCTCTCTTTTATTTAAAATGGACATAATTTTAAGTGAAAACAACAACTGACATACGCCAATCCAACCAAACAACTTATGATTCTATTGAAACGTTAGTAAAACGATCCATGGGTCATATGTGATGTGTACGAGTCAACCCCACCTCAATCCAAGCCATGGTGTGACCGGGACCACTCAAACTGTCTCTCTTTTGTTCAAAATGGACTAAATTGTAAGTGAAATCAACAACTGACATACGGGAAACTGACCAAACACCTTCGGATTCTGTTGACACTTTAGGAAAATGATCCATGGGTCATATGTGACATGTACGAGTCAACCCCACCGCAATCCGAGCCGCGGTATGGCTGGGACCACTAAAATTGTCTCTCTTTTGTTGAAAATGGACAAAATTGTAAGTGAAATCAATGACTGTCATACGGGAAACTGACCAAATGCCTTCATATTCTATTGAAACTTTAGGAAAACTATCCATGGGTCATATGTGATGTGTAAGAGTCAATACCGCCTCAATCCGAGGTGTGGTGATGCCGACACCACCCAAACTGTCTCTCTTATGTTAAAAATGGACAATATTTTAAATACATACACCAAACTGATCAAACGGATTCTGATTGTGTTGAAACATTAGGAAAACGATCTATGGCTCATATGTGACGTGTACGAGTCAACCTTGCCTCAATCCGAGGCCCGGTGTGGCCGACACCACTCAAAGTGTCTCTCTTTTGTTTAAAATGAACTTAATTTTAAGTGAAAACAATAGTTGACATACGCCAAACTAACCAAACGACTTCAAATGATATTGAAACTTTAGGAAAACGATCCATGGGTCATATTTGACATGTAAGAGTCATTCCCGCCTCAATCCGAGCCACGGTGTGTCTAGGACCACTCAAACTATCTCTTTTTTCTTTAAAATGGACTAAATTATAAGTGATATCAACAACTGACATACGGGAAATAGACCAAATGCCTTCGGATTCTATTGAAACTTTATGAAAATGATTCATGGGTCATATGTGACATGTACGAGTCAACCCTGCCTCAATCCAATTCACCGTGGGGCGGGGAACACCCAAACTTCATCTCTTTTGTTCGAAATGGATAATATTTTATGTACATATGCCAAACAAATCAAACGGATTATGATTGTGTTGAAATTTAGGACAATGATCCATGGATCATAAGTGATGTCTACCAGTCAACCCAGCCTCAATTCGAGGCCCGGTGTGTCACTTATGGAGTCACAAGTGATTAGACTCCTATGAAAATACCTTTTCACCATATATTATTAAAGTGGTTGTCATGTGAAGATTGAAATGGGTGTAAATAATATTTGATTTATTGAAACCCTGATTCAACTATACTGGATGATTGTTGTCATATGAAAATTCAAATGGGGAATTATTCACCATGCCTCTAATCAAATAGGTGGTGTTCTTTTTAGTTGTTTTAATTCTGTTAGTGTTTTTAGTGGTGTGTTTTATGCAGGTCTATGCACTGGAGGGGCTACTGCAGGGGCATCTGTGCAACATTTCCGGAAATACACAATACCAACGGTTGTAAACCGTTGGTAAACTTTGAGAAAGAATTATACCAACGGTTCAATAAACCGTTGGTAAAAAACTGGTTTCAATGAAACCGTTGGGAAAATGATATACCAACGGTTGTAAACCGTTGGTATAACATCAAAATCATAGAATTCCCAACGGTTTCAATGAAACCGTTGGGGAAAAAACTATACCAACGGTTGGGAACCGTTGGTATAAGTTGAGAATTATAGAATTCCCAACGGTTCTAAACCGTTGGGTAAACCTATACCAATACATAGAGTGGGCTATCCCAACGGTTTACTTAAAACCGTTGGTATATATCTTTCCCCACGCCTTACTTCCCTATGGTTTGGAGAACCGTTGGTATAGAAAATACCAACGGTTTTCCAGCCTATACCAACGGTTGTAAACCGTTGGTATATACTCTATTTCCAGTAGTGAATAGATGTACCTAGAGGTAAAACTCAAAAACACCACACTGAGTTAGACTTGATCGAGAACTGGTGTATGACAACAGGCATTGCTGCACACTTGGTTTGACACTCTCAAGGGATATGATTTAGAGGATTCATATTTTCTTTATAAACCACTGAAATACATTTAGAATGATTAAAAATTGTAATACGAGACATTAGTATCATATTTTAGGATATAAGAATACATTCTAAAATTCTAGCATCATAATGATTATACGGTCAACCCTCATTGTCAATTGTATTCACAGAATATTTTTCAAACTGTAGTAAAAATAAGAGAAAACATAAAATATATTTATTTATCCACGATAAAATTAAAATTATGATCATATAAAGTGAAATGGACATGAACAAGCCCATTAAATAACACATTAATTCTTTATAACATATAATAAATATCTTGATATTTTTCAACAGATCAGAATTTGGATAAAATGAGTCTGAATTCAAAAGTGAAGTAAAATCTGTATTATTTTCAAGTGGTATCTTAATAATATCTTCCAAAGGTATGTACTTAAATTTTGAATTTTCAAAAGCTTTCTAACTTCTAATAAAGCACTGATAATACTATTCTTTTTCATCACTATAATTTTAGCACTGATAAAGACACATTTTATTAGCGCTTTATATTTTTGTGCTGATATATATATATATATATATATATATATATATATTTATATATAAGGTCCTTTAGGGGTATATTACATTAAACACACACACACCACACACATAGGAAGGAAAGGCAGGTCATAACTCCCCCTAAAAGATAACCCACCCATCAAGCCTTATTTATTCATTACATATCCTGAAGACCCATTAGACATGAAGCCCATAACATATCCCAAAGGTATAAAAACTGGCCTGAAGGCCCATCATTGCAGCATCATGCCAGCATCATATTTTCTATGTCACCAAGTATGCATCATGCTTGCATTGTCATCTGCCTGTTTCATGCATCACTACTTGCTTGCTAAAATTCACTCCCACCTAGATTTGAACCTGGGTCTGATGTAACATTATGGGGAACCTTCACCATCTGCCTATTTCACGTGTCGTGATGATAAAACTTCACTTTATCAGTGGGTTTTTGAAATCACTGATAAAATTGTTCCCAATTTTATAAAAATAACCCTAACAGAGTCTCCATCACTCGTGCCTTCAAACTTTGGAAGAACTCGACTAATGCCACCACCACTACCGTTGACGACCTCGGTATCTGCTACCCCTAAACCCTATTGTTGTCATTGAACCCACTCCAAACCCCATGCCTTTCTTTATCTCTCACTCACACCCTTAACCTCAACACCCCCTCACACGCTCTCATCCTCATCCTCTCACGCACGTGCCATCCATGAATTTGAAATTTATTCTCTTAGAATCTCCACTTAATGAAATTTCTAATTATTTTTATTCTACATCGATGGATCTAGTCATGGTGTTCAATAAATAAACTTCGATTTTTCATATTTAGATCCACTATTGAACAAAATCCATGAAAATCTAAACTTCAGATCTACTGATTTTAGTTCCACTACTAGAAAAATGACATATGGCCATAGACCAATAGCCACAAATTAATTTATCCATGGATATAGGTAAAATAAAACCACATAGAGACTCTCCCCCATGGAAACAACTCCCTCTAATTTTTCTCCCCCACCCTCACGCTCGGGTTTCCACTCGCCTCTCCCACCCTCGCTCTTGTGATTTCCTCTCCAACCCCCACGCTCTGTTTTCATCTCCCACCCTCGCGCTTGATATTTTCCCTCCCAAATCCATTATCCTCAACCGATATTCACTCGATCGATTATCCCTTGTCAGATCCTCATCGGCTTCTCCTTTACAGTTCCTCCATCCTTCGCCAGATTCTCCATTCTCGGTTCCTCCATCCCTCGCACATTCTTTTCCTCCTCCATACCCTTCTTTGGGTGTTCCTCCTACTTTCGGTGCATCGTCCAATGTTTCCCCTCTTCGCGATCGAGCTCCTTATCCTCCGAACGATCAAACCGCCCCTCTTGACGATTGATCTCCCCTCTTATAGCGTTCATCATTTCACTTGAGGTATGTTTCCTTATGGATTTTTTAGCGTTTCTATAAATTTTGGGCGAAATTGGTGGTTTATTTCACTTCATTGGTTTGGGTTTATTTATGAATAGATGAGTGGGAAGTGATGAGTGGTCAGATTTCACAGGTTGTGTTATCGGAGCACTTTTGGTTTTGTTTATCTATCTATTTTCATTTTGGATTTTTGTATCGGCCTTTTTTATTCTATTATATTTATGTATCTTCTTCCACATTGTTTTATTTCCATTAAATCTATATCCTTTCATGGATATTTTTTTATACTATGTTTATAAGGATTTTTAATTATTTTTACCATTGTTTGTTTATTTTTACATTAATATTCATGGGAGAAATCATTCCCAAAAGGGTTTTCTCAATACCCATGTACTAGTATCTAGCTTGGGGGTATTAGGAACCCCCTTTGGCCTAGTGGTGGGTTAGATTATGTGTCTATTAATATGGTATCTCTATGAAAGATCATTGTAAATTGATATTAGATCTGAGGATTCAGCATAGGGACCTTTGTTCTCTAATCCATCTCTTGTTATTTGGGGAAATTGGGTATGATATAGTTAGGATTGTCATCAGGACTTTGGTGGTTAGTCATGAGTGGGTTATTAGTCACCACCCTTCATAATGACACATGATTTTCCACGGTTAGTGGGGTTTGAGTTATGAATTTGGAATTTCACTTTATTTTTTGTGATGATGTGAAAATCCTCATTTGTATTGTGTGAGTTACCTTAGGGATCAAATTAAATTTTGTGATGGGGAAAAAATTTGTTTGATGGCATTATGTTAGTTCACGCGGTTGGATAAATAGGGAAATGAACAAACACTCAACCTTAATGACATTATAAGGAATGTTAGATAAATGTCCCATAACCTATATAACTACATGGCTTAGTAAAGCATGGTTATGTATCCCATTTCACTAGATGTTTATACTACCCTTTAGAAATTTAATGCACAAGTAGTTAAGTCAAGGAGGGTCTTATTTTATGTTGATTATGTAAATTGGTTTTTAAATTGATTTGTTTTTTCCCCCATTTTCGTGTGATTGTTCAAACCATTTTCTGTAAACTGTGTGTTTCTTATTGAAAGTTATTTCTGTTTGAAATGAATAATTTAAGCTTTTCTACAAAATGGTTTTGAATTTCGTTAAATATTTTTGGTTTGGGGGTTACTTCATTTTTGTTGTTTATAAAATGGAATTTCTTTTCCTAGTTTTTATTTATTTTTTTATATTGGTTGATTTGGTTATGGAAACTGGAAAATTCTTTAGTTATAAAAATCATTGGCTATACAATTGTATGATAATTTTAGATCCCTTGGCCTGTGTTCCAAAAAATATTTTTTGTTTTCATTGGATGATGATGATGCAGTTAATATTTAAAACAAAAATTAATTGTTGGTGAATTTTTTGGAAAACGGTTTGGATAATGGTATTAAAGCATTCGAGTTGATTGCTTATTTTGTAAGGAAAGTAGTGGTTTTTAAAATCAGGATAAAATGTTTTGGAACTTTCTACTAAAAGTTGAATTTTAAAAGAAATAAAATTTTTTCCAAATGGTTTTGTGCTTCTAAAAACATTGGAGTTATCAAAAAATGGTTTTTTTGTTTGGGAATGTAGTGTTTTTTAAATAAATGAAATTTTTTGAATATGGGTTTCCTTGTTTTCTTGTGCTTTATGGGTTTGTCCCATCCTGCAGGTTGGGACCATTTGATGTTATTTTAGAAACATGACAAAGTGTGGTATATGTTTTTATTTGATTAAAGCATGCCTCCACGAAAGGTATCGGGTTAAAGGGGAGTGTTTATCTTTAAGGGTAGTCATTTCCTTATTCATGGATCTTGTTAATTTTCAAAGCAGAGAGTAAATTTTTGACCATTTTTAGATGATTGAATGTAAAGATTGTGAACCGCTCTAGTGAGGACCAATCTCCTTATGTTTGTAGGTGTTGGTCGGATTTGGGGATTAGTGTATGATTTTAGATCCTTGTATCCTTGAGTTAACTTCTAATGGGTATGACCATTTGGGTATTCATTAGGTTTCACTTAATTTGGTTTTACTGTTCAGAGATTCTCACTCCATAATGTTCATATTTCCATATATGGATTCCTAGGATATTTAGGGCTTGTGGTGAATAAAAAATGAATATGGTGTGGTTGGAAACCTCTTTTCAGTTATGAGCAAGGGGATGTGAGTCCACAATCATAAAATTCCTTTACGTTAAAGTGGTGAAGTCAACAAAGATAAATAGTGACACATACAAAGAAGAGGTGGTTAAAAAATTAGCCTATATGTTCATTAAAGACATATAAAACAGACAAACAGTAAACAAAAGTGTAAAGAAATACATATCCAACACAAGTTAAGTTCAAAATAGATAAAAATTGGGGAGTAAGAAGATCCTAAGACTCTAGGTTCACATCCACAGGCTCCCAGCCTGGTGTCTTCCATATGAGTATCCTTCTCATTGGAAGAGAGATACTTAATATGGTTGGTATTATCAATAGACTGAATAGTTACCTATTATGGATAATGTGAAACCAAGGTGGCAACTGGATACCCATCTAGAATGGGTTGGTCTAAAATAAGAGGAATCTAATCTGGGATACTGGGTGCAGTCTGCTCATAAACTACTAGGGAACTCTATACTATAGTTGTGGTCTGTGTTGGAGTTTATGTTGAGGGATACTCATTAATTACCTTTATAATCTAAAAATATGTTTTGGTTTGGGTATTATAGTTAAAAAAAGTAGTTCTCTCCACCTTTTAAAATTGTTTTCTTATCAATTAAATTTTATTTATTATTTTTCATTATTATTTATCTTAATATTATTTATTCATTTTTAATATTTATTAATTTTTATACTTTTGGTATTTAATCATTTTCTAATATTTATTTATGAATTTTAATTTTCTATGTTTTAATATTTTTAATATGTATTCATACTCATTTTAATATATATCTATTTTTATTTTTTTTAATAATTTGTATAATTAATAAAACATAACAATTTTTTTAATATTTTTGAAGTCTATTTATTTTTATTATTCAATTTCTCTCATTTTTAACATTTATGCACTTAAGGTTATATATTCATCAATAATATTAATTTTTTTATTATTTTTTATAATTTATTCATTTTCAATATATATTCTTTTAATATTTTTTATTTTATTTTAGTGCTTTCAAAAAAGTGATAATAAATTTTTGGTTTTATAAGTGCTATAATATAAATCACAGATAAAATCTATCTTTATTAGTGCTAAAATTCTATCGCTTATAAAGATAGGTTTTATGAGAACGTATTATTTTAGTGCTAATTAAACCCATATTTATCAGTACTTTTTTTTTGAAATCACTAATAGAACTTTTAGAGATCTTATAAATTCAACCCTAACAAAACACATTTCTTTTACACCATTAAAGAACTCGTGGTAGTCTACCTCTATCACCACTCCCCCTCAATCTTCTTAAAAAAATCAACCCTCTAAAAACCTAAAGTATGCGATTATTTATACTTATTATCCTTGTGATACTATACACCATGATGTGTGTCACCTCCCTCACTCATACCTGATATGGAACCACCATCACACAGTCCTGAAAATGTCCTCGTCAAGTGGGGTTATCTCTTATTTCACCACCAAACACACATTTATGTTGGTCTACTCGATGCTTCTTAGTCCTATTGTTTTCTTTTCATTTCAATTTTGGGTGACTGATACTTGTCAGTGTACAAATGTTACATATTATTACAATTTCTCACTGCGTTTTCTAGATCTTTTATGTCTATTTAATCAAATGAGATATATTTGAATTAATCATACATGACATTTTTCCAATATGAATTATAGGTTATCCAAATACTCCCACTCCTTCCACATCATGAGGTTAATTTTGGAGAGAAGGATTAGATCAAACTTCAAACATGAAGGAGAGGAATCCTTTTTTTATGCATCCAATTTACTCCCATGGATTAAAAAAAAATTCATCCCATTTTCTTCTATTAATCAGTAGAAGAAACCCAGTCCTTTTAATATTTTCATTATCATGTACATCTACAAAAATAATTTTGTAACACAAACTGTTTTCCTCATGTTTAGTAAAAAAAAATTATTATAATAATTATAAAAAAAGTTAACATATTCAATAAAAAGTTTTGGATAATTATTTAGTAGGTTAATTCACATAATTTTACATTTTTAGTGTCAGAGTTCCATAAATTTTCACTCATAGTAGTTTTCCCCCATCCTAACCCCATTGATGATTCCTTCCATATTCATTTTAACTTCGGTTTCAATTAGTGAGTGGGTATTTATTTTCAGTACATTATTGATCTTTTCCCCACTTGTATTCATTTTGACCACTATTGGAATTATTTAAATCATCAATATCTTGATATTTTTCTAGTTAACTTCATCAGTTCATTCAATTAATACATATCCATAGTTTTATTTAATCCATGGTCCCAATTATGGGGACTCTAGGAACTCTCTTTAAAGATCAAATTATACTGCCTTTCACTCATTAAATTGGAATCATGACCAACATTCAAAATATCCATATCTACTTCCATATTTTTAAAACATTTCTCCTAGTTTCCTCTTTGAAATTTTCCCAGAGTTGATCTTATTTGTTGGTTCCACTAAGGATGAGATTTGTTTTTAGGTTATCCCAATTAATTAGTCCTATACTCTTATAATTAGTTTGAGATGAGGGTTTCTATTATTCCCACTGGGACACTTATTCAACTTGTTTTGAAGTTGATTTTTCCTTCTAGGATTAATAAAAATTTTCATTATTGTTTTTTGAGGATTTATCCCTATAATATGAACTATTTAAATTTGAATCATTCATGAAACCCCAATTATATTATTCTTCATTTTTCCAATAGCTTGATAACCAAATCCTAAGAAATGTAGTTTTTTTTATTTAAATTAAAGATATTATTCAAACTTTGGGTTCTCAATACCATGTTATTGGGACCTATCAATGTTTTCATCATCTCAAAAGAGATCAACTTTAGCTCCTATGCATCATATCATTGAAACACCACCTAGCCCGCAACTTACCAAGTGATGAAATGAATAAACATTAATTCCTATATCTTGGTGTACACCCACCTAAAAAATTAACATAAACTATCCTCGATCTCACTGTTTTTAAATAGATGAAAATTTAATTAGATTTTTTGTAACTTTTTTGACATCACACATTTCTTTCCTTCAATGATTTCCATTGCTACAAAACAATCTCAATACACCACATTTATCTTTTATTATCTTTGAATAATGGATTCATGTAGCTTAAATTATTTTTATGAATGGAAATTTATGGGTTCTAAGATCATACATTCTATATATTTATTTATTTTGTTAAATATTAACATTACTGAATCAAATAGGATGGATATGAATGGAAACTGGATGGAACCCGAACATATGAAAAAAGGGTATAAATATGAGGTGAAAGAGTTCATCTTGTTTTCAAAATATCTTGAATATATACCTTCTCATATCCTTTGTCCATGTTTACAATATTGTTATTCAAGACTAATTAGTCTATTGGAGTTGGAAGAACGATTGATCTATCATGAAATAGATCGAAGTTAGAAATGTTGCACAAAACATGGGGAAAATATAATGTTTCTAGTGACTGGGATAACACTAAGTTTTATGGATCATCTGATATGATTACAAGTGTGAACAATGTTGGAGATCTTATCAAAGATATGATTAATGGTGTGAATGATGATGGATATTGTATTGAGTAAACTAAAATGATAGTTAAAGATGAACTTTATGATTGTCCAAAATTGTTTTAAAATTTAAGGAGTTGCACAATGATTCCATTGTATGCTTTTTATACTAAATATATATAATTTTTATCCATATTGAAGTTATATAATGTAAAATATAGTAATGGATGGAGTGAAACCAACTTTATTGAACTAATTTCTCTCTTGAATGATATGATCCTAGATGATAATGAACTTCCTTGCTAAATAAATGGTGCTAGATGAATTATATATTCAATGGTTATGATCTCTAAAAAAATACATGAATTTTCTAATGAATGTATATTATTTCACAAGGATAATGAATCACCTAAAAAATATTAAATTTTATTGTGTCTTGATATAAGAAAAATTAATCAGGTCCTTCAAATGTGTTATGATACTTTCTAATCATTCCATGGTTTAGGAACCTATATAGAAGTGATGAGACTATAAGGAAATTAATGCGGCATGTAGATAAAATAAATAAAGATGGGAAAGTTTCATCACCCAATAGAATCTCTTTAGTGGTAAAAAATTGATCAGGGGTATCTTGAATTTGAAAATGATTTGAGAAACCTTCATCTAGCTCTATCTATAGATGAAGTGAATCCCTTTAGGTTTTAAAGAATATGCCTCATTACATGAACTGTTATGTTGATAAATTATAACTTGAAACCATGGTTATGCATGAAGTGAAAATACATTTTGTTATCTTTTATTATATAATGACTAAAACAAATGTATAATGATATTTATGTTTATTTGGATTAACTGATTTTTTATTTGAAATTATTATTGGATTCGGGCATTATGTTGTATGATTTTATAGAAATGAATATTTCACAATGGTAACAAGAGCCTCAACCTAGTTGGTGAGGACTCGACAAGTTCATCCAAGAGGCCCGAGACTAAAACCAAGTGGAGGGATAATTTTTGGGTTACTGTAGCTGGTAATGTAGTAGTTACTATAGTAGTTACTGTTTAGTACTATAGTAGCTAGAACTATTCACCTGTTTGGGCCTTCAGGACACCATTTTGTTCTCCATGTCCTTTAAGGCCTTCAGTCCACCCAAGTCATTCAGGATAGTAAGGATTTCGGTCCACCACAAGTCATTTGGGACACCTCAAGGTCTTCGGGCCACATGATCAATACAGTTTCCCCAGACAGACTCTATAAAAAAACGAGGATCCCCAGAGGAAGATTAAGAGTAGACGCACCCACCAGAGAAGAACTAACGAATTTGGAAGAATGAGAGGGTATAAAAATGCCATCAGGACTAGCATGTGCTTGCACGAGAAGCTTAGCCGGATGACCATGCAAAGGTATAATGCAATCATCACGATACAAATTTTGGGGAGGGGAAATTCCTTGTAGTTATAGTCTAGTTGAATTCCCTAAGACCTTTGGGTTATGTAATGTATCATAAGCCTACATTCCATGTAATCATTAAGCCAACAGGATTTGTAAGGGTTCCCCCTCATCCCTTGAAAGGGGGGTTATCAAAAATCAATAAAAATAAGGCCTTAGGTCTATTCGGGGAATATTTCACATTGAAGTCAGGTTGTATTGGATGATAAATTACCTTCCTTGTATAAATTTTTTAGGATATAGTATAAAATTAATTAAATGGTGTACCATTTGTGAAAAATAAATATACTCAATTAGAATGAAAAATTCATCTAACACTATGTTTCTAGGACATCATTGATTTCTACCCTGATAACATAAATACCGGTCTTGGAAAACATAATTTTATGGGTGTTATAAAGAAGGTAAAACATAATCTCCATTAACAAGTGATCAAGTTTTTGAGAAATTAAATATGGACATATTTTTTGGTAAAACCTCTATGAAAAACATTACGAAAACCAATTGGAAAAATAGATAGTTTTTTTTGAATTACCAATTAGGAATTGTTTGTACGTTCGACAATTTATTGATGTCATGCATGTGGAAAAAATATATGTGATAGTGTAATTAGAAAATTACTAAATGAACTTGTAAAAAAAGGATGGAATTAAGGAATGTTTGTACATGATTGACTTGGGGATATGGGAATAGTTAGAACTAGTGAAGGGTAAAAGATGAAATTTTCTTCCTCCGGTTAGGTACACTCATTCTTGGAAAGTAAAATATTAGTTTTTCAAATTCTTAATGATGAAAAGGTTTCATAGGGATATTCATAAAATATCAAAAATCTCATGGAAATGAATTATTTGAAGTTAAAGTGATTGAAATCACAAGACTGGAAATTTTTTATGCAAGATCTAATGCTTTTGTATTTATGGTGTATTTTTCCTAAGAATTTTCATCATACATTAACCAAGGTCTATTTATTTTTCAATTTTATATGCTATAATGTTATAGATCAATAAAATTTTCTTAATATGGAAAAGTAAATTCCTATCATATTATGTGAATTAGAGATGTTATTGCTGCCATCTTTATTTGATATGATGGTTTACTTAATGGTTCACTTGGTTAGAGAGATTCAGCTATGTGGTACTATACATTATAGAAGGATGTACAATAATTAATTAAATAGGATTATTTTGAAAGGGTATGTCAAAAATTGAATTTATCCAGAAAGTTATATTTTTAAGTGATATGTTGTTGAGGAAGCACTCGCATTCTATATTGACTACCTGTCCGATGAAAAATTTATTAGTATACTAAAATATCATCACACTGAGCATCTTGTGGGTGAAGGATACTCTAGAAAAGATGTTTTTGTAATTACTATTATAGAGTGAGAGTAGGATCACCTTTACATTTTTTATAGCAGCTTAGAGTTTTAACCATGTTTTGAAACCCAAAAAGTAAATATTAGGCATTTGAATTCATCAAGGGTTGAAATAAAGATATCAAATACACATAATTGATAGTTTATAGGATGGTTTTAATTCCATATTTTTAAGGAGTCTACTAAAAATCTAGGTTCAATTTTAGAACAATTTTGATGGCTAGATAGAGGATGAAGTGTTAATGTATTAATTTATAATGGTTATACAAATGAGAATGTTGACCACTGTACTATGAAAAATTGTGGAGTTTCACTTATGGATGAAGAGATGCATGAATCTGGTAATAAGTAAAAACAATCAAATTTATTTTATTATTTCATACTTTGTTATTATCAAAATAATATGTGGGATGGATTATACAACATTACAAGTTCTAATTTTTCAATAAAGTGGGTTGATAATTGGAGAGCAGTTAAAATAAATGAATTGAGATTCATGAAAGAGTATTTCAGAAAGGAATTGTATAAATATGAACCTTTTATAATGGAATCATATGCAGTATTTGTATTTTATTTTCTGGATCCTATAAACAAAAGGTGTTCAATTGTTTAGCTATCAACCAAAACCACTAGAGGGTAAGATGTCAATTCAATTGAGGATGACCGTTTCATTAGGATGTCACAATTATTTTTTGTAGGTCCTAATATATATGGGGTCTTGTATAATATAGGATACCATAATAAGGGGATTTGCATACTCGATAGAGGGGTCAAATCACTTAAACCTTTACAAAAGTGAGTTTAATAATAATGTTATTTTTTTGTTATATGCATTGTGTTACATCATATTGTTATTTTTTCAATGCTACATTTACATATTATAAATTAAATATTCATCCACTTCTATAGATAATGGTGTCTTCACACGTCGATGCTCCTAAATAAAGTAACAATAGGTTTCTTGACATGTTGAGGCACACAATTTAGAGGAACAAAAAGTTTATGCACATGATGATGCTACCAATTCAGAGGAAAAACTTACTAATGATGTTGAAGATGATGAAATGGTAGATAGTAAATAACTTATGTTCTAGAAAAATGTAAGAATTGTAGTGTGATGGTGTTATTAAAAATTATTATAGAGAGAAATAGAGGAATCAAATTTGTGGTTGGATGGAATGCATGTGACAAGAATGTTAACCCTAATAAGGCCATTTTTAGAAGATAAATTAATATCACCACTCAAATGCACACTTTTATTAATTTAGAAACATGGAAAATTGTTTTTCCTATGATTAAGGCACTAATTTTGATAGATATTATTGTAAAATTGTGATATAATTTCATTATTTTACTAAAAAATAATAAAATAATGATTTACTCTGCGTTATCCCTTGCAGAGTGCATTTATACTAGATAAATGCTGAATGAAATTTGTATTAATGCTCAATAGAAAGTATAATAGAGGATTTAAAAACGTTTTATGGAGTATCATCCTATGGACACTGAAGGGAATATAAACTCGCACCCACCATAGATGTTCGTACACCTGATAATCAAGGAAACATGAAATGTGTTTATTAGTAACCATGAGGAGACATCTTTTTAGGTACATTGTGATTGGAAATAAATTGTGTGAAAATACATGAACTAATCACTCTGATTAATAATTTTTAATCTAAAAAATAGTAACTGAGTCCTGAAAATATGAAATGTGTAGAAAAACTAATATACCCCTGCTATAAAGAAAGTATGGGGTATACTTCACTTGAAAAAATGGTATGTTTTTTAAATCTATAGTAATAATTTTATATGACATGAAACAATAATATAATTATATTCTTTGGTTTATATACATATTGATGAATCAAAATACAAATCCACTTTCATCCTATGTCATATGCTATGTAAATAGGCTCATGTAAATAAATACAGGATACAAATAAATGAAAATGAAAAAAAATATGGGAAAAATGTGTAAGTATGAAATAATAAAAATATTTATATTTTAAATTGGTATTACATAATAATGACTACTTATTTGTATATACTTTTTATCTAGTTTAGACATGGGAATCATCGTCATTTGTACCTGATGAATGACTATTATTAGTGGTCTTGAAGTTGGAAGAACAATATAGTCACATAAAAGGTGCAGGTTTTAGGTTGTTTCATAGAATATATTTTGATAAAATAAATGCACATGGGTATAAAGATAAGAAAATGGATGAGATGTAGGAACAATTAGATTCCATAAAATAAAAAGTAAATTGGTAGTCTAAGTTTTTAGAAAATATTATAGTGAAGAATCAAAGAGAAGAAACAAAAGAAAAAACAACCACTTCATGAAGATGACCCCCCCACCACCACCACCACTAGCTTTGAGGAAATCCATTACCCTCAAAGGTAATCCATATAAGAGGTAAGATATTTTTTCACTACTATTTCTGTGAAATGTGAATCAATAAGACACTAATACCTTTCATGTATTGATATTCTATAGGGTCAAAATGATTATGATTTATATCTATTATCACCCAACCATCACCTTGCTATGAGGGGTGCAATGTATAATATCCAAGGAGATATTATACAAAAAAACATCCAAAATTTCATGTGAGATTAGGGATTCATGAACCTCATAATCCAAGCATTGTGCTACCTATTCCCCTTTAAGATCTAGATGTTCATATACTTACGATTTCAATTGGAAATTTTGTATCATGGCCATATGATCATATTAAAATACAAGTCTATAAGGAGGAATTTTTCTCCTATTTATTTTTATGCAAAAACATTGACTATTATAGCAAAAAGGTCCTAACTAATGAATTTTATTACATATGGAGAAAGAGAAGGGGTGGAATGGATGGTCGAAGAAAAATGATCTAAAGGATCAACCAATAAAATAAAAATACCTTCATAAAGTACCTTTACCCCACTAGTCTTCATTCCACATTTAATAACATTACAAGTTCATGTGGATAAAATGTTCAAAAATTGGGATACAACAATAATTGATTTTGAAGAACAGATGTACGTAGAGGTTATTACAGTCTATCTTAGTATTGAGAATGTGGATAAATTCCTAAATCTTGAAAGTCTATGAGTCTTAGTTGTAAATGTATACATGAGGAGTGTTTCCATAATTTTTTTGTCCAATAACTCATCTACTATATTAATTATAGTTAAATAGTACAATTGATAATGAATAAATATTTTATGTATTAATAAATTACTAATAATTATATCAATAGAAAATTTAACAAAGATTTATAATTAAAATATCATAAATATTAGTTGTTATAAAAATAATTAATTAATTATATAAAAATATAATATTAATTAATAATAAATAATACAACTGACTATTAATAAATATATTGCTTATTAATAAATTGTTATTATTTAATATCAAGAAAAAAATTTACAAATATTTATAAATAATATTCACAGAAATTCATATTAATAATAAATATTATTTTGTTAATTACATAAATAAATTATTATTAATACATACATACATATATATAAACATATAAATAGGTATGAATGGGGTTTACACCTCTTTCACTACAACTAGGAATCATGAACCTCATTCACACTTCTTAGGAAAATAAAGAAGTGTGAATGGGTTTCATGCCTCTTAGGACCAATTTTTTAAAATACTATAAAACCTATATATTTTTTGATTTTTTTAAATCGTAAAACTACTTAAAAAATCCCATTTTTAGTGTGAGAGAATGAATTGGGATGTGGTTGTGCGCTGAGAAATGATAGTATATATATACAGGCACAAGTTTTTTTAAATATAGTTTTTTTAATATTAAAATAATACTGGTTTTAAATTTTTCTAAAAATAGGATAGAAAGTCTACATCGGCCTTTCGCCATTGGGTTTTAGTCCAAAGGTAGTAATACCTATGCTTCCTCTTCCCAACTTAAGAAAATAATAATAATAAATATTTTTTTTTGTATATTGAATATATATTGTTTTAATTTTATTATATATATATATATATATAATTTTTTAGTGATACCATTATTATTAGTAATTAATTTTTTACATTACTAATATAATTAAGATTTTTGTTTAAAATATATTGTTAAGTACTTTATTAGTTACATTAATAATTATATTATTTTCATCATTGTTAATATTTATTATTTTAATTATTGTAAATATATAATTTTATATTTAATATATTTTAATAATGAAATTACTAAAATTTTATTATAATAAAATAATTAATAATACTTCATAGTAATGTAATTAATAATATAATACTTAATAAGAATTATGTCCATTAATATTTGTAAGTGAAAATGTTATGTTTTAAGCAATAAATCTTTGCGACGTTTAATATAGCTTTTGTTTATTATATTTATGATTTTATATTTAAAATTACTTTTTATATTTTGAGTTGGTTTTTCCAATTTCATTTAGATTGTATTTAAATTTTATAATTTATACTCTTTCAAAGTCACCTACATGAAACATAATAATACTTCAAGTTGGTGGCTTCAGAAGTATATAAATAATAAAGTAAAAGTAAAACCTACATGAAATTGGACACACTTAATAGACATATAAAAAATAAATAAAAATAAAAATCATTTCATAAAAACAATTAATGAAAAGTAATTTTAGTGGCATAATATGTTGTTGTTTAAAAACATTACACTTGTATTTATAAAAAAAAATTACATTCCTTTCATTTTCAATTTTTTATATGTTTAGTCAATGTTCTAGATTTCATTTAAATTTTAATTATACTATATTTTATGTGCATTTATCTTTTTATGTGTGAATATTATGTTTTTAATCAATAGTATTTGTAACATGTAAATTAGCTTTTGTTTATTATATTTATGAAATTCGTTTCATTTAAAAAATAGATGTTTAGGCTATGTTTTAAGTTTTAATTAGATTGTTTTTATAGTATATATTTTATAATATTTTAAAGTTACCTACATGAAATTTAATAAGTTTTCCTATGTTTCAATTAGTAAACTTTGAAAGATTATAAAATATATACTGTAAGTAAAATATAAAAGTAAATTGAATCAGTGGATAAACATTTAAAAAATAATTGATAGTAAAAATAATTTCATCAATTTAATAGACAGAAAGTCATATAGAAGATAGAATACATTGTTGTTTAAAATCATTTTAGTCAACAGAAAACATTAAAATAAATGAGTAGAATCAATGTCTATGATGATGTCCCATCCCACAATTTGGTGCATGAATGGGAATCCCATATCGATATCACTGACCTCTATGCTAGGGTGGAGTATGATAAGATAGAGAGGGATTATCCATAGGTGCAGGAACCTCGTTTTTCTCTTGATTTTCCTTTAAATCAATGGGAGGATGTGGAATCTTTATATCTTTATGTGAACCTAATCCTTTCCCTACTATTTAAGTAGAAGGACCTTCCATCATCTACCAGGAGAACCATAGGGCCTATAAAGGCTCAGTTACAAAAGGTGATATCATGGTAAATGAATCCTAATAGGATTTTGTGTTAGATATACCTAAGGAAATTGATGGATATCCTGACAATATAAATAGATCTCATACCTCCTGGTGTAAATCCCCAATCGGTTGAGGCTGGACTGCTAGAGGTGTGATCTCTACCTGTAGAATAGGTGAGGCCTCGCGTGAAGCACAAAGCAGTCTACGTTATCGTCATCATGGATCCTCAGTATTAACAACTGCTAAAGGAGGATCCAGAGTAGGAACCTCCTCTCCCTGGGTAGGAACAACACCTCTCTGAGGCAGATGATAAAAGATACTGTCATGTAGAACATGATGCACTGGAATCACCCCTACGTTGCATCATGGTATGTTGCATGGATATAAATCCCTCCTCCTATGGATCAGACATGAAGACAATGTTATGTTGTTGAGTATCATGTAATTAGATTCAAAATGAATTAAAAAAAGTACAAACAATAAAAAATGGAAATTTATTAACTTATCATACCTTGAACCTCTCTACAATGTGGAGTAAGATATAGTATAAACTGTAGTCTATAACATGGACCATAATCAAGCTACTCTTATAGAGGTAATCACATCATATGCATACCCTCGATATAAAATAATGGTTTTCTATCCCATAGTTCTATATATTATTCATGTTCTTGGTTCTAGTCACCCTTCTACCTCCCTATTCACTTCACAAAATGAAGTGATACTGACTATCTAGTTGGAAATGGAATATGATGAACAAATCAAAATTGGCTAATAAATCTATCAAGTTGGCGCCACTCAATAATATGAAAGTGAATGATAGGGACTAAAATCGTGAAATCATCAATCCCATCAGGGTAGTATGTGCGAAATTGGTCTAATAGAGTCCAGTATGGAATCCATGTAATTTTAATTGACATGTGACATTTGTTAAAAAAATTATTAAAAAAAACATAATATTCTTAAATTGATTAGTCAAGGAAAGACTATATATACTTACATTTTTGGGAATTGGATTGTCTAACAAGAGATTATTAGCACCCAATTTATTACTTAACATCTTGAAAAAGGGGTGTTCTGGAATCCACCTATAATGTACAACATAGAATGTGATAAATAATAAGAAATTAAATTTAATAACTCATAGTATCATCAGAATATAATAAAGATGATTGATCATACCAGTATCCACATGGAGCATCAAGAAGAAAATCTATATGAATCTCCTGACTAGAAAAAATATGGGAGATGGGAGGGATGTTCTCTCATTACCACATATGAATAAGGATTATGTATCCCACAAGATTAGTGTGATCTGATTTACATTCCATATATAATGCTCTGTAAGTATATTCCAAGTATACAGATCCTCGGTTGTATCTCCCGGCATGATCAAAATCCTTCAATAGCCTCAGATACATTGTTTGGACATGCATACTAGAGTGATTAATGCATAGTGTCCATCCAATGAGCTTCAAGATATATGTATGGGCATAACGCATGATAGTATGTTTGTCAGAATCAGTAGGTAATTGTGCAAAGTGCATCTTAATACAACTCATAGATATCGACCTACCATATATAGCATCATCATCACCCACAATTTCTATGCCAAGAAATCATTGTACAAGATCAGAATAGTCTCCACAGGTGGATCCAATAACTGCATCCCCCTATAAATGAAGACTGAGAAGAACTACCACATCCTCAAGGGTGATGGCCATCTCTCCCTCAAGCAAGTGGAATGTGTGAGTCTCAAGTCTCTATCTCTCAGTGAGGGAAGCAAAGAGGTCATGATTAAAAAATGTATAATTATATAAAACAATTATATACAATCTAGAATGGTGTAGGTATGGTATAATAGTGTCTAGAGGTGGAATGTGATGATAATAATGGGCTCTACACACCCTAATCCATCAAACCTCATAGTCCACTAACACTTCATATGAAACATTCTTATACTCCTTAGTGAGGAGAGTAGTATCCTCCATCTTTGTGTATAAAATAGAAATATATATTAAGTAATTGTAAAGTTGAAATATAAAATTATGGCCAACATAGTATTATGACTGGTTGAATGTAAGTTTTAATATGTATATTTCCATTATTTTATAAAAATTTTATTTCCAAAAGAAAAGGACATGTATTCATGCTTCTAAAAGAATATTTCTAAATTGGTTTTAGATATGGTTTTACCTTAGAAAGGGTGTTTTGTTAAATTTGGTGTGTTTTATTTATGAAATAGATTATGTAATGGCTTGATTGATTCAAACACTTTTGTGTAATGTGTTGACATAAAGTACTATGTGGGTTAACCAGGATGTAAGATATAGGTTTTTCCAAGTGACCATGTGAGCATCAGAGGGAGGACTGTGTGAGATGATATTTTTTTTCCAAAGGGCTGAGAGAGAATTTTGGTAGGTAGATTGTGTGATATTCCATGTTGGAGTTAATACATAATTATGGCTGAGAGTGTGAACTCAATCCAGTAATGTTAGTGTATCATTTCTTGTTATTACCTTCCTGATTTCATATGCTGCATCTCAAACATTTCCCTTATTATTGAGGCTAGTCCATCCTATTCCACATCTTGTTGGACTTTGGTCTCCCTCGTTGTCATGACTTTTTGATGTCAGGTATCAATATTGGTTGGTCTTTGAGCAATGGGAAATGTCGAAACTCCCCAATAGGAAACCATGGTTCATTATAGTAGTTATCAATGTTGTCCATCTGGTACACCGTATCATCATATTATTCTCATGATATGTTCATAGAGGCACATAGTGCAATGGTGTGTGTGCATGGAAACCACAATTCTTGGAAGTTTCCTCATTGAAAATTCCTCACATATAGTAATACCACCAAGGCTCGACCGTTTATAACTAGGATGGGTCCGAACACACTTGAACTTCAAATTGAGAGTATTCTTGGTAGAAAAGGTTCACTCGATAAGTAGAATTTTGTTCAATGTTATTTTCAATATATCATTAAAAGTGAAATTCATACCTTATACCTTATTGAATCCCATTCCCAATCTATTTTTATCTTTCATCAAAGTACTTGACACAATGATAAAATTTCTCTCGAGTTAGGCCGGTAATCGGTAACTTGCAAAGCCCCTTGAAGTCTCTATATATGTACTCCATAATGTTTGTGTTCATGTGTCCATTCATATTCCCCTATCACATTCCAATATCCATTTTTCTTTTGGAATCTTCATTATATAATCATACACTCCATAATTATCCCTATAGATTTATTTTAATCATTGTTCAAACCTTCATTGGTCTAGATTAAATACTATCTGAAAGTGATCATATTTCACATAAATTAATTTTATCATGATGTTGAAATAGTAAAAAATAATAAAGAGATTGTATACCAATCCACATGATTTCCTTCTTCACAGGTTCGTCATAGAATGTTTTTTTACATTTCTAGAAATGTGTTTGATGTAGTGATGATGATTTTAATTCATAGGTATCAATGTAATAAGATATTCATTGATTGCCTCATTGATTTCCCGATGGTGATCAGATATAAAAAAGACACCACTAATGTGGGTGAAATGGTTAATGATACATGCTAAAAACTAACTCCATGATTCATAATTTTCCTTCACCACAATGGAAAATTTATGTGGAGAAGGTGAATGTTTTCCATCTTGGTTTTTCGAAATCAACAATTTGCAATGTGTATTTTCTATATAGAAACATCCCATTAATTTATAATAACTATTTTTAGAAAAAAAAGTATAGAATTTCATGGAAGGAATTATCAGAACAACTGATGAAATTTGACATGAGATGGATTAAGTCGTCTATATTGAGACACATATTTTTTCATATTGAGATGGAAGAAAACTTGGTCATTGAGTCTCATTATGGCTAGAAATTGCAGCAACACCTGATATGAGTCATCCCAATCACTATAAACCATGATAATTTCTTTATGTTTCTCCATCCATGCTTAATTATAGGAAATATTATAACCAAAATTTTGTTGTATCCTCTCCTGAACAAGGGATACAAGAACATCTTATCAAGTATTAATCATCTCAATGATAATAGATGACATAAATTCAACAACCAATGATGTATGATTTTGTGTGAGTTTTGGTTGAACGCAAGTATAAGATGCCTCAAGTAGTTAGTTTAATGTTAAATAATAATTAATCATTAATTAATCCTAAGTTAACCGTTACTTAATCATATGTTAATAATTACTTATTTAAAATTTAATCATTACTTATTCCTAAGATAATCATTCCTTAATCATTCATTAATAAACCATTAATCACTAGTAAATAATTTGTTAAGAATTCATTAATTAATAGTTATTAAGTAGTTAGTTTCAAGTTAATTAATAGTAATCATTAAATAATTATTTTTTAATAATTATTTAATCATTAATTATTTCAATGTTTAATCGTTGAATCATCATTCCTTAATCAATTATTACTAATTAGTTAATCGTTATTCAATCGTTCTTTAATATTTTGTTAATCATTAGTTAATCATTCGTTATGCATTATTTAATCATAAGTTAACTACACCTTAATCATTCATTAAACACTCATTAATCATTACTTAATTAATAGTTATTAATTAGTTATGTTAAGGTAAATTATTAGTTAATTACTATGTAATTATTATTTAAGTAGATAGCTTATAGTTAATTAACAATTAATAAATACTTAATTGTCCGTTGATAATTACATAATCATTAATTAATCATATGTTAATCATTAATTAATCATTGATTAACCATTCTTTAATCAATCGTTAATCCTTGTTTTACCATTTGTTAATCATTAATTAATCATTGTTTAATCACTACTTAATCATTGTTTAATCACTACTTAATCATTCGTTAAGCATTAGTTAATCCTAAATTAATTATGCCTTAATCATTCATAAATCACTCTATAATCATTAATTAATTAATAGATATTAAGTAGTCACTTTATAATTAATTATTCATTAATTAATAGTTAGTCATTAAGTAATTATTAGTTAATAATTTTTAATAATTATTTAATCATATGTTATTCATTAGTTAATTATTAACTAATCATTAGTTAAATATTAGTTAATCATTAATTAATCATTCCTTATTCATTCGTTAATCTCCCATTAATAATTAATTAATTAAATGGTAAGTACTTTATTGTTAGTTATTTTTTAATTACTGTACATCATTATTTAATTATTATTTAATCATTATTTAATCATTAATTAATCATTACTTGATCCTAAGTTAATCCAAAGATAATCTTATGATATTCTACATAATTCATTAGTTAATCTATACTTAATAATTAATTTACCATTAGTTAATCATTATTTATTAAGTAGTTAATTATTTTCAAATCATCATTTCAAAAATATTTATTCACCATTTAGTGATTATTAATTACTTATTATGTAATTAATGTTTAGAAACTACTAAGTTATACATAAAAATAATAATAATATAATAATAAATCCATTACTAAGACTAATTATAAATTCTTTAATCAAAAGTCATAAATAAATAATAATATTTTATATACTAATATTAACTATTATTTCTAAACTATATCTAACTAAATTAAAAACTATGTAAATAACATATTTAAACCTAACTAAAAACAAATAAAATATGTAAATAAAAAACTTTAAAATAAATAAGAAAAAATGCCTCTAAATGTTGCTTCAAAAAATTCATCACTCCTTTTAGGCCGCAAAAAATGCCGCACACAAGGGACAAATACTAGGGAATAATTAGAGAGATAGGGAGTGGAATTAAATAGAGGGAATGGAATTGAGTGAAGAGAAGGGGGAGGTGTGGGTTCCTATTATAGGGGGTCAGGGAAAAGGCGACAACAACCATGCTGCATTTCAATTAGTCCCTTTTTATTAATAATTTTTTATTTATATTTTTCTATTACTACCAGGACTGTTGACATTACTCATATTCAAAATAGGTAATATAATTTATTAGAAACGAATTTGAAGAAAATATGGTGTTATATTGTATATATAAATCTTGAATAGGTGACTTCCTACTACTAATGTAGTTAATTTTCTCTTCATTTTATCAATATTTTTTTTGTTAATTACCTTTTTATTTTAATCTGATACTTATTCAGTTAATTTTTATAGATATCATGAAGAAATTACTTCAATGGTAAAGTCTTCAACAATCAAGATAAAACACTTATCAATAAAGTCTTCAAAAAGGATAGTGCACTCATGTACTATGATCATACACTCAACATGGATGATGCACTTTTCTTTTTATTATAAAATTGACTCAATATTCTGGGTTATCAAGTAGAAAACATTCACCTAGGGAATGGTAAAAACAATTCAACGTCAAGCATATTTTATTTTGAATCACTGCATTAATGTTGTTATATATCCAATAATTTGTAATTCATTGTATAATAAAAAACAATGTTTGACATGTATAAATCAAAATCCCATCAATCTGATACACAATGTGATTGGAATGACTTGAAGTGCATGTTTTTATTTAAAATTAAAATTTTAGTGGAAAATGTTGAATACACACTCAAAATAGAGAAAATGCATTCAAATTGTTTTGACTCATTAGAAAAATGATTCATAAGTCATTTTTGATGTGTAGGATTTATATTCACCTCAATTAGATATATGATGTGTATGGTATGACTCTAAGTGTATGCTTTTAGTTTAAAACTGAAAAATTAGTTCAAAAAAGAAGTCACATACTCAAAATCAAGAATACACATTTATATTTTTTTTATACTTTAAAAAAGTATCCATAAGTCATTTGTGACATGTAGGAATTATCCTCACCTCAATATGATACACAATGTTCCTGGTATGACTCAAAGTGTATGTTATCAGTTTAAACTTAGAATTTTAGTTTAAAATATGTGTCACTCACTGAAAAATGAATTAAAACACCTGTGTTGTCTTGATACTTTTGGAAAATAGTTCTTAAATCATTTTTTACGTACATGAATCAGCCTCACATTAAATAGAAATAAGATGTGACTAGTATGACTTGAAGTGCATGATTTTAATTTAAATTGCCAATTTAGTAAAAAACACATGACATACTAAAAAATTAGAAAATGTATTCAATTTTTTTTGATACATTATAGAAATGATACTTAAGTTATTTTTGACATAAAAGAAACAACTCACATCAATCTGACACATGGTGTGACCCACATGACTCCAGGTATGTATTTTTTATTTAAAATTGACATTTTAGTTTAAAACACACATCACATACTCAAATCCAAGAAAATTTATTTTTATTTTTTTGATAATTTATTACAAAAATCCATAAGTCTTTTTTGTTTTATAAAAATTTGTTGCATCCCAATTTTATATACAGTGTTCTCGGTATGACTCAAAGTGTATTTTTTCAGTTTAAAATAGACATTTCAGTTCAAATCATGTGTCACTCACTAAAAACTAATCAAACATTCTCATATTTCCTTGATACTTTAGTAAAAATATTTATAATTCATTTGTGATGTGTAGGAATTATTCATACATCAGAAAAACACTTTATGTTATCGGTATGACTCAAAGTGAATGCTTTCAATTTAAATTGATAGTTTTGTAAAAAAGAAACATGACATACTCAAACTGAGAAGATGCATTCATATTGTTTTGATACTTTAGTTCAACAATCCATAAGTCATTTATGACATGTATAAACCAAACGCATATCAATCTGATGCATGGTGTGATTGGTATGACTCCAAGTGTGTGTTTTTATTTAAAATTGACACTTTAGTTCAAAACACACATCACATACTCAAAAACATATAAAATGAATTTATATTATTTTAATATTTTATGAAAATTATAAAAAACTCAATTTTTATGTGTATGAAATGGTTGCACCTCAATCTGATATACAGTGTGTCTGGTGTGAATCAAAGTGCCTGCTATCAATTTAAAATTGACATTTTAGATCAAAACATGTGTCACACTCACTGAAAGCTAGGAAAACATGCTCGTATTATCTTGATATATTGGGAAAATAGTTCATAATTCATTTGAAACATCTAATAATCAGTCTCCCATTAAACCGATAATCGATGTGTCCAATATGACATAAAGTGTGTGTTCAGTTTAAACTAACATTTTAGTAAAAAAGAGATGTGACATACTAAAAAATGAGAAAACTCATTTTTTACTTTTTTGATAATTTAAGAAGATGATCCTTATGTTATTTGTGAGATGTATGAATAAATTTCTTGTCATTATGATGCACGGTGTGACCACTATGACTCTAAGTGTGTGTGTTTATTTAAAATTGGTATTTTAGTTCAAAACATGCATCACATACTCAAAATTGAGAAAAGACATTAGGATTATTTTGATACATTAAGAAAATGATCCATAAGTCATTTTTGATGTGTAGGAACGAGTCTCACCTCAATTTTATACATGGTGTTTTTGTTAAACTCAAAGTGTATGTTTTGATTGTAAAATTGACACTTTTGTTCAGAACACATGTCACATACGCAAAACAAAGAAAATGCATTCTGATTGTTTTGATATTTTGGGAAAATGATTCATATGTCACTTGTGATGTGTAAGAATCATTTTCATATCAATCTAATACATGGAGTTCCTAGTATGATTCGATGTGTATGTTTTTAGTTTAAAATAGGCTTTTTAGTTAAAAACATAGGTCACATACTCAAAAATGAGAAAAAAATACGATTTTTTTGATAATTTTCAAAATCAATCCATAAGTCATTCATGGAGTTTAAGAACCAGCCTCACCTCAATATGATAAATTTTGTGACTAGTTTGACCCAAAATGTGTGATTTTTGTTTAAAAATGTCATTTTATTATTTTATTATTTCATATTTGTGTTTAATATATTTATTTATATTATTAATAATTTAAGAATTGTTTTTCATATAGGTTAACTCTTTTGCTCAAGCTGGGGGGTTTGTTTGGAAACTCGTAGCACGATCAGACTCTTTTGAGAGGGGGTCGAGGAACAAAGACAATGGAATATTTAAGTTTTCTAATGTTTGTAATAAATTATACTTACCAATATAATTTTATAATACAATATGTTTGAAATTTATATAATATAGTTTTTTTCTTGTATTTTTTATTTAAATTTAATTTCAATTAAATTCTTTATTTGGTGTTGCAGTGTGTTGTAATTTTATCAGAACATTTGTAACATCCTAGACCCAGATGCCACTCAACAGTACCCCGAGCCCGGTTGGACACATGGACTTAAGCATGCCTCACTGTACGTCAGAGGTTTCCAACTAGTAGCAATGGTCTAAAGAGGTGATAGTAGGTAGACTATACCCTCATATCAGAGTATCACAGTGATATAATAGAAATAATAGTAGACAATAGTAGAAGTGGTAATAAAAAATTAAAAGCAGCGGAAGACAACTATTATAATAACTAAATAAAAATGTCCAATGAAAATTTTCAAGAATAAATGTATGAAGAATGATGCTACATAAACTAAAAAAGGTATACATCGGGCAATGTTACAGTACAATACAAGAATAAAGAAAAGAAAGAAAAGCCTCAAAGGCAATCTCCACGAGCATCCTGAGCTCCACCTCGGTCCTTTTCTCCTAACATCCAGGTACAAGAAAGACAACTCAAGAAATAGTCCATGGTCTTGCATGCATATGGTCTACTCGGGTACCCCAATGTAATGGCGCCCTGAGTAGAGTTTGAGAATTTAATCTCAGTAGGTTGGTGCCCAAGGTGTCAAGCCCAACCCATTCTGTGCAATAAAAATTAAGCAGTGTATGGGTAATATGAATAAGTAAAGGAAGTAATCGAAATTAAACATCCTATAAATCTAGGTTCTCAATTTATATATAATTCATTTAATCACTTCATTTTAGAAATATGTACAGAATTTAATAGTCAAGACTATGTCATTTTAACTGAGTTCAATCAACCATTAATCTCATTTAATTTATAAGCCTCAAGACCCAACACATAGCCCAACATACCTTGTGTAGATAGGTAAGCAAGTATTCCTAAACAGGTCATCTAATAAGTAAGAATAAAGACATAATCCAAGTTTGTTCTTTGACTTTGAAGATGTGTCATACAATTCATTTCATTCATTAAAACACTTATAATTTTTGCTCATCCTTGGCATCCCTAAATTGGAATCCAAAGTATCACTCCAGGTGTAATCTAAACCAACACCCTACATGTATATCCCTGGCGGTCCTCAAGAACTCAAGCATCGCTCTAGTTGGGGTATAACATCCCTGCTAATTGAGTCTGTCCTTGGCAGTCCACTATGAGAGCCCATGTATCACCCCTGGCTATATAATTAATGCCCTTTGAGTCCATCCATGGCATTCTCATATGAATCCATGTATCACTTGACATATAACAGTCAAATCCCCTATGATTCCGTCCTTTCACTACTACAAAAAACGGGAAAGGTAATCCCCACCTAATATCGGTGCTAAGCAAAAAACACTGATAAAGAAACCCTGTATCAGCACTAAAATTTTAGCACTGATACTGGGAGTCTTTATCATTGCTAGAAAAGCATTGATAAAGAAGCCATGTATTAGCACTAAAAAAGCACCGATAAGGAGAACGTTTATCAGCTCTAGAAAAGCGCTGATAAAGAAGTCTTGTATCAGCGCTAAAATGTTAGCGCTCATACAGGAAGGATTTATTAGCGCTTTTATAGCACTGATAAAGAGGCCCTTTATCAGTGCTAACATTTTAGCACTGATAAAGGTTGCCTTTATCAGTGCTTTTTTAGAAATGATAAAACTGTAGTCCCATATTTTATAAAATTGGTTGCACAGTGTCCTCGGTTTATCGCAACCTAAAGCTCTCACGGTACTTTAACCCTATGACTACCCTTCGCCACCCCCGATCTTCCCATTGACGGACCTCTACCACCCCCAATCTTCGTGTTTTCGGACCTCCGCCGCTATCCCTTCTCCTAATCCTCTCCCTTAAACCCCTTCGATGGATCCTCCTCCCCGTAAACCCTACTTCTACTCCTCTTCGCTTGACCCTACTCCTCGCAAACCCAAATCTTCCATTTCGCTTCAGTTGGCAGCTCCTCCCATGCACCTCCACCTCTGGAAGTTTCCAAGTGTGTGTTAAGTGATTCAATGATTTTAAATTATTAGATGATTTTGATATGCTTTCTTAGTTTCATTAATGTGTTCTATGGATTAATTTTTTGGTGCGAAATATTTTTTGGAAAGGTTTTGAGATCCACATGTGAAGAATTTTTTTTCTAAAGGAATGTTTTTATGTTTCATGTTATATTTTTTGAGGTATTTCTTAAATATATTTTATGTCTTGTGTGAAAGGTGTGAAATAAAATGATTTTTCAAAGATAATTAATGGTTTGAACGTGTTGAATGTGGATTTTATAAGAGAAATTCATTTTTGTTTCATGTTGTATTTTTTTTTGAACCTGATATGTGTCTTTGAATTGTGAATGTGATTTAAAACATGTTATAAAATGAATTTTACGTGAGTATAAATTTGAAAGGGGATTTTCTCATGGAAATGGTTGGATTCCAAAGCATTATTGCATGGAATCATTGAATATTTACATCTCGTACAGACATTAAACCCACTTAAAAAGGGTTTTACATGTTTTTACTACCCTGTGTAGTGGAATGAAATCATAAATATTGAGAGGTAAAAAATCATAGTAATATTTTTCAATAATAATGGGATCCTAGGAACATGTATTAGGAATGAAACAACTTCATGCAGTGGATTAATCTTTAGTAGGAACTGATGTGGGTCATGCGATAGTGAGAGGCACCATTTCCATTTCTTTTTCTTTAGTGTATGTTTTATTTGATATTGGTTCCCATCATTATTTCATATCAAACCTCAATATAGAACTACTGAAACTTATAATAGAGCTCATGGATTATGTGATAGAGATTGTAACATCTCTCTAGATAAAGAGGGAGTAAGGTCTCTGATTCCCCTCTCATGCTTTCTCTTTTTCAGAGATTTAGATCATATGATATTTTTTTGTTCTTAAAATGATTCCCCTATATGTTATTCTCAGAATGTACTGACTAGTTTCTAATAAATATTGGATTTACTATTATCATCGGTGGGTGTCCTTCAATACCTTTGATGTGGAATTCCATGTTTTCCATAGAGAATCAGACCGGAGGTCTAGTCGAGCTAGACCTCTTCTTCCAGAGTTGAGTGGGATGATATCCTTTTATGTTATTGAACTGGAGTAGGAAGCCTATTATAGTGAACTTCCCCTAGTAGCTATTGAATTTCTAAAAGTGTTTCCTTTAGTATTTTTTGGTCTACCACTAGAGAGGGAGGTTAAGATTTATGTGTGACTATATACTTATTATATTTTCTTATTATTTTTTACACACCACCACTTGAGTCGAGTAACCTGATTGAAATCCATATGGGTACTTTGGTTCTGATGTGGATATGGTTTTTTATTGGTTTTTGACGTGTATGTGTGGATATATGGGTATTTAGGCATGATGATATTTAATGTAGGGAAAAGACCTAGGAGTGGTAGATGTATCATTCTTGATTATTCTTGTATTTGGACTAGGGTGATTTGAGGAAACTATAATGAATCTAATGTAATTATATTTAATGAATTCCATATTTTAGATATTATGAGAATCCTTTCAATACTTATAGAGTTGGCTACTGGTTTTCATCCATATGTATTTTAGGTTGGTGAGGTATAAAAGGATCGACTAGTTGACCATAGAAGGGTTGAACCGATAGAGGAGGATGAGCCATAGAGGATGATTTCATGTGAGTTTTACCATCTATGACACAAGTTATTATCCCCACAAACCCCTTTGTGTTTAAAAACGGTGTTGATTTTGATGGGGGGTCTATCCTAGTCTTGTTGATTTCCAAATATTTATTGGAAATGGTTAGGCTCTATTAATCTCTATTTTTTATAAGGAAGTGGTTCTCTTCTACTTTATTTGGAAGTCTTGTTTTGTATACTTGAACCATAAATACTGATATTTGAGATTCAAAATAGGATGGAGATGAATAAATATTGGATGGATGCTAATCGTTTGACAATAGAGTATGAGAATGAAGTGAAAGAGTTCATCAAGTTTGCAAAGGATCACACAAAGGATCCTTGTCAAATCCTTTGTCCATGTTTACATTGTTGTTATTCTAGGCTACTTACTCTAGAGGAGTTGGAAGAACATTTGATATGTCACAGAATAGATCAGAGTTATAAATGTTGGAATAAACATGGAGAAAAAGCGAATGTAGCTACTGGATGGGATAAAACTGCATTTTATGGATCATCAGATATGAATACAAATATGGATAATGAAGAATATTATATGGAAGATGTGATTATAGATGTCAATGATGATGAAGATCATATTGAGGAAATGACAAAGACAATTGAAGATGAACTTTGTGATTGACCAAAATTGTTTGAGAAGTTAAAGAGTTGTGCAAAGATGTCATTGTATGCTGGTTGCACTAAATATACAACATTGTCAGCTGTACTGAAGTTGTATAAATTGAAAGAAGGAAACAGATAGATTGATGTCAGTTTTACGGAACTACTTGCTCTCTTAAATGACATGCTCCCGAAATATAATGAGCTTCCAAGACAGACATATGAAGCTAAACGAATGCTACGCTCGATGGGTATGATTTCTAAAAGGATACATTCTTGCCCGAAAGACTGTATATTGTTTCGTAAGGAGAACAAATCACTTACAGAATGCCCAAAGTGTGGTGCTTATCAATACAAGAAAGATTAATCCAATCCTACGAAAGTTGTATGGTACTTTCCAATCATTCCAAGGTTTAGCCGTCTATATTGAAGTGAAGAAACTGCAAGACAATTGTCGTGGCATGCAGATAAAAAAAATAAAGATGGGAAATTACGTCATCCGACCGAATCTCCTCAATGAAAGAAAATTGATCATGATTATCATGAATTTTGAAAAGAGCCAAGAAACCTTCTTCTTGCATTATCTATAGATGAAGTGAATCCTTTTGGTTTTCAAACCAACACTCATAGTACATGGCCTGTTATGTTGGTAAATTATAACTAGCCACCCTGGTTATACATGAAGCAAAAATTCATCATGTTTTCTATGCATATATTAGGACCAAAACAACCAGGTAATAATATTGATGTTTATCTGGCTCTTTTGATCATGGATTTGAAGTTATTGTGGGATTCAGGTGTTTTGTTGTATGATGCTTATAAAAGTGAATACTTCATGTTGAGAGTGATGTTGTATGAGATAATAAATGATTTCCCTGCTTATGGAAAATTTTCAGGCTATATAATTAAAGGAACTCAAGGGTGTCCCATGTGCGAAGAATATACATAATCAATTAGGTTGAAACATTCATCGAAATCTGTGTTTATAGGACATGATAGATTTCTACCTCATCGGCATATGTACCGATCTTGGATGACATCATTCAATGGAAGTTCAGAACAACACGCAGCACTGTCTCCACTAACAGGTGATCAGCTATTTGAGAAAGTAAAAGATGTGAATATTGTTTTTGGTAAACCATTTTAAAAAAAACCTTAAGAAAATTGGTTGGAAAATGAGATCAGTTTTTTTTAATTACCATACTGGAATTGTTTGTACATCAGACATTTTCTTGATACGATGCATGTGGAAAAAACATATGTGATAGTGTTATCAGAACATTGCTAAATTCCCCTAGAAAAACAAAGTATGGAATTAAGGCAAGGTTGGACATAGTTGACATGGGAATATGAGAATAGTTGGCTCCTGTGAAGGGTGAAAATTGAATGTTTCTTCATCCAGCTACTTATACTCTTTCTAGGGAGGAGAGATATCAGTTTTGCAACTTCTCCAATTATGTAAAGGTTCTATAGGGGTATTCATAAAATATCAATAACATTGTGTGAATTAATTATTTTAAGTTAAAAGGTTTGAAATCACATGATTTCCATGTTTTGATGCAAGATCTAATTCTTATAGCTTTATGGTGCATTTTTCCCAAGAATGTTCGTCATACATTAACAAAACTTTGTTTCTTTTTCAAAGCTATATGTGACACAGTTTTAGAACCGGAAAAATTGCCAGCTATAGAAAAAGAAATTGTCATCATATTATGTGAATTAGAAATGTTCTTCCTGCCAACATTCTTTTTGAAATGATGGTTTATTTGATGATTCACTTGGTGAGAGAGATTCAACTTTGTGGTCCTGTGCACTATATATGGATGTATCTTGTTGAATGGTATATGAATATTTTGAAAGGGTATGTCAAAAATCAAAGTCATCCAAGGGGTTGTATAGTGGACCGATATATTGTTAAGGAAGACATTGAATTTTGTACCAAATACCTATCTGATGTGGAAATCATTGGTCTCCTGAAATCTCATCACACTGGATGCATTGAGGGTGAGGGAATTTTTGGAAGAGATATTGTGACAGTCAGTATTATAGATCGGTAGTAGGCCCACCTTTATGTTTTTCATAACAGTTGGGAGGTTTCACCATATATTGAAACTCACAAATAAATTCTTAGGCAGTTGAATCCATCAAGGGCTGAAAAATGGTTATTAAATAGACATAATCACCAGTTTATAGGATGGTTTCAGGACCATATTTTTATGCGGTTAGATGAAAATCCGAATTAAATTTCCGAATGATTTCGATGGCTAGCCGCAGGACCAAGTTTGTATGTATTATCTTACAGTGGTTATGTAATTAATGGTTATAAATTCTATACAGATGAACATGATGAAGATAGTACCATGAAAAATAGTGGAGTTACACTAGTGGATGAAGTGATGCATGTTTTTGGTAGTAAGGAAATAAATCTAATTTATGAAAATATGTCATATTTTGGCATTATCAAACAAATATGAGAGTTGGATTATACAACCTTACAATTGCCAATTTTTCAATGAAAATGTGTTGATAACAACAATGGTGTTAAAAGAAATGAATGGGGATTTGTGAAAGTTGATTTTAGTAAAGAAGGGTACAAATATGAATAGTTTACAATGGAATCACAAGAAGTACAAGTTTTTTATGTTCTAGATCCCGCAAACCGAAAGTGGTCGATTATTCTGTTATCGTCCAAAATTACTAAAGGGTTCGATGAAAATTCAATTGAGGATGATCCTTTCAGTGTTACGTTGTAATAATTTCGCAGCGGTCCTAATGTAGATGATGTTTTTTATGTTATAGGAGACCATAATAAAGGGATTTGGATAATCGATAGAGGTGTCAAATACCTTCAGCCTTTGAAAAAAAGAAAGAGAGTTCAATAAACATGTTATATTTTGTTTGTAATATAGATCTTATTATCTCATGTTATTATCTTATCATTACTAAATTTATGTAATCTAAATTAACTGTTCAACCACTTTTGTATATAATGACTTCTGTACATTCTGGTGCTTATAACCTTGAGGCTGAACAAGTCTCTCAAGCTGCTACTGCTATGACGGCTGTTGCTCCTGCTGCGGCTGTTCACAGGGCAGAGCAACAACAAGTTTCTGAACCTGTTGTTGCTCTTAGTGTTGAAGTCCAAAAAACATCAGCACATGCCATTGCTACCATTTCAGATTCACATATAGATGATGTTGATATCGATGAAATGGTTGGGAATGAAGGACCGATGTCACAGAAAACACAGGTGCATCGTAGTTTGACAGTGTTAGCCAAAGTTCATAAGGTGAAAAGTAAAGTCATCAAATTTGATGTCGGATAGAATGCACGAGGATAACATCTAAATCCCAACAAGTCTATGTTTAGTAGTTACATTGGAGTTGTCACTCGGAAACGCGTTCCAATTAAAATAGATTCATGGCACCATGTTGTGTCCGGGCTGAAGGCTGTGATCTGGGAATAAATTACAGTAACATTATTAATTTATTTCTTTAATTTACTATCAAATAAAATAATGAAACAATGTATTACTCTTCTCAATATCTTGCAGAGTACATTTATAGTAGACGATTCACACAAGGATTATGTACTAAGGCATGCAGGAAGGATTCATCAAGGTTTTCGCACTATTTTAACAAGATGTCACCTGAAAATTTCCAAAGGTAAAATAAACCTGCACCCACCCATTGTCTACGCTCACCTGATATCCCAAGAAGCATGGGATGATTTTATTGGCCGCTGTGGGGATGAGATGTTTCAGGTACATTGTAGGTGATAATAAGTTGTTTGAGGATACGTATATTCATAACTTTGATTGTCAATATTTCATTTATGAAATAGAAACTCTGTACTGAAAATAAGGAGCGTGCATCAAAACCAACATACACCTATTGTAAAGCAAGGATGGGGTATTCTTCACTAGAAAAGAAAATGGTACGTATTTTAAATTTATATTAATATTGTTAGGTGCCAATAAACAACATCATAATTATCTTTCTATGTTTATATGTAGATTGATGAGTCTAAAACCAAAGACACTTCTATCCCATGTCATGTGCTATGGAAGGAGGCACGTGTGAATAAGGAAGGGAATCTAGTAGATGAGAACACACAAAAAGTGTGTGAAACATGTGTAAGTATGACATGACGATAAAAAAATTTGTTTTAAATTTCTATTACATAAAAATAATAAGTTATTTTCCTATATCCGATAGTCACAGGAATCAGCTACTCCTGTAGCAGGTGCAGACCTATTATCGAAGGCTTTGAAGCAGCCAGAAAAATATGGTTGTTTTAGAGGTGTGGGGTTTGGGGTGACACCCCGAGTATATTTTGAGAAAAAGAAAAAAAATGGATGATAGAGATGAAAAATTGAAACAAATGAGCAAAAGACTAGAAACCCTTGAAGAACGATTGCAATGGCAGGGAGAGTTTCTAGAAACTTTTATGGGTGGGAAGAAAGGAGAAGACACAACTCAGGAACAACCAGTGCGTGAAGATCCCCCCACCCCCACCAGCTTTGAGGCTAGCCATTCCCCTCAAAGATCTGTCTTAGCCGTGGTAATCAATATTCTAATAATTGTTCTCATGAAATGTGAATCAGAAAAACACTGATACTTGTTCTATACTGATCTTCTACAGGGTAATAATGATTTTGATTTATATGTGTCAACACCCACCTATCACCTTGTAGCGAGGGCTATAGTGTTCAGTATCCCAGATGACACGCTGCATAATAAACCACTTCCAAAAGATCATCTGAAAGTGACGATTACTGTAGCTCATGAGCCAAATGCAGAGCTACCTATTCCACTTAATGACGATGATATTCATATGGTTGAAAAGGCTATTGGAACATTCATTGCATGGTCGTCACAACTTGTAAGAGTATATGCGGACAAAGAGGTATTTATTTCCTTCTTCTTCAAGATAAAACTTTAACAATTAATGAAAAAAGGGTCTAAACCAATGAATTTTATTATAGACAGAGAAAGGGAAGGGGGTGACAAACTTCGGCTCAAAACCATCTAAAGGATCGACCAACCGATCCCAAGGAGCTACTAAAAGCACAATAACACCACATGTTCTCTATCCACATTTACTAGCATTGAAGACTCATGTGGATACGAGGATAAGAGGTGGTAGTATTCATATAGTGGTTTTCAAAGAGAATATATACAGAGAGGAAAGTCAAGATTTCGATTCTACTGAAAATTTAAATGAGATCCTTGAAAACGGTAGGCTAGGCGTCACAGTTGTAAATATATATATGAGGTATGTTTTCATGAATTGATTTTCTAAAAGATAATCTAATGTGAAAATTATGACTAAATGTATTTTATATTGATGACAGACGTATATATGAAAAATAGTTGAAGGAATTTTCTCATGAGCCAAAAATTCAGACTCGTTAGTCCTCATACCACATAAACACATCTAATGAAATTAGAGCCATCAAAAAATAATGAAATAGTGAATGGCTTGCTGAAAACATTTGAAAGTAAGATTACATATGACAGACTCTTCCTAATACCAACCATGCAGGGGTAAAACTCTACGATTAAAGAATATTAATTATATTTTCACTTCTTTTATTACTTATTCTTTTTTGTGTTTTTAGGAAACATTGGATGCTAATTGTAGTGAACTTGGATACTCCAAAGATTTATTTTCTGGATTCAAATCATGGGTATCCATCAAACCAACCACACATGATGGAGTTTGTGAATCTCTAAGACACTAAATCCTATGTTTTAGGTCTAAAAATCAAGTAATATAAGTTATATTATCTTTTACTGAGGATTCTATTATGATAGGGCGGTGTATCATTATCGTCTAAAAAAAGTAATGAGGACAGGGGCTAAGCATAAGGAGGCTGTCAAGTACTACGTCTGGACAAATATCAGGGTATATATAATAAAATTTCACTATCCAAACACAGCTCAACACTAGTTACTTATTCTCCTAATGAATGATTTTTTTTTCAGTGTCCCAAACAAACAATAATGATTACGGTTATTATGTTTGTAAATTTATTAAAGAGATCGTTTTTCATCAACAAACTAGCATCCCTAAAGAGGTATTTTCAAAAACAACTACTAGTTCATTTAATTTATTTATTAATTATTTATTTTTATATTTTTCAGTACTACTCTGACTGCCAAAAATCCTTATACTCACAAGATAATAATTTTTTTTAGAAACTAGTGGTTCGTATACCTAATGGAAGACTGTACACAAATAGCATGAATATCTGACTTGGGGACGTGTACAATTGGCAGTCATTTTTGAGAGGGGTTAAGGGGATCAAAAGATGAAACATTATTGTATGTAAATATTCATAAGAAAATTTTAATTGTTATTAAATAAAACATCCTTTCTCCAATGACTCATTTTCCGATTTTAACAGATGATACGCAATAGCAACATGCAAGAATGATGAACCAATCAAAGTGTCTCTCTTTTGTTTAAAATGGACACAATTTTAAATGAAAACAACAACTAACCTAAAGAAATCTAACAAAACACATTATTATTGTCTTAATCCTTTACAAGAATGATCCTTGGGTCCTTTGTGACATGTACGAGTCAACTCGGCCTCAATCCGGGGCATGGTGTGACCGGTATCACTCAAAGGGTCTCTCGTTTGTTTAAAATAGAAACAATTTTAAGTGAAAACATTAACTGAACTACGGAAATCTGACAAAATGCATTTGGATTGTGTTTATCCTGTAGGAGAATGATCCATTGGTCCTTTGTGATATGTATGATTCAACCTCGCCTCAATCCGATACCCGCTGTGGCCAGTATCACTCAAATTGTATCTCATTTTTTTAAAATGGACACAATTTTAAGTAAAAACAACAACTGACATACGAAAATCCGAACAAACGCATTCGTATTGTTTTGATACTTTAGTAGAATGATCCATTGGTGCTTTGGGTATGTGTACGAGTCATCCCCATCTCAATCTGAGGCACAGTTTAGCCGATATCACTCAAAGTGTCTCTCTTTTGTTTAAAATGTATACAATTTTAAGTGAAAACAACAACTAACCTACGTAAATATAATGAAATGTATTCAACTTTTCTTGATCCTATATTATAATGATACATGGGTCTTTTTAGATGTTTAAAAGTCAACCCCACCTCAATCTGAGGCACTATTTGGCCGGTATCACTCAATGTGTCTCTCTTTTGTTTAAAATGGATACAATTTTAAGTGAAAACAACAACTGACCTATGGAAATCTAACCAAACACATTCATATTGTGTTGATACTATAAGAGAAAGATCCATGGGTCCTTTGAGACGTGTATGAGTCAACCCCGCCTCAATCCGAGGCACATTTTGGCCGATATCACTCAAAGTGTCTCTCTTTTGTTTAAAATGGATACAATTTTAAGTGAAAACAACAACTGACCTATGGAAATCTGACCAAATGCATTCAGATTTTGTTGATCCTTTAGTAGAACAATCCATGGGTCGTTTGTGACATGTATGAGTCAACCCCATGTAAATCTAAGGCCCAATGTGGCCGGTATCACTCAAAGTGTCTCTCTTTTGTTTAAAATGGACACAATTTTAAGTGAAAACAACAACTGACCAACAAAAATTCGACCAAATGCATTCGGATTGGATTGATACTATAGTATAAAGATCCATAGGTCCTTTTTGATGTGTACGAGTCAACCTCGCCTCAATCCGAGGCATGGTGTGGCCGGTATCACTCAAAGTGTCTCTCTTTTGTTTAAAATGGACACAATTTAAAGTGAAAACAACATCTGACTTACGAAAATACAACCAAAAGCATTTGTACTATCTTGATCCTATATGTGAAATATCCATGGGTCCTTTGAGATGTGTGAGATTCAACATTGCCTCCATCTGAGGCACGGTGCGGCCGGTATCACTCAAAGTGTCTCTCTTTTGTTTAAAATGGACATAATTTTAAGTGAAAACAACAACTGGCCTATGAAAATCCAACCAAATGAATTATTATTGTCTTGATCCTATAAGAGAATGATACATGGGTCCTTTGAGATGTGTAAGAGTAAACCTCACCTCAATCTGAGGCATGGTGTGTCTCTTATCACTCAAAGTGTCTCTCTTTTGTTTAAAATGAACACAATTTTAAGTGAAAACAACAACTGACCTATGAAAATATAACAAAACGCATTAGGATTGTATTGATCCTTTATTAGAATTATCCATGGGTCCTTTTTGATGTGTAAGAGTCAACCCGACCTCAATCAGAGGCACGGTGTGGCTGGTATCTCTCTAAGGGTCTCTCTTTTGTTTAAAATGGACAAACTTTTAAGTGAAAACAACATCTGACCTACGGAAAACTGACCAAATGAATTTGGATTATCTTGATTATATAGTAGAAAAATCCATGGGTCCTTAGTGACATGTATGAGTCAACTCCACCTCAATCCGAGGTAGGGTGTGGCCAGTATAACTCAAAGTGTCTTTCTATTGTTTAAAATGGACACAATTTTAAGTGAAAACAACAACTGACCTATGGAAATCTTACCAAACACATTTAGATTCTATTTATCCTTTACGAGAATGATCTATGAGTCCTTTGTGATGTGTACAAGTAAACCCCACCTCAATCTGAGGCATGGTTTGGCTGGTATCACTCAAAGTGTCTCTCGTTTGTTTAAAATGGATACAATTTTAAGTGAAAACAACAATTGACCTACGTAAATCTGACCAAACGCATTCAGATTGTCTTGATCCTATAGTAGAACAATGCATGGGTCCTTTTCAACAAATAAGAGTCAACCCTTCCTCAATCTGAGGCACGGTGTGGCCGGTATCACTCAAATTATCTCTCTTTTGTTTAAACACTACTGGAATTCTTTGTAATTGCGACGACCTATTTGCGACGGGATCCCTTCGCAAATAGGATTTAGCGACGGTGCCCCATATCAAATATACCGTTGCTGAAAACACTGTCGAAAATACAATTATTTACAATGGGCCTGTTGCAAAAAATCATATTTTTGATGGGAAACGTCACCGTCACAAATAAGCTTCTGATTATATATATTATATATACATAAACGTTTTCGCGATGGGCCCGTTGCAAAAACTATTTGCGACGGGCTCTTTTCCCATCACAAAAAATATATATATATAAAACTTTCTGTGATGGGCCCGTCCAAACAAATTATTTTCAACGGGAAAGTAGTCCCATCGAGAATTTGTTTCTAAAAATATTTAGTTAGACTATTTGCGATGAGACCCCGTCGCAAACAGTCCTCTCACAAATAATAAATTATTTTTTAAAAAAATAAAATTTAATAAAATTATGATTAATGAACAAATAATATTACTATTATTAAAAAAATTAAAAAATATTAAAATTATCAATATTCACATAAAAATATAAGAAAATAAAAAATATTAAAATTCTCAATATTCACAAAAAAAATATAAAAAATAATAAAATATAAAAAATTAAATTATGTAATATTTGCACCGATATAAAAGACAGAAAATGTAAATAATTCATATTAAAATGTTAAATTCAAATGATTGTAACATAAAAAAATCACTGGGGGGTCATCTTCTAGGGGAGGTGGAGGAGCTGAAGGGGATGGTGGAGGAAACTCCATCCCTAAACTATGAGTCAGACGACGCATGTACTCCATCTGCTCATGATGCTGCTGCTGCCATCGACGCATCTTCTCCTCGTAATGCTACTCCTGCTGCTGCTGCCGCTGACACATCTCTTCTTGCTGCTTCTGCAAAGTCTCAATATGCTCAGCTTGAGCTTGCAACTACTCCTAATATTGTGAGCCAGAAGATGATGTCTCTCCATGAGCTCCTCTCGAGCTGGATGCCGACATCGCAACTTTACCATAAAAAGTACCAGGAGTCAAATGAGTGTCGATGCCAACTATTCTGCCCTTCTCAAAACCATACTAAGTCGCATGCATCCTCACTGCCTCATTGAAATGGTGAGCACTAGTCTTCTTAGTCGTCTCGTCCTGACCCTCAGCCTGTGTCTAAGAGGTCGCAACCTCATATGACTCCTTCAATTCTAATTTAAAATTAAAATTGTAAAGATATTATATGCAGTTAATTGTCAAACTGAAAAAATAATACGAACCACAATCTGATGCTGGTGATCACCTTTAATCTCACTAGTGGTTGGATCACTGTACATCCTCTGATAAATGTCGAACTCCGTAATATTAGGATGCTCGACTACCTAAATAAATATAAAATAAACTGTTTATATTTAAAGTTATATAAAATATTTAAAAAATATACTTACCAGATGCTCTCTATGTGAACTGAATGTATGGTTACTATCTCGATGCGTCACCTCCTGTCTCCCCTGGTTCTGTCATCCCACTGAAGATCTCCTCTGAAATCCACCATCCAACCAGTGTAAACATAATCCATCCCAAACGTGAGATGAAATGTACTCTGGTCGGTGGGCTCTACACGACTCATCAAATTCTGTCACCCCTGCTTTCTTAATGGTTGTCCTTCTCAAATTGTGCAAAAAACTAACAGAAACAGTCACGCGTAGAAACCTGCTATGCTGCATGGATAGCGTTGCGCATGATATCATCGATAGGATACAATAAACCCTACAAATAATTTATAATATCAAGTTGTTAATAAAATAAATTTCAAAATAAATATTATTTATTTGCGTACCATCCAATGATGGAACATGTCGCGTCACACATCAACTGGAATCTGTTCCCATGTGATCCATGGCTAAGAAAAATAATTGCGCAAGATATTTCTCCCTTGTCCAATAGCTACATGGGAAAAACTGTGAAAAATGAATAAATAAGCAAACAATTAGTATATATATAAATAAATTAATGAATTCTAACTAAAATATACATGTTACCATACCTACGTGTGCGTGGATCGAAACCAAGATGTGGACGTCGCTTGGGGATAGGTTCAGGAATCATCAGTCATGGAATACCGCGCCACCTCATCATACCCTCTGAACCACCAGTAGGATGAGGGTCAGATGATCCAAAATCCCCCTCATTCAATGGTAGGTCAGCCTCCTGCAACTCGAGAAATAGCTCAGGTTCCACCTGAAACACAAAATGATTGTTGTTAGCAGATAGTTGAAAATAACTATTATATATAGATATATCTTAGTTATGATTATAATCAGCATTTAACTGTGTCAATGTTGATCTTCATCCTCTTCTCCATAATTTTCAATGTCAATGTATTCATCTTTCTCCTCAGCATCATCAATATTCCTATGAGTTTCAGTTTCAGTATCTCTTGTCATTTCAAATTCATTTGTAACATCATTAACATCTTCATCACCATTGATCCTTAATTGCGGGGTGTCATCATCAATATTCACATCTCTTTGTGAATTAGATGGATTTTGAGGAGTCTCTTGAAAAATTTCAATTCCTTCAACTTCAATGGAACCACATTCATTTTGAGTAAACTGATTTTCCCAAGATTTCATTTTTATTATTCTCCACCAATCTCTCAAGTCTCTTGAAGTAGCACAATACTTTGCATAATAAATTTGATGTGCATGTTAAGCCAGTAAAAATGGTTCATTTACTGCAAGAAGACATTTATATTTAATATCGATGATTCCATGAGTCGGATGAACACGCAAGCCTCTCTCATTATCCAACCACCTACATTTAAACATTGTTATGTAATTATATACTAGATAACACAACTCAATAATTTCATCAAAAATGCCATAAAAGTCAACTTAAGTTTCTCTGTGATGTGATCCTCTCAAGCAAACTCCACTGTTCATTGTTCTTTTTGATTCCCCGTATGCATGTGTATGAAATCGAAAACCATTCACCACATATGCATTATAAGATTTAACCATTTTGGATGGCGTGTTACTTAATATACATAGTCGCTTATCAATTTTAGCAGCATATTGAGACACCTGAAAATTTGTAAAACAATTATCATTATAATAAATAATAAATGGAATTAATATTAAACCATCAATAATTTATGTTACCAGTTTTTGAAACCATTGAGAATTTTTTTTTTTTTGCGTTCTTCAAGAGCAGCAACTATAATTTGTAGAAGTTGTTTCTTGATATGATTATTATATAACCTACAAATAAAAAAATTTTAAATATTGTAACATAAATTATAGAATAAGTGATAGAATCAATCACATGACAAATGATTTTATTTCTTCATAGTTGAGAAGAACGTATGTATGAGCTCTATGATGTTCATCATATGAAAGCCATCATTCATGAACTCCACCGAAACTAAGATTTGGATGATTAAAAACTATTAATTAATTGTCTATTTCATCATTAACATTCCCCTCGTTTCATCCCATGAGATTGTGTTTTGAGGGATATTGAGATTCAAAATAATGAGAGCAGAAAAAAGAAATTTCCTCTTGAAAATAAGCTTCAGCAATTGAGCCTTCAACTGATGCTTTGTTATGTACTTTTTTCTTCAATTTTTGCATGCATCTCTCAAATGGGTACATCCATCAAAACTGTAATAGACCTCCACAATTAGGCTCATGTGGAAAATGTAATATAAAATGTTTCATTGAGTCAAGGAAAGTCGGCGGAAAGATTTTTTCCAGTTTATATATAATTACAGCAACGTCTTCTTCCAGTTTCTTAGCACATCATAGTCTGTTGTCACTGCACAAATGTCTTGAAAAAAATATGATATGTTTGTTATCGAATCCCAAATCATAGAATTCAACATACCTATGAATACAATCGGCATAAGTCTTTCCATTATAACATGAAAATCATGACTTTTTAATCCAGTAATATAACCATTCTTAACACATATGCCCAAATTGGAAGCATAGACATCTGGAAGTCTCAAATATACAATCCACTGACAAAATAATAAGCAACTCTCATTGGACAGTGTATAAGTTGATTTTGGATTCATTAACCTCTATGATTTGACATTTTCAAATAGTTTAAGTTCTGGTTGCCTGAAAATTTGGGCAAGATCTAATCGTGTCTTTACAGTATCTTTGGTCTTACCTGGTGTATCCACAACTATATGAAATAAATTATCAAAACAGTTCTTCTAAAAATGCATATCATCCAATATGTGGCGGACCAATAAATCAGACCAATATAGAAGATCCCAAAAAATGCTCCATTTTATCCAATTATGTTCTTTCCCAAAGCCATGAATTTTTTATTGGTTTACTGTTGGTCCAAATGTGATGGTGGTAATGAAAATACAAATGATTTTAACTCTGTACTTGATATCATCTTTGGAGTTTCATCCCTTTCAATTTTACCTTTTCTGAAATGAGATTTTTTCCTCCAAAAGGATGATCGGATGGAAGAAATCTACGATGACAATCAAAATAGCAAGGTTTTTTCCATTGATGAGCATAAAGGCTTTGTTTTCTTTCATACAGTAAGGACATGATTTCAGACCATGTGTACTCCAACTAGATAACATGGAATATGCCAGAAAGTCACTAATCGTCTACATCAATGCAGCTTTTAATATGAAATTTTGTTTTGCAGCAACATCATATGTATTAACACCATCACTCCACAATGCATTTAACTCATCAATCAATGGTTTCAAATAAACATCAATATTCTTTTTCGGATGTCCTGAGATTAATAGAGTCAAAAAGATATAAGGCTCCTTCATCAACATCCATGGAGGAAAATTGTACGGAGTTATAAAGACATGACAACATGAATACTGACTACCATAAGAACCAAACAGACAGAAACCATCAGTAGAAAGACCCAATCGCATGTTTCAGGCTTCTATAAAAAGAGATGGATGCAGACGGTCAAAATGGTTCCATGAATCACCATCAGATGGATGATTCAAGCTTTTATCAGTTGAAATCTTGGTTTTGTGCCATGACATAATTGACGCTATGTTTTGAGACATAAATAAACGCTGCAACCTGGGTGTAAAGGGGAAATATCTCAACTGTTTTACTAGAGTCGATCTAGACTTCCCTGGTTGAGCTTCTTTATACCTCGATTGTCCACATGTGGGACAACTCTACAATGACTCATTTTCGCCATAATATTAGAAGAAATCATTTGGACATGCATGAGTCTTCCAATAACTAAGGCCCAGATTATGAATCAGTCTCTTTCCCTCATATTAATTTGCAGGCAACACATTTCGTTCAGGTAACAGTGTTTTAACCAAAGAAAATATCTGATCAAAACAGTTGTTTGACATTGCATTATCTAATCTAATAGCCATAAATGTTGCAATCGCTTCTAAATTCCCTATCTTCCAACCAAGATATAATGCATCCTCAGCAGACCTCAACAACTCATAAAATTCGGATGGTGCCAACTCAAGAATTAAATCAATATCATTGTGAGTTTCAGTTTTTTGCACAGATGGACCTGCAACATCATGTACTAAATTTTAAAACCATGATGGATCTGGAATCAAGTTATTAGAATCTTCTCTGGAACTGCATTCACCGTGTTGATACCAAAAAACATAATCTGGTTGAAAACCAAACCGTAAGAAATATCCTCCAACCTTTTCAAATTTGTCAAACGTTCTTAGAGAACATTTTTTACAAGAACACTTAATTGTGCCTTCTGAAACATACTCTGGTTTTGATGATGCAAATTCATAGAAAGCTTCAACACCCTCAATATATACAGGATTTAAACTAGAACCATTTGGATTTCTGCGTCGATTTATCCAAGATCAATCATCAAATAATGACTGATGTAGACTTCCTTGTTCCATATTTCTCTACATAAAATATAAAATCATCACTACTTTTGAATAATTTGAAATTATAAAAAAACTATCTGAAAAAAGAAGATAAATAGTTACAACTACCTAATAATTACCATTAATTAATGACGACACAATTTCCAGTGGATTGACGGCTACTCTTTTTTCCGATAGCTCATTTAATTGCATCTTTATCACACTTATTATTTCTAATTATTTCTAATTATTCCTAATTATTTCTAATTATTACAAATTATTACAAATTATTACAAATTACTACTAATTGTTACTAATTAGTACTAATTATTACTAATTATTACAATTTATTACTAATTATTACTAATTATTACTAATTTAGCAATACTTAGCAATACTTAGAAAAATGAAAACTGCTTGAATAATGAAAGGAAATTTGGTATTCATCGTTGTGGAGATGATTGCAAATTTTTCCTTCATTATCCAAGCATATTTCGTTTACTAATTATTAGTAATAAAAAAATTATATTATCAATATTTACGAAAAAAAATATTAATATTATTAAAATAATAAAAAATTTATAAAATATTAAAATTATAAATATTCGCCACAGACTTTACTCTATTCTTAACATGTTCAAATCTCAAAGGGTCATCAATTGTCAAGTCATGAGCAATAAAAAGTTTGTGTCAGTCATGTCCAATGTAAACTCTATAATTGTACATGCATGGTTGGTCACCTTACAAGTAGTGTTGCAATAGGATGACCAAATTAATGATGTTCTTGTCTCTAAGAATCATCTCACATGAGACTTTATATAGATCATTCTTCCTTAAAAATATGAGGGGATATCATTATCTTTTCCTTAAATTTTCAATGAAGAATGGTCTATGTAAAGGTTCATGTGAGATAATTCTTATAGATAAGAAGGGCATGACTTGGTTTGTCCTATTACAATACTACTTGGGGGGTGATCAACCATGCAAGGACAATTATAGAGTTTACATTGGACATGACTGACACAAACTTTCTATTGCGTATGACCTGACAATTGGCGACCCTTTGAGATTTAAACATGTTAAGAATAGAGCAAAGCCTGTTGCAAATATTGATAATTTTAATATTTTTTAAATTTTTTATTATTTTAAAAATATTAATATTGTTTTTTCGTAAGTATTGATAATATAATTTTTTTATTGCTAGTTATTGCTAATTATTGCTAGTTATTGCTATTTATTGTTAGTTATTGCTAGTTATTGCTAGTTTTTGCTATTTTTTGCTAGTTATTGCTAGTTACTACTAGTTATTGCTAGTTATTGGTAGTTATTACTATTTATTCCTAGTTATTCCAAATTATTCCTAATTATTCCTACTTATTCCTACTTATTCCTAGTTATTCCTAGTTATTCCTAGTTATTCCTACTTATTCCTAATTATTACTAATTGTTCCTAATTATTCCTAATTATTCCTAATTATTCCTAATTATTACTAATTATTAGTAATAATTACTAATTATAAGTAATAATTACTAATTATGACTAATTATTTATAATTATGACTAATTATTTATAATTAGTCAATTACTAATTATTAATAATTATTACGAATTATTACTAATTATATCTTTTTATTACTAATTATTACTAATTATATCTATTTATTACTAATTCTTACTAATTATATGTATTTATTACTAATTGTTAGTAATTATATCTATTTATTACTAATTATATCTATTTATTACTAATTATTACTAATTATTTCTATTTATTACTAATTATTACTAATTATTACTAATTATTACTAATTATATCTATTTATTAAAAATTATTAATAATTACTACTAATTATATCTATTTATTACTAATTATTACTAATTATATCTATTTATTACTAATTATTACTAATTATATCTATTTATTACTAATTATATCTATTTATTACTAATTATATCTATTTATTACTAATTATATCTATTTATTACAAATTATTACTAATTATTACTAATTATATCTATTTATTACTAAATATTACAAATTATTACTAATTATTACTAATTATATCTATTTATTACTAATTGTTACTAATTATATCTATTTATTACTAATTTTTCCTAATTATTACTAATTATTACAAATTATATATATTTATTACTAATTATTACTAATTATATCTATTTATTACTAATTATTACTAATTATATCTATTTATTACTAATTTTTACTAATTATATCTATTTATTACTAATTATTACTAATTATTACAAATTATTACTAATTATTACTAATTATTTCTATTTATTACTATTTATTACAAATTATTACTAATTACTACTAATTATTACTAATTATAACTATTTATTACTAATTATTACTAATTATATCTATTTATTACTAATTATTACAAATTATATCTATTTATTAGTAATTATTAGTAATTATTAGTAATTATTACAAATTATATCTATTTATTACAAATTATTACTAATTATTACTAATTATATCTATTTATTACTAATTATTACTAATTATATCTTTTTATTACTAATTATTACCAATTATATATATTTATTACTAATTATTACTAATTATATCTATTTATTACTAATTATGACTAATTATATCTATTTATTACAAATTATTACTAATTATTACTAATTGTTACTATTTATTACTATTTATTACTAATTATTACTAATTATTGCTAATTATTACTATTTATTACTAATTATATCTAATTATTACTAATTATTACTAATTATATCTATTTATTACTAATTATATCTATTTATTACTAATTATAACTAATTATATCTATTTATTACAAATTATATCTATTTATTACAAATTATTACTAATTATTATTAATTATATCTATTTATTATTAATTATTACAAATTATTACTAATCATTACTAATTATATCTATAAATTACTAATTGTTACTAATTATATTTATTTATAACTAATTGTTACGAATTATATCAACTTATTACTAATTATTACTAATTATTACTAATTATTACTAATTATATCTATTTATTACTAATTATTACTAATTATATCTATTTATTACTAATTATTACTAATTATATCTATTTATTACTAATTATTACTAATTATTACTGATTATTACTAATTATTACTAATTATATCTATTTATCACAAATTATTATTTCTATTTATTACTATTTATTACTAATTATTACTATTTATTACTAATTATTACTAATTATTACTATTTATTACTAATTATTACTAATTATTACTAATTATTACTATTCATTACAAATTATATCCAATTATATCTATTTAATCCTAATTATATCTATTTAATCCTAATTATATCTAGTCAATCCTAATTATATCTACTTATTGCTAATTATATCTACTTATTGCTAATTATATTTATTTATTGCTAATTATATCTATTTATTGTTAATTATATCTATTTATTGCTAATTATATCTATTTATTCCTAATTATATCAAATTATATCTAATTAATATTAATTATTACTAATTATTTATAATTATAACTAACAAAATCAATTTCTTAGTGAAAATAAATATAAATAAAAATCAATTGAAATCTAATTAAATTACAACTAATAAACAACAATTAAAATTAACATAAAAAAATAAAATAAAAATAAAAAAAATAAAATATAAATACCTTAAACTTTGATATTCTGAAGATATTTACGCCCTCTGATTGCTCTTGTATTAAAAATTTATACTAAAAGAAAATTTTTCTTTGAAACTGATGAATGAAGAGAAAGAGAGAGAGCTATATCTGGATGATTTGGAGAAAAACGGATGAGGGTATATATAGGTTAGATGAGTTGCGACGGGGTTATTAGAGACGGGGTTCCCGTCGCAACTGATACTATTTGCAACGGTGCCCGTCGCAAATACACTCACCCGCATTAATTACAGTCGGCGGTTAAAAGGTTATTTGCGACGGGCCCCGTCGCAAATAGTACCTGCCAACAGTCTTTTTGCGACGGGACAACATCCCGTCGCAACGACCCCTGCGCCGTTTGGCGCGCAAACCGCGCAGTTTGGCACGCAAGCCGTGCCAAACTTTTTGTGACGGGAGACATCTCCCCATCACAAATAATATTCGCGCGGTTTGGCGTGCAAGTCGCGCCAAACTATTTGCGACGAGAGACGAAATCCCGTCGGAAATGACCAATTATTTGCGATGGGCAAATTTGCCTGTCGCAAATAGTGATTTTTCCCGTAGTGAAAATGGACCCAATTTTAAGTGAAAACAACAATTGACCTACGAAACTCCGACCAAACACATTCGGATTGTCTTGATCCTATAGGATAACGATCCATGGGTCATTTCCGACGTGTACGAGTCAACTCTGCTTCAATCCGAGGCACGGTGTGGTCGGTATCACTCAAAGTGTCTCTCATTTGTTTAAAATGAACACAATTTTAAGTGAAAACAACAACTGACCTACATAAATCCGACCAAACGCATTCAGATTGTGTGGATCCTTTTGGAGAACGATCCATGGGTCCTTTGCGACGTGTAAGAGTCAACCCCGCCTCAATACGAGGCACGATTTGGCCGGTATCACTCAACGTGTCTCTCTTTTGTTTAAAATGGATAGAATTTTAAGTTAAAACAACAACTAACCTACAGAAATCTGACCAAACGCATTTGGATTGTGTTGAACTTATAGTAGAACGATCCATGGGTCGTTTTCAACGTGTACAAGTCAACCCCGCGTCAATCTAAGGCCCGGTGTGGCCGATATCACTCAAAGTGTCTCTCTTTTGTATAAAATGGACACAATTTTAAGTGAAAACATCAACTTACCTACAAAAATTCGTACAAATGCATTCAGATTGTGTTTATCCTATATGAGAATGATAAATAGGTTCTTTGCGACGTGTATGAGTCAACCCCGCCTCAATCCGAGGCACGGTGTGGCCGGTATCACTCAAAGTGTCTCTCTTTTGTTTAAAATGGACACAATTTTAAGTGAAAACAACAACTGACCTATGAAAATCCGACCAAACTCATTCGGATTATTTTGATCCTATAAGATAACAATCCATGAGTTCTTTGCGACGTGTACGAGTCAACCTCGTCTCAATCTGAGGCACAGTGTGGCCAGTATCACTCAAAGTGTCTCTTTTTTGTTTAAAATGGACACGATTTTAAGTGAAAACAACAACTGACCTATGAAAATATGACCAAACTCATTCGGATTGTCTTGATCCTATAGGAGAACGATTCATGGGTCCTTTGCAACGTGTATGAGTCAACTCTACCTAAATCCGAGGCACAGTTTGGCCGGTATCACTAAAAGTGTTTCTCTTTTGTTTAAAATGGACACAATTTTAAGTGAAAACAACAAATGACTGACGGAAATCTGACCAAATGCATTCTTATTGTATTGGTCCTTTAGTAGAATGATCCATGGGTCCTTTGTGACATATACGAGTCAACCCAGCCTCAATCTGAGGCACGGTGTGGCCGATATCACTCAAATGGTATCTCTTTTGTTTAAAATGGACAAAATTTCAAGTGAAAACAACAACTGACCTACGGAAAGCTGACCAAATGAATTCAGATTGTATTTATCCTATAGGAGAACGATCCATGGGTCCTTTGTGACATGTACAAGTCAACCCCACCTCAATTCGAGGCACGGTGTGGCTGATATCACTCAAAGTGTCTCTCTTTTGTTTAAAATGGACACAATTTTAAGTGAAAACAACAACTGACCTACAAAAATATGACCAAACACATTTGTATTGTATTGATCCTTTAGGAGAACAATAGATGGGTCCTTTATGATGTGTACGAATCAACCTCACCTCAATCCGAGGCACGGTTTGGTCGGTATCACTCAAAGTGTCTCTCTTTTGTTTAAAATGGATACGATTTTAAGTGAAAACAACAACTAACCTATGAAAATCCAACCAAACGCATTCTGATTGTCTTGATCCTATAGGAGAACGGTCCTTGAGTCTTTTGAGATGTGTACAAGTCAACCCCACCTCAATCTGATGCATTGTGTGGATGGTATCACTCAATGTGTCTATCTTTTGTTTAAAATGGACACAATTTTAAGTGAAAACAACAACTGACCTACGAAAATCTGACCAAACACATTCGGATTGTATTGATCCTTTTGGAGAACGATCCATGGGTCCTTTTTGACATGTACAAGTCAACATATCCTCAATCTAAGGCATGTTGTGGCTGGTGACACTCAAAGGGTCTCTCGTTTGTTTAAAATGGACATATTTTTAAGTGAAAACAACAATTGATGTACGAAAATATGACCAAACGCATTCGGATTGTGTTGATACTATAGTAGAACTATCCATTGGTCGTTTGTGACATGTACGAGTCAACCCCGCCTCAATCTGAGGCACGATGTGACCGATATCACTCAAAGTGTCTCTCTTTTGTTTAAAATGGACACAATTTTAAGTAAAAACAATAACTAACCTACGACCTGGACACCCCCCACCCCTCTAGAGTCCCCCACCCTGTGGAAATACCTCTCAACCCCCTAGACTCCCCCACCCCCTGGACACGCCCATGGACACCCCCCACCTCGGACAGCCCCCCAACCCCCCGGACACCCCCACCCCCTGGACAACCATCACCCCCCTGGACGACACCCCCACCCCTCCTAGACACCACCCCACCACCTAGATACCCCCACCCCCTGGACAACCCCCCCCCCCCACCCATGGACGACCACCCCCAGCCTCTCGGATACCATCCCACGCCCCTGGACACCCCACAGACAGCCCCCCCCCCCCCACCAGGACACCGCCCTCCTTGGACACCACCCCACCCCCTTGGATAGCCCCCCAACCTCCTTGACCACCCCCACCCCTGGACACCCCTATCCCCCCAGACACCCCCATCCCACCTTCCTGGACACCACCCCACCCCCCTTGGACAGCCCCACCAACCCTCGGACCGCCCTCAACCCCCCGGACACCCCCACCCCTGGAAATCCCCCCCCCCCCAACACCCTGGACACCAGCCCACCCCCTTGGACACCCCTATGGACAGCCCCCCCCCCACCACCTGAACACCCCCACCCCCTGCACACCCCCACTATCCTTGGATATCCCCCAACCTCCTAGACCGCCCCCCTGGACACCCCTTTCCCCTCGGACACCCCCACCCCCCGAACACCACCTACCCCCCTTGGACAGCCACCCCAAACCCCTGAACATCCCTCCAACCCCCTGAATTCTGAATTGAATTATTTATGTATTTAATTAACTTGTGAATTATGTGTTAATGGTGTACGGGTATACTTTTTTTATGGGTATACTTGGTCAAATTAGCTTATGAATTATGTTTTAATTTGGTATGGGTATACATGGTCTAATTAGCTTATTGAGATGCTGAATTTTTTTGTAGGTGTTTGGGTGTGTTTCTGTAGTTTTTTTGTAGTAGCAGACATGGCATTTATCAGCGCTAAAAGAGCACTGATAAAACACAAATTTATCAGCGCTCTTTTAGCACTGATAAAGGGGTTTTTATCATCACCTTTTGAGAACTCAGTAAGCGCTGATAAAGGGGACCGCCCCCTCTTTATCAGTGTTGATCTTTACAACGCTTTTTTAGCGTTGATAAAGCGTGTTTTGAGCACTGATAATGACCGTTTTTGTAGTAGTGTTGGAAAACCAAGTATCACTCGGGCATAAAGGTCAATCCTCAATGGGTCCATCCATTAAATTCTTCATTTGAATTCATTTATCACCCATGGATTAAAAACATTTAATCCCAATCCCATTTAAACAATTCATTTACACATGTCATGGTCAAAACCAATAAAATCTCATTTCAAACCTCACCCAAGGGATAGCTAAAGGTATGAGGAAAGTTAACAAGGCTTGGCTCATAATTACACCCATGGGTAAAAATCAATATAACAAGCATCTCATGCTTAACAACTATTATATCCAAAAAAACATCATTTAACTCTCATGGTCAACAAGGAAATTGCCTACATGGGCAATTCCAACTATAAGAGGGACAAACACTTAAGAGGTGTCTTGGTTCCTTTAACACTTATATAAAATGGGCAGCATCATTTAAGAATAGTAAGAGAGGCCATGTACAACATGCCACTTATAAAATTCTATCATGAAGGCATAAGAATACTCCAATCCATAAACAAAGAATGATGTAAATAACTAATCATTACATTTTATCTCAGAAGACAACGCACCTCATTCCACTACTACAACTTGGCCTTTTATCAGTGCTAAAAACTGGCATTAACAGCGCTAGAAAAGCACTGCTAATTCTGACGTAGATAAAAGGGGTTCCCCTTTATCAGTTCTCCAAAAAGTGCTAATAAAGGCGACCTTTATCAGCGCTTTTCGGAGAGCTGATAATAGGGCCCTTTATCAGCGCTCTTTTAGCACTGTTAAATGTATCCTTTATCAGCACTCAAAATAACGCTGATAAAGGAACCTTCCTCTACACCTACACATCTAGAACCTTCACACCTGCACAAACCATCACCTACACACCTGCACAAAATAGCACCCACAGACAATATTTTGACAAATAATGCTATATATATTTACTTAACAACATGAACACAAAAAACACATTGCTATATACATTTCAAACAATGTTTTTCATGGTTACAATTAAAATTATCCAACAAAAGTTATAAACATTAATGTTTCATCCTTTGATATCTGTGATCCGCTATAAAAAATTGTCGTCCACGATATTTGTTACCGAACAAAGCATTCGAACTCAAGGAAAAAAATTCACCTATATAAGAAAACAAATATTATGTTAGTAATACAATAATGAAATAAATTAAAACATTAATATGAAATAATACATTAATATGGAAATTTGAAACTAAAATATGAAAATGATACACTCAAATGTTATCATTCTGATAACAATGAAGGGGAACAATGTAAAATCAATATGTTTTTGGATGATTTATCTCATTTAATAAATACTTATTATTTATCTAATGAAAATCTTTAACAGTCACACCATGCATCATATTGAGGTGATATTGATTCATACACATCAAAAATGACTCATGGATCGTTTTCCTATAGTATCAAAACAATTGTAATGCGTTTGCTCGGTTTTCCGTATGTTACTTGTGTTGTTTTTTAATTTTATGTCAATTTGAAACTGATATCAGACACTTTTAGCCATACTGGTCACACCGTGCATCGGATTGAGGTGCAGTGGATTCTTAAACATCAAAAATGACTCATGGATCATTTTCCTAAAGTATCAAAACAATCAGAACGTGTTTTCTTGTTTTTCTGTATGTTACTTGTGTTGTTTTCTAAAGTTTATGTCAATTTGAAACTGATATCAGACAATTTTAGCTATATCGGTCACACCGTGCATTGGATTGAGGTGAGGTTGATTCGTACACATCACAAATAACTCATGAATCATTTTCCTAAAGTATCAAAAGAATCTGAACGCGTTTTCTCGGTTATCCGTATGTTACTTGTGTTGTTTTCTAAAGTTAATGTCAATTTGAAATTTATATTAGACACTTTTAGCCATACCGGTCACACTGTGCGTCGGATTGAGGTACGGTCGATTGTTACACTTCAAAAATGACTCATATATCGTTGTACTAAAGTATCAGAATAATCTGAATGTGTTTTCTTGGTTTGTCGTATGTTACTTGTGTTGTTTTCTAAAGATTATGTCAATTTGAAACTGATATCAGACACTTTTAGCCATATAGGTCACACTGTGTGTCGGATTGAGGTGCGGTTGATTATTACACATCATAAATGACTCATAGATCATTTTACTAAAATATAAAAACAATAATAATGTGTTTTCTTGGTATTCCATATGTCAGTAGTGTTGTTTTCTAAAGTTAATGTCAATTTGAAACTCATATCAAACACTTTTAGCCATACCGGTCACACTGTGCATCCAATTGAGGTGAGGTCAACTTGTACACGTCAAAAATAACTCATGGATCGTTTTCCTAAAGTATCAAAACAATCTGAACACGTTTTCTAGGTTTGTCGTATATCGGGAGTGTTGTTTTCTAAAGTTTATGTCAATTTCAAACTGATATCAAACACTTTTAGCCATACCGGTCACACCGTGTGTTGGATTGAGGTGAGGTCGATTCTTAAACGTCAAAAATGACTCAAGAATCATTTTAATAAAGTATAAAAACAATTTGAATGTGTTTTCTAGGTATTCCATATGTCAGTAGTGTTGTTTTTTAAAGTTAATGTCAATTTGAAATTGATATCAGATACTTTTAGCCATACCGGTCACACCGTGCGTCGGATTGAGGTGAGGTCAATTTATACATGTCAAAAATGACTCATGGATCGTTTTACTAAATAATAAAAACAATCCGAATGAATTTTCTCAGTTTTCTATATGTTACTTGTGTTGTTTTCTAAAGTTTATGTCAATTTAAAACTGATATCAGACACTTTTAGCCATACTGGTCACACCGTGCGTCGTATTGAGGTTCGATCAATTCGTACATGTTAAAAATGACTCATGGATCATTTTAATAAAATATCAAAACAATATGAACGTGTTTTCTCAGTATTCATTATTTCAGTAGTGTTGTTTTCTAAAGTTAATATCAATTTGAAACTGCTATCAGACACTTTTAGCCATACCGGTCATACCGTGCATTAGATTGAGGTGAGGTCAATTCTTACACATCAAAAATGACTCATGGATCGTTTTCCTAAAGTATAAAAACAATATGAATGCATTTTATCAGTTTTCTGTATGTCAGTAGTGTTGTTTTCTAAAGTTAATGTAAATTTAAAACTGATATCAGACACTTATAGCCATACCGGTCACACCGTGCATCGAATTGAGGTGAGGTCAATTTTTACACGTCAAAAATGACTCATGTATCGTTTTCCTAAAGTATCGAAACAATACGAATTCATTTTCTCGGTTTTCCGTATGACAGTAGTGTTGTTTTCTAAAGTTTATGTCAATTTCAAACTGATATCAGACACTTTTATCCATACCGGTCACACTGTGCATTGGATTGAGGTGCGGTCAATTTTTACATGTCAAAAATGACTCATGGATCATTTTACTAAAGTATAAAAACAATATGAAGGCGTTTTCTTGGTATTCTGCATGTCAGTAGTGTTGTTTTCTAAAGTTTATGTCAATTTCAAACTGATATCAGATATTTTTAGCCATACCAGTCACACCGTGCGTCAGATTGAGGTGAGGTTGATTCTTACATGTCAAAAATGACTCATTTATCATTTTAATAAAGTATAAAAACAATATGAACACATTTTCTTGGTTTTCCATATGTTACTTGTGTTGTTTTGTAAAGTTAATGTCAATTTGAAACTGATATCATACACTTTTAGCCATATCGATCACGCCGTGCGTCGGATTGAGGTGCGGTCAATTCGTACAGGTCAAAAATGACTAATGAATTGTTGTACTAATGTATCAAAACAATCCGAACATGTTTTCTTAGTTTTCCATATGTTACTTGTGTTGTTTTCTAAAGTTTATGTCAATTTGAAACTGATATCAGACACTTTTAGCCATACTGGTCACACTGTGCATCAGATTGAGGTGAGGTCAATTATTACACGTCAAAAATGACTCATGGATTGTTTTCCTAAAGTATCAAAACAATCCGAATGCATTTTCTCAGTTTTTCATATGTTAGTACTATCGTTTTCTAAAGTTTATGTCAATTTCAAGATGATATCAGACACTTTTATCCATAACGGTCACACCGTGCATCAGATTGAGGTGCGGTTGATTCGTAATCACTGAGACTATAACTTTCTTGCATATTTATTTGAAGAAGAAACACAGTTTTGTTAATGTTTGGTGGAAGTTCTTGGAAAAAATGCAACGTAAAGCAATAGGAATGAGATCTTGCATCAAAACATGACAGTCACGTGATTTTAGAACTTTTAACTTCATGTCGCTCATTAACACGAGGTTCCTGATATTTTAAGAATACCCCTCTGGAACCTTTAAATCATTCACAAATTTTCAAAACTGATATCTCTCCTGCTTGGAAAGAGTGTAAGCAGTAGGAGGAAGAAAGGTTCGTTTTTCACCCTTTACTGGTGCCAACTCTTCTCGTATTCCCATCTCAACCATGTCCAACTTGGCCTTAATTCCATATTTTGTTTTTCCAGATTTATTTATAAACATGCCGATGACACTATCAAATATATTTTTTTCTACATGCATAACATCAAGAAAATGTCTGACATACAGAAAATTCCAGTATTGTAATTAAAAAAAACTGATCTCTTTTTCCAACTAATTTTTGTAAGGTTTTTCAAAGCCGGTTTACTAAAAGTAGTGTCCACATTTTTATCATTCTCAAACAATTGATCGCTTGTTATTAGAGACAGTGTTGTACGTTCTTATGAACTTCCATTGAATGAAGTCATCCAAGAATGGTACTTATGTCGTTGGGGTAGAAATATACGATGTCCTAGAAACACGGTTTTCAATGAATGTTTCAACCTAATTGATTGTGTACCTTGTTCTCAAACGGGACACCCTTGAGTTACTTTAATGCTATATCCTGACATATTTCCATAAGCAAGGAAGTAATTTATCGTCCCGTACAACATGGCTCTCAAAATGAAATCTTCCTTTCTGTAAGCATCATACAATGTAACACCTGAATCCCACAATAATTTAAAATCTTTGATCAATGGATCTAAATAAACATCAATATCATTACCCGTTTATTTTGGTCCTGATATAAGCATAGATAATGTGATGTATTTTCATTTCATGCATAACCACGGTGGTAAGTTATAATTTACCAACATAACCGACCATGTACTGTGACTGTTGTTTTGAAAACCAAAAGGATTCACTCCATGTGTAGATAACACAAGACGAAGGTTTTGCGAATCGTTTCCATATTCAGGATACTCATGATCAATTCTCTTCCACTGAGGAGAGTCTGCTGGGTGATGTAGTATCCCATCTTTAATTCTTGTATCTGCATTCCATGTCAATTGTCCTGCAGTTTCATCACTTCCATATAGGCACCTAAACCTTGGAATGATTGTAAAGTACCATAAAACTTTAGTAGGACTGGATTCATCTTTCTTATATCGAGAATCACCACACTTTGTGAATTATTTAAGTGATTTGTGGTCCTTGAAAAACAGTATAAAGTCATTCAGGAAGGCATGTATTCTTTCAGAGATCATACCCATCGGGCGTAGCATTCGTTTGGCGTCATATGTTCGGCTCGGGAGCTCATTATCTTCTAAGAGCATGTCATTCAGGAGAGTAAGTAGTTTCGTAAAACTGGTTTCACTCCACCCATTGTATTCTTTCAAATTATACAGCTTTAGTATAGCTGACAATGCTGTATATTTAGTGCAACCAGCATACAATGGCGTCTTTGCACAAATTTTTAACTTCTCAAACAATTTTGGGAAATCACAAAGTTCATCTTCGACGGTCCTTGTCATTTCCTCAATATGATCTTCATCATCATTAAAATCTATAATCACATCCTGTATATGGTCATCTTCATTGTTCACATTTGTAATCATATCATATGACCCATAAAATGAAGTGTTATCCCAGCCACTACCTATATTCGTTGTTTCCCCATGTTTATTCCAACATGTATAACTCTGATCTATTCCATGACAGATCAAGTGTTCTTCCAACTCCTCTGGACTAATTTTTTTTAATAACAACAGCGTAAACACGAACAAAGGGTTTGATAAGGGTCACATGCATGATCTTTTTCAAACTTGATAAACTATTTCACGCCTTCTTCATACTCTTTTGTCAACCGATTGGCATTCATCCATTCTTTATTTATATTCATCCTATTTGAAATTCATAGGATGGGTATATAGGTTAAGGGAGAAGTAATATGAGTATAATTTTGATAAAAAACTAGATACTTTAAAAATGGTGGGGGCGTGCTCATTAATAGCAAATCTTGGGTGGTTCTTGGGATTCATCCATTCCCTTCCTCTATTTGATCCCCCCTGATGAGGGGTGGTTCTTGGGAGTTTTTTTATAGTGCTTTAGTGAGTTCTTACCTCATACTTCCTCCATTACTATTATCCTTTATTTACCTATGATTTGGGATTATTTAACTAGGATTTGTGTGATGATTTCACTATATCATCTTCAAATCAATTCAGACGATGTAGATTTTGTTTGTATTGAATAGAGGGTATCCTTGTATGATGAACGCACCATGTTTTGGGTGGTTTAGGTGGTGTTGTGTTTCCCAGTGAGTTTTTGAAAGATTATTACTAATTATATTAAGGTGAATAATTAATTATAAGTTTCTATAATTAATTATTTGGTAATTTTTCCTTGAGATTGGGTCTCAATCATTGGTACACGATTAGATAAGGCATGTATAGTCTTGGTTGAGGATGATTTGATCTTGGTGAGGGGTTTACTCCATTTTTTGAGGTAGGTGGACCCTATAAATCAAAACCATGTTCCAATTTATGCATGATTTTGCATTCATGCATGAGTATATGTGTTCCAGTGAAATGGATAGAAATCAAGAGCAACCAAGGTAAATAAATAGGGTGTTTTTGATCCACCAAGAGATAGAGTGAGGGTTCTATTGAATGATTGTGATTTTTTGATCATCTAGAGATTATGTCTCCATGGGTTAGTTGTGTTTATAAGAGGATCAAGTTTGGTATGAGATTTGTATAGCCTAGTTAGGTTTTCTAAGGCTATTTGAGTAGGTATTAGAGTCTTAGGCCTAAAGAAGATGGATCATATAGTTTTATATCTCACATATGATGAGGAACACCCTCTTAAGGATATATAAGAGTCATGGTGTGTGTGATGAGTAGGATATTCCATATAGGGGTTGGTGAAGTGTGACATAAAGGATTTCCTCCTTATAATTGGTTTAAGAGATCTCCAAGGGGAGATATGATATGGTACCTAAGTGAGGGTCATGATAATAGTCTAGATGACTTAGCATAGGGTATTAAAGGCTCTTAGTGTGAGTTTATTAGGATGGTCATTATTTAGTTTTAATGAGTTTTAATGTGGGAATTAGAAGATGATATAGACTAGACTATCGAGGCCTAGATCAAGTATAGCATGTGGGTTGTGACATTACCATGTAGATATGAGTGTGTGTTGGTATCAATGAGTAGAGATGGGTTAGGTTTGTATAACCTAGTAGATTCCCTTATAGGTGGAATTAGAATGTTGATAGGTTGGGAATAATTTTCATGTATAACCAAGATGGTTTTAAGGAGATTATTATGCAAGGATAAATGAATGGTGACTTTTATCATTTATGGTCATACCGACTAAGAGATTGGGACTTCATATGACTTTCACCTAGTTGAAGTATGATCATCCATGGGGCCCACCTATTGATAATGTGGTTTAGCTAGTACGAGAGGTTGGCTATCTAGATACCCTCCTTAGATTACTATTTATATGTTTTGTGGCATGAGACAAGATGGATAGACTTTATATAAGTGATAAGCTATTGGTAGGACCCTACTTTGAGTGAGAAGGTAGTGGTCAAAGGGGATTGGTGTATGAATTCCATGGGATCCACCTATTGATGGTGCATTTTGACTTCTGATAGAGGTTGGATATTGTGATTCCCTGCTTAGATCATTTTTTGTATGATAATATGATGTGAGATATAGAAATGGGGATCACTTAGTATTGGTTAGGAGTAGTTTTGTGAGATGTTTTCTATAGATACTCCCTCATCAAATTGTTTTTTTATGTGATGTGATGGTGAGACCCACCGTAAGTGGGTAGAGCTAATCAAGATCAAACAAGTAACCAACCACATATACATGTGTCACACACACAAGCATCACACACAAGAATCACGCAAAATCATAATTAATCTCAATATTGACAATAAATGAAAACATAATTAATTCCTGAAAATTAAATTTTACTCACCTTAAGGAGGAGGACCCAGTGGCGGAGGAGGAGGAGGTGTCGACAGCGGAGGCAACAGAGGCAGCGCAGAGGCAGTGCGGAGGCAACAGAGGCAGCTCGGAGGCAGCGGAAGGCAGCGGAGGCAATGGAGGAGGAGGAGGTGTCGACAGCGGAGGCAACAGAGGCAGCGCAGAGGCAGTGCGGAGGCAACAAAGGCAGCTCGGAGGCAGCGGAAGGCAGCGGAGGCAATGGAGGAGGAGGAGGTGCCAGTGGAGTAGGAGGAGGAGGAGGCCGCGGTGGAGAGGAGTAGGAGGAGCCATGGTGGAGAGGAGGCAATAGAGTAGGCAGAGGATGAGGAGGAGGAGGAGGAGGAGGAGGAGGAGGAGGAGTAGGAGGAGTAGTGGTGGAGAGGAGGCCGCGACGCAGGAGGAGGAGGAGGAGGAGCCACGGTGGAGGTGGAGGAGGAGAAGTAGGCGCCAGAGGAGGAGGAGGAGGTGGCGGCCGCATAGGAGGAGGAGGAGAAGGAGGCAGTGACCGCAGTAGAGAGGAGGCAGCGGCACAGAGGAGACAGCGGTGCAAGGTAGGGCTTCCGTGAAAGCTTGACAGTGTACGGGGAGGAGGAGGAGGACCCATTGGATTTTGTAAATCCTATGTGGACCTTTATCAGCACTGATAAAGGGTGACTTTATCAGCGCTTTTCATTTTAGTCCTGATAAAGACACTCTTTATCAGCGCTTTTGTAGCGCTGATAAAGACATAGTTTATCAGCGTTAATAAAAGCGCTGATAAATGTATAAATTTAATAATTTCTTTATATTATTATATATTTATTTAAAATGATATTTATGATAAATAAATAAATAAATATATTAATAATTATTACTCTAAAAAAAATATCTCTATTTATACTTATAAAATTATGTGAAAGGTATATTTATATATATATCATTGAAAATATAATAAAATATATATTTATTTTTTAATTATAATTTAATTTTAACTATAAGTGTACATTTTTTATAAAATATATATTATATGGGTAACATAATGAATTATAAATAAATAAAACATCAATGTGATATGTAATTATAATCTATAAATGAACATTATTCATGCACATATATATATATATTCATGTATATATTCATTGACCCTCAATTCACTGGAAAACACATATATATTCAATAATTTTAATTATACATATATATTAAAACGTATTATATATTTATAAATAAAATAAATACATTAAATATAAACACATATAATTAATATATATATTAAATATAATGAATTAATAAATCTAATAAATATAATGAATTAATAAATCTAATAAATCTAATAAATCTAATAAATATATTTATTATTAATCTTATAATTATTTAATTATATATATATATATATATTTAGTTATAACATGTGTTTTTTGTTTAATGTATTCAATAGATATTATCAGCGCTAATATAAGTGCTGATAAATGTAATCTTTATCAGCGCTAAGAAAAGCACTGATAAAGGGATATTTAAAGCGCTGATAAATTCACCCTTTATCAACGCTTTTTTTAGCATTGATAAAGGCCAACCCCTTTATCAGCGATTTTCTGTTAGAACTGATAAAGGCAGGCGTCTGCCTTGCCCAGTTTTGTGGTAGTGTTCGAGGGGTTTTATTATGAAATCATGACTTCATTCTTCAAACAATTCATCTATCATATTAAATATTATTTCAATAGGCATACTTAATTCATGTTAAATAATCATTTAATCTAATATTAAATTTAAAGGGAAAAAGGAGATGGATCCTACCTCAAGAATAAGAAGGTCAAGATGAACACTTCGGAAGTTGACATTTTCATCAGCGACCACTTGAAATCACACAATTAAATACTGGAACCTCATAACCACTGAAAGACCCCAAATAAAGTTGGGCTAGACAAAACTGTGGGAGAAAACCTTACCTCAAGCTGCGAAGGCAACCCGACAAGTACCGAAGCACCTCACCTTCAGCGGTGAACATCGAAACACGCACTGGGAGACGCACTGCATTCCCTAACATCAGAAGAAGACCAAAATACCAATCAACTCTAACCCTAAGGTTCAACCGAAGTGAAACCCGGTGACGGGAAGAAGAAAAATCACAATAAGAGGGAAGAGGAGGGATCCATGGAATTTACCTTGAAAAATTGAAGAGAAATCGAGAAGAGATCTGGTGAAAATCGACTAACCAAGGAGGAGTCGGGGGAGGTGAGTCACGCATGGCCTAGGGCTCGAGGGAGGAGGGTGTCGTGCGATATGGAGGGGGAGAAAGGGTAAATAGGGTTTAAGTTTTAATTTATTTTAATTTTAATTAATTACTCTAATTTCTTTTAAAAAAACATAACCCATGGTTTGAGTCACAGGGTTAGTCAAATCGTGTGTCAACCGTGTGAAATTCACCTTGCACGGTTAGTCAAACCGTGCAAAAACCGTGCTGTGAATAGTGTGAAGGTACTACCTAAGTTTCACTACCCATGTGCCTATCCCACATGGTTTTGTTAAATTGTGCACAACCTATGTGGGGCGTTTCTGCACTCTCACTGCAGCCACACGGTTTGCTGCTGTGGGCCGCGTGGTTTCAGACAAACTGTGTGCCTTGTTCAAAGCACCCAAACCTTGAGATTTTGGAGTCTAGCACTCCCAAAACTCAATGAGACACCCGAAGGACCCCTCAGGCCTTTATACAAGTTTAAATACACATAAAGATGTTTCTATTGTATGGTCGGAAGAAACCCCGGGGAATGATGGCAAGAGGGGGGGTGAATTGCCTTTTAAAAAATTGATTAACAAATAAAAAATCAGAGTAAGAATGCAGCGGAAAGAAAGAGGCAATACACACAAAATTGATAACGGAGTTCGGCCAAAACCCGGCCTACGTCTCCGCTCCCAACTCAACCGTTGAGAGATTCCTACCGCTTGCTTTTCAATGGTTTTAGCAAGAAACCCACTAGGCTTTGAGGTAGCACTAGGACCTATTACAGCTTGCTTTTATTGGTTTAGCAAGAACCCACTTGCTTTTAATGGTTAAGCAAGAACCCACTAGTCTTTTTACGGGTTAAGACTAGCTCACCGAGACACAAGACTTTTAAAGGAAAAGCTTGAGAAAACCTCTTCACACCTTAGTGGTGGTGTGAGAACCCAAAGAAGGGGAGATGAGAAAAGAGTTGGGGTTTGTAGGCACAAACCCAATTTTAAAGCTCAAAAAGAGATAAACAATAAAACCCGTAATGGAGAAGCCTTGGGCGCCTTTGATTGATTGATGATGTTTGAGGGCCGCTTCCAAGCTTCTATGGAGGTGCTCTTGGATGTGGAAGTTGTTGGAGCACTTTGGGTTCCCTTGGAACAATCCGTCGGAGCTTCGCCAAAGATGTAAAAATGTGTCCGGTGGCTTGTATATTGTTCCGGGGCTTCCTAGGCCTTTATTTATAGGCTAGGAACCTTCAAGTATCCGTTGGAGGGCTTTGGAGCCGTTGGAAAAGGCCTCGGAGCCGTTGGGAGGCTTTTGGAGTTGACTGGTCAAAGCCAACGGCTAGTTTGACCAGTGCTACCGGCTGGCCGGTGCAGGGCCACCGGCTGGCCGGTGCCTTGACAGTGGCTGAGTCTTCTTTTCCAGGCACCACCGGCCGACCGGTGCCAGAGCCACCGGCTGGCCGGTGGTGAGGCAGTAGAAAACCCTGTTCAATCTGAGTGACACCGGCTGGCCGGTGCTTGGCCACCGGTTGGCCGGTGCTTGGCCACCGGTTGGCCGGTGAGATGGCAGTGGCTCAGCATCCTTCCCAGGGTCCACCGGCCGACCGGTGGTGAAGCCACCGGTTGGCCGGTGGACTGATTTTCAGTCCACTTGTGTTCCTTTTCCACTTAAGCTTACTTGGCCCAATTCCTTGGCCACCTGATTTGATTCCTATCAATCCAAAAACACTTGAAAGAGGATTAGATAAATATGAGGGTGATTGTGATCATGAAAATAAAACCTTGAGGGGTTCGAGAGGTACAACAGTTTCAACTCTCAAAATTGCATTCCAGATCTCAGTTATAAAAACAACTTTCCCAGTAAATGAAAAAGTTCAAATTCCCTTTGAATTTCAACTAGTCAAAAAACATGAGACACTACAACATTACACCAGTATGGATTTTATTTGTGCTGAACCAGCGCTGATAAATGACCCCCCTTCTCATAGGATTTTAAGGGCGCTTACAATATCAACATTTTTTTACCGCTGATAGAACCCTTTTGTGCACTATTAAATAGCATATCTGTAGTTGTGAAAAAGAGAACCCTACCTTCCAAATCCACTTGAAACCCAACTAGTGAGGGCTTGGGAAGCTTGGGGAAGAAGGGGTGAAACTTCCTTGAGTTCTTCCACTCGAATGAAATGAGGGAAGGGGAGATATTTAATGAAGTTAAGTCTAGTGGGAGTACGTTGCTCACTTGGTTGGGATGCATAGTTTACCAAATCATACAACAATGCACCCTCCACTAAAATCAACCCACACCTCTCACACGGTTCTCGAACCATACTCATAATTTGATGAAATTCCTCATACGAAGTAATTCCCATAGTTAATATTGAAACTCACATGATTTACTCAAAATTTTTCGTTGACGACGTATACCCCATGGAAGACCCATCCAATATTTATTCTCTAATAGTTGTTGAATGATGTATATTTCTATGGTGAAAGAAGGTGAAATTTATAATGTTTTATCCATATCATAAAAGGAAGATAACATTCAGATATACACATGAATCAATGAGATTCACATATTAGAAAAACATTTCCAAGCAATAGGTAGTTCAGACATTTATTGAAGATCATAACTCAGAAATCGATACAGATATTATTTGTAGAACTCCATGACCCGCAAGTTATAAATAGAGCAAATGAAACAAACACCAGAAAAGTTAGCCCCGTTGGCCAACGCCTCAAACTCTCTTTTTTTCCCTCACCTTGCCAGAGAAGTGTGCCAACATTATTAAATCCAATTTATGGGAAAACTTGGATTTCGGGATGGGGTTTGGGGATTCTGAAACTACGATTTCGATCACAATGACCTTCCCATTCCATGGCACCGCCCTATAGCAATTACGCAACAACTTCAAACAGTTCTCATCGCTCTAGTTATGACATATCCACTACAGTTAAAATGTATGTTAGTGTAAAAAAAATGTTCATAAAAAGGATATTAATAGAGCCTTACCTTCAATAAGATAGCATCTCCTTTGGGTATGTCAACAAACATGTCTCCCAAAACATGGATGAACCCTATTCACAATTATAGAGATTGTTAACATGTTGAAAAAAAAGTGAAAAACTATTTATATACCTGGATATGAATGAGTATTTTTAATAACATGCGGCGTATCGAAGTTGATAGCCCTCATTTTAGGGTGTTTGGAGACGAGGTGTTGGGGCGCAGCGGAGGTGCGTGGTACCTCAAACACACAGAACGGAGTAAAAAGGAGGAACACAAGATTTTAACGTGGTTCGGCCGTCCAGCCTACATCCACGGGAGAAACACTGACGTTTCTCTATTCCCTTCACTCCGGATAATCACGGAGGATTATAGCACGCAGATTACACAAAATAGACCCCTTCTGTTTATAAAGAAAATAGAATCTGCAATGTCAAGGGTTGGTGCATCAACCCTTTGAAGTTTCTCCCGCCGGTTGCCACTTCAACGAAGGCTGCAGTCCATCTCGTCGGCTGCCCACCATGGAAGCTGCACACCAAGTTACTGCCAACCAAAGACTCCCAAATTGGAGTGGCCCCCACAAATCTCCCCCTCACGACCAATTTGGGGTAGAAGCTTGACCTGCAGTCTCCTTGTAGGTGTCAAAAACTTCATCAGCAAATCGAACACGCTTCTTCACACCAGATGATGTGGCACTTCCATCATCTTCACTCGATCTCGAGCTGACTGCAGTCTCCATCAAATGATACAACCCTTGGGACTCCTTCCCAGTAAACTTCGTTGCATCCCCACGTGAGACTTCCACCACTCCACCTGCTATGGAAATCTTGAACCCTCTCGCATCGAGCCTGCTCAATGATACCAGGTTCCGTCTCATCCTCGGAACAAATTTCACATCAGTCAGTTTACGAACTCCTCCATCGGGTGTCTTCAATTTCACTGTCCCGACTCCTCGAACCTCGCATGTTGACCCATCACCAAGTCTCACCGAGTCCTGCACCTGCTGAAAAGTATCAAATGTACCTCTCGTCGTACATATGTGTGTCGAGCTCCCCGAATCCAGAACCCATCCGTCTTCCTTTGGATTTTGAGCCCGCACGTTCTTCCTTCTCAGAAAACGACATTCCCGCTTCATGTGCCCATATCGTTTACAGTAATGACACTGCACTTCTTCCCGTTCAACTCTCTCATATGAGTGCATGCTTCCCGTTGTCACGCAGATTTCATCATCTGCATATAATCCTGTGATGTTCACATCCTCCTCTTCAACTTTTTTCTTCCTAGCAACGTACCGTTTGCGCTCTCCACAATCACTTTTATAGTGACCCTTCTTCTCGCACCAGAAACACGTGATTTCGCTTGGATCACGTCCCCTGGATTTTGGCCGCCATTCTTTACCTCTTGACTGTCGATGTCGGCTCCTCCCACGCTGATCATCTCGCATTGCCATGATTTGCTCGCCTGAATGCGTTGAAGGTCTTCGGAATGCCTCCGAATCTTGAAGTGACGCCATCACATCGTCAAGCTTCAATGTCTCCTTCCCCACGAGCAATGCAGTCACAAGCCCATCAAATGAGCTTGGTAGTGATGACAAAAGCAAAAGTGCTTTGTCTTCCTCTTCAACCTTCACACCGAGCCCCAATAACTGCGTCAGGATCTTGTTGAATTCATTGGTATGATCCAACAAATTTGCTCCCTCGTCCATGCGCAATTGGTACAGTTTCTTCTTCAGGAACAACTTGTTGGTGAGCGACTTCGCCATATATCGCTGCTCCAACTTCTTCCAGATCTCCTTCGGTGATGTCTCGTCCAACACCGAGTACTTTACCTCATTCGCCAAACACAGTCGAATTGTGCTGACGACCCGCATCTCGAGCTCTTCCCAATCATTGGCACTGGTTGTCTCGGGCTTTTCTCCGATCAACGGTCTGATCATGCCCTGCTGCACCAAAAGATCCTTCACTGTGCTTTGCCACAAGCCGAAATTGTTTCGACCATCGAACTTCTCGATGTCAAATTTTGGTAGTGCTCCACCACCAGCCATCGTCGTCGTCGCAAAACGCGATCACCATCGTCGATGTCGCACCTCTTAATCACCACCTGATAGAGTGCGAATTTTCCAAAACTAACCGTACGGATGTGTCCGGAACGGTCGAAATAGTCGGAATCGACTCCTGGATCGCCGAAATCGGACACCAATTGACCGAGATATGGTCAAAACACGTTCAACGGTCCAGATCGCTCGCTGACGTGGCGCTGACGTGTCGCTGACGTGGCACGCCGGAATTCCCGCCGGAATATTGCCGGAATTGTTGCCGGTGGCGTGAACAGTAACGTCTTCTCCTGCACGGGGTTACTGTTCACCCGCGGGTTTGACCAAACTTTGACCGGCCATATCTCATTCGTTTCAACTCCGTTTTTCTCGCCGTTTGCGCCGTTGGAATCGTCTCGCCGCCCTCTTCCCGAATCTGCCATCGGAAAAATTTTCCGACCACTTTCAATTTTCCGGCCACCGGAAAACTCGTAGTCGCCTTGCCGGTTCACCTCTCATACCACTTATTGGGGCGCAGCGGAGGTGCGTGGTACCTCAAACACACAGAACAGAGTAAAAAGGAGGAACACAAGATTTTAACGTGGTTCGGCCGTCCAACCTATATCCACGGGAGAAACACTGACGCTTCTCTATTCCCTTCTCTCCGGATAATCACGGAGGATTACAGCACACAGATTACACAAAATAGACCCCTTCTGTTTATAAAGAAAATATAATCTGCAATGTCAAGGGTTGGTGCATCAACCCTTTGAAGTTTCTCCCGCCGGGTGTCACTTCAACGAAAGCTGCAGTCCATCTCGTCGGCTGCCCACCATAGAAGCTGCACACCAAGTTGATGTCAACCAAAGACTCCCAAATTGGAGTGGCCCCCACACGAGGATACCACTAATCGACCCCAACCCACCACCCACATTAACAACAGTGCTCAGGCTTTCAAAACCATTGTAAACATCCAAAACATTGTTCATGATGGGGATGGAGGAAGACATAACGCCGTCAAAAACCTCACTGAATTTGGGATCCATCCCTTGATATTCAAACAGGGGCATTCCATATGCCCTGTTAAACGGACAAACACCATCTAAAACCGCATATTTCAAGTGGTACCTATTTCCATTCAAAAAAAGAGAGAGTTAAATTTGATTTATACTTTGAAGAGCAGTACAGTATTATCCTTGTCCACGTTTTGATGGAGCACACCAGCTCTCCATCATGACCTTGTGTTGATGAATACGGGAATAAGGAGCGAGGAAGACCCCATCGGGGGTGCTTGTTGTGAGGTGGTTGGAGACAGGGGTGAGGCCATAGACGCATTTGGTGCCACCGTCGAGGAGAGGGAGGAGGGAGTAGGTGAGGAGGGAGTGGGCGGTGAGGAGGCGGAAGATGTGGTCTAGCATGGCGGCGGCGTCGGGGTTTTGCGTCGGAAGCTGGGCGGCGACTTCGGCGGCGGACAGGTGGACCTCGGGGCCAGAGCGGGCGATGATATCCAGTGCGTTGAGGTTGATGACGGCCTTGACCACCATGGCCTGCATGAAGGAAACCTCCTTCATCATATCAGTTTCCGCTGGGGCGATGCCGTTGATTGACGCCATTTGCAGTGTGGGAGAATGACTTGGGATTGGGTGATGGGGTGAGAGGCGAGAGTGTATTTATACACACACTACTGTCCGCTGCCGGGGACTGGTTGGTGGTTGAGGCGCGCGTGACTTGGTTGGTGCCCAAACCCATCCAACCACCACCGGAGAATGAAAGAGACGGGAGGGGAGTAATTTTTTTATTTTTTTATTTTTTTATTTTTTTATGCATTTTTTAAAATAAGAGTGTTATTATTAGTAATGATTAAGTATAGATTAACTAATGAATATATATTTATTTATAATTATAATTATAAATATGCATTGCGTCCAATGAATTTAGTCAATAAATAAATAAATACATATATATATCTCATGAGTTTATTTGTGAACATCATTGCGGGTTGCTACGTTCCAAATGTTAAGATTATCTTTATTATGACAATGGATATGTTATGTATTCATCGTGAATGTTCATTACACTGACACATTTATCATGATTTCCATATATATGTGAAGACTTGTTTTTTATGATTTATACTTTACTAGGCATATAATTCATTCATGTAATACCTATGAACATATTATGTTCTCAAAAATAATTATAAAATTAAAATAAATATATTTTTTATATTTATAATTACAAATGTTTAATTATATATAAATACTTTTTACATATATTTATTTATAATTATAGTGCTATATTTTTAGCGCCGATAAAGATGACTCTTTATCCTCACTAAAAAACACTAATAAAGGAAAATTTTATCAGTGTTTTCTTTTTTAGCGTTAATAAAACGTACTTTTATATGCGTTTTTAGCTAGTGCTGATAAAAAGTTCACCGGGTTTTATAAAATAATCCTAACTTTCTCCTCCTCCCTCACACCCCTCAAGCTCTCGCGGAAACCGATCGTCGCTGCCGCGCCTCCTCCTCCTCCTCTCCTGCCTCCTCTCCTCTACCATGAACCGCACCTCCACCGTGTGACTCTCCTCTGCCACAAACCAGATCATCATGCGCCTCTCCTCCGTCGCGCACCACACCTCCATCGTGCGCGAACCAGACCCTCATGCGCCTCTCCTCCGCCGCGCACCACACCTTCATCGTGCGCGATCCAGACCGCCGTGCATCTCTCCTCCACTGCGCGTCTCTCCTCTGCCGATGAGTTTTCTCCTCTGTGTCATTAGCTTCGTCTTGTTCGCAGGTAATTATAGTTTGATATTGATGGTATGTTATGAATTGTACAGGCTAAACGCCCCACTGAAAATCCTGGTCCTTGAAGGTATTTGTTTGCGCACTAAATGAATTGCATGTTGGTTGGTGTTCATCTTTATATTTTTTACTTTGATTTTGTGCGACTCTGTTATGGATTTGAAGTGTGATGCCACTAGAGCATAGTGTAATTGATTTTTAATGATGAGTATTTTTGTCGTTAGGGGTTGAGTAGTATGTCACTTGACATATTTATGTGTTCTCCATTAATGTCGACAAGGTTCAGCTTCGATTTTTCTTGAGTGGAGTAGGTGTTTCTTTGGAACTCCCTTGTAATACATGTTATAAATTTCTTGGATGTTTTTAAACACTACTACATATAAGGATTTTAAAAGCACTAGAAATCACTTTTAACAGCGCTAGAAAAGTGATGTTAATCACTGCGAAGATAAAGAGGGTCCCCTTTAACAACACTATTTTGAGCGCTGATAAAGGCCTAGTTGACTGGGATGCACTGTTTATTTAACAACACACCTAGCACCTGCACACCTGCACAAAACAACACCTGCACACGAACAAAGCACAGAAGAACGAAACAATGCACACAAGAGTTTCACAAACAATACTATATAAATTTACTTGACATCATGAATACAAAAACACACACTACTATATACATTTCAAACAATGTTTTATACGATTACAATTAAAATCATCCAACAAACAGTTAAAAACATTAATGTTTCATCCTTTGACATCCATGATCCCCTCTAAAAAATTGTCGTCCATGGTATTAGTTGCCAAATAAAGCATCCGAACTCAAGAAAAAAATTCCACCTATATAAAAAAATAAATATTATGATAGTAATACAATAATGAAATAAATTAAACATTAATATGACAGAATACATTAATAAAATAATATCAAATATTGAAGGATGGAGGATCGGGACTCCCTCACTCCAGTTTTCACCGGCGAACACGCTGCAACAGAAAACCCTAGACGTTTGAATCTTTATACCTATGTTTCCATTCGAGTGGCCGCGCATCAAGGAAACCATTCGAGGCACACTAAGGTGAAAGACGGAGGGAACCTAACGGCCTTCACGGGTTCCACTGTCGGTTGTTTTGTAGCTTTTTGTGACCGGACAACGCATCATATTATCCGAAAAGGCACAACGACCCATGTATCGACATCCAACAATGATATTACAGAAATGTTATATCTCTGTAAGTTCTCTATCATGGCTCGAATCAACCTATCAAAAGGAATGAAACCATGGAAACTTGTAGATCTTGTTGATCAGATTACAACCATTTAGGGGTTTTCCAATTTTAAATGTGTTTCTTTAGGCCGTGGGTTTTTCCACATTATGTTTCCTTTTATAGAATTGAAAGGGAAATCTTGGAGCACTGAGTCGATCAATTTAAGGCTAGGAACTTTGAGATTACACGATTGGCATCTAAATTTCAACCTGTCTGATTTCAAGGAGAGTTATTGAAGGACCCCGAAATACCCTGAGAGGGGAGGGGTGAATCAGAGTGTCAACTTTTTCTTTTAAACTGAGGAATCTTGTTCCCACGTTGTTCAGAACTTGTTAAACCTTTCTGAAGAGGAAGTGCAGAAAATAAACAATCACATGCAAAGCAATGACACAATAATTTTACTTGGTTCACCACTAAGGGCTACGTCCAAAGAGCATACGCCGACAGTGTGTCGGTCGTACCAAAAACCACTAATCTTCACAAGTTATGGATTACAAGAGTTTAGTATAGTCACATTGTGCTAGGTGCACTGCCTTAACAAGGTTTTAGGGACAACACACTGCGTCTCTCGGATCACTTCCACTGAATCCCCCTTGCTCACTACTTTGGAAGAATCTTCACTCAATTTAATGACTTGAAGGTCGCTTCAATGGTTTAGTATTAGATCATGCATCCTCAATAGTAAATGGATGCTCTGTTGAAGTCCCGTAATCACCTACATATGTAATTTATTTTCTTGTACACTGATATATTGTGGAAATTAATTTTTCAAACTGATTTGGTTAATTTTTAGGCTTCCTTGTGTGTTCTGTGTGTTGCTTCTGTTTCCGCATACCGCTGTGGTTTTCACATACCACTACTGTCTCCACGTACTGTCCAACTGTTTTCATCTACCTTCCAGCAGTTTCCACATACCGTCCAACTCCTCTGTGAACTGTCCTTATCTGTGTATTGCCTTACTCTGTGTACTGCTCCACTCATCTGCATATCATCCTGCTCTGCGTACTGCCTTGCTCGACCACGTATTGTGAGAGATTCCTACGCGAACCACACTCTCTTCCGCAAACTATTTTTTTACATAGATGATTCTCTCCACGTACCATCTTCTCCTCTGCGTACCATTTCCGACTTCACTGAATTTCTTTCTGAAATTTTAATCTCCATTCTCATCCCTTAACAAAGGGGATTACTGCTCCTTAAATAGACACATAACTCTGCAAATTTCGGTAATATGATTTACCCAAATTTTAAATGTGGGAAAGTATTCACTGTAAACTGAACTCCATCTGCGTCCTGTTAGCCTCCATCGCGTATTGCAATCCTCTGAACTGTGAACCTTTATCGCGTACCGTTATCCTTCCGCGTACCGTATGTCTGTCGGTCTACGTAGTGCATCTCTTCACCACGTACCGTCACTGCGAACTATTTCTAGTTCTGCGCACCGTTCCACACATCGCACACCTTCACTGCATATTGCATGCTGTCACCACGTACTGTACGCCTTCACCGAGTACCACACACCTTCACCAAGTACCATTACTGTGAACCGTTACCAAAATCCAAAATTTTTAGGCCCAAAAATTTGGCAAACACTTGGAAACTACGCCACCTCCAATACTGCTTTCAGCCTCAAACGTATGAACCTATTCTTTGCAAACTCCCTAGTCATCCATGTGCAGATTGATAACAAACACCGACCGACCTCCATTATTAGCAACGAGTAGCCTTGGTTCCAACACTTATGCCCAAGTTTTGGTAAAAATACATGGCTTAAACTGGATCCTTTGGTATCCATAAATTTTATTTGATATCGCATCTGCATTAGGAGTCCCCATAAGGATGGACAATGCCACATAAATGGTGTCTTTTGTCCATTTCACTCGTATGCTGGTAGAGGTTGATCTCAGTATTCCAAGGATTCATAATATTGTGATTTCTACTCTACAGGATGATATCAATATTAGAGTGGAATATGAAAAAATGCCTCTATTTTGTGAATAATGTACTATTATTGGTCATAAAACCTCGGAATGTAGAAGAAAAATGATTTTTCCTGAATGTAATTTGAAGGGACACGACTTAGATCACTGTAGAAGAAGAGACAAGAGTGCTACACTTCTTAATGAGGCAGGGGTAATGTAGATGTTGGAGTAGTTCCACCTCCTATCATAACTCCATCTTTGAGTTTTGTTAATAATGTTTCTATCTCATTACATGATAAGGGTGGCCCCATGTTAGATTGTACTAGGCTGGAAAAGGCAAACTTAGAAGGTACCCAGTCCATGAATGTTGCTCCAAATCATGATAGTACATTGTATACTACTGTCCTGTCTAGTCCAGAGAAACCAGCAATCTCTTGGACTGATTTGGGAGAAGGTGAACATAAAGACATTGTTTCTTTCAAGGACATGATATCCAGAGGTCTCTATGATGACCAGGTTGCTGAAGACTTAGAGGATAGTCAAACGACCCTGGAAATTTTCACCCAGGAGGTAGTGGACCTCAACATATAGCAAGAACAAAAGATTATATATGATAAGAACTGCAAGGGGAAGGCTAAGATAGATGCAGTATATTTTCCAAAGACTAGATCTGGAGGGTCTCTCCCATCCAAAGCAACCCCTACTCAGGGGATGGATTCGATTACACCTGATTCTGGCTCAAAATTTTCTATAGGGAAAGTGATTGTTGATACTCCTGATGCCCCTGTTTATTGCAGTGTTCCCAAATCCTCTGTCCCTCGTGGCAAAGGATCAGATCCAACCCCTTTTCAGCCTACCAATCTGATATAGATGAAGGGGGATTGTATGGAAAATCTAATCTACCATTGGAACTAGTGCATGTCTTGGATAGTAAAGGGAATGGAATATCTACTCTTTTTCATCATTTTAATGAAAAAGTTAAAGTAAAGGTATGCACTCATAATCCCTTCGATTTACTGGCTTATGAAAATAGTACATAAAATTGTGGTGCACCTACTATGAACACAACTAAGGAAGATGACAATATTTTACACTCTGATGATTGTGATGGCCCATGAGTGCTTGTAAAAACTTGGTGAAGGGGTTTCCACCCTCGCGCCCAGGGTGGAAGATCCTCTTGTCCTGATATGAGCACGCGCTCTCAAGTTTACTAAGATGCATTTGGATTTGTTTTTTTGTTAGTCAGTTTGTATCTTACTCATTTTTGTACTATTCCACTTTTGTACTTTTCCATCTTTCTTAATTTAAGGGGTCTCGTGCCTCATTAAAAAAATAATAATAATAAAATGTCAATTTTTAATAAAAAAGACACATTTGGAGTTATAACGATCACATCCTGCGTCATATTGAGGTGGGGTTGATTCCAACACGTCAAAAATGATTCATAGATCTTTGTTTTAAAATATTAAAACAATCCGAATGAGTTTTCTTGGTTTTGAGTATGTCACTTGTTCTTTTACTAAAATTAATATCAAATTTAAATGAAACATTTGGATTTATATTGGTCACACCGTGCATCGTATTGGGATGAGGTTAATTCTTACATGTCACAAATTACTCATGGATCATTTTCTTAAAGTATCAAAACAATCCTAATGCGTTTTCTCGGTTTTCAGTATGTCACTTGTGTTTTTTTTTCTAAAATTAATGTCAATTTTAAATAAAAAGAGACAATTTGAGTCATATTAGTTGCATTGTGCATTGAATTGAGGTGTGGTTGATTCCTACATGTCAAAAATGAATTATGTATTATTTTCCTAATGTATCAAAACAATCCGAACGCGTTTTCTCAGTTTGTAGTATGTTAGTTGTATTTTTTTACTAAAATGTCATTTCAAACTGAAAACATGCATTTTGAGTCATACTGGTCGCATCGTGCATTGGTTTGATAAGAGACTACTTCATACACATCAAAAAGAAATTATAAATCCTTATCCTAAACTATAAAGACAATTGGAGTGGGTTTTCTTGGTTTTCAATGAGTGCCATGTTTTAAGCTAAAATGTTAATTTTAAAATGATAATAGATACTTTTAGCCATAAAAGTCACATTGTGCGTCGGATTGAGGTGATATTGATTCTTATACGTCACAAATGACTCATGTATTGTTTTCCTAAAGTATCAAAACAATCCAAATGCGTTTGATTGGTTTTCAGTATGCCACTTGTGTTTTTTTTTCTAAAATTAATGTCAATTTTAAATAAAAAGAGACACTTTGAGTCATACCAGTCACATTGTGTGTTGAATTGAGGTGCAGTCGATTACAACATGTCAAAAATGACTTAATTTTTTTTCCTAAAGTAACAAAACAAACCGAATGCATTTTCTCAATTTTTAGTATCTTAGTTGTGTTTTTTTACTAAAATGCCATTTCAAACTGGAAAGACGCATTTTGAGTCATACCGGTCGCATCGTGCATTGAATTGATATGAGACTTCTTCATACACTTCACAAAAAACTTATGAATCATTATCCTAAATTATGAAGACAATTGGTGTGGGTTTTCTTGGTTTTTAGTGAGTAACACATTTTGAGCTAAAATGTCAATTTTAAACTGATAATAGACACTTTTAGCCATACCGGTGACACCGTGTATCAGATTGAGGTGTGATTGATTCATACACATCCCAAATGACTCATAGATCATTTTCATAAAATATAAAAACAATCCAAAATCTTTTTCTCAGTTTTCAGTATGTCACTTGTGTTTTTTCTAAAATTAATGTCAATTTTAAATAAAAAGAGACACTTTGAGTCATACTAGTCATATTGTGCATTGAATTGAGGTGAAATTGATACCTACATGTCAGAAATGACTTATGGATCATTTTACTAAATTATAAAAACAATCCGAATGCGTTTTCTTAGTTTTTAGTATATCAGTTGTGTTTTTTTAATAAAATGTCATTTCAAACTAGAAACACACATTTTGAGCCTTACCGGTCGTATCATACGTTGGTTTGATACAAGACTACTTCATATACGTCACAATGAACTTATAAATCATTATACTAAATTACGAATACAATTGGAGTGGGTTTTCTTGGTTTTCAGTGTGTGACAAGTTTTGAGCTAAAATGTCAATTTTAAACTAATAACAGACACTTTTAGCCATAACAGTGACACTACGTGTCAGATTGAGGTGTAGTTAATTCGTGCACGTCCAAAATGACTCATGGATAATTGTATGAAAGTATAAAAACAATCCGAATACATTTTCTCTTTTTTCAGTATGTCACTCGTGTTTTTTTCTAAAATTGATGTCAATTTTAAATAAAAAGAGACACTTTGACTCAAACAGTCGCATTGTGCATTGAATTGTGGTGCGGTCAATTAATAAATGTTACAAATGAATTATGGATCATTTTTTTAAAGTATCAAAACAATCTGAATGTGTTTTATCACTTTTCAGTTTGTCACTTGTTCTTTTTACTAAAAATAATGTCAATTTTAAATAAAAAGAGACACTTTGAGTCATACCGATCACATCATGTGTCGTATTGAGGTGGGGTTTATTCCTACACATTTCAAATGAATAATGGATCATATTCCTAAAGTATCAAAGCAACTAAATACATTTTCTTGATTTTTAATAGGTCAGTTACTCTGATACCAACTATAATGAACTAAAAATTTCATACATTGATATCACATATGAGTAGATTAACATTCCTTACATAAATAAAATATATTAAGCATAAATATGAAAAAATGAATTAAATCTATGGAAAATGATTTTACTATGAAAAAATCAAAATTACCTCTATGATTGAGCAGACACAATGTCGTTGTTCTTCCTGCAAAGGCATGCCACATAGACAGAAATATTGTAAAATTAATGAACCCTACAAGGAATAATGAAAATAAATGCAACATTTCATTATATAAATTTTCATTAAAATAGAGATATTATATTGTAACATTACCTTTACATATTTATAAATTGTTTCATCAGTCTAGATATAAGCTAATAACAAAACTAATGATTCTTTGTGCACTTCACTATTGTTGGTTAACTACCTCTTATCATAACATCTGATCTGAACTTCCAATCAGGAGTCCCCGTGATGCTCTCATCTGACAACATCTCTATGATATCATCATTCAACGTTCACTTTTCCTTCTCTTCTTGCACCCATTTACCTAGTAAATTGGTGCAGGAAGAGAAGGAAATTTGAAAGCTGAATGATGATATCATAGATATTGTGTCGGATGAGATCATCACGGGGACATCCGATCGGAAGATCAGATCTGATGTTATGCTAAGCAGTATTTAATCAACAGTAGTGAAGAATCCTTAGTTTTTTTATTAAATTTGTGAGTGATGCAGATCCAATATTCTTCCAACACACTACATCAGTAGAAATATCAGCATAAATCACCAAAATATAGAATATAAATTATCCATGCCATAATATTTTAGGTCTAGTGCTTTTGGAAACATGGAAACATAAAGAACTAGTTTATAAGAGTCTCTCATTAAGTTACACTTTACTAGAAAGACAAATCATTTCTAAAACCATTCTTCATAACCTAAGGATATAAAACATAATAAAGGGTGATCATATATGCTCAATAAGTGTAAACAAGGGAGATATCAATGATCATATAAGCATAAAATAAGTAGTAGGACTTCACCTTCATTCTATTTGTGTAAAATCTTCCATCAGGTATACTGCCCATTCGTTTCTGAACACATCTATATCATCTTGTGAATATGAGTTTTTGTGATAGCCATGGTAGTACTGAAAAAATATAAATATACAAAGGATTAATAAATATTTTAAATGAACTAGTAATTAATTTCTAAAATACCTCTTTAGGGATGCTAGTTTGTTGATGAAATACGACTTCTTTCATAAATTTACAAACATAATAACCACATTCCTTTCCATTTTTTTTTGTTTTGGACACTGAAGAAACATCGAGAAAAATAAGTAATTTGTTTTGATATGTGTTTGGATAGTTCAATATTATTATATATACCAGGATACTTTTCCAGTTTTAGATCTCATGGTCATTCTTGTCCTTAGGTCATGGATTCATTCCATGAAGTAGATGATATTGATGCACTGACCTATCATAACATAATACTCATTAAAAGATAATATAAATTTTATAACAAAATGTTTAGTTCTAAAATGTTGGATCTAGTGTATTACAAATTGACAAATGCCATCATGTGTGGTCAGTTAGTTGGATATCCATGCATTTAATCTAGAAAATAAATCTTTGGAGTATCCAAATTGACAGCAATGAGTATCCAATGATGCCTAAAAAAACAAAAAGGAATAAGTAATGAAAGAAATGAAAATATTGTTGATATGATTAAATTGTATAGTTTTACTCCTATATCATTGCTTTTAAAAAGAGTCTATCATCTATATTTTTTTCAAACGATTTGAGCAGGGATGACATTATTTAACCCTCTTTATCATAATTTATTTCTTCTTTTGAAGAGGTTATGTGAGGACTAATGAGTCCAATTTTTTTTCATGGGGAAATCCCTTCAATTTTTTTTTCATATATATGCTTACAAAAAATATGAAATGTATTTAGTCATAATTATCATAGTATATCAGCTTTTGTAAAATAAAATCAGAAAAACATAACTCATGTATACATTTACAACTGAGGCACCTAACCATTCATACTTAAGAATTTAATTTACATTTTCAGCACTAAATTAATCTGATTTTTCCTCTCTGTACAATTTTTTTTCAAAATAAACTGTGTGAGTATTTCCGTTTATCAACTTTGTATCCAAATTGTAACAACCTGAACTTTTGAATAATATTTGTTTCCTAAATTTTTGTGTTATTTTATTTTATACTCAACAAAACAACATCCTTCAATTAATTAAGTGAGTATAATTAAAATGACACCATTGAGTTTCGACTGTTATATGAACTTTGGTCAATATGAATTTTGGAAACTAAACTCTTAACATTTTGATTATTGTTTATAAATACAAGTGATCTTGGTTAATTAATATAGAAAATGGAGTTGATGGCCTCATCTAGTAGACTCAGGCCATACGAAGCCCATCTGTCGGAGCTTGGGAAGAAGGTAACATCACTGGGATTTGCTCTGGACCAAGCCCAAGTCGAACTTCAACATGTGAAGCTTGAATGAAATCTACTATGGGATAAGTTCAAGCTGATAGAAATCACAACTCAGGAAATGTTGTTTGAACCTGCACTAAGATTCTATCATTATAGCACACCTTACACTTAGCTCTTATGAAGGTGTTATAAGGGGCTATGTAACAAAACTGTAGTTACTTTATGTAATCATTTTGTATAAATAAAATTTTTATTTCTTATTATGGTAAAGTTTTTGAATTTCAAATGTCTCGATAAATGTAGGATGAATTTATAGAAGTTCCATATTATTGATTAATTTTTGAAAAAAGGGTATTTTAAAATATTTTTTGTATACCTTAAATAATTAATAATGTGAAATTATTTTCAAAAAATGGTCCTCTACAGTTATGACCAGTAATAAATTTAGTGTCTAATAAGATCAACTTAATTTTTAGTGAATATTAAAGTATGAATAGTAATATTACACTTATGAATAGTAATGTGACCAATGGAATCGTAACCTCACTTAAGAAAGTATAAATATAATTTATGCATCTTGAATGGTTAAGTGATATAAAAGCATAAGTAAATAACTGTTTCAGAAATTATTAGTTAAGTATTAGTATTTTTTTGGGTAAATAGTGTTTTACTTAAAAATTAAATATCACATAATTAAAAAATTATTTTCATAAAATGGAGTTCATTTTTTAATTCACTACATCGATATTAGGTTAGGTTGAATTTATGAGATTTTTATAAAATGTTTTGTTTTTCGATGAATAGTAAAAATACATTTTTGAGTTTTTGTGTGATTAATGACATCATTAATGATGTAATAATTCCAGTATACTTGTTAATAGTAATATATGTAAGGAGGTGTCCTAAGTGGCTAATACCATCATCAAATACCATGGGAAAGCCCATGGTTTTTCAAATACTACCGATGAGGTGTCCCTTGGAAATTAATAAAATATTCCCTCAATTTTGTTATAAATACAAATCCATTCCCTCATTCCTTTCATTCCAAAATCCTCCTCAATTATGATCTAGTATTTTTACCTCATAAGGAGTCCTCCCAAGTTTCCCTCAAGCCCCCAAGGTCCCAACCTTCGAGCTTTTGAAGTCACTGTTCAAGGTAAGGGAACCTTTCACCCTCCTCTTTTAAGTCATGACTTCCTTTATGTTGTGTCTTATAGTTTCCATCTTATTATGTTGGGGTATGTTATTATATATCCTTATTTCTGTCCATTTTATGTCCAAATTATGATATACCCTTTCCGATCTCATCAACTAATTTTATGAATTCTTAAGTGACGCCATTAGGCTGGCAAATTTTCGTAAGAGAAATCATATATTCTCTTTTCTTTCGAGTTTCATATTCATATTGTATTCCTTTAAAATATCCATACCACAATCTTATTTATTTTTATTCTATACCCACACTATATTATGAGTTATTTATTAGTGGGTGACTCTTGTACCCTCTCTTTTCAATGTTTTCTAAAATCATGTTTTATAGCCGTTATGATGCCGAATTTTCCTCTCAAAACCCCCAATCTTTTTCTCAAGAAATTATCTTATTTTATTTATGTGAATACCTAAAACCATTTTAGTTCTGTTTTTATTCATCAAGACATAAAAATGGTACATTTTTTCTATAGTGGACATACATGAAACCCTTATTCCTTTTCCATGGGTTATAAATGACATAACAATCAAGTTTTTAAGTACTTTTTAAAACATCATGATTTTTACATGAAACTCATTTCTATTATTCTATTTGGGTTATTTATGAAATGTATGATTATGATCTATGTGGATCACATGAAAATAAATAAATATTAAGGATGCGCCTTGATAGCACTCCAATGCATTGGGTAAAGAATTTAATCTCTAGAGATGACATGTTTCACGATACCTTAGTGAATAACCTTGGTAATATTTATGACACCATGGGGATGGACCTTGGTGATATGTTCATGAATGTATAAATTAAATGGTGTAGCCACATTTTCAATTTATGTTTCAAGTTATTATTATTATGATATGCCTCTTTATCTCCATGTTTTTATTTATATCAGTTAAGATCACATGTAAACTGTTTCACTTGTTTTCCTTACTAGGCCTTATACTCACCCTTTCCTTTGATGTATGTATCCGGGTTATGAGATGAAGTAATTTTACTTAGGATGAAATTATGATGAATCCTTACAAGTGTATTAGAATAATTTTTATGGTTTTTTCATGTATATTGTTCTGGATTTCCAAGACACTGGACTTTTAAGATCCCATGTTTTTAAAATGTAATGAAAAGTTATATAATAAAAAGGGAGGGATGCCATAGTTGGAATAAAAGGATAGTTTAGTTATTTATGGAAATTAGGATATGAAAACCTTAATAAGAACCCTATAGAAAAGTTTAAATATAGGAAAAATTCTAGGTATTTTTGTTAAATATTAAGTATGTGGTTTATGAACAAATAAATCCATGTCTGGATATGAACAAGTGGATGTGGATTTGGAACGGATGTACCTAGAAGTGAAAACTACAACAAGGAGTTTTGGGCTTAACTAGAGGTATCCTGGTACAGAAAAATGAGCCTTGATGCACTTCTGGTTTTTCACTCATACGGTATATGTTAGGTCAATCACAATCTTTTTATGAATCATTATGAAGGATTTGTAGAGAAATGCTATTGTTTAAGCATGAAGTTTTAAGACATAAAATCATTTATAGTTAAAATATTCATAAATGAAATAAGATTATAACTAAGGTTTTATTATTTTATAAAATGGAGGGAAATTGGAGGAACCATGAAAATGGTGACGACAATGGACCATACACTGATAGCCCTCCGATGGAATCCAGAATGGAAACTTTAATGAGAATGATGAACCAACTGACTCAAGTTATAAGAAATAACTTAAATAAAGTTGAGATACTAATCTCACTGTAAAGGGAAAACATTATTTTGATCCTCTATGAATCAATGACCAAAAAAATTCAGTGGATCTACCAACCCATTGATTACTGAATAGTGTATCATCACTATCGAGATGATATTTTTTGTGCTTTGTTGTTCGGAACAAGAGACTGTCACCTTGGCTGTTTACCGCTTAAAGGGAGAAGATGATCAGTGGTGGGAACCAATTAAAAACATGAGGCCAAGAGTGGAGGTTGAATATATGGAATGGGAAGAGTTCAAGGGTATCTTTTTTAGTAAGTATTTCCCTCATTCTATGAGAACAAGAATGGAAAAGGAGTTTCTCGAGCTGAAGCAGATGGAGAATGAATATGTTGGAAGATACGAGATGAACTTCACAAGGCTTTCACATTACACCTCTATATTTAACATTGATCCAAATGGAAAGGTTGATAGATTCTTTGGTGGACTAAGACCTCATCTACAGAATAATATAGCCAACCGAGACTATGATAACTACGATGAGATCATACTAAGTGCAATGAAAGTAGAACTGGAGTTTGATGAGACACAATGGTATCATAAATCCAATTACAAGAATAGATCAATGGAGCCCAGATTATGGAGGACCTTTGATCAGGGAAGAGAAGGAAAGAAAGTGCAACATCCCACCTGTAATAAATGAGGGAAGAAGCATTCATGGAACTTCCTTCTTGGGAGTGGGAAGTGCTACAAGTGTGGAAGAGATGGCCATATCGCACAGAATTGTCTCAGTGCGGAGAAACCTCAACTCCCAAACACTAACAACAAGGGGAAGATGGTGAAATCCCTACCTGATGTCCAATTCTATAAGTGTAGACAACTTGGGAACTTTGAAAATCACTATGCAGAACTGAGGGCAGTAGAGGGGAATCACCATTAGCCTCAGCAAAGGCCAAGGGAGAAAGGTTGTACTTTTGCAATCACTAGAGCTGAAGTTAAACCACCACATGATATGTTGGTATGTACTCTTCTTATTCTCTCAAAGCTATAAAGTACTTTTTTTTGATTTTGGTTCAACACATTCCTTTATTTCCTCCAAGTTTTGGAAAGAATTTAGAATCAACCCCTGAATTTCTAAAAGTAGAGTTATCAGTCAAGACTCCGGGTGGGATTATCCAAGCATCATTAGTTTTTAGAAACTATAGTATTTACTTTAGTGAGCACAATATTATCTCACATATAATAGTCATTCCCTTGGTAGAATTCAACATTATACTAGGGATGGACTGACTCTCAAAGTATAACGATAAGATCAAATGTAGAAGCAAGGAAATATCAATAGTCTTGAATGGAAAACCTATAGATATCTTCCAAGGAGAGATATATCAACCTGATATTTGTCTATAAGAACCTCCTTTATCCTTATTTATGGAGTTGATCAGTGAATAAGAAGAAGGGAATTAGAGTATAAGGATTGAAAATGTCCCCATCGTCCAGGAATACGTTGACGTGTTTCATGAGGAGTTACCTGGACCTCCCTCAGAAAGAGAGGTAGAGTTATCCATTAAACTCGTAATTAGAACTCATACAATATCAAAGACCCCATATAGGATAGAAAATGTGGAGCTGGAGGAATTAAAGAAAAAACTCCAATATCTTTTGGTGAATGGGTTTATCTGACCAAGTGTGTCTCCTTGGGGAGCACCTGTTCTCTTTTTGAAGAAGAAGGATAGATCAATGCAGTTATGTATTGATTATAGAGAACTGAACAAGATCATAGTCAAGAACAAATACCCTCTTCCAATTATTGATGAATTATTTGACCAACTTCGTGGGTCACAATTATTCTCTAAGATTGATCTTTGATCTGGTTATCATCAATTGAGGGTGAAGAAAGAATATATTCCAAAAACTGCCTTCCGATCAAGATATGGGCATTATGATTTTGTTGTTATGCCCTTCAGACTGACTAATTCACCTGTTATTTTTATGTATTTGATGAATAGAGTCTTTAAGGACTACCTTGATAACTTTGTGGTAGTTTTTATTTTTGATATTCTGATATATTCCAAAAGTCGCGAGGAGCATGAGGATTATCTAAGGGTTATTTTGAAAACTCTATTGAAGGATAGGATTTTTTGAAAGTTCAGTAAATGTGAATTTTGGTTACAACAAGTTTCTTTCTTGGGGCACATTATAACTAATGAAGGAATCACAATTGACCCTGTAAAGCCAAAATTTATAGAGGAGTTGCCTCAGCCTACAAAAATAACTGAGATTTGTAGTTTCCTAGGATTAGCGGGATATTATAGGAGGTTTTTGAAAAACTTTTCGCGACTTTCTAATCCATTAACCAAGTTAACTCGAAAAGGGGTCAAATTTATATGGATAAAGGAGTGTGAGGAAAGTTTCCAAGAGTTCAAGAAGAGATTGGTTACTACACCTGTGTTAATTTTTCCCTTAAGTGGAGAAGGATTCTTTATTTTTAGTGATGCATCTCTGAAAGGGCTTGGGTGTGTCCTCATGAAAAACGACAAAGTCATTGCTTATGAATCTCGACAGTTGAAGAATCATGAGAAGAACCATCCTACGCATGATCTAGAGCTGGCTGTGGTCATTTTTGCTCTAAATATATGGAGGAAATATCTTCATAGGGAGAAATGTGATATATACAAATACCATCAAAGTTTGAAGTATATTTTCACACAAAAGGAATTGAACATGAGACAAAGGAGATGGTTGGAACTTCTTAAAACTATGATTTTTCAATTCATTATCATCCTAGAATATCAAACAAAGTCACTATTGCATTAAGCAGGAAAGACCATGTTGTTCTTTCCATGATGAGGATTAAAAGAGATCCTTTGATTAATAACCTAGTAAATCTGGACATGGGAATTATAAGGGAAGGTACATCATCAAACCTAACCCAAATTATTTCTCAACCACCATTACTAGAGAATATCAAGAAAGCTCATAAAGAAGATCCTTTATTACAGAAGAAGTGTGAGGTTGTGAAGGATGGAAAGTTTCTTGACTTCAATATTGATCAAGAAGGTGTACTACAATTTGGTACAAGACTGTGTTTTCCATATCTTTTGGAAATAAATAAGTATCTGATGGATGAAGCTCATATCTCTACTTTCTATATAAATCATGGAAGCATGAAAATATATAGGGACCTTCATGATCATTATTGGTGGGATAATATGAAATGGAATATTTCTAACTACACTTCAAGGTGCTTGGTATGTCAGCAAGTGAAGGCAGAATAACAAATTATTAAAGGGGTATTGCTACCACTACCCATACTAGCATATAAGTGGGAAAATATCACAATGGACTTTGTCACTAGTCTCCCAAGAAATTCCAAAGGAAAAAAAATGTGATATGGGTTATTTTGGACCATCTCACCTAGACTAACCATTTTATCCCCATTTGGGAAGATTTCTCTCTTGACCAACTTTCCAGGATTTACGTGAAGGAAGTGGTAAGACTACATGTAGTTCCACTTTTTATCATATTTGATCATGATCCAAGGTTCACATCAAGATTCTAGAGAACTATTCAACATGATCTGAGTACCGAATTGGATTTCAGTACGGTCTATGACCCCCAAACTGATGGCCAATCTGAAAGGACTATTCAAACACTCGAGGACATGCTGGGAACATGCTCAATGAAATTTAAAGGTGGATGGGATCAACATATCCCATTTGTTGAGTTCTCTTACAACAACAACTTCCAATCGAGCATTCAAATGGCACCCAATGAAGCTCTATATGGGAAGCTATGTAGAACTCCTACTTGTTGGGATGAAGCTGGTGAGAGAAAGCTTCTTAGGCCAAATCTTGTGCAAGAGATGACAGAAAATTTCCATGCCATACAACAACACATTAAGGCTACTCAGAGTCAGCAAAAGAGTTATGCTGACAACCATCGAAGGGACATGGATTTTGATGTTGGTGAAAAAGTCTTTCTTCGAATTTCAACTTGGAAGAGATTCACGAGGTTTGGGAAGATAGGAAAGCTCATCCTTATGTACATTGGCCCCTATGAAATCCTTGATCGCACAAGAGAAGTGGCCTATCGACTTTCACTTCCTCCAAATATAGCACAAGTTCATGATATCTTCCACATATACCTCTTGAGGAAGTACATACCTGACCCTTCACATGTAATAAATCCAGAGTTAGTACAACTGGAGCATGACCTCTCTTATGAGGAGCAGACGGTGAAGATCATGGATCGTAGAGACAAGGTTCTACGCAACAAGACTACCCACCTTGTTAAGGTGTTGTAGAGGAACCAAAAATATGAAGAAGCCATGTGGTGACCAGAGGAATCTATGAGGCATAAGTACCCACAAATTTTCTCTTCTTAGGGTATGAGTTGAAATTTTGAGGATGAAATTTCTTAAGGGTAAAAGAATCTAATGACCCAAACTTTTGAATAATATTTGTTTCCTAAATTTGTGTGTTATTTTATTTTATACTCAACAAAACTATATCCCTTAATTAATGAAGTGAGTATAATTAAAATGATACCATTGGGTTTCGATTGTTATATGACCATTGGTCAATATGACCGTTGTTCAATATGACCGTTGGTCAATATGACTGTTGGAAACTAAACTCTTAACGTTAAGATTATTTTTTATAAATACAAGTGATCTTGATTAATTAATACAAAAAGAGGAGTTGATGGCCTCATCTAGTATACTCAGGCCGTATGAATCCCATCTATCAGAGATTAGGACGGAGGTAGCATCACTAGGTTTTTTTCTAGATCAATCCCAAGCTAAACATCAATATGTGAAGCTTGAACAGAATCTCCTACGGGATAAGTTCAAGCTGATAGAAATCACCACTCGAGCAATGTTGTTTGAACCACCTCAAGATTCTATCATCATAGTACACCTTACACTTAGGTCCTATGTAGGTGTTATAATAGGATATGTAACAAGACCTTAGTTACTTTGTGTAATCCTTTTATATAAATAAAATTATTATTTCGTATTAAGGTAAAGTTTGTGAATTTCAAATCTTCAGATAAATGTAGTATGAATTTATAGAAGTTATATATTATTGATGAATTTTGGAAAAAAAGGTATTTTAGAATATATTTTTTATACTTTAAATAATTAATAATGTGAAATGATTTTCAAAAAATGGTATTCTACAGTTGTGACCAGTAATAAATTTAGAGTCTAATAAGATAAACTTAATTTTTAGTGAATAGTAAAGTATGAATAGTAATATTACCCTTATGAATAGTAATGTGACCAATGGAATAGTAAACTCACTTAAGAAAGTATAAATATAATTTAGGCATCTTGAATGGTGAAGTTATATAAAATCATAAGTAAATAACTATTTCAGAAATTATTAGTTAAGTATTAGTATTTTTTTTGGATAAATAGTGTTTTTTATTAAAAATTAAATATCTCATAATTAAAAAATTATTTTCACAAAATGGAGTTCATTTTTGAATTCAGAGCATCGATATTGGGTTAGGGTGAATTTATGAGATTTTTATAAAATGTTTTGTTTTTCAGTGAATAGTAAAAATACAGTTTTGAGTTTCAGTGTGATTAATGACATCATTAATAATGAAATAATGATGTAATAATTCTGTTAGACTTTTGAATAGTAATATATGTTATTAGTTTTCCCAAGTGGCCAATACCATGGGAAAATACCATGGGCAGGCCCATGGTTTTGCAAATACCACCGATGAGGTGTCCCTTGGAAATTAATAAAATATTCTCTCACTTTTGCTATAAATACCAATCCATTACCTCATTCCTTTCATTCAAAAATATTTATCAATGAAGCTCTAGTATTTTTACCTCACAAGGAGTCCTCCAATGGTGCCCTAAATCCCTCCATGGTCCCAACTTTCGAGCTTTCGAAGTCACTCTTCAAGGTAAGGGAACCTTTCACCCTCCTCTTTTAAGTCACGACTTCCTTTATGTCATGTCTTTTAGTTTCCATCTTATTATTTTAGGTTATGTTCTTATATATCATTATTTATTTCCATTTTATGTCCAAATTATGAGATACCCTTTCCGCTCTCATCAACTGATTTTCTGAATTTTTAAGTGACGATGTTAGGCTGCCAAATTTTCGTAAAAGAAATCACATCTTCTCTTTTCTTTTGAGTTTCATTTTCATATGGTATTCCCTTTAAATATACATATCATGATATTATTTATTTATATTCTGTACCCAAACTATATTATGAGTTATTTATGAGTTGGTGACTCTTTTTCCCTCTCTTTTCAATGTTTTCTAAAACCATGTTATATAACCATTTTGCTGTAGAATTTTCATCTCAAAACCTCTCTCTCTTTTTCTCAAGAAATTCTCTTATTTTCTTTATGTGAATACCCAAACCCATTTTAGTTCTATGTGTATTCATAAAGACATAAAAATGGTACATTTGGTTCTGGAGTGGACATACATGAAACCCTCATTCCTTTTTCATGGATTATAAATGACATAAAGATCATGTTTTTAAGTACTTTTTAATACGTCATGATTTTGACATGAAACCCATTTATTTTATTCTATTTGGGTTATTTATGAAATGTATGATTACAATATATGTGGATCACGTGAAAATAAATACATATTAAGGGTGAACCCTGATATCACTCCAATGCATTGGGTAAAGAATATAATCTCTAGAGATGACAAGTTTCACGATACCTCGGTGAATAACCATGGTAATTTTTATGACACCTTGGGGATGGACCTTGGTGATATGTTCATGAATGTCTAAATTAAATGGTTTATCCACATTTTCAAGTTATGTTTAAAGTTATTGTTATTATTATTATATTCCTCTTTATCTCTATGTTCTTATTGATATCGCTCAAGATCACATGTAAAATATTTCACTTGTTTTCCTTTATGGGCCTTCTTCTCACCCTTTCCTTTGATGTATGTCTCCAGGTTATGAGATGAAGTAATTGTACTTAGGATGAAATTATGATGATTCCTTAAAAGTGGATTAGAATGATGTTTTATGTTGTTTTTGTGTATATTGTTCCTGATTTCAAAGACACTCGACTTTAAAGATCTCCTGTTTGTAAAATGTAATGAAAAGTTATGTAATAAAAAGGGTAGGATGCCATACACATGAGCCTAAAATGATATTAAATGTAGATATATAATGGTTTGGGTGAAGGTTATCTCAGTAAATTGTTTCAATTGGTTGGTTTACACTTGAGATAGTTTTGAGCCGATCTTTAATTTCACCCCATTCTTTTTGTCGTTATATAATAACATTTATCAGTTCAGAAATTTTTTCATTAAATGTCAAAGGTTCATCTTGAAAAATAAATTGTAAATGAATACCTCCTTGTTGACATGTTTGTTTACAAGAACTGATGGCCCTGTGATGAATGTTTCAATAGCTTGTTTGATTGTATGAATGTTCTCATCATCATTTGGAACAGGTAGCTCGACACTCAGCTCATGAGCTAGGTTAATCGATACTCTGACACGATCTATTAGAAGTGGTCTATTGTGTAGCATGTCGTTCTGCATATTGAACACCGTAGCCTTCGGTACAAGGTGATAGTTGGGAGTTGATAGATATAAATCATAGTAATTTTCACACTGTAGAATATCATTAGAAGAAATGTATCAGTGTCTATGTAATTCATATTTCACATAAAAAATTATTAGAACATTGATTACCTTAGCTAAGTCATGTTTTTTAGGGGAATGGATCACCTCAAAACTTGTGAGGGGTGGGCGGGATCTTCACACATGGGTTGTTCTTGAGTTGTTTCTTCTCTTTGCCTCTCCCAATCAAACTTTCTATTATCTCTCTATGGTATTGTAATTCTTATTGAAACATAGATAATGTTTCTCTCATCTTTTTCATTTGCTCAGTTTGATCCTCTACTTGTTTTTCTTTCTAAAAATATGTTCGGGGTGTCACCCCAAAACACACACCTCTGATGCAGTCATATTGTTCTGGATACTTCAAGGCCGCTAAAAGTATGTCTGCATCTGGTGCAGGTGTTGTTGATTCCTGCGACTTTTTCAGATAGAAAATATATGAAAATAAATAATCATTTTTATGTAATGGAAATTTAAAGAAAATCAAATTTATATTATGTCATACATACACATGTTTCCCACACATTTTATGTGTTTTCATCTATAAGTATCCCCTCTTTATTTACAAAATCCTCCTTCCATAGCACATGGCATGGGATGTAAGTGGATTTCGATTTCGATTCATCAATCTGCATATAAATAGAGGAACATGGTTATGATACTTTTTATGTCACATAAAAGTATTATGGTAGATTTAAAATACGTACCATTTTTTTCTCAAGTAAAGAATACCCCATACTTACTTTATGGTATGGGTACGCTATTTTTGATGCCTGTTCCTTATTTTCATCACTCATTTGTTGTTTCATAAATAAAAAACTGTCAATTAAATTGATAAATACAAGAAACATCAAACAACATATTACTATACACAATGTACCTGAAAAGTCTACTCCGCACGATGACTGCTAAATTCATCCCATGCTCCTTGGGGTATCAAGTGTGCATAAAGAGGAGGTGGGTGCTGATTGATTTTCCCTTTAGCATATTTAAGATGATATTTCGTTAAAATTGTGTGGAATCCTCTATGAATCCTTCCTGTAACTCTTAATACATATTCCTTGTGCGAGGCATCTAATATAAATTCACTCTACAATGGATGATGTAGAGTAAGTCAATGTTTTAGTATTTTATTTTATTTTAATAAATTAAAGAAATGATATCATAATGTGACTGTAATCTCTTCCCATATTAGTATCTTAAGCCTAGTGACAACATGGTGCCACGACTGTACATCAATCGGCACGCGTTGTCGAGTGATGAATCTAATGTAGGTACTAAAGATGTATTTTTTTGAGTTAACATGCTGGCCTCACTTATTCCATCCCACCTCAAATTTCATGCATTTTTCTTTTTCCTGAATGATATTGCTAACACAGTCAAACTACGACACTCTTGTTTTTTTGTGCCACCATGGATTCATTACATCCCATTTCCTCGGTTTCAGCATCATCATTATGTTCCTCCGGAGTGCTAGAATTGGAACTGGGACCATAAACAATAGGTTGAGAAACCTGTTGTACCTATGCACTGGGACCAACATCAACAGGTTGAGAAACCTATTATTCCTATGCACTGGGACCAGTAGCAGTAGGTTGAGAGACCTGTTGTGCATCGAGATTGGGCACATCACCAGGTGCAAAAGTCATTATCTGCAGATTTGGTTTAACATTTAATTTAGATTACATAAAAGTAGTAGTGAACAAATAATAACATAAGGTAACACAATGTATATTACAATAAAAAATAACCTGATTATTAAAATATCTTTTTTTAAAGACTAAAGATATTTGAACCCACTATTGACTATGTGAATCCCTTCATTGTGGTCTCCTTTGACATACAAAATGTCGACTACATTGGGACCGCTGCAAAATGATTGTGAATTCCCAATGAAAGGGTCATAATCTATTGAATTTTCATATGAAACTTTGGTTTTTTTGGTCGATAATAGAACAATTGACCGGTTTTGGTTTGCGGGATCTGTAACGTAAAATACTTGTACTGACTATGATGCCATTATAAATGGTTCGTCTTTCTCCTCTTACTTACTGAAATCAACTTTCACGAATCCCAATTCATCTATATTAACAGCACTCATGTTATCAACCCACTTGCATTGAAAAATCGGCACTTGGAATTTGGTGTAATCCAACTCCTATATTTGTTTTATGATGCCAAAGTATGACATATTCGCATAAATTTTAGTTTTTTCTTTATCACCGAAAACATGAATCGTTTCATCCATAAGTGTAACTCCACTATTCTGCATGGTATTGTCTTCATCATTTTCATTAGTATAGAATGTATAACCATTAACTACATAAGCATTGTAATATAATACATACACACTTGGTCCTCCAGCTATCCATCGAAGTCATTCTGAAATTGAATCCTAATTTTCATCTGGCTTCTTAAAAATATGGTCCCAAAACCATCTTCTAAATTATCAATTATGTGTATCTGATATCCATTTTTCATCCCCGAATGGATTAAAATGCCTAAGAATTTCTTTGTGGGTTTGAATATATGGGTCAACATCGAAACTATTATTCAAAATGTAAAAGTGGGCCTTCTCCCAATTTGTATTATTGATTGTGACAACCTCTCTTCTAGAAATTACTCCACCCTCAAGCCATCTAGTGTGATGAGATTTAGCTAGGCCAATGATTTCCACACCAGACAGGTATTTGGTGCAGAATTCAATGGGTTCCTCAACAATATATCACTATACAATACAACTCTTTGGTTGACTTTGATTTTTGACTTTCCCTTTCAAAATCTTAATATACCGTTCAATGGGTTACATTCGACTATAATGTACATTACCACATAGTTGAATCTCTCTCACCAAGTGAACCATCAAATGAACCATCATATCAAAAAATGTCGACGGGATGAACATTTCCAATTCACATAATATGATACCAATTTCTCTTTCCATAGTGGGAAATTTCGCTGGGTCTATAACTTTTTTGCATATAGCTTTGAAGAAGAAAAAGAGCCTTTGTTAATGTATAATGGACATTCTTGGAAAAAATTCAACATAAGGCTACAAGAATTAGATCTTGCATCAAAACATGGAAGTTATGTGATTTCAGACCCTTTAACTTTAAATCATTCATTGATAGGATTTTCTTGATATTTGATGAATACCCCTCTAGAACCTTTACGTCATTCAAGAAGTTAAAAAATTGATATCTCTGCTTCTTGGAAAGAGTGCAAGTAAAAGGAGGAAGAAATTTTCATTTTCACCCTTCACTGGTGCTAACTCTTCTCATATTCCCATATCAAATATGTCCAACCTAACCTTAATTCCATCCTTTGTTTTGTCAGGTGCATTTAGCAACGTGCCGATGAAATTATCACATACATTTTTTTCAGCATGCATAACATTAATTAAATGTCTGACATATAGAAAATTCAAGTATGGTAATTCAAAAAAAATGATCTCTTTTTCTAACTGATTTTCATCAGGTTTTTTGAAAATAGTTTACCAAAATTAGTGTCCACATCATTTACTTTATCAAAAAATTTATCACATATTAGTGAAGATGGTGATGTATGTTATTCTAAACTTCTATTGAATGATGTCCTCCAATATCGGTACTTATTCCATTGGGGTAGAAATATGGGATGTCCTAGAAAAATGGTTTTTATAGAATGCTTAAACCTAATTAAGTGTATACCTTGTTCTAAAATGAGAAAACCTTGGGTTCCTTTAATTCTATATCCTAAAAAATGTCCATAAGCAGGAAAGTCATTTATCATCCCATACAATATGGCTCTCAAAGTGAAATCTTCATTTTTGTAAGCATCATACAATGTAACAACTGAATCCCATAATAATTTCAAATCATCAATCAATGGATCCAAATAAACATCAATATCATTACTCGGTTGTTTTGGTCCTGATATAAGCATAGATAACATGATGTATTTTTGTTTCATGCATAACCATGGTGGTAAGTTATAATTTACCAACATAATTGGCCATTTACTGTGAGTTCTGCATTAAAACCCAAAATTATTCACTCCATTTGTAGATAACGCAAGATGAAGGTTTCTCAGCTCATTTCCAAATTCAGGATACTCATGATCAATTATCTTCCACTGATGAGAGTCTACCAAGTGATGTAGATTCCCATCTTTAATTCTTGTATCTTCATGCCATGTCAATTGTCCTGCAGTCTCCTCATTTCCATATAGGTGCCTAAACCTTGGAATTAATGGAAATTACCTTACAAATTTCATAGAACTGGATTCATCTTTCTTGTATCAATAATAACCACACTTTGGTCATTATTTAAGTGATTTGTCGTCCTTGAGAAATAGTATACAATCATTCAAGCATGTGTGTATTCTTTCATAGATCATACCAATCGAGTGTAGAATTCGTTTGGTGTCATATGTTTGACTCAAGAGCTCATTATATTCTGGGAGAATGTCATTCAGGAGAGAAATTTGTTCCGTAAAACTAGATTCACTCCACCTATTTCCTTCTTTCAAATTATACAGCTTCAGTATGGATGGTAATGCTATATATTTAGTGCAAACAACATACAATGGAGTCTTTGCAAAACTCTTTGACTTCTCAAACAATTTTGTGCAATCACGAAGTTCATCTTCAACTATCCTTATCATTTCCTCAATATGATCTTCATCATCATTCACATATATAATCACATCCTCCATATGGTTATCTTCATTATTCATGCTTGTAATCATATCATATGGTCTATAAAACGCAGTGCTATCATAGCCACTACCTACATTCGTTTTTCTCCATTTTTATTCCAACATGTATAACTTCAATCTATTCCATGACAGATCAAGTGTTCTTCCAACTACTCTGGAATAATTTTTCTTTAATAACAATAGCACAAACACAGACAAATGATTTGAGAAGGTTCATATGCATGATCTTTTGTAGATTTGATAAACTCTTTCACACCATCTTCATACTCTTTTGTCAACCGATTGTCATTCATCCTTTCTTTATTCACATTCATCCTATTTGATTTAGAAATATTAATATTTAAAAAAATAAATACACAAAATATGTTCAACTAGTGTCATCTTCCAACTATAATCAATGGAACTAGCTATAGTAAACAATACCCTAACCTCTCCATGCATTACTCAGGACCAAAGTAGATCACACCCATCTTCCCAACCACTTGATAAATGAAACTAGCTATGAGAATCCCTTTAACTAGAATGTTTTTTATCCCACATGTGATCTATATTCATACCAATCATTTCAACAACCGTAACACTATACAAACACACAATCCTGCTCACAATCGCAACACCATACCAAACAAACAAACACAATTTAAGATTTTGAAAATCATCCCTTATTCAATTCCACTTGTTAATTTAGGGGTTATCATAGAAGTTTTATCATCATGTGGAATTCATCATTAGTCAAGTATACATAAATTACCGATTTCTATATTCAAATGTTCAACAGGAACCAACCAACATGAAATTCATTTACTGTGCAAAGAAGGACCACCAACGACCACGATTTTCAGCGGGGCATTTAAACCATAAAATTCACAACATAACCATCAATATCAAATAGTAATAACATGAGAATAAGAGGAAACCAATGATTAATAAGGGAAAACTCACTGGTAAGGTGTCATTCAGTGCGTGGATAAGGTGCGTTCGCGACGGAGGAGAGACACACGATAGAAGAGATTTTCAACTGAAAAGAAAACATAAAATGAGAACTCATATATTATACATATCCAAAATAGGTCCAATGAGATTTAGGAATGGGACATGTCTGGTTAAACAGTTTTATTGGTCAATAGTGGGATTTTATTTTCCATCTATGATATATTCTTCCAATTTATTTATTTTTTGTGTATCAACTATTTTAATAGATGTGCAACATATGAATGGGACATGTCTTGTTTTTAGGAGAAAGATAAATTTTAATTTACTCTAATTTAGGGGTAAAATATTCCCCATTAATTGTATCTTTTTCCCAGGACTTCATTGTTATCCTGTAGGGATCATGAACGCCTCTTAGGTTAGTGGAAAATCAGGTCATTTGTTGGTTATGATACTGGACTAGGCTGTATCATTACATTTCCAATTGTAACTGACCCATGTCCATTTAAATGTAGGGTGGGGGTTAGACACTAATATATTCCCAACTACACTGGAGTTCCTATGGGGGTTGGGTCCTAATAGTATCATATTTGATAAATCTTTTATAGATTGGAAATTAGTGTAGTAACTGCTAAGGATTTCCTCATTTGTATGGTTGTAATGCTTGCTGAACCTAGTGTGTGAAGTAGACATAAGAAACTAATAGGTGATTAAAACATAGGTGATGAATTCATAACCTATGAAAAAAAATATAGTAAATATCTTACAATCCTCATTGAATCTTAATAGGTTTGGTTTCATTCATCATATAGTTACAAGTGATGTGGAATCTGTAAATGATAAGCTTGTCGGGGTGAATGATGTGGAGATGTTGATGGAAATGATGATGTGGTAGTGTGTTTAAATATTCATTGTATATTTTTCATTAATATGAGGTTGGTTTAAGTAATTATATTTAGGTAGGTTGTGTTATTAAATTTTGAGGTTCAATAATAAGAGGTGAATTCAACATCCAAGGATGTTCATAATAGACTAAAACTAGAGTCTGGGAATGTAAAAAACCCAAGGCATATGAAATTTCCTAACGGGCCCTTGAGTTTCAAACACACACACACCCAAACATTTCACAATTTCCAAAAGGATCTTTATCCTTTCAAAACACACACCAAATAATTTCCATAAAAAACCCATCAAAACTCTAAAATAATGACACCTTTATAAAAAAAAAAAATTATCAACAATTGTACTAACAAACCAAACAATTTATAAACAATAATATAAAGAACTCAAACAGTTTATAAAAAATTTTATAACAAGATAACCAGTTTATGAACAATTTTTTTACATGACAAAAAAGTATAAATAGTTTTATAAGAAACCCAAGTCAATGTGAAAGTTACTTTTAAGTACAACAGCCTTCATGAGAGAATCCATTGAAAACTGTAATTATGTTATGAATACTTAATATTGCACCATATACCACTGATTTTTAGCAATAATCTACACAACTAATATTTCTCATCTTTCATCCCCCCTCACTACAGTTCACTCATGACACACATGCATCATATTCATTATTCTAGTCATCTGATCCCTTATATTCCAATAATCTTACTTTCAGAGCTTGAAACTATCCAAACTTCCCATAATCCTAAAGCCCCCCCAATGTGAAACTCCCACATACTTCAACAAAACCATCTACTTCCAGAAAATATTCTTCTAAAGAATTTCCCACACACCTTCTGATCCTTTTTCCATATTGATCCACCACATATGAAAGATTCTGAAAAACATGACACCAACTCCCACTCAATGGTATCACGACACATTACTAAAGAACTAAGATACATTTCCCTTCTATGTGTCTTGATAGATGCTAATTTGAAATATGAAATAGTTCTGAAGAAAGGGGGTAAGACTGAACACAGTATTATTTTCCCAGTGACTTCCAAACTCAATCCACCTGGAAAAAAATGTTAGAAAGTTTTATATAAAACCATTTGAAATCATTTAAACTGCTTATCCCAAAATCATAAATAATCTCTAAGGAAAACCTTTGTATGCACAAAAAAATTAACTCCATTATTAAGAATAGACAAATTTATGTCTCTACCCACTCACCATGCATGCTCAGTTGAAATTTCCATACTCATGTGAGATCCCTCATTGATCCACCAAGTCATCACAAGGTGAAAAATATCCAGGTTCCCCATTGGTGTAGTCCCTTTATTTATGGTCAATTCCAACCCATGAACTCACGCTAACCATATTTAAAAAATACCATTCCAAATAAAAAAAATACTCATTTAAATAATTTCATCAAATAATTTACATGTGTCAAACGAAAACCATAATTTTAAAACAATAACTTAAAAATTATATAATAAGAGGGTTTTCCAAATTCCAAACAATTTTTCCAAAACCATATAACAAGGGATTTCCTTCAATAATCATACATGTTTTTTCACAAAAAAAATTAATGAAAATATTTAATCAAAACATATTATTTATGTTAAAAGAGAATTGGAGATTAGAGGGAAGCAACATACCTCACAAAGGTTTTAAAAAATGAATAATGACATAAGAAAACTTTAATATCTTATCACAAACCATGTTAACCTAACTAGATCCAACAAAATTACGTAAACATCAATAATATAGTGTTGAGTCAATAAGGTTTTCCTTATGACTTTTCCATTATTTCTTGTTTTGAAAAACACAAACACCTTATACTTAAGCAAATATATATTTTACCACCATAAAGAAAATTTTATTCTTTAAGGAAATTTAGCCTAACCTAGATTTTCTTATACATATCAAGATTTTTTTTATTAAATAAAAAACCGGATTCATAACCAAAACCCCGGAATCATATAATGTCAAAAATTGGAGTATTCTGTTTTTAGGATCCGAATTCTGGATGTGAACTGTAATGAAGTTCCACTCCGAATTCTGGATGTGAACTATAATGAAGTTCCACTCTAAATTCTAGATACAAACTTTCATGAGTTCGAATCCGAACTCTTATGAAGTTCGACTCCGAAATTTCATGAGTTCGACTCCAAACTCTTATGAAGTTCGACTCTGAACTTTCAGGAGTTAGACTCCGAACTCTTATGAAGTTAGACTCTGAAATTTCATGAGTTAGACTCTGAACTCTTATGAAGTTCTACTCTAAGATTTCATGAGTTTGACTCTGAACTCTTATGAAGTTTGACTCCAAACTTTCATGAGTTCAACTCCAAACTCTTATGAAGTTAGACTCTGAACTTTCATGAGTTTGACTCCGAACTCTTATGAAGTTCAACTCCAAACTTTTTCTAGTTCGACTCCAAACTCTACAAGTTTAGATTCTGAACTTTAGTGAATCCAGACTAGGAATTTCCTTAGAAAATCAGACTCTGGACTTCTAAAGATTTCAGGTTCCGAATTCCTATAAAACAAAATCCAAACATATTTTTAAACATAGACTCAAAATTCCATTTTGATTAGAATATGAACTTTTATTTACTTACATTCCGAATTCTCATTTTGCTTATGCATACACTTGTTTCATTGTAAAACAATGTCGCGCTTTCAGTTACACATGTTTTGTTATAAAACGATTTCAACCATTCTGTTTCTAATTAACCGTTGGTTTAGTGACACATGTACTGGTCTCTCTGATATTCAAGGAAAATATGACCATTGGAGGAGGGATCCGATCGTTCCAACTGAGCCTATAAATATAAGATCATTTGAAAGAGCACAATGACAAGTTGATCACTCTAGAAACCAAACGCTTTTAATGTTATTTATAGAGAGAGAAGATTTTCATGCTTTGTGCATACTGAACCACTCATTCATATTGCTTTGTGCGACTCTGAATATTGGTGATTACATTTGAGGGCTTCTGGGGATAGGAAGACAGAGGTGCTGACTTCCTTGAAGTTCGAGGGCTTCCTTGCTGAGGAATACAAAAGTTACAACTACCTTGAAGTTGAGGGCTTGCGGGGATAGTAAGACAGAGACTCCGATCTTCACATCAAGGGCTTACACTGGTGTGGGTAAGATAGAATTTCTTGAAAGTATAAATCAAGGGACCTTTATCCAAGGTTGTTGGATACCCTTCTATTTGGGTTAAAAGAGTTATTGTTTGTTACTTGTAGTTTCATTACTTGTTTTTCCGCTGCATATTGTATTGTAAGGAAAGTATAATCTTATTATATTTCCTTAAACTTGTACTCTGATTCATTTAGATTCTATACGCTTTAAGGTAGAATCTCATATTGTAAACTTTAGTTAAGTTTCAATTCCCCAATCCATATTTCCAGAACCTATTTTCGGAATCACTTTCCAGATTTAAGCAAGTGCATAGAACTAGAAGTTTGTAACTTCATACCTTGTTCCAATTCTCCAATTGGTGTTAGAGGTGTTTTGAATTTTCTTAGTTTAACTTTGTTAAACTTATATCTTTCCTTGTTTAAGTAAATTTCTAAAGTGTACAATTCACCCACCCTCTTGTATATTGAGCATCTACATCATTATTTCGATCCTACAATTGGTATCAAAGGAGGTCTCTTGAAATACTTATACAAGACCACCAATTTTTGATGGTAATGACAATGAGTATTGGAGAGATCGAATGAAGACTTTCATTATCAATACTGGAGTGGATAATTTTGTTATGCTTACTGGTGATTATAAAATTCTTGATAAGGAAGTTAGAACTTTCACTAACCAGGAAAAGCAAGAATATAAACCCAATTATAAGGTACGCAATACATTACTATGTTCAATGACTAGAAATATATATATCCAAATTTCTTCTTGTGAAGCAGCTAATTGTATCTAGAAGAAGTTATAGGTTTCACACTTTCGCACTTCTAAAGTGATTGAAATTAGGAGAGCTATTCTTAGAGCTGAATACCATGGATTCAATTTTCCTTATGGAGAACCAATCTATAAAGTGCAATAGAGATTTATGACTATAGTGAACAGTCTTCAGTCTATGGGAGAAAAAGGGTTATATGATGAATCCCTTGTGGATAAGATTATAGATATTATGCCTAATGATTGGGAATCAAAAAGAACAGCTATTGATGATAACAGGAAGATTACTCAAATTTCCTTAGATGAACTATTTGGAACTCTTCTCCAACATGAAACAAGAATGAAGAGAGATGCTGAAAACATCAAGAAGAATAATGGAAATGGTACTGTTGCTTTTACAACAACATCAAATAATTTGAAAGCTAAGACTCCTGAGAGAGTAACTAGATCCAAGTCTAAGAAAGTTATTGTCCAATCCAAATCTAGTGAAAGTGAAGTCTCAGAAAATGAGTTAGCAAATCTTGCTCGAAGGATGAATAAGATAACTGGTCAGAGAAATTTCCAATCCAAGTATAATAAAAAGGAAAGGAAAGATAGGAAAGATGGAGAAGTTACTTTTTATAAATGCACAAAAGCTGGACATATTAGACCGGATTGCCCTTTGCTAAAAAAGAAAGAAAGAAAAGAAAGGAATTCTGAAAGGAACAGAAAGAAGTATTATAAATCCAAATCTAAGAAACTTATGAAAGCTAATGATACATAGAGTTCCAGTGGTGGTGACTCTTCAGATGAATCTTCTGATTATGAATCTTCAGGACAGAAAAATCTTGGTCTTATAGCCATATTACATATTAACAATCATTTCTTCATGGATAAGGTACAAAATGCTGAATCATTGACCAATGTTTCTTTAAATTCAAATGATAGTAAATATTATAACTCTTCAAATGAAGAATCCTCTTCTAATGAAGAAAATACTTCACCTACCTATAAAGAAGTTTCTAGGTTTTCTGAACTTCTTGAGATTGAGAATTCCAAACTCAATAAAAAACATGATAAGGAAAACTCTAGGAATACTATACTTAAAAAATAAATATCAGATCTTTTTAAAGATCTTGATAGGAAAAATGATGATTTTATAAGAATTTCAAAAAATATTGAGGAAGTAAGTTCTGAAAAGAACAAACTTTCTAAAGAGTTAGAAAAAGTAATTTCTAAGAAAAGTGTTTTAGAGCCTAGCTCTAGTTCTAAATCTAATGATTTTGAAGATAAAAACTTGATTATAAAACTCAAGTCTGAATTGTTTTCCTTAAATAAGTGTTTATCAAAACTTACCCATGGTAAAGAAAATTTTTATAAAATGTATTCACAAATATGACCATTAATAAACAAATCCGGATTTGGTTATACCCATGAAAAACCAACTTTTAGTAACAACTAATTTGTTCCACAAAGTGCCCCATTTTGTACCAAGTGTCAATGTGGTGGTCACTGGGAAAAGAATTGCTTTTTAAACAAAACTCAATCCCTAGGTTTTCATAAGGCTTATTTTTCTAAGAAGATGTGGGTGCCCAAAATTTTATTATCTGGAAATATCGGATCCAAACAAGTTTGGATTCCAAAAGTCTAATTCTTTTCTTGTTTTCAGGAAGATAAAGGAAGTACCAAAAACAATACATGGTACATGGATAGTGGGTGTTCCCGGCACATGACTGGTAACAATAGCTATTTTGAAAAGATTATCAAGACAAAAGGAGGAAATGTAACATTCAGAGATAATGCTCAGGGAGAAATTATTAGTATAGGTAATATTGTTCTTCTTGGTAAAACTTTGATTTCAAATGTTTTATTTATTAATGGTCTTAAGAAAAACCTCATTAGCATAAGTCAATTATGTGATGAAGGTTACCTTGTGAATTTTAGGAATGATAAGTGCTTAGTACACAATTCTAAGGAAGAATTTATTCTCTCAGCCAATAGGCAAGATAATGTTTACAATTTGAACTTAGAAGACCTTAGGAGCCAATATTTACCTTGCCTAAGTGCAATGGAAGATCCTTCTTGGTTTTGGTATAGAAGATTAGGTCACTGTAACCTTAGGAACTTATGTAAACTATCTAATAAGAAAATAGTTAAGGATCTACCAGATCTTAGATTTGATTCTTCTAAAGTTTGTGATCCTTGTCAATATGGAAAGCAACATAAATCTAGTTTTAAATCAATCGGTGAAGTCTTAAAAATTGATGCATTACAATTAGTGCACATGGATCTTTTTGGTCCAACAAAAACTGGAAGCATTGGAGGAAAATACTATGTATTTGTACTAGTTGATGACTACAATAGATTTACATGGGTCTATTTTCTAGCAAATAAGTCTGAATCGTTTCCATATTTCAAAAATTTTAGAGCCCAAGTTAAAAATTAGAAAAACCTTCCACTAAAAACTATTCATAGTGATCATGGAGGAGAATTTCAAAATTCTGATTTTGAAACTTTTTGTAGTAGAAAAGGTATTACTCACAACTTTTCAGCACCTAGAACTCCTCAATAAAATGGTGTAGTTGAAAGAAGAAATAGAATTATTCAATAGATAACTAGAACCATGTTGAGTGAATATTCCATATCTAGAAATTTTTGGGCTAAAGCTGTAAGTACTGCTTGTTATACTATAAATCGAGTTTTGATTAGACCTTTTCTTAATAAGACTCCTTATGAGTTATGGAATGGTAGTAAACCTAGACTTTCCTACTTCAAGGTTTTTGGTTTCTAGGTATTCATCTTGAATACTAAAGATAATATTCACAAATTAGCACCAAAATCTGATGAAATAATATTTTTAGGCTACTCCACAACTTCTAAGGCTTATAGAGTTTTCAATAAAAACACTTGTACTGTTGAGGAAACAGTTCATGTAAAATTTAATGGATCTGATCCTTTTGTTTTTAAACCATCCCAACCTACATAATCAGATGTGTTTTCAAAAACTGATTATCAACCTTTGATAGAAGATCCTTCCGATAAGGAAAATGTTCAAGAACATACTTCTAAAACATTTACCCTAGAAGATTTTCTACCCTATGTTGATGAACAGGTTTTACAAAACCCAAACCGAGTGTTTATTAAGAATCATCCCAGTGATAGTATCATTGGTGATGTAAATCAACCTATAAGGACCAGAAGTTCCTTGATAAATGAAGTAGAACATCTACCATTACTTTCCCAATTAGAACCAAAAAGCACTGATGAAGCTTTAGGTGATGATGATTGGATTAAAGCTATGCAAGATGAACTAAATGAATTTGAAAGGAATAAAGTCTGGACCTTGGTTGAAAGACCTAAGGGAAATTCTATTATTGGAGTAAAGTGGGTCTTCAGAAATAAGTGTGATGAAAATGGAGTCATTGTAAGAAACAAATCTAGACTAGTTGCTAAAGGATATAATTAGCAAGAGGGAAAAGACTATGAAGAAACCTATGCTCCAATATCTAGACTTGAATCTATTCGTATCTTACTTGCCTTTGTAGAATTATTCAATTTTAAACATTTTCAAATGGATGCGAAATGTGATTTCCTTAATGGTTATGTTCAAGAGGAAGTTTTTGTTGAACAACCTCTTGGTTTTGAAGACACAAAACATCCTGATCATGTTTTTAGACTTACCAAAGCTTTGTATGGCCTTAAACAAGCCCCACGAGCCTGGTATGATAGAATTACAAGATTTTTGCTTCAAAATAACTATGTTAATGGAAATGTAGATCCAACCCTTTTTATAAAAAAGGATAAGAAAAATGTTTTGATAGTTTAAATTTATGTTGATGACATTATATTTGGTTCAACTCAGCAATCTTTAACTGATTATTTTGCAAGTTTAATGAAATATGAGTTTGAAATGAGTATGATGGGTGAGTTAACATTTTTCCTTGGTTTTCAAATTTCTCAAAGACCAGAAGGAACCTATATATCTCAACATAAGTATATTAAAGATCTTCTTAAAAAGTATAGGTATGACAACACTAAGAGTATAAGTACTCCCATCGGTACCTCAAACTCTTTAGATCTTGATGAAGCTGGGAAACTAGTAGATCAAACATCTTTTAGAGGTATGATAGGGAACCTATTATACTTGAAAACTTGTTGACCAGACTTGATGTTTTCAGTATTCTTATGTATGAGATATCAATCCAATCTTAAGGAATCTCACTTAAAGGTGGTAAAAAGAAATTTTCACTACTTAAAGGGAACCATGGATCTAGCATTATTTTATATATCTGGAAATGATTTTGTTTTAAAAATCTTTTCAGATGCTGACTTTGGTGGTTTTAGAATGGATAGAAAGAGTACATCCGGAACTTGTCATTTCTTAGGAGATTCATTAGTTTCTTTTTCATGCAAGAAGCAACACTCAGTAGCACTCTCCACTGCTGAAGTAGAATATGTAGCAGCCGAAAGTTGTTGTGATCAAGTGTTGTGTATGCAACACACACTCACAGACTATGTCTTGAGTTTTACTAAGACTCAAATTTTGTGTGATAAAACAAGTTCCATTTCCCTTAGTAAAAACCCTGTACATCACTCAAGTGAAAAGCACATATATATTAGGAATCACTTTCTTAGGGATCACACACTTAAAGGAGATATCATTCTTCAGTTTATCAGAATGAAAGATCAACTTGCTGATATTTTCACAAAATCTTTACCCTTTGATAGATTTGAATACATTAAACAGAAGTTAGGAATGATAACTGTAAGGTAATCCTTATTCATTAACTTCCTGTTGAACAAATCCCCTTTTAGTAATAAACTCCTTTTCATAGGGGGAGTACATTTGTGTTCTAGTTTAACCAAAATTTATGTTGATAGTTTTTTTCTTCTTTTGTAACTAAAATTTTTCGTAACAAGTTTTTGTAAATTCTCGAAATGGAAATTTCTGGAATGGAAATTCTTGGAATGGAAATTCTCAAAATGAATATTTTCGTACTGAACTTTCCATAATGATAATTTCCATACTGAATTTTCGTAAGGATATTTTCGTACTGGAATTTTCGTAATGATATTTTCGTACTGAAACTTTCGTAATGATATTTTTGTACAGGAATTTTTGTAATGAGATTTTCGTACTAGAACTTTCGTAATGAGATTTTCATACTGGAACTTTCATAATGAGATTTTCGTACTGGAATTTTTGTAATGAGACTTTCGTAATAAGAAATTTTTGTAATGAACTTTTGTAATGTTTTTTTCTCTCGTAATGAGTTTTTTTTGTTTTTAAATTCATTTCTTCAAGAAGAATATTACCAATTATGAAAAATCTTTCTAGCTAATCCGAAATGTATTATTTCCTTATTTAAATTTTCATAATCATATTTTTCTTGCTGGTATTTTCCTAACTTTTAAAATAATTCGGATTATAGTTTTCCTTAAATCTGAATGTTTTTCTTAAAACCTCAAAAGATTAGAGTCAAGTTTTTCTTGCGCATTTTTTCTCAACCATTAGATCAGATCAAAAAGTTTTTCAACCGTTAGATGGTTTTTGGAAGACCAAAGGTCACATGAATCGCCTATATAAAGGGGACCCCAAGATTTTTCCCACATCGGTTTTTCAATGCTTTCACATCTCGAAGCCCCGCTGCTCTTCTTAAGACCAGTTCCGATCATTGCAAAGCCGTTCCAAATCCTTCAGATCTCTCTGTTTCGAATTTCTGTTAAAGAAACATCTCAAGATATGTCAACTACAAAACCAATCTCAAAATGGTTAGTCTTCAGGGAAAGGTTGGTGCATCCGTATTTTTACAATCTTGATTCTATTATAACCAAGAATATCAGATTGAATAGTTGGGAAGATGTATGCTTGTAAAAGACAGAGAAACAGGATCCGGTTTACACCGATTTGTTGATCGAGTTCTATGAGTCTGTTTCCTTCTAGATGGAATATGGCAGAGATTGGTTTTCATTTAAATCTTATGGGAAGACTTACAAGTTATCTTACACCAAGGCCGTGAGCTTGGTTGGTTTATCCTATGAAGGGGAACCCGAGTTTTTCTCACATAAGCTTCCAGATGAGCAAGGATGTTTCAACAAGGTGAAGGCTTTAAAATTTCTTGGACTTAAGGATGCTATGACTCATAATATTTCTCATCTCACTCCGAACAATAATATTATACAGCTCTAGGGACAAGGTTTTCTCGTACCAAGAATAGGCTACAAGGGTAATCTGAAGAAAAGTGATATCTATGTCTTAGATTTCTTGGTAAATCTAAGAAAGATAAATTTGATGAGACATGTCTTGATTATGATCAAGAATATAAAAGAAGGGAACTTGAGATCTCAAATCATTATGTACCCTACCTTACTATCTAAGCTAATAGTTCGGTGCTTAGAATCCTTCAAGGTTTCATGCAAATCAAAAGTCCGAAATTGTAAGCTTATACTGGTAAGTGATGATACTTTGAAGAGGATGAAGATGGGTTTTTTCTAGTGAATCTGGAGAATTCTACCCTTTATCTGTGGAAGAGGTTGAGGCAGCTCAGAAAGATACACAGACTCCGAAACCATCCATAAAGGTATGGAAGAAGAGAAACTTAAGGAAGTGGTTGTTGATGAAGAAAATCCCAAATCTACGGTAACTCATTCTGCTCCCCCCAAACCGAAAAAACTAAAAGCTTATCCTGATGAAGTTGCTGCGAAGTGGAGGGAAGGCAAGGAGAAGAGGAAAGAAGGGGATCCACAGTTCAGATTGGACCCTGCTGAGGCTAAGGCCTTAAGAGAAAGAACTGCTGATCAGATATAGAAGCAAGAGAGAGAGAAGAAGATAAAAAAGAAGTCATTTGAAGCTGAAGTAGTGCAATATTTTCTAAAAGCTACAGAGTTAGCTTCTGAGCAGATTTTGATTCCAGAAACTTTCCTTATAGAACCTTGTTTACCAGAAACTCCAACTAATAACTATATCACTCCGGAAAATTCTAAGGGTGAAGATTTTGTTTTTGAAGAAGAAAAAGAAGCTGGGGAAGAAGTAGAGGAAGAGGTTGAATAAGAAGAAGAAGAGGGAAGTGAAGATTTGGATGCCTTGATCAAGAAAGTAGAGGATTATCAAGATAAGGTAGAATCTGCAAAATTAGTTACTCCAGGAAAGGAAGTTGAGGAAGATAGTAAGGGTGATGATAAGCAACAACAAGAAGAATAAAATGTTTTGTATAATGAGGAAGAATCCTATGAGAAGGATTTTCAAGAGGAAGGAGTAGAAAAGGAGAAACGAGATGAAGATCAGATTATTCAAGTTTCTGAATTCGAGGAAGAATCTCTAGATGAACAACCCATTCCGAAAGATGATAAGGGGAAGCAATCTCTCATGGAGACACCTATAAAAGATGTTATCAGGAAGAAAGAGGTTGGTGGTACTTCTAGAAGAAAGCTAGTGCAAGTTGAGGAAGATCTATCTCCAAGCAAATTATCTGATTCAGAGTCATCAGCTCATGGTCATGATTTTATGGTTAAATCTCTGAATAAGTTGGTGGAAACCATTCCGTTTTTTCCTACTATAGATTCCAGATGCCAGATACCGCAACAGAGTATGAATCAGAAATCAGATTCCTTATCCGTGGTCATGGATAAGTGTATAAAGATTGAGGCTGACCACAAAAGTTTTCTTATCAATTATGATGTGCATAGAAAATCTTGCAGCAAAATAAATCTATGGTCTAAGAAAGTTGAAGAAGACATGGATGACTATGATAATTTTCAGAATGAGGTGAAAGATGCTTTTGACACTGAGGATAAAAAGATTAATAATCTTCAATATGAGCTGATTATTGAGCAGAGTTCTCGGAGTCAACAAGTGAAGGAACTAAATGATAAGGCTAACTCTCTAGCTCAAAATTTTATAAACAATAGAAATCTCCAGATTGAGCTTGACAAAATACTGGTAAAGTAAGATGAATTAATAAAGATGCAGAAAGAAGCCATCGAGGCTCAGGAAAAAGCTTTGAAAGCCCAAGAAGAAAAGACAAAAGTCTTGGAGAGGCAAGTTGAGGAAAACCAAAGAGACCTGAAGAAGCTCAAAACCTTGTTGAAGAAGCTGATCCCAAAGGAAAAGGAAGACAAATAAATTCACTCTGATCTTTTGTTGTATTTGTCTTTATTTGTAAAATTTTCTCAACTCTAATGAAAATTTGGTTGGTTGTATCTTTTTATATACTAATGTTTCAGGTACCATATTTTTTTTCCATTCCCTTCAATTTTTTTTAAAATCACAAAGGGGGAGAAGGAAAAAGAACTGCTCCTAAGGGGGAGAAATAAAAATTTAAAATGAAGGGAAAAATTTCTATGTGAAATATCCTTAAAGTAAGGGTGAGTTGCTCACTACAATGTTTTTCATTTCCATGATAATGAAAACTCCACTCCAGAAATTTAGAATACAATCCTTAGAGTTTCAATGCCTAAGGTGGAGTTAGTTGTATTCACTTTCATACATGAACAAAGGGAGATAAGTTTTAATTTCAAAGTCTAATGAAAATTTTCAAAGCCCTTATATTCTTTTTCATAAGGATGTATGTGCTTTCCAAAAAGGGGGAGATTGTTGAGTCAATAAGGTTTTCCTTATGACTTTTCCATTCCTTCTTATTTTGAAAAACACAAACTCCTTATACTTAGCAAAAATATATTTTACCTCCATAAAGAAAATTTTATTCTTTAAGGAAATTTACCCTAATCTAGATTTTCTTATAAATATCAATATTTTTTTTCTTAAATACAAAAACCGGATTCATAACCAAAACCCCAGAATAATATAATGTCAAGAATTGGAGTATTCTGTTTTTAGGATCCGAATTCTAGATGTGAACTATAATGAAGTTCCACTCCGAATTCTGGATGTGAACTATAATGAAGTTCCACTCCGAATTCTGGATACGAACTTTCATGAGTTCGAATCCAAACTCTTATGAAGTTCGACTCCGAACTTTCATGAGTTCGACTCCGAACTCTTATGAAGTTCGACTCTGAACTTTCATGATTTCGACTCTGAACTCTTATGAAGCTTGACTCTGAACTTTCATGAGTTCCACTCCGAACTCTTATAAAGTTCGAATCCAAACTTTCATGAGTTCAACTCCAAACTCTTATGAAGTTCGACTCCGAAATTTTATGAGTTTGACTCCGAACTCTTATGAATATTGACTCTGAACTTTCCTAAGTTCGACTCCAAACTCTTATGAAGTTTGACTCTAAACTATTACTAGTTCGACTTCGAACTCTGCAAGTTCAGATTCTAAACTCTGGTGAAACCAGACTCTGAATTTCCTTAGAAAATCAGACTCCGAACTTCTACAGATTTCAGGTTCCAAATTCCTATAAAACAGAATCCGAACATTTTTTTACCATAGAATCCGAATTCCATTTTTATTAGACTCCAAACTTTTATTTACTTACATTCCAAATTCTAGTTTTTCTTATGATTACACTTGTTTCATTGTAAAATGATGTCGTGATTTCCGTTACACAAGTTTTGTTATAAAACGATGTCATCCATTCTGTTTCTAATTAACCTTTGGTTTAGTGATACGTGTACAGGTCCCTCCAATATTCAAGGAAAATATGAACATTGGAGGAGGGAGCTGATCGTTCCAACCAATCCTATAAATAAGAGCTCATTTGAAAGAGCTCAACGACAAGTTGATCACTCTAGAAACCACACGCTGTTAAGGTGATTTCTAGAGAGAGAATATTTTCATGCTTTGTGCATACTGAACTACTCGTTTAGATTGCCTCGTGTGACTCTGAATGTTGGTGATTACATTCGAGGGATTATGGGGATAGGAAGACAAAGGTGCCAACTTCCTTGAAGTTCGAGGGCTTCCTTGATGAGGAAGACATAGGTTTCAACTACCTTGAAGTTCAGGGCTTACGGGGATAGCAAGATAGAGAATCTGATCTTCATATCGAGGTCTTACCCTGGTGTGGGTAAGACAGTTGTTGGATATCCTTCTCTTTGGGTTAAAAGAGTTATTGTTTGTTACTTGTAGTTGTACTAATTGTTTTTCCGCTACATATTGTATTGTAAGTAAAGTATAATCTTCTTATATTTCTTTACACTTGTACTCTGATTCATTTAGATTCTATATGATTTAAGGTAGAATCTCATACTTTAAACTTTAGTTAAGTTTCAATTTCTAGATCCATATTTCCGGAACCTGTTTTCGGAATCACTTTCCAAATTTAAGCAAGTGCATAGAACTAGAAGTTTGTAACTTCATACCTTGTTCCAATTCTCCAATTGGTGTTAGAGGTGTTGTGAATTTTCTTAGTTTAACTTTGATAAACTTAGATCTTTCCTTGTTTAAGGAAATTTTTAAAGTGTAAAATTCCCCCCCTCTTATATATTGAGTATCTACATCATTATTTCGATCCTACATACAGACCAAAGAAATATCCCCAATAGACTTTTTCTATGATTCCAAGAGAGGGAAGAACCGTGGATCTATAAAGAATGAAGAATAATGAGAACTTAATGATGAATCTGGGAAGATGATGATGAGGAGGAGACAATGGTGGTGGTAGAGGATGAGGAGGAGGAGGAGGTAGTGACAATGATAGAGGAGGATGAGTTAGTTGTGGCCACAGAGGAGGAGGATGAGGAGGCAGTGATGGTCGTGGAGGAGGATGAGTCGGCGGCCACAGAAGAGGAGGAGGAGGAGGAGGAGGAGGAGGCAGCGACATCGGAGGAGGAGGAGGGGTGCGCTACTGCGAAGGCTTGAAAGGGTGTGAGGGAGGAGGAGCTTGTTAGGGTTATTTGAAAAAGCCCGCTAGAACCATTATCGACACTAGTCAAAAGTGCTGATAAAGGTATGTTTTATCAGCTCTAAAATAAAAAACACTAATAAAACATAATTTTATCAGCAGTAAAGTTATAGCACTGATAAATATGTCTTTTATCAGCGATTTTTTAGCGTTGATAAAGGGCATCATTATCAGAACAATTTCACAACCAATTAAATAATTATTTAAATAAATATAAATTTATTTGTATTTATTTATAAATATTTTTATATATTTATAAATATATCTATTTAATTATATATTTATAACTTTATAAGTAGTATAAAAAATATATTTATTATAATTTTATAATTATTTACATATATATATAGTTATAATTCTAAATATAAATAGTATATATTTATAACTATTTGTATATAATTGTTAATATATATATATATATATATATTAATAAAATTATAAAATCATATGTATAATTTTATAATTATTTATATATATAGTTATAATTATATTTACAAAATTATTTGAAAAGTATTTATATATATCATTAAAAATATAATAAACTATATTTATTATTTAAATATATTTAATTTAATTTTATAAGTACATTTTTTAGAACATATATAGTTCATATGGGTAACATTATGAATTAATCAATAGACCACATCAATGGACAATGTGATGTAATATATAAATGAACATTCATGCATGATACATAACATATATATATATATGCGTGATCAATATATTCATTAGCCAAATTCATTAGAAAACACATATATATTCAATATTTTTAATTATGAATATATATATTAAAAAGTATTACATATTTATAAATAAAATAAATAAAATAAATATATTAAATATATTAAATATAAAAAATTTAATAAATATAATGAATTAATCCAATAAATCTAATAAATCTAATAAATTAATCTAATAAATCTCTAATTAATATAATAAATATAATAAATCAAATAAATATATTTATTATTTAATGTAATTTATTATAATTATATAATTACTTAATTATATATATATATATATATTTTTAATTATAATCTTAGAGATACTTTTTTCAATTAAATCATTATATATATATATATTTTAATTATTAAAAAATATATATTAATTATAAATATTTGTTTTTTATTTAATTTATACAAATAAACATTATTTTTGAATATAAATATAATAATATTAAATAAATTAATAATATTTTTTATTAAAAACATTTATCAACGCTATTATTAGCGCTAAAAAATGTGCCCTTTATCAGCACTATTTTTAGCGCTGATAAAAATCACATTTATCAGCACTTTTATCTAGTGTTGATAAACACCCACCCCTTTATTAGTGCTTTCTGCTTAGCACTGATAAAAGCCAGTGCTTCCCTTGCCCTATTTTGTGGTAGTGAAATGATTTCTTATGAAATTATAATACTATGTTATGACTTTTTTGGGGTTTAATTATCTTGAAAACTATTTAAAGACTTGGCATAGACATATGTCACATGCTAAGTGTTTTGTAAAATACCCGAGTGGTTTTTTAAAGGAATTTAAATATTTTAAAAGTTTGGTTATAATTTTTTTTCTCTTTAAAGTGAACATGCTTTCTAGTGCATTTTGATTAATGGTTTTTGGATGAAATTTGAAATGTTGTTCTCAAATGGGGTGAAAACGGATTGGTTCTTGAGAACATTTGTAAAATCATAGTTTCTAATTTAAGGAATGTTATTTTATAAATATTGGAGACCCTAAATTGAGCTCCATGAATTTATTGTTCTTGTTGTGGATCGTGAACCCATGGGGGATTCTTTATATTCTTATTCTTATTGTGAAGATTATAAAAGGATGTGAAAGGGGTCATTTCTTGTGAGGGTGTAGGAGGTGGGGTGAGGTTAAATTTCAAATTATTCAAATTATATTTATGTGATGATCTATTATTTCACTGGTTGCTTACTTCCACTATTGAAATGTCATGGGTGTCCTAGGAGACTAGTAGAGATCCATATAAGTGAAATCCCTAGTGTGGAGTGTAATGACTAATGTAAGGACCCAGTTAGATTGAGTGTGTTTCTGAGATGTTTCAGTGTCCCTAAAATGTACTGAAGGGACAAGGGTTTCTTTTGATCCCCTGATCATGATAGAGCCTATTTAGTTCTATAGGACTACTTGGATATGACAAGTTAAACAGTATAAACCTAGGTTCCTCATCTCTAGTTTAGGATCCAAATACATGAGTCGTTCGAAGTTTCACATGATGGTTACATCATTCTTAGGACACTTTAGAGGTTTTATTTTTTTGGTTGGATTGTATTCCACTAGTTTTTTGATTATTTGGCACCATATTTTGGTTGTTTTTTAGATTATGTTTCCTTGTTTTATTAGTGCCTATGTATGATCATTATTTCACTTCGAGTGTGTATTTTCTTACTTTCTAATAGGTTGATTTAAATGGTTAAAAAGTTTTATTTAAAAAGGAAAAAAATTGGTTATTTGTTAAATGAGTTTTAAGAAAATGTATTTTCATTGAGTTTATTTATGAAAAATAATTTTTTAGAAAATGTTCTAAAATAGGGAAAAAAATTTGATTTGACATGTCTTATATGGTTTTAAATGCCCTCTTTAATTTTTTTTGATATTTTTATTTCAAATTTTTAGTCATCCTTGTTTTTATATTATAAAAAGGGTGATTGTTTGAAAATATATAAGTTTATTGTTTTTATACTTTTTTTATAATTCATGTGAAAATATATTTTATACCTTATGTTCAAACTATAACTTTATAAACTATATTATGAAAGGATTCAAAGATAATTCTTTATGAAATCATAAAAATAATTTCTAGCTCACACCCTACATATGAACTGGTGGATGGGAGTGTATGACACTCTTATATCTCCTTTTTCAGTGCTCTATTTTGTTTTTTTCTTGATTCTCATATTGTTCCATGGTTGGATGATGGGATTTGGAGAGTTACTTGGGACCACTAGTGTTGATGTTGGAGTTATTTGGTTTTTGATTCCATTTTAAATTTCCTTTAAGATGTTTTAGTAAGAATGAGTTATGATTTTTTAGGAATCAGGTGATTGGTCTGGAGTGTATTCTTAATCACTACCCTTTTTAACAACACTTATGTTTCCATAGTCTAGTTATAATCCCTATATTGATTGTCTAGATAAGGAATGGTAGTATATAAGACTCTATGTGAGATGGTGGAGGATTCTAAGATGAGATTTAAATTATATGAGGTAGGGATAAACTACTAACTTCAAATTTCCATTTATGATAATACCATTGAAATAGGCATGGAATTATACGACACCTGACTTAAGTTTTGTAGCTCAATATGAGTATTTATATGTTCATGAGTCATTCTTCTAAGATCTTATTGGGAGATTGATGAAAACACTAATCTTAACCATAAATGAGATGGGTAATGAGTATGGATTATATTGTGATGTATCAAGAGTCATGATTTGAACAGTTTCGGTCCATGATGGTAATGTGGTTTCTTATGGGTCGAAAAAGTTAAGAACACATAAGAGAAACTTCCCAAATCCTTTCCTAGATTTGGAAATAGAAGTGCTTTCCATGAGGTGTTATTGGAATACACTAAAAATATGTTTGAAAAAGTGTTCAACGTACCATTTTTTTTGTTTTAAATAACTTTAAAATTATTTAAACACTTTGATTTGAATTAGGTTGCATGAAAAGTGTTTATCAACTCACCTGATTGGGATTTATAAAGGGATCAGAATGTTTCGAAAGCGTATATAATGCAGGTTGCATTTTAACAAAGGGTGTGTGAAGTATTAAATGAAAATTTGTAAAATATATAGGGTTGTATCTCATTTGAAATGTTTAAAATTATTTTGTCATGAAGTTTCCTTAAATGAGTTATAAAAAAGTAATTGGGGTTTTGATAAAGAGTGTTCGAAACTGATTGGTTTATTTTTTTAAAGGATGTGTTATTTTAAAGAGGAATTTGTGTAAATGCTTGGGTTTTTAATGGGATTTTAATTGTGATTTTATAAATAGTTTTCAAAGGAGACTTTAATTATATAACTTTTTTTAGACTTGGTTATTTTTTATATCAAAATTTTGTCTATTTATTTTGTTAAAAATTAATATCACTGAATCAGGTAGGATGGATATGAATAAAGACTGGATGGATGCCAATCATTTGATAATAGAGTATGAAGATGGAGTGAAAGAGTTCATCAAGTTTTCAAAAGATCATGCATATGACCCTTCCCAAATCCTTTGACCATGTTTATGATGTTTTTATTCAAGAAAATTTAGTCTAAAGGAGTTGTAAGAAAAATTTATCTGTCATGGAATAGATCGAAGTTAAAGATGTTGGAATAAACATGGGGGAAAAGCGAATATATCTAGTTTCAAGGATAACTGTGCATTTTATGGATCATCTGATATGATTAAAAGTGTGGACAATGAAGAATACCGTATCAAGTAAGTGATTACAGATGTGAATGATGATGACGATCGTATTGAGGAAATGACAAGGACAATTGAAGATGAACTTTGTGATTTCCAAAAATTGTTTGAGTAGTTATAGAGTTGTACAAAAAAACCTTTGTATGGTGGTTGCACTAAATATACAACATTTTCAGCTATACTGAAGCTGTATAATTTGAAATAAGGCAACAGATAGAGTGACACTAGTTTAATAGAATTACTTGCTCTCTTGAATGACATTCTCCTAGAAGATAATGAGCTCTCGATTCAAACATATGATGCCAAAAAAAATGTTACGTTCGATGAATATGATCTCTGAATGAACACACACCTTCCTGAATGATTGTATACTATTTCTGAAGGACCAAAAATCACTTAGAGAATGCCCAAAGTTTGGTGCTTCTCGATACAAGAAAGATTAATATGGTCCTATGAAAGTTGTATGATACTTTCCAATCATTCCAAGGTCTAGGAACCTATATAGAAGTGAAGAGACTACAAGAATATTGATTTGTCTCATAGAGAAAAGAAATAATGGTGGGAAACTACGTCACCGAACAGACTCTTCTCAACTAGACGACGACTTCACCGACAGACAACTGGGTGGTGGGGCTAGAACCGGCGACGATATCCAGCGTGTTGAGGTTGATGAAGACCTTGACCACTATAGGGAGAGTGAAGGCGATGTTGACTAACATGGCCTGAAAGAAGGATCCATACTCTATAATATCAGTTGCCGTTGGGGTGCTTGATGGGGTGATGTTATTGATTGACAACATTTTCAGTGTGAGAGAATGAATTGGGATTTGGTGATGGGTTGAGAAGTGAGAGTATATTTATACACACACACACACACACACACACTATTTTATGATGCCAGGGGATGGTTGGTGGTTGAGGAGCATGTGATTTGGTTGGTGCCAAAACCCATCGAACCACCACCGGAGAATGGAAGGCACAGAAGGGGAGTATTTTTAATGCATTTTTTTAAATAAGAGTGTTATTGTTAGTAATGATCAAGTATAGATTAACTAATGAATATATACATATTTATATTTATAATTATAAATATGTATTGTGTCCAATGAATTTAGTCAATAAATAAATAAGTACATATATATATCTCATGATTTTATTTGTGAACATGATTGAGTGTTTCTAGGTTCCTAATGTTAAGATTATCTATATTATGATGATGGATATGTTATGTATTCATCATGAATGTTCATTACACTAACACATTTATCATGCTTTCCATATATATGTGATGACTTGTTTTTTATGATCTATACTTTACTAGGTACAGGATTCATTCATTCTATACCCATGAACTTATTATGTCCTCAAAAGTAATTATAAAATTATAATAAATATATTTATTATATTTATAATTCTAAAATTTTAATTATATATAAATACATTTGTTATAACTTTATATATATATATATATATATATATATATTAATAAATAAATATTTATTTAAAATTATAAAATTATAACAAGTATATTTGTTATATTTATAATTTTATGAATATATATAATAAATATATTTTATAATTTTATAACTATTTAAATATATCTAAATTTATTTTTAATTTTATAATTATTTAAATATATCAATTATTATTTATAATTTTATAATTATTTAAATATACATATATTTATTTATTTATAATTATAAATATAAATATATTAAATATTTTTATTATAATTTTATAATTATAAATAAATACACATTTAATTATAATATTTATAATTTCATAAATGTATATAATTATATAAATATATACAAATATTTATAAATATATTGATTATATATATAATTATATATAAATATATATACATTTATTATATATACAATTTTCTAAATATATATAATAATATAAATAAGTTATTAACATTAGTTCTTTATCAACGCTTTTTTAGAGTTGATAAAGATATACCTTTATTAGCACTATAAAGCACTAATAATAAGGTTCTTTTTCAGCGCTAAAAACCCACTGATAAGGAAAAGTTTTATCAGCGCTTTCTATTTTAGCATTGATAAAACTACACTTTATGAGTGCTTTTTTGAAAGTGCTGGTAAAAGTCTTCCACAATTTTATAAAAATAACTCTAATAGAGTCTCCTTCACTCACACCTTTATGCTTTCATAGAACTCGACTGCCACCACCACCACCATTTCTGACTATTGCATCTGCTACCACCGACGCTTACTGTTTTCATCGAACCCTATCGAAATATAAGGTATTTTCATCTCCCCCTTCCATTTCTTTATATCTCTCTCACACCCTTCGCCTCACCACTACCTTGCATGCTCATACCCTCAGCCTCACACATGCGTGTCGTCCATGCCTTTGAAATTTATTCACTTAAAATCTTCACTTATAGGTATTTATCATTATTACATTTATTCATTGGTGAATCTAGTAATTGAGTTCAATAAATCAACTCCCAATGTTCAAATTTATATCAACTATTTAACAACATCCCTGAAAATCTATACTTCCGCTCTACTGATTTCAGTTCACCAACAACTTCTTATTGTTTGTTTAATATTTAATTGGATTTAATATTTCATCTAATAGCTTTAATTATCATAGAATGTCTCTAGTGTATCTTCAATATTTAGTTTTACATCTAAATATGTTTCCACTACCCTTTTTTGCTACTATTTTTAAAATTATGGAACTTTGAACAACACTAAAAAAGGCACTGATAAAGGATAATTTTAACAGCGCTGTTAAAAGTACCCCTTTATCAGGGATTTTTTTAGTGTGGATAAATGTACCCCCTTTATCAGTACTTTTTTTAGTAGATCTGATAAAGGGGGGTCTTTATCAGTGCGTTTTTACTAGCACTGATAAAGGGTATATTTCAAAAACAATTATATTTCATTAAAAATAATATATAAATATATAAATATATTTATATTGATATAAATATAATATATATTTTTTAAATATGTTTTAGATAACGCCCCCCCCCATAAGCGACTGGGGTGGAAAAGGGGTTGGGGTGTGGGGGCACTGGTCACAGGGTCGAGTCCCCGAATGGTTTTCTTTGTAGCATGTGTGTAGTTAACATAACCCACCATTTAAATATGTTTTAAATAAGTATAAATAGACATTTACACTTAATATATAACATATTTAGTGAAAATGGATTATTAAATTATTAAAAAATATTATTAATTAATAATTTTCTAATTATTATCGATTAATAGTCATTTAATAACAATTTGAAGACACAAAAAATCAAAAAATTAATAAAAAATATAAAATGAGTAAAAAAAGAAACTCAAACTTCAAACAACCATAACTTTTGATTTGGGTGTCCGTTTGATCTCTACCACATATCAAATCGAAGCCTGTAATGATCTATATGCGCTGGTGAAACAAGGGAACCTTTTGTCACATTTTTCAAGGGTAAAAAAGGTTCATAAGGCCTCCAAAACTGAGTTTTTAGTTAGGATACCAAATTGTTTTAACATTTGATAAAATTTAAACCACTTTTAAGGGGTTATTTTGCCCGTTTTCAATGGGGAATGAATTTATTATCAGGGATTACATTCATATTGATATTATGGATTTAAAATTTTATCTTTTTTCACAATGTACTGTTATTTATAATCAAATATATAACACTATATACTTATTTTTTTATATATTCACACATAAATATTTAATTTTATAAATAAACAATTAAACATATTTATATATGAAAGATATTTCTCAATATATAATCCTTGTCTAAATAAAAAATAATATCCATTTTATTTAAAATACAAATATATGAATATTTATATACCTATATAATAAGTGAGTGTGTGTATATTTGTGTGTATATGTATTAACAAACAAAGATATATTATCTATATATTCTAACATATGAATATACATATGAATATATAATATATGTAAATATATATAAATATGTATAATGTTACTTAAAAATACACATAGATATATATATATATATGTGTGTGTGTGTGTGTGTGTGTGTTGTATATATGTATGTATGTATTTATTTATTTATAAACACACAAAAAAACACATTTTATAAATGTATTTAAAATAGATCTTATAAATATATATTAATATATGAATAAATATACGGATAAAAAAATCTAACTAAATATATATAAATAAATAGATATAAATTGTATTAATATATGAATAAATATATAAATATATAAATATTTAAATATAACTATATATGTATAAATATATTTTAATATATATATATATATTTATATACGAATAAATATATATTAATATAAATAAATAAATATATATATATATGAGTATAAATACATATTAATATAGGAATAAATGTAACTAAATATATATAAAAACAAATAGATATATCATTAAATGAAGAAAAAAGAAACATGGAGGAGTGGTAAAGGGTTTAGGCATGCAAGGGAGAGGTCTCAAGTTCGAATCCCAGGGGAGGCAGGGGCGCGCACGCAGGTGAAATTGGGGTTAGCCCTGTTAAAGGGTGGGGGTGTGCGGGTAGAGGGGATTCATAGTGCTGTTGAAAGGGGTTTATATACTATTAAAACCTTCCATTTTATAGAAATATTTTTTTAATATTTTTTAACTTTTATCGGCACTTTTAAAAAAACATTGATAAAAGTGGTCTTTTATTAGTGTTGACAAGGATACATTTATCATCACTTTTTTTAGCACTGATAAAAGACCACTTATATCAAAATTTTTTAGCGCTGATCAAAGAGGTCTTCATCAGCTTTTTTTAGTGCTGATAAAAGGGAACACCTTTTAATATCACCTCAATTATCATAATAGTTTTAGCACTGATAAAGATTTTTTTAAACGCTGATAAAACTTTGTTTTGTAGTAGTATTTCTTCTTGATGAAAAATTCTGGTTCAATCTTTTATGAATCAGCTCAGTGATGGTCCTTTGAATTTTTATCTAGATTTAATGTTATACAACACACCCATTAAATCTTACATGGGTCTTGTTTTTTATACGTTAATCTTACACCACTCAAATTTAAACTTAAAAAATTGTGTTTTTTACATATTTATCCATACACTGATCCAATGATTGTTGACACGCCCTATAACATTACCCCATTCTTACCGCACTATCCACTCAAAACAATACACCCTACACACACCACAATTACACCATTACCCCTGTTTACAGATCTTAACCCCACAATGGTTCTCTCTTCATGTTGCGCACCATAAACATATACAACCCAACATTGTCACCTTATTCATGGCCTCCCTTGCATGTCTGTTATGAACATCACAACCCACACACTTGAAATCCAAGCCCGCAATAAGTTGAACCCCTATGAAAAAGAATCTTGTCTTTGAGATTGAATTTTATACTATCATTTGAATGAACAATTAGATTATATAGATCTAGATTTTTCTTTGTAAAATTTTGGAATACTTCTACATATATTTCCAGTGCTAAGCGTTGAGACGACGTGCGATTTCGAGGCTCGTTGTGCCCTGAATAAATTTTATAAAAACACTAAGTATATTTTATACTATTCTTGTGATGGAAATGGGATATCTCTCAAATAGTAGCTCGGATCAGAAATATGAGGTAAATTTTGATTCTGGAGCATGGCGTTTACCCTAGGTAGGACATAACATTTGTTGGTGAGGACCTTCTGTAGAAAATGCAACGGAGGACATAACCGTAAATAAAATAATTAAATACAATTATTTTATCCCAAAAATTAATTTGAAGAACTTATAAATGGGGACTCAGATTAGAAATATGAGACCACTGTTAAGTTCGTAGCGCGGTGTTCAACCTAAGAATGACCTAAAGTGAGAGGGAGCAGGTGGTTTGGATTTTGCAACCACTAACGGTTTCCTATAAACAGGAGTTTAAGGAAATGATCAACAGTTTGGATAATTTACTCTAAAGGTAGGCAGGGCTTTATACTATCCTTCTGATGGTGATTCGACACTGACTCCTTGATGGATCATGATTAATCTTCAGATCTGAGTAGATCAGAGTGTAGCGAACACAACGATGGATCAAAAATCTAGGTAGGATTCTTCTTTCGAATTCGGCATTTCCCCGATCAAAATTCTATTGTCATATTTTATTTGTTATTATTTCTACTAATTTTATTATCATTGTCATTGACCCGACTAACATGTCCACTGACCAGTCTGTTTTTGGATACCTTTAATTGCACGTTCTTCATCCGTTCTTCATCGTTCTTCATGCTCTTCATCGATCAACTTTTTGACATGTCAAAATGACATCTGATCTTTGAGAGAAGCATATATCTGTGAAGTTCATGATCCAAGGATTATAGATCAATGATAGTTTCAAGTTTTGAGCACCGGAGGAGCCACATCGGTGAGCGAAAGTGGCAACTACTTTTCATCATGTCGAAACAATGGAAAATCTTCGAGTGGAGCATGAGTCTTTAAAGATCTTGTCTCGAGGAGCCCAGATTAGGTATCAAAATAATTTTTTGATCACCAGGGTGTTCCTGGTGGTCCACGGAAAGGACCACTAGCATGGAACAAGCACAGCGGTGGGCCGCAATGCGACGACACCGTAGGATGGTGTCGGAGCCCTCGGGACGGCGACGGTGCTCGCGAGACAGTGGCAGAGTGTCGGGCGTGCGAGGCGGCATGGGGCGCACAAGAGGTGGTGCGGCCGACAGGCTTCGACGGTGGTCTAGGATGACACAACATGACTATGGGCTAGAAAAATGGGTTGGGTTAGCTAGAGCGAGCCAACACAGGTGGAGCAGACCGACCAGAGTGGGCTGGACCTGCCAGAGTGGGTTGGGTCAGACCGAGGGGACTTCAAACCCCTGTATCTTTCAAACAAGGTGGTCATTTTGCATGTAATCTATAGAAACATGATCCTACCTTGGGGGAAGATGTTTTGAGGCCAGTTTTAGAACTTCATATTTTGGTCTCATGGCTTGGAACCTCAAAATAGTTAAATAATAATAATATAATATTATTATTATTACAACTTTGATCTTCCAGAAATTATGCATACGATGTCCGATCGATGAACTATCACCAGTTCCAAAACCCTGAAATTGAGGAGGATGTTTTAAAAGTGATTCAGAGAACTTTTACCGAAATAGAGGTGTGGGCCCCATGAGGCCCGATTTGGGAGTTTGCGGTGAAATGTGAATTTTTCACCGGGTTCCTGTTTTGGACGAATGAATAGCTGATCCTGTGTGTCTTTCTATGAGGATCACAATAGTGTGATATGTATGATGTGTTCCTGAATCAAGTAATGGGCCCCATGAAGCACCATTTGTGAAAAATGTGGTGGAATGCAGTTTCTTCACCGGGTGAACGATTTGGGAAAATGTATAGTCGATCCTGTAACATCCCAACCCAAACATCCACCCAAACAGTGCTAAAAGGGTTGTGTGTTACTGACATTAGGCACACCTCCTCAAATTCAAAAGGCTACCGACTAGCAGTGAGGGTGTAAGCAGGTATAGTGGGGAGGCTATACCCTATGAGAAGGAGGAAAATAAATTACTGGTATGAGTATAATATAAAATAAGGGACTATGCAGACTCGAACTTGACCCGCATAGAGGAAGCATAATCAATAGCAGATAAACCAGCAGAAGCAATATCAAAACAAATGCAGAAGAATGTAAACATAACAACATGTTGAACACCCCTTGTAACTACTAAACAAAAAAGCATGCATCCACAACAGGTCATACATGTTAATAGTAATGGCACCCATGAATAACCAACAGTAGCTACAAAATAAAGTAATCATGATGATACAAGAAAGAAGGAAAAATAGAGTAAACTCCAGCTATGAATGAACTTAAGGTCCATACTATCTCTATGCAACAACTAATACTATCCAAATCCTGAAGCTGATCCCTTTCCTACACATAAATCCATAAAGTCTACACATTTCCTGAAGGGCCCGTGTAGGGTGTGAGGTGAATCTCAATAGGATACCACCCAATAGTGCATACCAAGTATAGGCGTTTAAGAATGCATTCATTTATAAGGAAAATAAATAGTACGATGAACTATGTAAACACAACCTCTAATGGTGCTCAGTAGGCACTGGGGAGCGTCACCTACTTCGGCCAATGTCAGAATCTCAGTCATGTAAGCCGACAACATGTGCCAGCTGACACCGCATGTCTCCAGTACCAACGTCTGGAAGGAACTCCCAAGAAACAGTAAACCGGAACCATGTGCCTCCTAACAAATCATGTCTCAAGTACTGACATCCCATAGGCACACCCAAGAAGTAGTGATCGGGAACCATGTGCCTTCTAACACCTCGTGTCTCAAGTACCGACGTCCTATAGGCACACTGAAATAGTAGTAACCTAGCACCATGTGACTCCTGACACCTCATGTCTCAAGTACCAACGTCCCATAGGCACTCCGAAACAATATGAAGGCTCCTCACCTTCCACGTGGCTTCTACAGCAAGCACCCCAAACCATAATCACCTAACCACAACTACGGGGGCCTCTACCAACACGAGCAGTCAAAACCACCCCATCACAGAGTCATCTATGTGAACATGATCCAAATCACTAGTGAGCCATAATCACTACATTTAGAACCCAAGGCACAACCTCTCTAGCACCTCATTCCCCTGCAACCATGTTGCTCAAAATTCGATGGCCTTTCCATCCAAGTAACCCGGGACATGCCCAACTTGGCAGTCACACTACCTCAATCCGACATCCATGATACCCAATGTTATGGTCAAACCACCCAAATAATCTAGATCAATCCCAACGTGTGATCAATCATCACTCAAGAATATATGGTCCATGCCCAACACTACCCAAAGGTTCCATCATATTCAATATCAATAATCACATATATATAATCAAAAGAATCGATCTAAATAGAAAAAAATTAAACATTTGAATTACACTAGTCATATGCTATCCCATACCAGGACTGAGGCCTTTAAATCCTATAATAACTTAACCACGATTAAATAGTTTAAGCTCAACATTTTAATCAAAACAAATCAATTATAACCATTTTTGAACCCCTTCCAAAATCCTCCAAGTGATCAATGACCTCTAGCCCAACCTCTCTCAAGCATAATAAAGTAATGGAATTCCCAACAACATTCCATAAGGCATACAGTCAATTAAATATAAAGAAACATGGGTCTTTCTCAATACTCGATGTTGTGCTAAAAAGGTGTAACCCTAAAATGACCATGAAAACACAAAACAAGGTATGAACCACCTACCTTAGACTCATAGACATAGGCATGTCTGTTATCCAGTTCCAATTCAAGGCTGATATTCTTAGATATACGTTTCTATCAAATCCCAGCAATTCTACTTGGATGGAAACTGTGGCATGTGAGGCATTGGAATAAGAACGAAATAGGGTTCATGGGTTTAGCCTTCCTAATGTAATCCTACAACCAATGAAGAATTGAATAATGGATGTCAGATGAAGAATTTAAGAGAAGAAACTTTCTTGGCCTCCCGAAGCATCACATTCCAAAAATGGGGAAGAAGAAGATGTTTTTCAGAAATGATAAACGACACTCTCCCATATAAAAAAATAAAAATAAAAGTACACAATGTGTATTAAGGACTAAACTCCATGTATTAGCTTGTATGTACTCTAACTTACATGGGTATTAGGTCATCAACGTCTTAGACACATCACATGGGTCAACACATGACTAGGAATCAGCCGATACATGGAAATTAAAGTACATGACATGTTAAAGAAACTACAAGTCGTGTAGTATATTATTTTTACAAGGTCACCACACAACATGTACGAAGTCAGCATGCAGCCAGTACTTTCCAAACATACACATGGCATGTACTATGAAGTACACGGTGTGTAATCTGGAAATTTCTATAACTGCCTAGTTTCCCCCATTTTTTCTCAAAAACAACGTAAAATGAAAAGGAAAAATAAGACCTGTACCTCATAGGAAGAATAAAGTTCCTACAAACATCCCCCTTAAAGTAATTCATCCCCAAATTTCCCTTACAAGGGTGGTGAAGAAAGATTACAGAACAACTCTGGTCTAAAACTCAAATCAAACAAAGGTCCATCGACCTATTACTCAGACTCCTAGTCCTCTTATGATGCATCATCACCCCTACACCCTATCAAGTTCCCCTGTGTCAATCCCGACACCTAAACCTATCCCACACTACATCAGTGTTCACCTCCACGAGTTACTACATCCCATGGATGTGTAAAACAAAACCTGGTGCCTTTAACCTCATGTAACCCGCATCGTCGATGCCCCAATGCCCACGACAACCCATGTATCCCGCACCCTCGATGCTCTTGATGCCACACATATCATATATATATATATATATATCACCCAACCAAAATGGTGCCAATCCCACTAACTAGCATCTATTCAGTACACATATATCATGTGCACCTCGTGTACTCAAAATAGACATGCATTAACAGGCCATGCCAGAAGAAAACAAGAAAATAACGGCCACACCCATGGTGTACCTCTGACTATCATCGGCTCACCAACCTCCTCAGCCTCTGGCAGATCCACGGCGTGCACCTAGCCCAATGTACAATTGGATGATGCCTGAAATCCCTATGGTGCTACTCCAGTCACCATCCATTGACCCCTAAATTGGGCCCCACTGTCTTTACCATGTACTCTATGTGTAGCTGATCCTCAACTACCCTCACCTGGTACCATTCTTGAATAGAACCCAGATGCCACTGTTTGTCCTGGTCCCTGCCTTCCAGCTATCCGAGAATGCTGCCTGCAGAACCTCTCCAGATGTTGGACCTATCCACATGCCTGAAACTCCTTTAGAGGCCTATCACACTTAGTCCGGACATGCCCTAGTTTCCCAAACTGAAATATAACAACTAATGAACTACCATGAGGTGGTCTAGCTAAGTCCTTGGCCTGGATTCTCTATTGGATCTCATCTCGACCTCGCTTCCTGCTATCTGAACCATTACCTAAAGCTGTTGACTGGCTCAAACGGGACTTGTCCATCAAGTTGACCTCATCTATGAGTTCCTGATTCACTGTCTCAGAGAATGATTCCAACCTGAAGATGTTTACTTACACCTTAATGGTGTGTCATAAGCCATATTCGATGCACCTCACCCTTGAGGTGTCATCACTTACCATACCTGGTGAAAAGTGAGACAGTTCAGTGAAGGTACCTACATAGTCCATGATAGACATGTAACCCTAAGAGAGGCTCAAGAACTCTCGAGCTCTCTCTTCCCTTAGTGTCTCTAGGAAAAAGTGATCAAAAAACCAGTCCTCAAAGTCCTTCCATGCCAGTCCTTCGTGTTTGTGATCCTGAACCTACACATCCCATCAACGCTTCACCGGTTCTCTCATCATGTACATCGCAAGCTTGACCCTCTGCCCTGGAGGTATCTCGAGATGCTTGAAGATCATCTGCATGCTCTCTATCCAGTTCTCACCCGCCTGAGGACCACCCTCACCCTGAAAAAGTAGCGGGTTCTGCGACTGGAACTCTCGAGTTAGATATGACATAGAAGGCTCTATACACTATGTGCCTTTGTCAATCCCCAATAAAACACGTACCAGGATAGATTGAAGATGCTCATCGATCCATGACCCAAAAACTGCCAAACCCGACTACTGCTCTGCCTGCATTTGATCCTGAACCTAATCCTGTCCCTAAGCCTGTACCTGAGGATCATGCTCTACCTATCCCTTAGGTGTCTAAACCTGATCATGCTCCTACGACACTGTATCATCACCCGCCTGACGTTCCATCGAGCCGTCTAGGAGGAACCCACTGAATATCATAAATGTTTAGATAGCCCACATATATAACAATATAACAATATATATATATATATATATATGTAACACATATAATGAAATCAATAAAGAGGTAGCACATAATAACTACTCTTACTCTACCCCACTGCAACCATGACCTACAGTATCCTGACCTCATGGCCTCCTTACCCACCCTCAATAGATCCATGTATCAAAAGTACCTCAAGCCATGCCTATCCCGACAACTATTGTTGCCTCAAACCGATGAACGAGTCGCCCAATCCTGACAACCACACTGACTCAAACCGACGTCCAAGAGCCCAATCCTGACAACCACACTGACTCAAACCGACGTCCAAGAGCCCAATACTGGTGATCAAAATCACCTCAGTCATAATACCTACCTGATCATATATGATCTGGACCCAAATCTCATGCCACATGCAATTTTACAAAATTATAAGCATGGAATACTACATTTCAATAAATAAGAAACTCTATCAGGAATTTCACCCTTCACATTTTATAAGCATTTATAGCATGAAAATTTATATTATTTACATGGTATTATCACTTCACCAAGAATACTTACAAATATGAAATTGAAATACCCTAACAATGTGCCTATAAAAATCCAAGCAACCTCACCTTGCCATATCGGGCCAAGGTCCAATTCTCCCTTATTGCACCGAGTCAAGGGTAACATTTCACAACCAATAATATCACACACCAAGTAATCCACCAAGGTTGAAATAAAATAAATAGTAATCTGATCAAAAGAAAACAATAATTCCCACCCAAGGTAACTTGGTCCATCCCTCGTACCTAGGGCTACAGTCACCCAAGCACAAGCTAGAAACCCAGTTCCAATAACAACCTATCTTCAGTCTACCATATCCCAAATAGTAATCTAGTAGAAATAAAAAAGGTAGTATTGATCTCATTAGTAGTTATTCAAAATATTATAATAAATCCCTATCAAGAAAAACCTCCTATGATACCACTTTGTAACGTCCCAACCCAAAAAACCACCTAAACAATGCTAAATGGGTTGGGTTTTACTGACCTTAGGCGCACCTCCCTAAATGCCAAAGGCTTATGACTAGTAGTGAGGGTGTAAACAGGTATAATATGGAGGCTATACCCTATGGGAAGAAGGAAAATAAAGTACTGGTCTGAGTATAGTATAAAATAAGGGACTCTGCAGACTCGAACTAGAATCGCATAGTGGAAGCACAATCAACAGTAGATAAACTAGTGGAAGAAATATAGAAATATGAGCATCATAATTTAAATAGAATAACATGTTGAAAACCTCTTGTAACCACTAGATAAAAAATCATGCATCCTTAGTAGGTCATACATGTCAATAGAAATGGTTCCCATGGATAACCAACACTAGCTACAAAATAAAGTAAGCATGCTGATACTGGAAAAAAGGAAAAACAAAGTAAACTCTAGCTAGTCATGAACCCAAGGTCCATACCATCTCCATGAAACAACTAATACAATCCATCTCCTGAAGCTGATCTCTTTCCTTCACGTAAAACCATAAAGTCTACATGCATCCTGAAGGGCCCGTATAGAGTGTGAGACGAATCTCAGTAGGATACCACCCAATGGTGCATACCTAGTATTGATGTTTAAGTAGGAATGCATCTATAAATAAAGTAAAAAGTACGATGCACAATGTAAACACAACCTCCACTAGTGCTCAACAGTATCATGGGAGCATCACATGCTTCATCCAATGCCAGAATCTCAGTCACGTAACCCGAAACCATGTGCTTCCTAACACCACATGTCTCAAATATCAACATCCCAAAGGTACACCCAAGAAACAGTAACCCAACACCACGTGCCTCTTGAAACCTCATGTCTCAAGTACCAATGTCCCTTAGGCACACCCAAGTAGTAGTGAACTGGCACCATATTCCTCCTGACACCTCATGTCTCAGGTACCGACATCCCATAGGCACACACAAACAGTAGTAACATGGCACCATATGCCTCCTAAAACATCTTGTCTCAAGTACCAATGTCCCATAGGCTCTCCCAAACAATCTAAAGGCTCCTCACCTTCTACATGGCTTCTATGACAAGAACCCCCAAACCATAATCACCTAACGAAAACTACGAGGGCCTCTACCCACACAAGTGGTCAAAAAAAATCATCATAGAGTCATATATGTTCACATGACCCAAATCAAGGGTGAGTGGTAATCACAAAATTTAGAACCCAATCCACAACCTCTCTGGAACCTCGTTCCCCTGTGACCATGTCGCTCAAAATCCGATGGACTTACCATCCAAGTAACCTGGTACATTCCCAACATGAAAATCACACTACCTCAATCCAACATATTCGAAGCCCAATCCCATGGTCAAAACACCCAAATAATCTAGATCAATCTCAACCTATGATCAATCATCACTCAAGAATATCTGGGCCATGTCCAACACAACCCAAAGGTTCCAGCATATGCAACATGAATAATCACATATATATAATCAAAAGAATCACTCTAAATAGGGAAAAAAATTTAAATTGTTAAATTCTACTAGCCATGTGTTTTCCCATACAAGCACTGAGGTCTCGAAAGTCTCTAATAACTTAATCATGCTTAAATAGTTTAAACTCATCAATTTAATTGTAACAAATCAATTATAACCATTTTGGAACCTCCGTCAAAAATTCCCCAAGTGAGAAATGATCTATAATCCATCCTATATCAATCATAATAAGGTAAGGGAATTCCCAACGACATCCCATAAGGCATTTAGTCAATTGAATATAAATAAACATGGGTCTATTTCAATACCCGATGTTGCGCTAAAAAGATGAAACCCCCAAATGAGCATGAATTCACAAAAAAAGGTATGAACAACCTACCTTCGACTTATAGACATAGGCGCATCTAATATCAAGCTCCAATTTGAAGTCGATCTTCGTAGATCTACGTTTCTGTCAAATCCCAACAATTATACCCAGATAGAAACTACATTGTGTGAGGAAAAAGAACAAGAATGGAATAGGGTGTGCGGGTTTAGCTTTCCTAATGAGATCCTGTAGCCACTGATGTATTGAAGAACATATGTTGAATGAATCATCTAGGAGAAGAAACATTCTTGGCCTCCTGAAGCATCATAGTTCAAAAATGGGGAAGAAGAAGATATTTTTGGAAGCAAGACACAAAACTCTCCCATATAAATGAATAAAAATAAAAATACACATCATTTATTTACATGCCGTGTAGTATCTTGTCCGTACATTGATTTACGTGGGTTTTCAGGTCATCACATGACTTAGATGCGTCAAACATGTCAACAAACAGTTTTGAATTAGATGATACACAAAAAGTAAAGTACATGGCGTGTTAAGGAACTACACACCATGTCGAATATTATTTTTACATGGTCACCACATAGCATGTACTAAGTCAGCATGTGGACACTATAGGCCTAACATACACATGATGTGTACTATGAAGTGCATGGCATGTAATATGGAAATTTCCAAAACTGCCCAGTTTTTCCCCCTTTTCTCAAAAAACAACGTAAAAAAGAAAAGGAGAAATAATACCCATACCAAATAGAAAGAACTGGGTTCTTACAGATCCTGTGCACTTTTCCATGAGGATCGGAATGGTGTGATCCATTTGGTTATTCAAGACTATCTGAGGAGGCATGTTAGTAAAATTATGTTTTTCCCTTCGGGCCAACGACGAGCATCGTGTGCTCGTCATCATTTTGGCCAGATGTTCCATGTACACTAAGAGTACAATGGAATTCCTAGAGGTACTAGTTCACAGTTTGGTACCTGAGTATGACTAGGTTATTAGGAAGGGTCACACATTGTGTGTGTAACACCCCAAGATTTCATAGTGTGTTAGTTCTTCAAAATAATTCAATAACTTTCACTACAGGCAACACAAAGTTCAAGCACACCATGACTTACTAAACAAGCCGTTCAAAAGAGGTTATGAATAGTATTAGATAAATTTTAATGTTTATATAATCCTTATAATTTTAGAATCCATATTATGAGTTTCTTAGATATAATGCAAGAACAAATTCATTTTCAGTATTGCACTTTTATCAACTTTAATAGTGAACCCTTTTTAAATACTATGTTTTAAACTTTTTGACTAAATGGGGACATCAAAAATTTAAAATGAAACATCCCAAGCTTCTACGGTACGCTTCCCTTCGAATAATGCGATAGCGTGTGTTGTACGCAACCTCGAGTTCTAACACACACCACAACTAATTAAACTAGCCGTTGTGAATACTAATACCTACTTTTTGAAATTATATATATTTTATATTTGAAAATGGACTTCATTTTTGGATTCGGAATATCAAAATTAGCCTAGGGTGAAATTTTGGTACATTTCGGATAACTTTCATATTTTGATGAATAGTGAAAATTACTAAATTTTAATTAAAAACAACTTTTTTGATCAAAATAATTAATAGTGATAAATTGTTAATTTGAGTGGTTTTAAAGTATATTTAGAATATATTTTTACCATTTAATATAATGTTGGTCATTGGACATAATTTTACAATTAAACCGAACATAAACAAATGTCAATCTTTTGATAGTTATTACCTCTTAAAAACACGCTTTTTGTTTTGACAGCGGGAATTAATTTTAAATTAATTTCTGCCACTTCTGTGTTTTGAATTTAGAAAAATGGATTCCATATTTGGAATCAGGATGTTCAAATTGTGTAAATAGGTAACTTTTATTTTTAGACATTTTGAATAATTACTGCGGTAAATATTTTATTTACCATGGTTAAGGGTAAATCCGGTAAATAAGGGTTAAAAAATAATATTATAATAATACTAAATTACCCTAAAACGTGTCGTAACCCTATTGGTTGATACATGGTCGACCATGGGCATCTTTGGGTCAATTTTGGGACCCCATTGATCCACTTGTATGTGGTAGGGACACATTATATTAATAAAGTTAAAATAAAAATAAAAATGGCATAAGCTTACATCTTTTAGAAGAACAATTTTTACATAGGGTTATACATGTTGGATTTTCGATTATAAATATTCATTAGAAAGCTAAAAATATTTTCTACATAATGATATTTTATTTATAATTTTTAGACATTTAATAATTTATTTAATTTATGACACAATGATGATGCAGTAATTACTATAATAGTGAAAAATTAAAATAATTGATATTATAAATACCCAAATAAATATAATATGAAACTTTTAACGAATTAAACTAATTTTCTAGGATAATATGATATATTAGGATTGATTTAATTGACTTTGTTCGAAGTAATCAATCTATTATGAGTTTCACAAAAATCAACTATTGAATAGTGTCAAAATTGACATAAAAGAGTTCTTAAAACAAATATTATATTATTAATTGATATTAAATTCCTAAAAATCTAAGGTTCGGCCAAGAGACTTATATTATGATAGGTTAATCATTAATGGACCACTTGGGGGTCTCTTGGATGTATATAGTAAGTTTATTAACCATATTATATAAAAATACAAAGAGACATTGTAAAAGTGAAACTAATTAACTTAGAGTTAATACTTAAAGATAAGGTTAATATAAGTACCCAAACCTGTCTAAATTCTATTGGTTGAGTGGTTTTCGACCTATACCCACCTTAACCTTTGAATAGTCAACTTTGGAGCCTTTGGAAACCGAATATGAATTTATTATAAATTAATATTTCTAGCTTTTCCAAAAGTGCCCCTCATCCCTCTTATAAAAGGGAACTCCTCCTTCTCATTTCTTCACACCTCTCAAGCCACTTGGCTCGTCCAAACTCTGCCCAACTAAGCTCCTCACATCCCTCTCCTCCTCCTTGAAGCTTCCCCTTAGGCAGAAAGCATTTCAACAAGTCCTTTGGTTCCAACCAAAGTGAGTTACCTAAATTAAAGGTAACGTTTTCTCTTAAATTATTTTCATTTATTTTCCTTCTCCAACCCCCAAACTCTTTTTATTTCTTTTCTTTTGTAACAATACCAGTATCCTCAATATACTAGGATGTTGTTATAAGAATGATTCAAACTACACATACACACAACTCCATCTAATGGATGATGAACATAATGTTTCTGTGGATGGCAAACTAACGCCTCACGAAACGATGATTGTTCAAATACATCTTACCGCCTCTCATGGTGGCCATTATGATGGAACTGTAATTAAATATGATATTAATGATATATATTTTATATATAAGCTTCTGTAATTCCATTTTATTTCATACCATTATTCGTTTCATGTTGTATATACATACGATAATTTCATTTGAGGAAGTGCGGACTACCGCCCCCTTAAAATGATATGACTCGTTCATACCACACATGGAACGTATAAAGGATGGTGTTAATGAACTTAAGTAACATATATAAAATACTATACTGGAATAGTAATATACCTATGTATCATTTGGATTAGATTCTTTTAAAATAAAAATTAATTAAATGGAAGTAGCGTTCGTGCGCACGTACGGACTACCGTCTCCACGAACGCGATAAGATTCATTCTCCATCATATCCATTCAAGTCTTATTCTCATTTTGGGGTTAAAAATAATGTTAATATCATTCTGATTATGAATAATATATAATCTATCCATTACAAACATGTCTTACGTAACAAAACATACAAAAGAAAACAAGAAAGTTCACACCCGAAACAACGATAATACTAAGATATTATTATCAAATCAATATTAAAAGATCATATATGATATCATATTGATGTATATGATTATTGTATAATTTAATAACAATGTTTTAATTATTATACAGGAGGTTAACATACCATCGACTAAGAGAAAGTTCAAGGTAAGGGTTATTTCACAATCTCTTCATTATCCGAGGTTGTATTATATGTAATAATCTACTGGGATCTCTTTATCATCCACATCCATGTTTCTTAAAAATGTATTTCAAAACATTTTTACTATTTACAAGAATATGGGTTAAAGTCATTTATACCCTTTTTGACTTTTTATAAGAGGTTTATAAAGGAATCTTTCCGTCGTTTTCAAAACAAGGTCCTTTTTAACCTTTTCGACAGAATTGAGGTAAGAATGTTTTTTTTAACTTATATGGCGGGTGCGGTTATTTTACGCCGTTATAAAATCTTCAAAGCTTTCCTTACAAGCTTATAAGAATATTTTCAAAGAAAATGTTTTATTTTATATGGATCTTAAATGATTTCAAAATAAAAGGAGATATTTCTTTAAAAAGAATTTTGATTTCATCTATGTCAACATCCTTTGATGGATTTTAAGATTATTTGAAGTTGATTTATTATGATACAAAACTTCTATATTGTATTGAAGGTTTTGTGATATGTTTGACTGTGGATGTGCTATTTTTATACCATTCATAGTTTATGGTGAAAGTATTGACATTTCATATGCTAGTTTTAATACGAATGTTTATGTTATGTTTAAACCTTTTCATATGGGAATGCATTGGACTTAATAAGTGACGGGTGGAGCCCGCTATAGCTACTCGATGCATCGGTAGGTCTCATGAGACAAACTAGTGTCTTGGCACAAGGCCTTGACAAAATCTTATTTGTAGTCTTGGCACGAGGCCTTGGCTATGTGGTTATGATAGTCTGGCATTATGCATTCCAACATTATGAAAGTGGTTATTGATTTTTGCATGTGATTATTCGATTAGTAGAATATCCATGTGAATAATTAAATGGCATTATTTCATTTTATTTATGCCATACCATGTTGAAAGTTCATGTTTAAAAGGCTTTTGTTTTAGTTATACATTGCCTTAAATGTTTATTCTTATTGATGAAAGTTTCCGCTATATTGTTATCCTTACTGGGCATTTGAGCTCACCCCTTTTCTATGTTTTATTTTTCCCAGGAAGTGAAGATGTAAGTTATGAATGACCTGCAGGGATATTATGAGGGGATTTTAGTGTGGACTGTGGAAACATTATGTTGTTGTAGTAGTTTTTCATTTTATGATGTAATGTAAAACTTATGAATATATCTAGTGTTTCCAAGGCTACTAAACCAATCGGTCTTTCGAGATTTGATCTTTCTTGTGATCATGCAAATGTTATGTAATAATGCACCGACTCTGGGTAGCTGGGGTCGGGGCGTTACAGTTGGTATCAGAGGAAGTTTAGTACAAACCTTGGAAGCTAGATTTAGATAAACTCTGATTAGAGTACGTAGACCTAAGATGAACTTTGAGGATTAGTATAGAAGAATTTCCTAGAATTTTGGTATTGTAGAGATTTTGTGAGTTTTCCAAGCAATACATCCCTGTCTGGATACGAGCAGGTAGAGGCGGCTCTGGCACAGATGTACCTAGGGGTAAAACCCGAAAACACCGCTTTGAGCTAGACTCGAACGGGAACTGGTGCACGACAACGGGCCTTGCTGCACTCTTGGTTACGACACTCCTGGGGGATATGCTTAGGATAACTCTCATTTTCTTTACAAATCATTTTGAAGGGATTATGAGTATATACTTCCTCAAAGAAAACATTTTTATGATTATGGATTATATCCATAAATAGTTCAATTTATGTTAAGTGTATTATAAGTATGGGATTATGTATTTTTATTCATAAACTGATCTAGTGTATTCCATTGTTTAGAAATGGCGCCCAGTAGAAGGAATGAGAACTCCAGAAATGCACATGATCCAAAGAGAAGGAAGGATCATATCTTTCATGGTCTTAAGCTAGAATTTATAAGAGAAATAGTCTCCCATGTATTATCATCATATGAAGAAATAATATCATGTGTTGATAAGATAAGTAAAGAGTTTACTGAGTCCTATGGCTTTGAAGGGAATCAAGAGAAGAAAAGGATAGAAGAAAGAAAGATGGATAAAGGGAAGAGGGAAAAGAAGAATTTTCCCATATGTGGTAACTGTGGAAAGAAACACCCTGGAACTTGCCTGAAAGGAATGGGAGTTTGTTATAAGTGTGGAGGAAAAGGGCACAAAGTACGTGACTGCAAGGGTAAGAAAATGGTTTCAAATGTACAATGCTTCATTTGCAAGGAGTTTGGACACTACGCGAACCTATGTCCCAGTCATCAGACTATGACGCAAATGATGCTATTGGATAATAATCAAGTTATTATACTACCACAGATGAAGAGGAATGATTAGAGTTCTTATGTTGATTATGTCAATTGAGTGTTGTATCAACAATGTACTTGTTATAATAATTATGGAGTATGTAAGGATTGTACTGCAGTACTATTTCATTAAGGACTTGAGATTTTGTGGAACAAAGAAAAGTGACTCAATAGCAGGATAAATTTTTGGAAAATATATGGTTGAGAAAATGATAAACCATAATATAGTTCTGATACCGAGGTAGTGATTTTGGAATAATACATGATTGTTTTGGATAAATTATATTGGATATTCTTGAATACCGTGGAATTGATTAATGATTTGTATATTCCATCATTGTTGGGGTTTAAAACATTTTTTTTGATTGATGAAGTATATCCAGCATTCTATATGGAATAAGGGAGAATGAATGTAATCAATAAGGAATATGGTAATTTAGGATGTGTCAGTAAAAGAATACATGATGAAGGTATTCACATGCTATTACAGGGTAAAAAGGATCTACATTATGTTTACCTTCCTTATAAATGTTGGACTGTGAGTTTGGACAGAAGTATTTTGGATAGTTCTAGTTTGGATTATTTTGGATTTCCATAAAAGGACAACCCGGAGGTCGGGCGACAACCCGTCGCGTCCGGCAAGGCTGCGAGACTTGAACCCGCAACCGAAGGGCGACAAGGGTGTATCACCTACCACTGGCCCACGAGATGTCCTGGATTAAATAATGTAGTTTTTTTTAAAAGATCTGGTAGATGAATTATAAATTCATTTATTTTGGAACCCTGTACGAATAGTATAAATAGAAAAAAAAATTACATTCTATTATCTTTTAGAGTGAAAGATGAGTATGTGGTAGAAATTTATTAATGGATAAAACTCTAATTATAAAGTAAGTATATCTCTATATGATCTTAGCCAATCTCATAAAAAATTCCTCAATATTAAGAAAAGCAAATTCGAACAAAAATGTTTTCCTAGATGGTACCTTAAATCATCACTAATTTATGGCTTTGGGATTGTTGGCCTTTTCATAGCCATGTTCTCTACCACTCTCCATCAGGTAATTGATGGTTAGATTTTTCTTCCATATCCATATTTTACTACATGGAACCCTAGTATGTGTTATTTTCGGTAATCTTCATACTTTCGACTCTTTATTTTAAATAGAGGCCTCATTAATTCATTTTTCGATGTGGGATTTCAACTAAGATATTTTGAAACGTCAAAAATGTGTTATCCTAATACCCTATGTTTTGTTGAACCGATGGTATTTCAAATCATCATAGATTGATGAATTTAAGGACCTCAATTTTATACTTGTTTGTAATTGATGACCTCAATTACTACCTATAAATATTTACGTTTTTCCTCCAATTATATGTCTCAAATTGCCACCAATGTTCTCCTAATCGAGATCATAATTTGGTGGTGACCCTTTCATTTCTCTTTTCCTCATATTAAGACTAAATTTTAGTAACCCAATTTCCGATGTGGGGTTTCCCACAAATATATTATATATTTTCAACCTTTTATTTTCGAAGAACAATTTCAAATTGCGAGGACGCAATTTATTGAAGGAGGGGAGAATGTAACACCCCAAGATTTCATAGTGTGTTAGTTCTTCAAAATAATTCAATAACTTTCACTACAGGAAACACAAAGTTCAAGCACACCATGACTTACTAAACAAGCCGTTCAAAAGAGGTTATTAATAGTATTAGATAAATTTTAATGTTTATATAATCCTTATAATTTTAGAATCCATATTATGAGTTTCTTAGATATAATGCAAGAACAAATTCATTTTCAGTATTGCACTTTTATCAACTTTAATAGTGAACCCTTTTTAAATACTATGTTTTAAACTTTTTGACTAAATGGGGACATCAAAAATTTAAAATGAAACATCCCAAGCTTCTACGGTACGCTTCCCTTCGAATAATGCGATAGCGTGTGTTGTACGCAACCTCGAGTTCTAACACACACCACAACTAATTAAACTAGCCGTTGTGAATACTAATACCTACTTTTTGAAATTATATATATTTTATATTTGAAAATGGACTTCATTTTTGGATTCGGAATATCAAAATTAGCCTAGGGTGAAATTTTGGTACATTTCGGATAACTTTCATATTTTGATGAATAGTGAAAATTACTAAATTTTAATTAAAAACAACTTTTTTGATCAAAATAATTAATAGTGATAAATTGTTAATTTGAGTGGTTTTAAAGTATATTTAGAATATATTTTTACCATTTAATATAATTTTGGTCATTGGACATAATTTTACAATTAAACCGAACATAAACAAATGTCAATCTTTTGATAGTTATTACCTCTTAAAAACACGCTTTTTGTTTTGACAGCGGGAATTAATTTTAAATTAATTTATGCCACTTCTGTGTTTTGAATTTAGAAAAATGGATTCCATATTTGGAATCATGATGTTCAAATTGTGTAAATAGGTAACTTTTATTTTTAGACATTTTGAATAATTACTGCGGTAAATATTTTATTTACCATGGTTAAGGGTAAATCCGGTAAATAAGGGTTAAAAAATAATATTATAATAATACTAAATTACCCTAAAACGTGTCGTAACCCTATTGGTTGATACATGGTCGACCATGGGCATCTTTGGGTCAATTTTGGGACCCCATTGATCCACTTGTATGTGGTAGGGACACATTATATTAATAAAGTTAAAATAAAAATAAAAATGGCATAAGCTTACATCTTTTAGAAGAACAATTTTTACATAGGGTTATACATGTTGGATTTTCGATTATAAATATTCATTAGAAAGCTAAAAAGATTTCCTACATAATTATATTTTATTTATAATTTTTAGACATTTAATAATTTATTTAATTTATGACACAATGATGATGCAGTAATTACTATAATAGTGAAAAATTAAAATAATTGATATTATAAATACCCAAATAAATATAATATGAAACTTTTAATGAATTAAACTAATTTTCTAGGATAATATGATATATTAGGATTGATTTAATTGACTTTGTTCGAAGTAATCAATCTGTTATGAGTTTCACAAAAATCAACTATTGAATAGTGTCAAAATTGACATAAAAGAGTTCTTAAAACAAATATTATATTATTAATTGATATTAAATTCCTAAAAATCTAAGGTTCGGCCAAGAGACTTATATTATGATAGGTTAATCATTAATGGACCACTTGGGGGTCGCTTGGATGTATATTGTAAGTTTATTAACCATATTATATAAAAATACAAAGAGACATTGTAAAAGTGAAACTAATTAACTTAGAGTTAATACTTAAAGATAAGGTTAATATAAGTACCCAAACCTGTCTAAATTCTATTGGTTGAGTGGTTTTCGACCTATCACCACCTTAACCTTTGAATAGTCAACTTTGGAGCCTTTGGAAACCGAATATGAATTTATTATAAATTAATATTTCTAGCTTTTCCAAAAGTGCCCCTCATCCCTCTTATAAAAGGGAACTCCTCCTTCTCATTTCTTCACACCTCTCAAGCCACTTGGCTCGTCCAAACTCTGCCCAACTAAGCTCCTCACATCCCTCTCCTACTCCTTGAAGCTTCCCCTTAGGCAGAAAGCATTTCAACAAGTCCTTTGGTTCCAACCAAAGTGAGTTACCTAAATTAAAGGTAACGTTTTCTCTTAAATTATTTTCATTTATTTTCCTTCTCCAACCCCCAAACTCTTTTTATTTCTTTTCTTTTGTAACAATACCAGTATCCTAAATATACTAGGATGTTGTTATAAGAATGATTCAAACTACACATACACACAACTCCATCTAATGGATGATGAACATAATGTTTCTGTGGATGGCAAACTAACGCCTCACGAAAAGATGATTGTTCAAATACATCTTACCGCCTCTCATGGTGGCCATTATGATGGCACTGTAATTAAATATGATATTAATGATATATATTTTATATATAAGCTTCTGTAATTCCATTTTATTTCATACCATTATTCGTTTCATGTTGTATATACATACGATAATTTCATTTGAGGAAGTGCGGACTACCGCCCCCTTAAAATGATATGACTCGTTCATACCACACATGGAACGTATAAAGGATGGTGTTAATGAACTTAAGTAACATATATAAAATACTATACTGGAATAGTAATATACCTATGTATCATTTGGATTAGATTCTTTTAAAATAAAAATTAATTAAATGGAAGTAGCGTTCGTGCGCACGTACGGACTACCGTCTCCACGAACGCGATAAGATTCATTCTCCATAATATCCATTCAAGTCTTATTCTCATTTTGGGGTTAAAAATAATGTTAATATCATTCTGATTATGAATAATATATAATCTATCCATTACAAACATGTCTTACGTAACAAAACATACAAAAGAAAACAAGAAAGTTCACACCCGAAACAACGATAATACTAAGATATTATTATCAAATCAATATTAAAAGATCATATATGATATCATATTGATGTATATGATTATTGTATAATTTAATAACAATGTTTTAATTATTATACAGGAGGTTAACATACCATCGACTAAGAGAAAGTTCAAGGTAAGGGTTATTTCACAATCTCTTCATTATCCGAGGTTGTATTATATGTAATAATCTACTGGGATCTCTTTATCATCCACATCCATGTTTCTTAAAAATGTATTTCAAAACATTTTTACTATTTACAAGAATATGGGTTAAAGTCATTTATACCCTTTTTGACTTTTTATAAGAGGTTTATAAAGGAATCTTTCCGTCGTTTTCAAAACAAGGTCCTTTTTAACCTTTTCGACAGAATTGAGGTAAGAATGTTTTTTTAACTTATATGGCGGGTGCGGTTATTTTACACCGTTATAAAATCTTCAAAGCTTTCCTTACAAGCTTATAAGAATATTTTCAAAGAAAATGTTTTATTTTATATGGATCTTAAATGATTTCAAAATAAAAGGAGATATTTCTTTAAAAAGAATTTTGATTTCATCTATGTCAACATCCTTTGATGGATTTTAAGATTATTTGAAGTTGATTTATTATGATACAAAACTTCTATATTGTATTGAAGGTTTTGTGATATGTTTGACTATGGATGTGCTATTTTTATACCATTCATAGTTTATGGTGAAAGTATTGACATTTCATATGCTAGTTTTAATACGAATGTTTATGTTATGTTTAAACCTTTTCATATGGGAATGCATTGGACTTAATAAGTGACGGGTGGAGCCCGCTATAGCTCCTCGATGCATCGGTAGGTCTCATGAGACAAACTAGTGTCTTGGCACAAGGCCTTGACAAAATCTTATTTGTAGTCTTGGCACGAGGCCTTGGCTATGTGGTTATGATAGTCTGGCATTATGCATTCCAACATTATGAAAGTGGTTATTGATTTTTGCATGTGATTATTCGATTAGTAGAATATCCATGTGAATAATTAAATGGCATTATTTCATTTTATTTATGCCATACCATGTTGAAAGTTCATGTTTAAAAGGCTTTTGTTTTAGTTATACATTGCCTTAAATGTTTATTCTTATTGATGAAAATTTCCGCTATATTGTTATCCTTACTGGGCATTTGAGCTCACCCCTTTTCTATGTTTTATTTTTCCCAGGAAGTGAAGATGTAAGTTATGAATGACCTGCAGGGATATTATGAGGGGATTTTAGTGTGGACTGTGGAAACATTATGTTGTTGTAGTAGTTTTTCATTTTATGATGTAATGTAAAACTTATGAATATATCTAGTGTTTCCAAGGCTACTAAACCAATCGGTCTTTCGAGATTTGATCTTTCTTGTGATCATGCCAATGTTATGTAATAATGCACCGACTCTGGGTAGCTGGGGTCGGGGCGTTACAGTGTGGGCCCCACACGTGTCATGTACCACATTATGAATCTTCTACCTATCGTATCTCTTTCTTATGAACTTTTATTTTGGCCCATGAGTAGCTTATCCTGAGTGTTTTTCCACTTAGAACATAATTATACCCTTCATAGTGGATTTTTATATATGATGTGACATGTTTCGAGCATGGCGCCTATCTAAGGTGATGCTTGATATTCCATATGCCATTCCTATCTGAGGCGATGCTCAATGTTCCAGGTGTGATGCCTATTTGAGGTGTTTCTTGAAGACAAAAATGGTCAGGAAATGACATCAAAGCTATTCCGAGTGACACCCTCCATCCAGAATGGGCATGGGTCCTCGATGAAACTAGAGTGGAACCCTCCTTCTGGGAAAGGCATGGGTCCTCATCCTCTTCCAAGTGGCACCCTATAGCCGGACTGGGTGTGGGTCCTCGACGACATCAGAGTGGCCCCCTCCTACTAGGAAAGGCATGGGTCCAAATCCTATTCCATGTGGCACCATCTAGCCGATATGGGCATGGGTCCTCGATGAAACTATATTGGCACCCTCCAATAGGGCAAGGCATGGGTCCTCATCCTATTCTGAGTGGCACCCTCCAGCCGGGCATGACATGGGTCCTCGATGACACCAGAGTGGCACCCTACTAGTAGTATGGGCATTAGTCCTCAACCTTGAGGAACTAACTATTGACTATAAAGATTAGTGATGAGACATGTTTTGACATACTTTCAGAATCATGATTAAGTGGGGTGCTTTACCAACTAAGACGCGTCCATGTGACGCGACTTAAAATAGTGAGGGTGAGACAGTGCCTCCCAAAGCGAATAATATTAAGATGTGGTGATTGATTCCCTTTGAATTGTGTGTTTAGGGAAGACATGATAGATGTTGGGAATCATTGGTTGATAATTATGGACTTTTGGATACTCTTCTTCTGTTGAGCTATGAGATAGAGATCCCCTTACTCTCTTGTTTGGGCTTCTATGACTGAGAATATATAGATATACTATTTCATTACCCGCTCCTTGGGTTTTGGTTACTCTCCTTCGAGGAGAGGTGAAGACGCATGGGGTATTCCATGTGCTTTCTATGTATATATTATCATGGTTGGAAGAGTCTACTCTCCTACTATAGGTAGTGGAGACTCTATGAGAAGTTCATATTTTATCCATTTCAATCTCCTTGTGTTTGGATGATCTTACATTAACTATCTTGTTGGGTTGACCTGCACTAATTTTATTATACCTTCTCCAATCTATTGCTTTCCTCTTCAGTGTATCTATTACGACTCCCCCTATGCCTTTTTGGGGAATCCTACTGAGTATTTTTATACTCACCCCGACATGGACTATGCCCACATGTGTTGTTCCTTATGCAGACGATATACAGGTTGATCGTGACTTCATAGGATCTTATGGATACAGGTTCTTGGAAAACATACGGTGGTATTAGCTTGGGATCCAGAAGTGGGGATATAATAGATGTTTTCATTTTTTAGTTACTTCCAAGTTGTGACACTTTTTTTGTTGGTCATATATTTTTCCCTTTTCCTGTTTCATTTTACTTTACTATACATGAATTGTTTAGTGGTTCATGCATGCTTGGTTTATTTATAGTAGTGTTGCATATTTTGATTATTTACCTCTATAATTTTTCATTGAGTTAGTTGTGCGTGTGTTTGTGTGTGTATAGGTTCTTAGGAAAGGCGTCCCCAAGTTTGTTGTGATTTTGATGCTAGTTTCCACCCCCTGGCTTATGGAGGTGGGTTTGGGGTAGTTGTGGCTTGAGCTCAGCTTGGGTTGGGTAATGAAAAAGTGATGTGAGGTGGAGGTTAGACCCTTGTGATGTATTTCAGATGTTTCCCTAAAAATTTCTTGGTTGGTTTATGGAAGTAGTGTCGAAGTGTCTTGAGAGCCGCTCTCAGACGAGGGAGTCTAGTGATGGTTCAGGAGATCGACATATGTATTCACTAGGACCTTAATTACCCGCTTGTCAAATCGGAACCCTGAGACACTTGTTTTAGGGAACAATGGTACATGCATCATACATGATTGAGTATTTTATTATCCTTCTGGAGTCATCTCCCCATTTTTTTTTGATATATATATATGATCATTTGACTGAAGTTCTCTTTGATAAATTCAGGATGCTTTCGTAATGCCTTCCAACCAGGATACCAGCTCTAGTTCATGACGTCGGACCTATGAGTGACAAGGCCTTAGTTCAGGATCCATAATGTGATCCCCTTCCTCTAGGTGGATAAATTGTAGCACCTCTACCCATTGATCAGAAGACAGCCCCATCAGGGTAGGCTGAGGACGTGCGCAGGTTGAGCGCACTCCGCGAGTTCTAGTGCCAGAGACCATTGAGTTTTCATGGTGAGGGAAAACCTCGAGCTGCAAAGGTTTGACTAGATTCAGTGGTCCACCTCTTTGGTCTTTCATGGACACTGACAAATCAGATGGTGGCTTTGGAATCCAACCTTTTCCACAAAGTAGATGGGCGATGGTGGAGCCTAGTTACTCAGATACTCAATGAGTTAGAAATATTATGGGATGAATTCCAGTAGTTATTTTGTGAGAGATACCACCCCTCCTTTTTGTGCTTCATTCAAATTCCAGAGTTCCTTCAGTTTTATAAGGGTGGGATGATGGTGGCCGAGTACTCGGCTAGGTTCACAAACTTGACTCAACACTCTTTGGACATGATCTATGAAAACTACTCCCGAGCATGGAATTTTTGGGAGGGAATCCACAGAGAGATCCATTCTATCATAGTACCCTTGTGCATACCCACATATGCTGGGATGTTGGGGGTGAGGTCACATGGTGCGTGACTGCCCGAATAGATATTTTAAGAACCCTAGGAAGATAGTAGGTGGACCATTATTGAAGAGGTAGCACCGTAATCGGGGATCTCCAAGGGGATGATAGGGTGGTCCCCAGGGAGGCAGTTCTGACAGATAATAAGGGGGAGATGAAGGTGGGGGGATGAATTTATAAGTTCCATCCACCACCATCACCATGCATCCCATGCCAGGCTTAGGAAGCTAGCACCTGGGGCTACGGATAGCCCAATATTTATATGTCTGTAATCCTGTAGAGCATGAGATTATAATAGGTTTACCCTTTTCTTTTAAAAGTTTTTAAATAAAACTTTTTGGGCACTTTTTGAGGTACTCTTTTTTACCTGATTATTTATTGAGGTGTTTTTGGGGTGACACAGGGCGTCAGTGTAATCCTGTGTTGGTGTTTCTTGATGTAGCTTTGAATTCATGGGGAAGAGGGGTCCTTCCACTACCAAGATTAATTATTGTGATGTGATCAAAACTGTTAGGGAGAGTCAATGATTCCCAAAGAAAATAATATCAAGGTGTGGTGGGAGAGCCCCTTTGACATGTGCATTTAGGGTGAGGTTGTGCGATGGAGTGTCTGAGTAGTTCTTGACATTTCTGGTGGAGCTTTCCTGCTTGAAACCTTTGGCTTGGAATGCCACTAGTGGGTGTGGCAGAGTGTCTGGTTTTGGTATTAATCTCCCTCAAAGAGAAGAAAATATGCACATGGTATTCCATGTGCTTTCCATGTCTAGCTTCTTACATTTTCTTAATTTTACTCACCTGCCATGTTCGTTGGTACCTTTGTGTGCTCAAAGTAAACATTGATATAGTATTTATCAAGTACATGTTGAGGTGATGTAGACCCCATTAATAGGACCATGTGAATCATTTCCTAGTGCTAGAATTGGTTTTATTCTATTTAAGGATGTGAAGACACTATCTTTTGGGAGAGTACTTCATGTTTTACTCAGACCACCAGAGCCTCAGGTACATCTTTACCCAGAGAGATATGAATCTGAGGCAACGATGCTGACTGGAGTTCATACATGACTATTAATTCAAGATAGTCTATACTCTGGGGGAGGGAAATGTTGTAGTATATTCCCTTAATAGGAAGTCTCAGGATTTCTTAGTGTGGCTTCATCGTAGTTAGCTTCCCTGCAGCTGATCCTGGTGGAGGAGAAGGGTAAAGTTTTCCTATAGTCAATGGTGCTAACTCCTTTTCTCCTTGAGCATGTGAGAGAGTCCTAATTGGGAGATATAAACTGCAATGTTCCATGTGATTGGATATCCATAGGTGATGCATCTGATGGGTATTATTAAGGAGGGGATCACAAGATCTTGTTCCAGGGGAAAACAATGTTTTAGTCGCGATGTTGGAGGAGGAGATGTGGGAGTTCCATACTTCTCCCTTAGTTGTACATCCCAGTGTGGGGAAGATGTATAAGGATCTTCAGGGGAAGTTTTGATGGTCCGGATTGGGATTAAGCATAGCTGAGCACATCTCATGATGCCTCACCTTTTAGAAGGTGAAGATTGAACATCAGGTTCTAGTGGGTTTTTTGCAGCCTCTTGACACCCCAGAGTGGAAATGGGATGAAATATCCATGGAATTAATCAAATGGATTCCATGAATAATTAAGTTCCATGATTCCATTTGGGTGATAGTGGAATGAATCACCAAGTTGGTGGACTTCATTTTTACCAGGGAGCATAGCTCGACAAAGAGTTTGGGGTAGTTGTGCCTATGAAAGATCGTCCGCCTTCACGGGGTACCCTCGATGATTATCCCCAATCGCGACGCAAAGTTTACATTATGATTGTGGAGAGGCCTACAAGGGCCATTTAGGACCTGACTGTAGATGAGTATGGACTTTCATACCCATACTAATGGGCAGACCAAGCACACTATCCATGTGTTAAAGGATATACTGAGGACTTTCATGTTTGATTTCGGTTGGAGCTGGGAGGATCACCTACCATTGGTAGAGGTTTCATACAAAAATAGCTACCACTCTACCATCGGTATGAAACATTTTGAGACCCTATATAAGAGACCTTTTATGTCACCTTTATGTTGGGAAGAGGTTGGGGAGTCATCCCTTGTGATCCCAGAGTTGGTGCAAGCAACGATGGAGAGAGTGAAGGTCATCTGTGAACAGATGAAGACAACCCAACAAAGATAGAAATCGTATATAGGATGCCATCATAGAACCTTGGAGTTTGGGTGGGTATAACATGTATTATTTAGATTCTACCCACAACGCGGAATGTAGAGGCTTGGCCAGGGAGGCAAGCTATCCCTTGAGTTTCATCGACTTGTTTGGGACCGTGGAAAGAGGTAGTGAGGCTGCCTATCATCTTGCCCTACCCCCAATAACTGGAGTGGGCACACGACATCTCCCACATGTTTAATTTGAGTATATTTGTGCATGTTACTACACAAATTGTCAATTGGAGAAGAACTTATAAGGATTGACCATCCCTTTGTTTTGCGTGGTGTGGAAGCATGAAAACGTGAAAGTTTTCCTGGGAGCAGGAGAGCCAGGTCCAGGCTCAGTATCCAGAGTTTTTTCCATAGTTTTTCTTTTTAGGGATGAAAATATTGAAGTATGGAAGGATGTAGAGACCTTTATTTTTTTCTTATAATACTTTGGAATATTTCTATATATATTTCCATAGCTAGGTGCTGAGACGGCGTGCGATTCTGAGACCCGGTGTGCCTGAAATAAAATTTACAAAAATATTAAGTATATTTTATACTATGCACACATTAGAAATGGGATATATCTAAAATGGTAGCTTAGATTATAAATATGAGGCCAGGGTTGAGTTCAGAGTCTGGATTTTACCCTAGGTGAGACATAACTTTTATTAGCGTGAACCTTTTGTAGAAAAATCCATGGAGGTAACTGTAAATAAAATAATTTTAAAAATTACTTTATCCCAGATGTTAATTTGAATAACTTATGAACGAAGACTTTTATTGGAAATCTGCAACCACCATTGAGTTCATAGAATAGTGTTTTACCTAAACGTGACCTAAAGTGAGAGGGCGCGGGAGGTTTAGATTCTACGACCACATGCAGTTTCTTATAAATAAGAGTTCAAGGAAATGAGCAAGGGTTTGGATCATTTCCTCCCACGGATAGAGAAACTCCATCCCATACTTCTGATAGAGATTCGATGCTGAATCCTTGATGGATTGTGATGAAAATTCATATCTGAGTAAATCAGAGCACTGTGAATGAAATGACGGATCCAAAATCTAGGTAGGATTCTTCTTTCAGATTCTACATTTCCCCAATCAAAGTTTTTTTTGCATAATTTGATTTGTTATCATTTCTATTGCTTTGATTATCATCTTTAATGTCCATAAAAACACAACCATCGACTGATCAATTTTTGGAGCCCTTTAATTTTGTGTTCTTTATCCGTTCTTCATCGTTCTTCACATTCTTCATCGATCAACTTTTCAACACATCAAAATGACATATGATCTTTGAGAAAAACATATATGTAAAGTTTTTGATCCAAGGGTTTCAGATCTATGATGATTTCGAGTTTCAGGTGTTGTAGGAGCTACAATGGCTAGCGGACGTGAAACTACTTTTCTCCACGTCGAAACAACAATAATTCTTTGAGTGGATCATGATTTTGTGAAGATATTATCCTGAGGATAATAGATGGGGACTCAAAATAATTTTTTTATCACTAGGGTGTTCTCGGTGGTCCATAGAAAGGACCACTGGCGCGATGGCGCCATGTAGTGACGGAGGATCCCATGGGATAGTGGCAGAGCCCACAGGATAGTGGAGGAGTGTCGAGCATGCGAGGTGGTGTGGGGTGCGTAGGTAGTGGTGCGGTTAGGAGCCGGCCCAAGCGGAGTAGACTGGCCAGAGCGGGCCGGTCTAACCAGAGCGGGACGAGTCAGGCCGAGGGGACATCAAACCCCTGTATCTTTCAAAACAGACACTCGTTTTTTAGGCTGTCTATGGAAACATGATCCTCTCTTCGAGATGGACCTTTTCAGGTCAGTTTGATAACATTATATTCAGGATCGTGGCTCAGGCCCCCCGAAATGCTCAAATAATAATAATATATTATTATTATTACAATTTTAACCCGCCATAACTTCTACTTACAAAGTCCAATAGATAGGCAGTTAGTGGAACCATGAACTTAAAATTGAGGTAAACGTTTCAAGACCCATTCCAGGTGGTTAAACTAAAATTGAGATGTGAGACCTATGAGGCCCAGTTTGGGCGTTTGTAGTGAAATGTGACTTTTTCCCCAAGTGTCCATTTTGGAAGAATGAATAGTTGATCGCATGTGTTATTCCATGAGGATCACAATGATGTGATCCATATGATGTGTTTCAGGACTGGAGAATGGGCCCCACAAAGCACCATTTGTGCATAACACGGTGGAATGTAGTTTCTTCACCGGGTGTCTGATTCTGGAAAAAGAATAGTCGATCCTGTGTAATTTTCCACAAGGATCACAACAGTTTGATCTATTTGGTTATACGAGCCCATAAAAAGAGGTCTGCAGTAAAATTACATTTTTTCCTTCGGTCCAACAACAAGTATCGTGTTCTTATCAAACTTTTGGCTAGATGTTCCATGTACTTTGGGAGTACAATGGCATGCCTAGGGGTACTGGTTCATAGTTTAATACTTGAGTATGGCTAGGTACACGAATAGGTGATCAGGCATGGACACACATTGTGTGGGACCACTTTCACTGTGTACCACATTACAAATTTTCTACCTATCATATCCCCTTATTCGGAACTTGGATTTTTTCCTGTGAGTAGACTATCCTGAGTTTTTTTCCACATAGAACACAATGATTCCATTAGTAGTGGATTTCAAGATACTATAAGAGATGTTCCCAGAATGGTGACTATCCAAGGTGATGGTTGATGTTCCATGCATGACATCTATCTAAGGAAATTCTTGATGTTTAGTGTGTGGTGTCTATCCAAGGTGATGCTCGACGATATTAGTTGTTAGGTTATGACATCAGAGCTATCCCGAGTGGCACCTTCCAGCCAAGTTGGGCATGGGTCCTCGATGACACTAGAGTGGAACCCTCATGATGGGTAGTGCATGGGGCCTTATCCTATTCTGAGTGGAACCCTACATCCGGGATGGGAATGGGTCCTTGATTACATCAGAGTGGCACCCTCTTGTTGGGAGGAGCATGAGTCTTCATCCTATTCCGAGTGGCACCCTCCATCTGGGATGGGCATGAGTCCTCGACTACAATAGAGTGGAACCATCCAGCTGGGTAGGGCATGGGTCCTTATCATATTCTGAGTGGAACCCTCCAGTTGGGCTATGCATGGTTCTTTGAGGACACTAGAGTGGAACCCTCTAGTCAGGCTAGGCATGGCTCCTCAACCTTGAGGTTTGACAGCTTGACTATGGAAATTTCTAACGAGACATGTTTTGATGTACCTTTAGACTCATGGGTAAGAGGGCTGATTTCCCGATTGATACACATCCATGTGATGTGACCTAAAACTTTGAGGGTGAGACACTACCACCCAAAGAGTATAATATCACGGTGTGGTGATTGAGTCCCTTTTACTTGTGTGTTCAAGGTAGACATGAGGGATGTTGGGCATCATTGGTGGATACTTATGGACTATTGTCTACTCTTCTTCTTGGGTAGAGCTGTGAGATGTAGATCCCCTAACTCTCTCTTTTGGGATTCTTTGACTAAGCATATATAGATATACTGTTTCAGTACCCACTCCTTGGGTTCTGGTTACTCTCTTTCTAGGAGAAGCGAAGATGCACATGGTATGCCAATTTTTTTCTATGTCTATATTATCATGGTTAGATGAGTCTACTATCCTAATATAGGTAGTAAATACTCGATGAGAGGTTCATCCTCTCATCGTTTCGATCTCCTTGTGTTTGGATGAGATTACCTTCACTCTCTTGTGGGGTTGAGCTACACCACGTTTACTATACCTTATTCTATTTACTAATTTACTCTTTATTTTACCTATTATGGCTCCCAATTCTCCTTTTTGGGTCATCCTACTAAGTATTTTTATACTCACCCCTACATGGGATTTTCCCGCACATGTTGTTCCTTATGTAGATGATGAACAGGTTGATCGTGACTTTAGAGGAGCTTAGGGATACTGGTTCTAGGACCGTGTATGATGGTCGTAGCATGAGGTCCAAGAGAGGGTATCTCTCAACTATTTTACTTTTTCAGTTGCTGATAGGTTGTGGAACTTTTCTGGTTGGGTATGTATTTTCACCCTTTTCCCCTTTCAGTTTACTTTACTGTACTTTTACTTTTTAGCGGTTTATGCATGATTGATTTATTTACAGCAGTGTTGTATCTTTTTTTCCTTTCCCTCTACACTTTTTCATCGAGTTAGAAATTTGTGTGTATAGGTTCTTAGGAAAAGGCCTCCTTGATTTTGTTGTGCCTTCAACACTAGTCACCACCCCTATCCTATGGAGGTTGGATGGGGTAGTTGCAGCTCCAACCCGGCTTGGGTTGGGTCTTGAAAAGTTGTATCAGCGGGAGGTTCGGCCCTTAAGACATTGTTTGGAAATTTCCCTAAAAAGGTCTTAGTTTGGTTTAGGGAAATAGTGTTGAAGTGTCTCAAGAGCAGCTCTCAGGCCATGGTGTCCAGTGATGGTATAGGAGACCAACATATCTATTCACCAGGACCTTAATTACCCGCTTGTTGACTCATCACCCTGAGACACTTGTTGTAGGGAATAATGGTACATGAATCATATAGTGTTGAGTCTTTGACTACCCTTCTTGAGTCATCTCCCCATTTCTATTGATATATATATATATTATCATCTTACTATGGTACTCCTAGATAACATTCAGGATACCTCTGCGATGATAGCTAGCTAGGATACGAGCTCTATTTCATGATGAAGACCCTATAAGCAACGAGGCCAAAGTTCCGGATCCATCATGTGACCCCTTCCTCCAGGTGGAAAGGTAGCTGCACCTCCACCCATTGAGAAGTACACAACCCCAGTAGGGAAGGCTGAGGACATGAACGGTTGAGTATACTCTATGATTTCCAGCTCCAGAGACCGCTAATGTTTAGTGGTGAACCAGAACCACAAGTAGTAGAGGCTTGGATAGAGTGGGCGGTCCACCTATTTGGGCTTGTACAGACACTGACAGATCAGATGGTGGCTTTGGTAGCCAGATTTTTCCACAGAGTAGCTGGGTGATGGCAGAGCATGGTTACTTAGATACTTGATAGGTCAGAACTCTCATGGGACAACTTCTAGCAGCTATTTCGTGAGGGTTAGTACCCACCATATTTGTTATCCATTTGGTTTTAGGAGCTCCTACAGTTTCAGTAGGTAGGGATAAAGGTGGATGAGTACACGTTTAGGTTCACAGACCTAACTCGATACTCTTTGGACATGATCCGTGACTGCTACTTCTGACCATGAAATTTTGAGCAGGGACTCTATAGAGAGATCTGTGCTATCATAATACCCTTGTGTATCCCCACATATATCAGGGTGTTGGTACAAGCACTGGTGAAAGAGAGTTTTTTTGTCAAAGAGATGCCACATAGCTAGAGGTGGTAGTGGGCACAATAGAGTTGAGGCGTCTTCGATAGCTAGAAGACTTTAGTCGAAAAGATCTCAATATAGGATATCTTTTCATGATTGGACTTGGGAAAATGGTTTGGTAGTACCAGGTCATCCCGGAGAAGGCCGATGTTATGTATGTGATTGGAGAGGTCACATGACGCGTGACTACCCAATCAGATGTGCTGAGAACCCCGGGCAGATCGCAGGTGGACCACCGTGGAATATGCAACAATGTGATGATGGATCTTCCAGATAGGGATAGGGTGGTCCCTAGGGAGGCCGTGTTGGTAGAGTATCAGGAGGATATGGATATGGGGGATAATGTTATGAGGTCCATCCACCACCACCACTGCCATTCAACCCATGCCAGGCTTATGAAATTGGCAGCTAGGGCCACAAACAGCCATAATCTTTTGATTTCTATGATCTTACAGAGCATGAGATGATAAAAGGTATACCCTATATCTCTTATAATTTTTATAGTAGAACTTTTTGGGAACTTTGTGAGGTACTATTTTCTCTCTGCTTCTTGGTCGAGGTGTTTTCGTGGTGACGTGAGGCGTCGGTGTAACCGTGTGTCGATGTTGTTCAACATATCATTGAATGCACAAGGAAGATGAGTCTATCCCCCACCAAGACATGTTTTTTTGACACTAGAAAAACCAAAACGGAGAGTTAGTTCTACCTAGAGTTCATAATATCAAGGTGTGATAGGATAAACTCTCTAACTTGTGCGTTTAGGGTGAGGTTACGTGATGGGGTGTTGGAGCAGGTCCTGGAATTGAAGGCAGATTTTTCCTACTTGACACATTTTTCTTGGAATTCCACTAGTGGGTGTGGTAGAGTGCCTAGTTTTGGGATTTCTATCCTTCCAAGAGAAGATAATATGTTTGGGGTATTCCACATTCATTTCGTGTCTTTATTCTTGTGGTTGGATAAGTTTAATCACCTACCATGTTCGTCAGTACCTTTGCGTTCTCAATATCAAACTTGATACAAAAAATATCATGTATATGTAGTCGTGATGGGGACCCCATGAATAGGACCACAAAACTCACTACCTAGTGTCGGAAGTGGTTTTATTCACTTTGAGGATGTGTAGACACTATCTTATGCGAGAACACTTTGTGGTTTACTCAGACCACCAGAGCCTCATGCATATATTTACCTAGAGAGATTTGAATCTGAGACAATGTCACTGGCTGGAGTTCCTATAGGACTATGACTTTGAGATAGCCTATACTCCAAGTAATGTAAATGTTGTAGCAAGTTCCCTTAGTAGGAAGTCCTAGGATTTTCTAGTGTAGAAAGCATCAGAGAAGTTACCTTCCCTACAGCTGACACTGGTGGAGTAGGAGAGTACAATTTTCCTATAGTCGATAGTGATGACTCCTTCTATCCTTGAGCTTGCGAGAGAGTCCCAACTTGGAGATATTGACTATGAAGTTTTGTGTGATCATATATCCAAAGGTAACACACCTGATGGGTATTCTGAAGGAGGGAATAACAAGATCTTGTTCCAGGGGTAAACTATGGTTCCAGTTGCGATGTGGGAAGAGGTGATGCAAGAGTTTTATACTTCTCCCTTAGTTTTACATCTCGGTGTGATGAATATGTACAAGGATATTTAGTGGCAATTTTTGTGGCCCATATTGAGACAAAGTGTAGAAGAGTTCATCTAGCGATGCCTCACCTATCAGTAGATGAAGGCATAACATCAGGTTCCGGCGGGTTTGTTGCAGCCTCTCAACATCCCAATGTTGAAATGGGATGACATATCCATGGACTTTATTATAGGGATTACAAGAACAGTGCAGGTCTATGACTCCATCTAGGTGATAGTGGACCGAATCACCAAGTCGGCATACTTCCTTGATACTAGGGAGTAGAGATCGGTGTAGAGTTTGGGTCGGTTATACCTATGGGAGATTTCCTGCCTTCACAGGGTACCCTCAACGATTGTCTTCGATCATGACATGCAGTTTATGCCATGAATATAGAGAGACCGATAAGGGGAATTAGGGACCTGGCTGTGGATGAGTATAACCTTTCACCCCTAGACTGATGGGAAAACCAAGCAAACTATCTAGGTGTGGGAAGATATGATGAGGTCTTACGTGTTATATTTCATTCAGAGTTGGGAGGATCACCTACCCTTGGTAAAATTTTCATAAAACAATAGCTACCACTCTACCACTGGTAAGAAACCTTTTGAGTCCCTATACGTGAGGCCCTTGAAAGTAACCTATGTGCTGGATGGAGGTTGGGGAGTCATCCCTCATGGGTCTAGAGTTTGTGCAAGTGATAATGGAGAAAGTGCAGGTCATCTGTGAATCAATAAAGACATCCCAAAGTAGACAGAAATCATATAAAAACTGTTGTTGTAGGACCTTGGATTCAGGGAAGGGAGACCATGACTTCTTGAGTAAATCCCCAAGATGTGGAATGCTAAGGTTTGGCCAGGGAGGCAAGCTATCCCCCAAGTTTCATTAGGCCGTTTGAGACCATTTAAAGAGGTGGCGAGGATGCATACCACCTTACCCTACCCAAAATAGATGGAGTGGGTGCATGACGTGTCCCACATGTCAAAGATGAGTAGATAAAGAAATTTTACTATTCACATCATTGACTATAGATGAACTTAAGAGGATGGACCATCCCTTTGGTTTGCCTACTACAGTAGCATAAAAATTTGAAGGTTTTCCTGAGAGTGGGAGAGCCTGGTGTGGGCTCAGTATCCCAAGTTGTTTCCCTAGTTTTACTTTTTTGGGGATGAAACTATTGAAGGAGGGAATGATGTTGAGACCTGGATTTTTCCTTTTAAGGATTTTTAATATTTCTACATATATTTTCCGGGCTAAGTACTAAGATGACGTGCGATCTCGTAGCTCGATATGCCTAGAATAAATTTTATAAAAATAATAATTATATTTTATACTATTCACATGATGTAAATTGTATATATTTCAAATCGTAGATCGGATCAGAAATCAGAGGGCATTGTTGAGTTTGGAGCGTGGTGTTTACCCTAGGCAGGACATAACTTTTGTCTGCGTGGGCCTTCTATAGAAAATGCCACGGAGGACATAACAATAAATAAAATAATTAAACAAAATTATTTTATATCAGATATTAATTAGAATAACTTCTAAACGAGGACTCATAATGGAAATTCGAGAGCACTGTTGAGTTTATAGCATGGTGTTTTACCTATGCGTGGCCTAATGTGAGAGGGAATTGGAGGTTTAGATTCCATGACCACTAGAAATTTCCTATAAATAGGAGTTTAATGAAATGAGCATGGGTTTGGTTCATTTCCTCTCATGTACAATGGAGCTCCATCCTCTCCTTTTGATGGCGATTCAATACTGGATCCTTGATGGACCACGATGAAACTTCATATAAGAGTATATCAAAGAATATAAAATGCAACAACGAATCCAAAATCCAGGTAGGATTATTCTTTCAGATTCAGAATTTCCCTGATCGAATTTTTGTTATTGAATTTGATTCATTATCATTTATTCTACATTAATGATAATAATTTATGTCCATACTAACACAACCATCAACCAATATATTTTTGGAGCCCTTTAATTGTGTGTTAGTCATCTGTTCTTAGTTGTTCTTCACATTCTTCCTCGATCAACTTTTCGACATGTCAGAACGACATCCGATCTTCGAGTGAAGCATAAATATGTGAAATTCATGATTCAAGGATTCCAGATCTATGATGGTTTTTAGTTTTGGGAGCTAGAGGAGTCTCCATGGTGAGCGGAAGCAGTGACTACTTTTCAACACATCAAAACAACAAAATATCATCAAGCAGAGCTTGAGTATGTAAAGATCTTGTCCTAAGGAGCCCAGATCTGGTCTCCAAATAATTTTTTGATCACATGGGTGTTTTTGATGGTCTGCAGAAAGGACCACTGGTGCGACACCAGCACGATGGCGGGCCACGGTGTGGAGATGCTGCAGGAAAGTGGAGAAGCCCATGGGATAGTGGTAGAGCACGTGGCATATGGGGCGTTGTGGTTGGGATCTAGTAGGGTTGGCGGGCTGTAGTAGTGGGCCAGCCCAGGTGGAGCGGACAGGTCGGAGTAGGCCGATCCAGCCAGAGCGGGACAGGTCAGGCCGAGGGGACTTCAAACAACTACATATTTAAAATCAGGTGCCTATTTTTTGCACCGTGTGTGGAAACTTGATCCTCTCTTTGAGTAAGATCTTTTGAGTGTATTTTGATAACTTTATATTTCAGGATCATGGCTTGGACCCCTAAAATTCTCAAATAATAATAATAATATATTATTATTACAACTTTGACCTTCCATAACTTCTACATATGATGTACAACTGACGTGACTTCAACGAACCATAAGCCCTGAAATTGAGATGAACATTTCATGAACAATTTTGAGTGCTTAATCCAAAATCATTTTGTGAGCTGCATGAGGCCTGGTTTGGGCATTTAAAGTGAAATGTGACTTTTTCACCAGGTGTCCATTTTGGATGAATGAATAGCTGATCCCATGTGTTTTTCCGTGAAGATCACAATGGTGTGATTCATATGATGTGTTCCACAATTGGGGAATGGTCCCCATGAAGCACCATTTGTGCACAGCGTGATGGAAAGCAGTTTCTTCACTGGGTATTCGATTTGGGAAAATTAATAGTCGATCCTGTGTAATTTTCCACAAGGATCGTAATAGTGTGATCCGTTTGGTTATCCGGGGCCATCCAAGGAATACTATCATAAAAATTATATTTTTTTCTCTTTGGACCATTAACGAGCATCATGTGCTCATCGGCATTTTGGTTAGATGTTCCATGTACTCTAGGAGTACAATGGCATGGCTAGGGGTACTAGTTCATATTTTGGTACCCAAGTATGTCTAGGTACATGATCAGGAAATCAGGAAGTGTCATACGTAGTGTGGGCCCTGCATATGCCATGTACCACATTAAGAATATTCTACCTCTCATATCTCATTCTTACGAACTCTAAGTTTAGCTTGCGAGTAACCTATCCTATTTGTTTTTATGCATATAACACGATTATTCCCTTCGTAGTGTCTTTTGAGATAAGAAGCAAGATGTTCTGAGTGAGATGAATATTTGAGGTGAAGCTCGATGTTTTGGGTGTGACGTCTATCCGAGGTGATGCTCGATGTTTGAGAATGACGCCTATCTAAGGTGACGCTCTACGATAGCAGTGGTAAGATGATGACATTAGAGCTATTCTGAGTGTCACCCTCCAGCTGGGATGGGAATGGGTCTTCAATGAAACTAGAGTGACACCCTCCTGTTGGGAAAGGCATGGGTCCTAATCCTATTCCAAGTGGCACCCTCCAGCTAGGCTTCACATGGGTCCTTGAAAACATCAATGTGGCACCCTCCTACTACATAGGGCATGAGTCCTCATCCTATTTTAAGTGGCACCATCCAATCGGGCTGGACATGGGTTCTCAATGAAACTAGAGTGACACCCTCCAGTTGGGCAGTTCATGGGTCCTAATCCTATTTTGAGTGCTCTAGTCAGGCTAGGCATGGGTCCTCAATGACACTAGAGTGTCACCATCCAGCCAGGCAGGGCATAGGTCCTCAACCTTAAGGCATTACCTCTTTACTATGTGGATCAACAATGAGACATGTTTTGACGTACCATTGGACTCATGAGTAAGAGGGGTTCTTTTCCAACTTAGACGCATCCATGTGACGTGACCAAAAACTGTGAGGCTGAGATAGTTCTTCCCAAAGTAGATAATGTCAAGGTGTGGTGATTGAGTCCCTTTTAATTTTGTTTTCAAGTTAGACATGGGAGATGCTGGTCATTATTGATGGATACTTCTGAACTATTGGATACTCTTCTTCTTGGGTTGAGCTATGAGATGGATATCCCCTTAATCTCTCGTTCGGGCTTTATTGACTGAGTATATATAGATATCCTATTTCAGTACCCACTCCCTGGGTTTTGGTTACTCTTCTTCTAGGAGAGGTGAAGACGCGTGAGGTATTCCACGTGCTTTCCATGTCTAGATTCTCATGTTTTGACGATTATACTCTCCTACTATAGGTAGTGAATACTTGAAGAGGAGTTCATCTTCTCACTATTTCAAGATCCTTGTGTTCGTATGAGCTTACTTTCACTCTCTTGTTGGGTTGAGCTGTACCCCTTTTACTATACCTTGTCATATGTACTTCTTTACTCTTTAGTTTATCTCTTATGCCCCCTTCACCTTTTTGGGGCTTCCTATTATGTATATTTATTCTCACCCCTGTATGGTCTTTTCTCGCAATTTTCGGGCCTTATGAAGACAACATACATGTTGATCCTGACTTCAGATGATCTTAGGGATACAAGTGCTTAGACCGCATACAGTGGCCCTAGCTTGAGATCATAGAGTAGGGCACTCGAAACTGTTTTAATTTTTTAGTTACTACTAGGTTGTGGCACATTTCTGGTTGGGTGTGTATTTTTTCCCTTTTCCCCTTTCAGTTTACTTCACTGTACTAGTATACTTTAGTAGTTCATGCATGCTTGGTTTATTTATAGTAGTGTTTCATCTTTTTTTCCTTTCTATATATACTTTTTCATTGAGTTATTTGTGTGTGTGTGTATAGGTTCTTAGATAGAGGCCTCCCTGAGTATATTGTGCCTTCGACGCTAGTCACCACCCTTGGCCTATGGAGGCGGTCTTGGGGTAGTTGCGGCTCAAACCTGACTTGGGTCGAGTCATGAAATTTTTTTCTATTAAATTATTTTATATGCATTTAAAAAGGAAAAAAATTAATAATTAGTATATAGACCCTCTATCATATATTTATTTAAAATTATAAGAAGCATTAAAAATTCATGGTATGAAAATGCCTTTTAACATATTCAAAGTGTTTCAAGTTTATAATTTTATAGTTTTATACATCTTAAAATTTATATACTTTTATAAATTTTATAGTATATCATATTATACTAATATAATTTAATAATAGGTTTTTATTAAATATTTATAGTTCTATAGTTTTATTCATTTATAAATTTATATACTTTTATAAATTTGATAGTATATAATATTATACATATATAGATTGAATATAAAAATTTATTAATTATCTATAATTTTATATATTTTTATATTTATAAATTAAAATAAAATTATAGTTTTATTCATTATAAATTATTATACTTTTATACTTTCATAAATTTTACTTTTATATATTATAATTTTATAATTTTAATTTTTTTTAAAATTATATACTTTTATTAATTATGTATACTTTTATAACATATATGTAATTTTATATAGTTTTATAAAATAAATATACATTTATTAATTACATATATTTGTTAAAAAAATATATACATTTATAAATTATATATATTTCTACTCATCATGATTTAAAAATTATTTTTGGAATTTACTCATAACATTTCCTTTTTATGATAGTGTTCAAAATGTTTTATGAAAACTTTTTTTATAATTTAAATTCAATTTTCCCCTCTATATCTAAAGAATATATCTCCTAATGATTTTTTATTCATGAGTTATCCACATAAATTATAATAATATAAACCATTTCAAACTCACAAACATACTAAGGAAGAAACAAATCACCATGGTTTCATTCATGCGACAATGCCCTCTAACAGTTTGGTTTCCTATGGTCAACTAGTTTTGAAGAAATAGATAGTCATTTATAATTCAGAAGTTGAAGTATATAGATGGTGATTCCTCCATTATATTTATAAATTTCCTTCAATAAGTTTTTGTTTATGATCATGTGGGATAATAAACCATTTTTCAATCTTTCCATTTTCTTTCAAGTAATTCATGAGATCCATCATTAATTGAACAAATTTTGTGTATTTATTTTGTTAAGTATTAATATTACCCAATGAAATTGTATGGATTTGAAAAAAAAATGGTTAGATTCCAATCATATGAAAAAAGAGTATGAAGATGTAGTAAAAGATTTCATCAATTTTGCAAAAGATCATGCATATGACCCTTCTCAGGTTATATATTTTTTGTAATTACCTCATATTATTATCTTTTTTCTACTATATTTGTATAATATAAATTAAATGTTAAACCAATTATATAGATAATGACATATTCAGTACACCTAATGGAAGAATGTACTCAAATGGAACAATGATGTGACTTTCATAGAAGTAATGGATTATTTCATATTTATGTTTAATTTTTTTATTTTTAGTATTACTCACATAAGAATTGTTTTCTTATAAATGTGAATTAATTTGTTTGAGTTGTGGTGGTTTTTTCTAAGCTTCTCATTCTCATGAGATATTGTACTTTGAGGCTGTAACTGAGGTAAGACGACTAGGAAATGAGTCAAGAATGTATACAATCATCAAGAAAAGGTGAAATTTTACTACTTATTTAATTAATTTTTTCATCATTTTATATCCTATTTGTAAGTTATTTTCCTTATCATTTTTATCTAATACTTATTTTTTTCACAAATATTTTGGGAATTCATATTTTTCTATCAGCTAGCCGCAATAATCCACAAAAGTGATAACATGTTCCTTTTTTCCCATGTTACAATGCTTTCAATTGATTTTCTTTATTGATCTTTTAGCAATTCATATTGAGTATATTTTCTTAGCTGAAAACCCATTCTCATTGTTGAAAAAAAAATAGTGGAGGAAGATATTGTTCCCATTATGGTGAATTCTCATGGTATAATGAGAAGAATAGCTTCCTCCACTCTTCTATTTTTGAACAATGAGAAAGGTTTTTTGACTAAGAATATCGAATAAATAAGAAGTGTTGGTAGTTCGATAGAGAAGGAAAATGGTAATTGTGGTAACATTAGTTGTTAGGTTTTTTGAGACTTTGGGAAATTTAGACCTCAATCTGAAACATGGTGTGACCGGTATGACTATAATTGCATCTTTTTATTTAAAATTGACATTAATTTTAGTAAAAAAGACAACTGGATAACTCAAGACCGAGAAAAATTATTCATACAGTTTTTATACTTTAAGAAAACAATAATTAATTCATTTGTAATGTGTAATAATTATCCACACCTCAATCCCATACATGATGTTCCCAAGGTGACTCAAAGTGTCCGTTATCAGTTTAAAATGGAAATTTTAGTTCAAAAAAGTTCCACTCATTGAAAACTGATAAAACACACTCATATTTTATTTATAATTTAGAAAATATATTCATAAATTATTTTTGATGTATAAGAATCATTCTCATGTATAACTGATACATGATGTGACTGGTATGATACAAAATGTGCATTTCTAGTTAAAAATGATAGTTTAGTAAAAAAAGGAAAGTGACATACTCAAAACTGAGAAAACAAATTAAGATTAGTTTGATACTTTATGAAAACAATACATAAGTCATTTTTGATGTGTATGAATCATCCCTACCTCAATGTGACACATGATGTGACCATTATAATTTCACGTGTGTCTATTTATTTAAAATCAACATTAATTTTAATGAAAAACCCAATTGACATACTCAAAACAAAGTAAACACATTAATATTATTTTGATACTTTAGGAAAATGATCCATAAGTAATTTTTGACATGTATGAATTGTATGTACCTCAATCTGATCCACGGTGTGACTTGAATAATTCCAAGTGTGTCTATTTATTTAAAATTGACATTAATTTTAGTAAAAAGAACAAGTGACAAACTGAAAATTGAGAAAATGATTTCAAATTGTTTTAATACTTTAGGAAAATGATTCATCTCTCATTTCTAATGTGTAGGAATAAAACCCACCTTAATCCAATGCACAGTGTGACCATTATAAATCTAAGTGTGTTTTTTTATTTAAAATTGATATTAATTTTAATAAAAAACATAAGTGACATACTCAAATCCAAGAAAACACATTTGTATTGTTTTGATAATTTAGAAAAATGATCCATAAGTCATTTTAGATGTGTAATAATTAGATTAATCTCTATCCGATGCATGGTGTGACTGGTATAATTCCAAGTGTGTCTATTTATTTAAAATTGACAATAATTTTAACAAAAAACATAGGTGACATAATCAAACCCAATAAAACACATTCAGATTGTTTTTATACTTTAGGAAAACGATACATATATCATTTTTTTATCTGTAGGAATCAGTCTCACCTTAATCTGACAAATGGTGTGACCAGTATAATTCTTAGTGCATCTATTTATTTAAAATTGACATTAATTTTAATAAAAAACACAAGCGATATACTCAATACTGAGCAAATACATTCAGACTATTTTGATAATTTAGGAAAATGATCCATTTGTAATTTGTGACATATAGGGATAAGCCATATCTCAATTTGTTGCACAGTGTGATCGGTATAATTCAAAGTAGGTTTATTTATTTAAAATTGGCATTAATTTTAATAAAAAACACAAGAAACATACTCAAAACCGAGAACACACATTTTATTATTTTTATACATTAGGATATTGATCCATGAGTCATTTTTGATATGTAAGAATCAACCACACCTCAGTATGATGCATGGTGTGGTCGGTATGACTCAAAGTTTCTTTTATAACTTTAAAATTGACATTATAGTTCAAAACACATGTCACTCCATGAAAACCAAGAAAAAATGCTATGATTATCTTGATAATTTAGGATAGATATTCCTAATTCAATTATGATGTGTAGAAAGAAGTATCACATTAAACTGACACACGATGTGACTGGTATGACTCAAAGTGTGTGTTTCCAATTTGAAATGACATTTTAGTGAAAAATAGAAGTGACATACTAAAAACCGAGAATTTTTTTTTGGATTGTTTTGATACTCTAGAAAAAAAATCCAAAAGTAATTTTTTACATGTACGAATTAGATGCACCTTAATCTGATTCACAATGTGATCAGTATAACTCCAAATACAAAATTATTTAAAATTGACATTAATTTTAGTAAAAATAATAAGTGACATAGTCAAAACTGATCAAACGTATTCCAATTGTTTTGATATTTTAGGAAAATGATCCATATGTCATTTGTGATATGTAGGAATAAAACCCACATCAATATGATGCATGGTGTGAATGGTATAACTCAAAGTATGTCTTTTTTATTTAAAATTGGAATTTTATTAATGTATTCTTTCATATTAATGTTTAATTTTTTTCTTTATATTATTTTTAATAGAATATTTGTTTTTCTTATATAGGTGTATTATTTTACTCAGGTTGAGGATATTTTTTCCAAAATTGATACCATGGGTGGAATTTTTTGAGAGGGGTCCGCAAGCACCAAAAAAGATGAGATATTAATGCTTTTAAATGTTTGTGGATAATTGTAAATATAATTATACAAAAAATTGTTTGAAATGTATATTGTATTATTTTTTGTATTTATAATCTAAAATTTATTTCAATTAAATTATATATTTTTCATACACTAGTTACAAGTTTTTGTTGGGTGTGCTGTTATATAAACAGCACCCTGTAGTAGGTTGGGCCTTTATCAGCATTGAGATCAACATTACTTTTTAGCACTGTTAAAAGCCTTTATGCACATTGTTAAAGGGAATATCTGCAGTAGTGTAATGATTATGTAATGATAAAATTATAATTAAATTTTTATTAACTAATGATTAAATAATTATTGAGTAATGATGAACTAATGATAAACTAATGATTAAAGATTGATTAAATAATGATTAAGTAATGATTAAATAATGATTAAGGAATGATTAAAGAATGATTATGAAATGATTAAAGAATGAATAAATAATGATTAAAGAATGATTAACTAATGATTAACTAATTATTAACTAATGAATAACTATTGATTAAATAATGATTAAGGAATTATTAAGGAATGATTAAGGAATTTTTGAGGAATTATTAAGGAATGATTAAGAAATTATTAATGAATGATTAAGAAATTATTAAAGAATGATTAAGAAATGATTAAATAATGATTAACTAATGATTGACTAATGATTAATAAATTATTAAAGAATTATTAAGGAATGATTAAATAATGATTAAATAATGATTAAAAAATGATTAAAGAATGATTAATTAATGATTAACTAATGATTAACTAAAGATTAAATAATGTTTAAGAAAGGATTAAGGAATTATTAAGAAATTATTAAGTAATTATTGAGAAATGATTAAGGAATTATTAATGTATCATTAAGTATTGATTAAAGAATGATTTAGGAATGATTAAAGAGTGATTAAATAATGATTAAATAATGATTAAATAATGATTAACCAATGATTAAGTAATTATTAATCAATTATTAAATAATTATTAACCAATGATTAACTTTTGATTAACATAGAATAAACATAGGATGAAAGATGAAAAACCAGATGGGAAAGAGGTATAACTGCACACATAATTTTTCACTCCCGTGATTTAGACGATTCATGTCTTATTGCATGACTGTTTTGTTAATGTAGATGGATATGTTTTAGATGAATAAAATTATCTTTATAAACCACTGAGAATACCTTTAGGAATGTTAAAAACTATACTACAAAACAATAGTTTCATCTTTTAAGATATAAGAAAACATTATAAAATTGTGGTAGTATAAAGATTATGTGGTTATCTAAATAATAAAATCCTTATCTGGATATTATAAGTGGATGTGGCTCTGGTATAGATATACCTAGGGGTAAAAATCAAAACCCCCACATTGAGCTAGACTTGATTGGGAATTGTTGTCCAATAATGGGCCTTGCTACACACCTGGTTTGACACTCCCAGGGGATATGATTTATATGATTCATATTTTCTTTATAAACTACTTAAAATCCTTTAGAAAGATTAAAAATTGTACTACAAAACATTAGTATCATATTTTAGGATATAAAAAGACATTCTAAAATTCGATTATCATAAAGATTATATGTTCAACCCTAATTTTCAATAACATTCACAAAATATTTTGGAAACTATAGTAAAAAAAGAGAAATATAAAATTAGTTTATTTATCCATGATAAAATGATAATTATGATCATATAAAGTGAAATGGTTAAGAACAAACCCATTAAAAAACATGTGAATTCCTTATAATAGAAAATAAATATATTTAATTTTTTCAATAGAGAGAATTTTGGATAAAATGATTCTGATTTTAAAGGTGAAGTAAAATCTAGCTTATTTTCAAGTGATAGCTTAATAACATATTCCAAAGGGGTGTACTTAAGTTTTGAATTTTCAAAATATTTCGGCCTTCTAAAAAATCTCTGATAATAGTGTTCTTTTTTAGCGTAGATAAAGAGGCATTATATCACTGATTTATATTTTAGCTCTAATAAAACTGCACTTTATTAACAATTTTTTGAAATCACTGATAAAATTATTCCCTGATTTTATAAAAATAACCCTAATAGAGTCTCTTTCAATCATTCCTTCATGCTTTCATGGAACTCAAATGCTGCTTCCGCTACCGACACTGTTGCCGATCACTGCATCCACTGTAACCAAACCATATTGCTACCATTGAACCCACTCCAAATATTTGGTATGTTACTCCTCCCCATCCATTTATTTATCTCTAGCACTAATCCTCATCCTCATCATTCCCTCGCACACTCACACCCTCAACCTTGCATATGCGTGCCTTCCATGACTTAGAAATTCATTCACCTGGCATATCCACTTATCATCATTTGTCATTATTTTGATTCTACATCGATGGATCTAGACACTATATTGAATAAATCAACTTCTAATTTTCATATTTAGATCAACTATTGAACAACTTCCATGAAAATATAAACTCTAACTCTACTAAATTTAGTTCACCAATGTCTTCCTATTGTTTGTTGACATTTAATTGGCTTTAATAGTTCATATGAAAACTACAATTGGCGTTGAGAGGTTCTTGTGTATCTTTAATATTTAATTGGACATCTAAATCTGTTTCCACTTCCCTCCATTGCTACTAGTTTTAAAAGTCTACAACATTGATTTTTCAAGAGTCTATTTTCTTCTTACATGAAACTCTATTAGTTTTTTTATTAATGAGTAATTCTATTTCAATATTATGTAAATCAACTCAACGAAGTTACTTTTAATTCTTTCCCAATTTAATCTTACATAACTCATCCATTAAATCATACATAGGTCTTATTCTTTCTATGTTAATCGTACACCACTCAAATTTAACCTTAGATTGAGTTTTTTCAGATTTATCCATATGTTGATCCAATGGTTGCTGACACACCGTACAACATTGCCCCATGCTTACAACTCTTAGCCACACAAAACGACATGCCCTATAGGTACCAAAATTAGATCTTTTTCCCTTCTTACAACTCTTAACCCCCACGGTGGTCCTCTCTACATGTTACACACCATAGACCAGGACAACCCGACATCATCACCTCTTTCTTAGCCTCCCTTTTATGTATGTTGCAAACATCACTGCCCACACACCTGAACTCTTAGTCCGCAACAAGTTTAACCTCTATGTAGGTGAATATTGTCTTTGAGATTAAATTTTATTATAGCATTTGAAAAAAAAATAGTTTTCAATTAAAGTATTTTAAATGAATTTAATATGAAAAAACATTAATAATTAGTCTATGGACCCTCTATCAGATATTTATTTTAAAAAATTATAGAAAGCACTGAAAATGCATGGTATGAAAATGTATTTTGACATATTCAATGTGTTTCAAGTTTATAGTTTTATTGATTTATACATTTGTAAATTTATATACTTTTATAAATTTTATAGTATATCATATTATACAAATATAATTTAATAATAATTTTTTATTAAATATTCATATTTTTACAGTTTTATTCATTTATAAATCTATATACTTTTATAAATTTTATAGTATATCATATTATACATATATATTTTAAATATAAAAATTTATTAATTATCTTTACTTTTATAGTTTTATAGATTTACAAATTAATATAAAATTATCATTTTATTCCTTAGAAATTATTATACTTTTATACTTTCATATATTTTACTTTTATATATTATTATTTTAAACTTTTATAAATTTTTAAAATAATATAATTCTATAAATTATGTATACTTTTATAACATATATGTACTTTTATATATTTTTATAAATTTATATAAATTTATAAATTTTTTATATTTATTTAAAAAATATATATATATTTATTTATCTTTCTACTCATCGTGATCTAAAAAATGGTTTCTAAAATTTACTCGTAACATTGTCTTTTTAAGACAATGTTCAAAAATTTTTATGAAAACTTTTGTTATAATTTAAATCTAGTTTTCTTCTCTACATCTAAAGGATATATCTCTTAAGAAGTTTTGATTCTCAGTTTATCTATATAAATTATAATAATATGAACCCTTTCAAACTCCCAAACATGGTAAGGATGAAATGACTCACCATGGTTTCATTCTTGCGACAATTCCCCCAAACCGTTTGGGTTCCTCTAATCTACAAGTTTTGAAGAAATGGATAAAAATTTATAATCTGGAAGGTGAAGTAGATAGATGGTGAGTCCTCTATTATATTTATAAAATTCATTCAATAAGATTTTGATTTTGATCATGTTGTATGATAAACTAATTTTAAATCTTTCCATTCAATTTTAAGCAATTCACGAGATCTATCTTTAATTGACCATATTTTTTGTATTTTTTTGTTAAATATTAATATAACCCAATCAAATAGGATGGATATGAATAAACAATGGATTGATACTAATCGTATTACAAAAGAGTATGAAGATGGAGTGAAATAGTTCATCAAGTTTTGAAAAGACCATGCATATGACCCTTCCCAGTTTATATATTGTTTGTAATATACATCGTGATACCTCATGTTACTATCTATTCAATGCCGTATTTATGTAATCTAAATTAAATATTAATCCACTTCTCTAGATAATTACTTCTATAACATATCTGATGGAAGAATGTACACAAATAACCTGACTATACAACTTATATAGAAGTAATGGATTATTTTGTATTTATGTTAAATTTATTTCTTTGTGGAACACACACATGATTTAGTTGGTGACCAAACCCATCAAACCACCAGTGAAGAATGGAAGTCAAGTGTGGGGAGTTTTTTTATTCATTTTTTTAAAATAAGAGTATATTATTATTAGTAATGATTCAGTATAGATTAACTAATGAATAACTTAGGATTAACTAATTATTAAGGTATAATTAATTAAGGATTAAGTAATGCTTAACTAATTATAAAGATAATGAATATAGAATGGTTAATTAATGATTAAATAATAATAAACTAATGATTAAAGAATTAATATGTAATTATTATAGAATGATTAACTAATGATTTAGTAATGATTAAAAAAATGCTCAACTAATGATTAACTAACACCACCACGAATCGTGGTAAGGGAAACAAAAACTTTTATCAGCACTAAGAAGAAAGAACTGATAAAAGACCAACCTTTATCAACACTAGCTAAAAGTGATAATAAAATTCACGTTTATCAACACTAAAAAGACAATGATAATGGTGTACCCTTTATCATCATTTTGTAGTAATGATAAAGTGTTAGGTCCAAAAGGGGCCTAGGTACCCTGAGGGGGGGGGTGAATGAGGGTATGCATATTCTTTTCAAACTTATTCCTACCCCACTAAATGTTGACCTCTTTATTACAAGGGTCACTTATTATGATTTTTAATGTTAATTTTGATTATATCATTTCCATTTTTTATTTGATGATAATGCAATGAAAGTAAAGCAATAAATCTTTCACAAGGACATAAATATTTTTACTTGATTCACCCTTAATGGGAAACATCCAAGGAGAATACAATGACAATGTGCCGATTGTACCAAATTCATTAAGGCTACCTTCCAATAATGACGTTTGGGATAAATCAATTACATGACCAGGCTCACTTCCTTTATAAGATTTAGGATATGCTCACTATATTCCCAAGGGTAACTCTTTATGTCTCTTTCTCTAGATCACTACCATTGGAAAGGATCACCATCTTCCTCTTCCTTTTTTTCACTACTCTTGGAAGGGATCCAATTATAGTTTATGGAATTGTAGGTCCCTTAATTTTAATGAATGCATGAATCCTCAACTATATATAAATTCTCTGTTGAAGTCTCATTTTCACTCATAGATGAAATATACTTTTCCACACATGATTAGTTTGCAGATATTTCTTATACAAACGTTCTTAGTATCTTCAATAATTTCCTTGAGTCCTCCATAGATTTCCCTGCTTCCTCCACAAACTATGTTACACCTTGCAAAGTGAGTGCTTCGCAGACCACCTCTCCTCTGTGGATTGGATCCACTTCCATATTATGCTCTCATTATATGGACCAACTCTTATTCTACAGACCAACTCTCCTTCTGGGACCCTTTTCTTTTACGAGTTGCAGAGACCCACAAAACCCTTTCACAGATTTTTCATGCAAACTACATCATCCTCTATGGAATTATCCCTCCTAAACTCTTTACTTTACGGAATCCTCCCTCGTGAACAAATTTGGACTTTTCCAAATTTATTACTAGAGTGATGGTTTTCTCTAATGAAATTCAATCTAAGTAATTATGGGATTAACAGTCCTTATATAGGAAAATAGATCTGCAAAATTAACCAATTTCTTTACTCAAATATTTGACACGGTAAAGCCTTCACCATGAAATGTGCTCCTCCTGTGAACTGTTTTTCTCTCTAAGGTCCACATCACACCTTGATCCTCTACCCCGACCAATTTATTCCATGAATGATACACTTTTCATCTCCAAAAATCACTTCCTCCTTTATGAGAACGACATATCGTACCATAAAATGAAAGCCTTCTATAAACTACTTGCTTCCCGTGAACCACAATCCTTCCCACAAACCATTTTCCCTAAGCGGCCCGCAAACCACAATTTTTGGTCTGCATAGTGCTTCTATACAGAAATCCATACTTTTCCGATTTTCTTCGCCATTCCGCGTACCTCTTACAAGGTCCACGAATTGTGTTTTGTGGTCCATGTACTGTTCACTCCTATGTATAAATCCATCCTTTTATGAAAACAAACTCCTGATCTTGAGTTCTAGATATTTAGAAAACACTGGGAAACTATGCCACCTTGAAAATCTACTTCAGAAAATACCAACTGTACTAATTCACGGTCATCTAACTTTGTCAACAAACACAATCACACCCAAAAACACTGAGAGGATTCCTTGAGGGATTTTTTCCCAACATAAACATTGATTTTTATTGACGCACTTATAAAAGTTTTTAATAAAAAATATTACTAATATATATAAAATTTTTATATTTATATTCATAAATAATGTCTATTTTTATACATTAGTTAAAAAGCGCATGATTATAATTAATATAAACATGATATATTAATATATATTTTTTAATAATTCAAATATATATATATATATATATAATGTTTTAAAAAAGTATTTATAAGATTATAAATAAATAAATATATAAATAAATAATTATAAAATTATAAAAAAATTAAATAATAAATATATTTATTATATTTATAATTATATATTTATAATTATATATAAATACTTTTTAAATATTTATTTATTTAAAATTAAAATTATAAATATATTTATAAATAAATATATGTCTCCAATGAATTTGGTATATACATATATATCTCATGAGTTTATTTTGGGACATGATTGTGGGTTTTTATGTTCCAAATGTTAAGATTACCTATATTATGACGACGCATATGTTATGTATTCATCCTGAATGTTCATTTATACATTGACACTTTTATTATGCTTTACATATATATGTGATCACTTGTTTTTTTATGATCTATACTTCGGTAGATATATGATTCATTCATGTAATACCCATGAACTTATTATGTTCTCACAAATAATCAATGAATTATCATCATATAATGGGTAAAATAGATTCCTCTAATCTTCTAGTTTTTAACAATGAGAAAGGTTTTTTGACTAAGAATATTGACTCAATATGTAGTGTTGGAAGTTTGACAGAGAAAGACAATGGTAATCATGGAAACATTGGTATTTAGGATTTTTTTGAGACTTCAGGACATGTTGGAATCAACCGTATCTTAATTCAAAGCACATGTGACCAATATGACCCAAAGTGATTATTTTTATTTAAAATTGACATTAATTTTAGAAAAAAAGAAAACTGACATACTCAAATCCGAGAAAACATATTCATATTGTTTTGATACTTTAAGAAAAAGATCCATAATTCATTTATGATGTGTAAAAATAATCCTCACTTCAAACTAACACACATTGTTCCCGGTATGACTCAAAGTGTCCGTTATCAGTTTAAAATGGGAATTTTAGTTCAAAAAGTGTCACTCATTGAAAACCAAGATAACACACTTGGATTTTTTTGATAATTTTGGAAATAAATTCATAAATCATCTGTGACATTTTGAAATTATACTCATGTTAAATGGATACATGATGTGACCGGTATGACTCAAAGTGTGTGTTTACAGTTAAAAATGACATTTTTGTAAAAAAGAAAAGCGACGTACTCAAAATCAATCAAATGAATTTGTATTGTTTTGATAATTTAGAACAATAATCCATAATTAATTTATCATTTTTCGGAATCATCCAAACCTTAATACAATGAACGGTGTGACTGGTATAATTTCAAGTGTGTGAATTTATTAAACATTGACATTGATTTAAAAAAAAACACAAGTGACATACTCAAAATCAAGAAAAAACATCGTATTATTTTTATACTTTAGTAAAATGATACATAATCCATTTTTGATGTTTAGGGATCAGTTTCACCTCAATCTGATGCACAATGTGACTGATACAATTCAAAGTGTGTTGATTTATTTAAAATTGACATTAGTTTTAATAAAATGACTAAGTGACATACTTAAAGCTGAGAAAATGAATTAAAATTGTTTTTATAACTTAGGAAATTAATTAATTAATCATTTATAATGTGTAATAATAAACCCCAACTCAATCCAATGCACAATGTGACCATTACAACTCTAAGTGTGTCTTTTTATTTAAAATTGACATTAATTTTAATAAAAAACAGAAGTGACATACTCAAAACTAAGAAAATGAATTCATATTGTTTTGATACTTCATGAAAATAATCCATATGTCATTTTTTATGTGTAAGAATTAGACTCACCTCAATCTAACTCATGGTGGGATCAGTATAATTCCAACTATGTCAATTTATTTAAAATTGACATTAATTTTAATAAAAAACACAAGTGAGATACTCAAAACCTATAAAACACATTTAGATTATTTTTATACTTTAGGAAAATTATCCATAAGTAATTTTTAACGTGTAGGAATCCATTTATCCTCATTATGATGCATGGTATGACTACTATATTTCCAAGCATGTCTATTTATTTAAAATTAAAATTATTTTTAATAAAACACAAGTGGCATACTCAAAATTGGGAAAACATAAACAGATTGTTTTGATACTTTAGGAAAATGATTCTTAAGTCATTTTTGACATATACGAATTAGGTGAACCTTAATATGAAACATAGTATGACTGATATAATTCAAAGTGTGTCTATTTATTTAAAATTAATATTAATTTTAATAAAAAAACACATGTGACATACTCCAAACTGAAAATATTCATTTATATTGTTTTGATACTTTAGTAAAACAATCAATGCATCATTTTTGATGTGTAGTGATAAACCAAAACTCAATATATTTCACGGTGTGACCGGTATGACTCAAAGTTTCTGTTTTCAGTTTAAAATTGACATCTTTGTTCAAAACGTGTGTCATTCACTAAAAACCAAGAAAACACACTCCAATTGTCTTTATAATTTAGGACAATGATTCATAATTAATTTGGGACGTGTATAAGGCCAGAATATTTTGAAAATTAAAAAGCTAAGAATATCCCTTTGGAAGAAGTTATTAAGCTACCACTTGAAAATAAGTTGGATTTTACTTCATTTCTGAAGTCAGACTCATCTTACCCAAACTCTGTTCAATAAAAAAATTTCAATATATTTATTATCTTTTGTAAATAATTCATGTGTTATTTAATGGGGTTGTTCTTGTTGATTTCACTTTATATTATCATAATTTTCATTTTATCATAGATAAATAAAATGATTTTATGTTTTATCTTATTTTTACCACAATGTCGAAAAAATTCCATCACTTATATTCTAATAAAATTTTATATAGTGAAACATTAGTATCATATTTTAGGATATAAAAATACATTCTAAAATTTTGTTATCATAATGATTATATAGTCAAACCTCATTTTCAATATTATTTATGCTATTATAATCTTAATCAAAAAATGTTTTTCACATAGAGAGTCATGTTTTCCTATGTCCACTGCTACAAGGAGGTTATTCAAACCAAGAAAGGAGCTACTTATAATACACAACAACAAAATGGTTAGTAAATATGATTTTGTAACCCTTAGTGAAATTCAAGATCAGATTAATGGTTTCTTAAATATGGGACTTAATCAAGAGATCAAGTCAATTAGCTATAGACGTTTACAATTCCAATCTATACTATGTAATCCAGCTTTTCCATTGGTTACTAAAAGAGCAGTGGGTCTAAGAAATAAATTTATCTACCCAATGGTTAGCTGGTTCCATGATAGATTTATAGGTTGAGGTTTCTTCTGTAAAACAGCAACATCCAATTGTATGAATATGTATAATTAGAAGAGTGGTTGAATAAGGTTTGTGCCAAGAAATTGAGGCTCTTACCTATGATGTTAAAGAGGAAACCTAGCTGATCTCCCATATATACATGAAAATCTGACTTCTGATTAGGATTTTTTTAAGGATGGAATTGACTGAGACAAGAATAATGATGAAAAGGGAGAAACAAAAGTTGGGGAGGAAGTTATTAGAATTGAAGTGATTGTATGTCTGCCTAGACCCACAATAAATCATCCACCACTCTTTGCATATTGGTTAGAATCAATTAAATGTTTTTCTGAATTCAACGACAATGTTCTCACACCTACTATTGAGTTTCCTAGAGTTTTAGTGAATAAGTTTAGTGACCTGGGAAAAACATTATATATTGGAAGGGATTTTCCATGTAAATATGTATTAAAAAATATACTAAAAAGATTTTATAATGAGGTGAATTATATATATTTAGTTCAAGAACCAATCCATAAAAAATACATCATACGTTGTGATCAATATGGGTACTATTGTGGATACTTCTTAAGGGTGTTTTAGTATATTGCATTTGGAGGTTGGAGAATTTCGGAGATTAAGACAGCTCATACCTGAGTTCTTCCAAACCTGACACAATATCATACTTAATTTTATGCTTAATTTGTGTCATATATTATCATTGATATGATTAGGACCTACCAATATGTTACTGTATCCCTTGTTCAAGATAGGATACAAAAAAATTTTGGTTATAAGATTTCCTATAATAAGGAATGGATGGAGAAACAAACGGAAATTGTGATGGTCTATGGTGATCAGGATGACATTCATCAGTTGTTTCCACAATTACTATAAATATTGAGACAAAATGACCAAATTTTCTTCCATATTAAAATGAACAAACATGTGTCTCAAGATAACAATCTTGATCCATCTTGTGTTCAATTTCATTGATTGTTCTGGGCATTCCTCCCATGAATTTCCAAATTTTGTTTCAGAAAATAGTTCTAAACAATTGATGGAAAGTTGATAATACATATTCATTCATGATTTTACATTACTCCCATAATATAATTTTCAATTAAAAATTATTAAGTTCCAATCAATGTTCATGTTTTGATCATAAACAGATAATAAGAGTATTGTTCGAGTTCATTTAATTAAACACTATTTTAATTTTTTGATCATATATTTCAAAATAATAATTTAAATTATGTTATTATTATTTTATGATATTACTTATAAAAATTAAAACATATCATTAGTAGGGATCTTTGGCCAATTCTGCCAATTGAAGGGTCATATGGACCACACAAGAAGGCCTAAGAAATCTGTTGAGAAAACCGGCCCAGCCATGAAGATAGAGTTTCTGGTATCAATTTTTAAGTAAAAATTATTTTATTATCTAAAAAAAGTTTTGGTAAAATAAAATTCTACTTGGATAAAAAATTCATGTCCCAATTCCACCCTAAATAGGGCCAACTGATAATTTGAAGTCCAACCCACCATTCTGTCCCAGAATTAAAATAATCACATGATCCTTGAATTTTATCCTGATATAGACACACAATTGATCTAAGATTTTTCAGTGTGAAAGAAAATATATAGGTGGAAGAAATTTTAGAATAAATGGTTCGTATTTGAGGGCATTTTCCTATTCAAAAACCCATTCAAATTATGGCCTTTGAAAAACACTTAATTAAAATAGACAACATGAAATTGTTTATTCAAATAGACATAACTTTCTCTCCAAAAGTCCAATTGCCACAAAATTTTTAGGTTCTACTATAAAAATCCATATCTAAAACATTTAAGAATCATATTTCTCCTTATTCAGACTTATTGGTAAAAAATTTTCAAGATGACTTGATGATAAGTTTCGGAATGTAAACAGCCCACTCCATTTGGGTATAAAAAGATACTCATTCTCACACTGAAAAGAGTTGAAATTTTAGCACTTAAGGAGGAGTTTTGGAATCAATAGAGCCTTTAAAAAGTCCTATTATGAATTGACTTAATCTTGTTTGAACAAGAGATACCTCTCCTCTAATTTTTATTTAATGTTTCTTTACTCTTGTTTTCAATTGTAATCATGTAAGTTTGTTTTTTTATTTTAATTAAATATTAATTATTTTTTCTTCATATTCATATCTATTTATTATCCAATTTTTTTTTCTGAAATATTAATTGTCCTAAAATAGTTTAAATCAAGTTAAAATAAAATTCCTATTTATCGTTCTCATTCAATTGAAAGTTTGTTTTTACCTCTATTCAAATTTTGTGTAAATATCTAATTTGTGTGAGTTTTAATTTTGGTATGTTAATTGATGGTGAACTTTCACTCATTTAAATATTATTTGAATTAATATTGTGTATATCAAATAAAATATGTTATGGATTAATAACATATTTTTGACATGTGGATTCCATGGATTACAGGAACAACAAATATACATGGGTTCATGAAATATTGAACCTTCCACCAGTGATATTTGACAATGATTATAACCCTAGTTATGTCTTATATTAAAGCAAAAAAAATTAAGAGTTTTGATCGAAATCACCTTGTGAAATGGATGCTAATTTAATGAAAAGTTTTTGCAAAGATCAAGGATATCAAAATATTAACTCCATAATTATGAACTCAACCCAATAATTATTAAATTTTTGAATCAAAATACATCAATTAATCAACCTAATTAATCTATGTAAACAAACCCCCATTCAAAAGACAAAACATAAAAACAATTGACTTTAAAATCATACCATCGCTGAGAATTTGACCCAAGTACTGCAATACACATTAGTAGAGCACCAGAACATTGAACAGTAAATAGGAGACAATCTTTCATGCTTCAAATGAGGTTAGGATGGTGCATTTACTAGTCTTCAGTTTTTTATTTTTGTAAAAACAAACAAAAAAAGTATAAAAAACAAAAAAAAAAACATCAGAAAAGACACAAAGAAAAATCTATTTTCCCATAAAAATAATAAAAAAGAAAAATGGAAAAAAATATTTCCTCCTCATTTAAAAACTTCTTTTAATTCCTCGTAGCCTTCCAAAAAGTCCATCAGATTTTTTTGACCTGTAAATTGATAGAACTCTTTGCCATCATAGGAGGAACATTAGGGATAATCAAATCACTCCAGAACCATTATTTTTAAAACCATTTGAACTATATATAACCAATCCTAGGGAAAAATAACTTAAAGAACTCAGTGACCTGATATGAATTACTAAACCCTTGGTATTTAATAAGAAAATATTGAGGCTGATTTTGAACTCAAATCAAGTCTGATTCATCTTTTACCTCATTTCCATGGGCTAGATGGTGAGGATCAATGCATTCATCTCAAATATTTCCAAGTGGTGTTCTCTACCATGAAACCTTATAGGGTTTCTGAAGAACGAATCAAACTTCATGAATTTCCTTTCTCCCTATCTAACTTTACCAAGTCACAACTCTACAACCTTTCTCCTGGTTCCATAACCTGATGGAATTATATAAAGCGACTATTATTAGAGAAGTTATTTCCTTCTTCTTGTACTGATTATATATGAAAGGAAATAAGTGGTATCCATAAATTCCCAAATGAATCACTCCATGAGTACTAGGAGAGGTTTATAAAACTTGTAGAAACCTTACCACACTAACAAATACCTAACCAACTCTTGATCCCATAATTCTATGTGGGGTTATTGGATATGGAGTGAACTCTCATTGATACTGCAAGTGGTGGTGATCTTGTTGATAAAACTACAACAACTGCATGAGATCTCATAAACAATATGGATGAAAACACAAAATAATTCCATACTCGAGCACATGATCAAGTAAAACTAGTCCAAGAGAATCAATCCATAGAGCCCAAGAAGATGACTAGTTGGCTGAGTCAAATTACAAGTCTTGTAAGGCAATTAGAGATGGCTACCAAAGCCCCAACATAATCTTCTCCATAATCTCTTTTCTATGGACCTATATAGAATTGTGGAATTTGTATCTCACTAGCTCATCCAACAGACACATTTCCACAACTTCAAGAGGATCCATCTGATTCATTCAGACCAATGAAGCTCAATAAAAAATATTCTCAGAGGAACACCAACCCTCAAATATCAGGTCAGTTCATTAGAAACTTCAACAAAACCCACCCTGAGCCCTTTTCTTCTACCTTCAACCCAATATTGAGGTATGGTAATCCGATTTATCATAACCCTTAATTCCCTCCTCAAAATACAAACCAATTATAATATGGTCAAGGTGGTGGTAATTCCAGCAACATTATCCTATGGTTACTCAACATAAAAGAATAAATCCCCTTGTTTCTCATCCTGGATTCTACTATCTGAATGATCCTTCCTAATTCCCAACCCAAGACAAGAACTTTCCCAAAAACCCAAATCAAGGAAATCACAAAATGGGACATGACTCTTCTTCCAAGAAACCTTGGGAAAGTGTTATGGAAGATCTTTCCTCCTTTACCCGTTCCATCCTCAAAAACATTGAAACCCAAATTGGTTAAATTGCATCCCACCTCATCTAGTAGCCATAATCCAATTCTTCCTAGCACCCAGTTCAACCATTTCCCAACCCTAAGGGTAATGTAACTGAAATTTCACTTATATTGGGAAAAAATTGATATTCCTCATGATGAATCCAAAAAATTCCCTTTAAATGTGGATCAAGAAAAATAAAAGACCAAAAAACCAGAAAAATAACCCAAGGCCACTCCCTCACCTCCTTCTATTCGTCAAAAAAATTCCTTTTCCTCAAGCCGTTTCTAAGCCAAAGAATCACTTTGAACTAGCTTCTGAAATTATTTACATATTTAGACACGTTGAAGTGAACATTACAATCTTAGATACCATTAAAAAAATTTAAGTATGCTAATTTTATTAAGGAATTGTGCACCCATAAGAGGCAACTTAGGACCAATGAAAATGTTTCAACCCAAAAATCCATTCCTATGAAGTGAAAATATCCAGGGACCTTTACAGTTAAACGCCAAATAGGGAGTTCCAACTTCGATGATGAAATCATAGACATAGGAGCCTCAATAAATGTCATGCCCAAATCCATATTCTCCAACCTTGGTCTAGGTCTTTTACACTCAATGAGTATTTTCATCCAGTTATCCAATCAAAGCACTGATAGTCACGAGGGAATAATTGAGGATATCCTTGTCCGAGTCAATGATTTTTATTCCCATATGACTTCTATGTCATTGAAATGGAAGGTGAGACAAATTCTTGTCAATATCCTATGATTCAAGGAAGACCTTTCCTTTTGACATCTAGATCCCAAATTTATGTCCATGCTCGCATCTTATCCATGGAATTTGGTGACCAAATGTTCAAGTTAAATATTTTTCAATCCATGTAATACCCATAAAAGAATCACTTTGTATTATCAATACATGCTTCTAAAAGTATCTCTAAGATTGTATTGAACCCTGACCCATCATGTTATTTCCATTCTAATGATAGAGGAGTTTTTTAATATTGCATCCTCATTAACCAAGTCCTAAATGGAGAAGTTGATCTTGAAATTTGACATGTAAACTCCATCGATCTAAAGGATCTTGAAGAATATTTCGAATCCCTTATCACCTCTTATCTCCACTGCTACAAGTTGGTCTATAATGAAGAAAATAAACTATCATTCTCATTTGTTCAATCAAATCATATTGTCCAATATTCATCATTTCCCATCCCTGATTCTAAAAATTCTATTATATGTGAGGTGAACCCTGAACTAATGTCTTTATCTTGTCCAAAGGGTAGTAAAGTGTGTAATATTTTTCTCTCATTAATAAAGTGATCACAGGAGTTGTTGAAATTGACCATTCTTTGGAAAACTACATTGATATTGAGGATATTAAAAAATTTATTCACTATTATGACTCTACTGATCCTTATTACTTATCATTGGTAAATTATGAAATAAAAGAGTTAAAAACAACTGAGATCTCATACTTTGGTTTCATGTTATCCAAACCTTACATAAATTCACCATAAGAATTGAAACGTATTCTTTAATTTCAAAGGATATAAATCCATCACTTTTTGGATAGAATCATTCCTCAAGTTGAGTACCAAGGAGAGGATACCCATATTCTCTTTCCACCCCCCATTGAATTGAATGTGCAACAAAAAGGATGAGAAGAAACTATAAAATGAATAATCAGGCCTCTTAAAGGAGAAGATTTTCTATAAGCACACTAGAGTTGAAAAAATACAGTGTCCACCATCGGACTATGGTTAGTCAAATGAAACTATCCAACTGTAGACAAAATAATTGTAGTGATTCTTAGAAGACAACCCAAGTTTTCTTTTTTACTTATATGAATTTTTAATTTTCTTTTATTTTTTAATTAAATGAATAATGATTTTTTATTTTGATTCTATTTTAGGTGATATACATTTTCCAAATCATCACCATATTGGACACATTCCTTAGGAACCACATCTAATTAAACCAACCCACCACTTTATGGTGATAAAAATACACTAAATATGAACTAGGGGGAACCTATTTCACTTTAACTCCATCTTTATCTCTTCTTTTTCCACATCCGTCTACCTATTTCTTATTCTTCCTCTCCCTTTCATTTTTTTACCACTTTCTTTATCAGATTTTTTTCCTCATTCTATTTTATGTGGGTGTGTATTTTAAAAACAAAAAAAAAAAACTAAAAAATGAAAAAAAGAATCATAATTACTCACCATTAAATTTTGAAATTTTGTATTACCATTTTGGGGTGTCCTATGGCTTTTTTTAATCTCAATTTGTTTTTTATTTTCATCCTAAATTTTGATAAAGAATTTTTTTTCAAGAATAATAAATTTTAATTACTTAGTTCTTGATTTAGAAATTTTTTTACCCAACCCATGATGAAAAATATCATCTTTCATGCCAAGGACACCTATGAACATCTTTTAAAAATGTGTTTTTCTTACCCCTGATTATGAGTCTTGTGTTTGTGGATCGTCAATTTGAATTTCGTACTTTAGTGTACTTTAATATGATAGAGGCATTTTCTTTACTACATGAGAATTATAATAGAAAAATTTCCTCCCTTTACCCTTACATTGATCCTACTTTTTAAATCACCTTCGGGCCAATTAAAACCTTTTTTTATAGACACATAATAAGCCCAATACCTTGTACCACCAAACATTTACATGTATTATCATTGCATAATATATTGGAATTTTATTGTAGGGGGAATGGATTTCATTTTGGGTATCCTTTTCTTGATTTTCAATGTGTTATCATATTCTTGAAGGAAAACATCAATCTTAGTGTGTAGGAGAGGTTTTCATTCAATGGGTTTTGGGAAAGTATATATGTTTATGACATCCTATACAAATTTTATTAAAAAGTGTTCAAAAAAATTATATAAAAAAATTAAAAAATCAAAAGAAAAAAAGAAAGGGTTATGTCTTGGGAGGGCCAAAAATCACACTTCCTTAATCTTTGATGTTGTTATAACTATTAAAATTAGTGTCATGATCAGACCAAATATGGTTTTTGAGATGATTGCAATATTTGTTTCAAGATCAATTTTCGAAAAAATGAAAAAAGAGAAAAAAACACTTGCATCATCTTTTCCTGTGTCCTTGGGAGAAGATTTGTGTTTTTGTACATATTTCATCATTACATCCCTTTAAAATTTTCTACCTCTCTTTTCTTACTTTCAAAATTCATTCACTTATAAATATGTGTTTCCATTTCCTTTAAAGCCTCATTTAAAAAAATTGTGCATTACTTTTTCTATATTGGTGTTTTACCGCTCTTTTCCACTCTTTTGGACATTATATTCCTACCATCCCATATCCAACGAAAGACCACTATAAAAATAACGCTTGATTATTGTGAAAATTATTACAGGTAATGGAAGCTGATATCTCTTTCAAAATCTAGGATTTTCACCTTCGGTTGGTGAATGAGTGAACCTCCAGAAATAAATTTTTATCAACTTGATAAAAGTAAGTTATGAGTACCTACATTTTTAATTTCTAATTCTGATCATGAAAAATGAATTATTTTTAGCATATTATTTTTGTAACATTTTTTAGTGTAATTATTTATGGATGAGTTAACTTTTCTAGACCCCCTGATTGTTGAAAAATAAATTTAATATTTGTTAGCGACTAAAACTAATTTTGTTATGTTTTTATTTGATGTACATGAGGACATGCACAAGCCTAAGTATAAGGGAGTTTATATTACATATTCATTCATGATTTTACATTACTCCCATCATATAATTTTCACTTTAAATGATTAATTTCCAATCAATGTTCTTGTTTTGATTAAAAAACCATAATAATAACATTGTTCGAGTTCATTTAATTAAACCACAGTTTTATGTTTGATCATATCATTCAAAATACTAATTAAAATTATGTTTTTATTATATTATAGTGTTTATAATGAAAATGATAACATATAATTAGAATGGATCATTGGACAATTAGTCCAATTTAAGGGCCATATAGACCACACAATAAGGCCCAACAAATTTGTTGAGAAAACTTGAGCAGCCATGAAGATAGAATTTATAGGCTCAATATAGAAGTCCAAATTCTTTGAATCTACACCAAAAGTTAGGGGAAAATACAATAAATCTTGGATAAAAATTTAAAGTCCCAAATCCACCAAAAATGGGCCCAACTAATATTTTGATGTCCATCCAACCATTCTATCCTGGAATTACAATCAACACACAATCCTTGACTTTTCTTTTGATATAGACATCCAATTGATCTATGAATTTTTAGTGTGAAATAAAATATATAGGTGGAATAATTTTTAGAATAAAATTTTCAGATTTTAGGGAATATTCCTATTCAAAAACCCATTCACATTATGGCCTTCTAAAAATTTTAGATTAAAATGTACAACATAAAATTGTTTATTCAAATAGCCATAACTTTGGTCCCAAAAGTCCAATGGCCTCCAAATATTGAGGATATAATCTCCACATCCACATATACAACATTTTAGAAGAATATTTCTCCATATTAAGATTTTTGGATGGAAATATTTGTAATAAAACTTTATGGGAAGTTTTAGAATGAAAATAGTCCACTCTATTTGGCTATAAAAAGATACTCATTCTCACCTTGAAAGGAGTTAGAATTTCAGAACTAAAGGAGGAGGTTTGGCATGAATAGAGACTTGAAAAGGGAATTATAGGAATTTAATTGACCTTGTTTAAAAAATATATACATCTCCTCCATGATTCTTATTATGATTGTTTATGATTTCTTTCAATTGTAATCATGTATGTTTGTATTTTTAATTCAATTAAATATTAATGCCTGTTTCTTCATCTTCATCTCTAATTATTATCCATGTTGTGTTGTGAAATATGAATGGTATTAAAATATTTTAAACCAAGTTAAAATTCCTTTCCTATTTTTCTTTTTCATTCGATCAAAAGTTTGTTTTTACCTCTCTTCACATTTCATGTGTGTGTTCGGCACACCGCTCTTTTCTTGTCCAATTATTTTTATTCTATTTTCAAACCATCACCATAAAAATTAAAACCATATTATTAACCACCAAAATGTATGAGTAAATCTTTTATTGTAGCAAGTCATAATTTAGGGATGTTAAGTGATTGATAGCTTTTGATTATTTAAACATTATTTGAGATATTGTGTATGTCAAATAAAATATGTTATAGATTAATGAAATATTTTTGACATGTGGATTCTATAGATTATTGGAACCAAAAATATACATGGTTTTAGTAAATAATATACCTTACAACAATTATATTTGATAATTATTATAACCCTAGTTATGTATTGGATTAAAGAAAAAAAAAATTGAGAGTTTCGATCAAAATCACCTCGTGAAATGGATGTTAATTTAACAAAAAGTATTGAAAAGCTCAAGGATATAAAAATAATAACTCCCTAATTATGAACTAAACCCTATAATTTTTAATTTTTTTAATCAAAATACATCAATTAATCAACCTAATTAAGCTCTGTAAGCAACCCCCCCTGTAAAAGATAAAACATAAAAACAATTGACTCTAAAATCTATATCATTGCTCAGAATTGGTCCCAAGTGACACAATACACATTAGTAGAGCATTAGAACTTTTAATAGTCAATAGGATACAATATTTTATGATTCAAATGATGTAATTTTGGGGTATGGAGTATTTATTATTCGTTAGTTTTTTTTTAAAAAAGAAACAAAAAAAGTAAAAAACAAACAAACAAAACATCAGAAAAGACACACAAAGAAATCCATCTTCCCATAAAAATAATAAAAAAGAAAAAAGAAAAAAATCATATTTCCTCCTCCTTTAAAAACATCTCTCAATGCCACATATCCTTATAAATAATCCATCAGATTTGTTTGACCCATAAATTGAGCGAAATCTTCGCTAACTTAGGATGAACATTAGGGATAATCAAATCACTCCATAACCATTCTTTTACATCCATTAGAACTATATATGGAAAATCCTAGGAAAAAATCTCCTAAAGAACTCACTATCCTTGATATGAATTACTAACCCCTTGGTATTCAATATCCAAATATTGAGGCTGTTTTTGAACTCAAATTATTTTTGATTCATCTTCTACCTCATTTCCACGGGCTACATGGCAAGGATCCACATATTAATCTCAAAGATTTTCAAGTGGTGTTCTCTACCATGATACCTTAAGGGGTTTCTGAAGAACAAATCAAACTTCAAGAATTCCCTTTCTCCCTATCTAAATCTACCAAGTCAAGGATCTACTACCTTACTCCTGGTTCTATAACTAGATGGAATTACATGAAGAGACTATTATTAGAGAATTTATTTCCTGCTTCTTGTACTGCTTCTATCCGAAAGAAAATAAGTGGTATACATAAATTCCAAAATGAATCACTGTATGAGTACTAGGATAGGTTCATAAAGCTTTTGGAAACCTTCCCATTCCATCAAATCCCTGACCACATCTTGATCCAATACTTATATATAGGGTTATTGGATACGGAGTGAACTCTCATTAATGCCGCAAGTGGTGGTGCTCTTGTCGAAATCACCTCGGGAAATGGATGTTCATTTAATGAATTTTTTTGAAAATATCAAGGATATAAAAAGATTAACTAACTAATTACGAACTCACCCCAATCAATATTAAATTTTTGAATCAAAATCCATCAATTAATCAACCTTATTAAGCTCTGAAAATAAACCCCCCATTCAAAAAACAAAACATAAAATCAATCGAATCTAAAATATGTACCATTTTTGAGGATTCGACCCGAGTACCGCTATAAAAATTAGTAGAGCATCAAAAATTTGAATGGTAGATAGGATAAAATCATTCATGCTTCAAACATTTATATATGGAAAATGCAAGGGTATATTATTGATTGTGGAAACCCAATATGGAAACTATTCACCTATTCCACTTGCAATTTTCATTGTGGAGAAGGAAGACTATAAATCATAAAGTTGGTTATTGTCATGTATCATTAACCATTTCACCCACATTTACGGTGTCTATTGGATATATAACTAACATTAGGAAATCAATTAGGTAGTCAATGTGAATCCTGATATATAGAGACCCCCAAATGAACATCATCGGTACTGCACTAGACACATTGCTTGCAACATGTGAAAAAAATTCCATAATTAACCAATGTAGAATGAAATAACAAGGATTGGTATGCAATGTATATATTATTTTTTTATCATTTCAACATAAAGATAAAATTAATTTATGTGAAATATAATCACTTCTATGAAAAAATGAACTGGATTAAAAATGTTTTAAAGGATGTTTTGAAGAAATCCACAAGGCTAATCCGATTACATGGATTCTATACCGAGATTTATTAGACCAGTTGATTTCATATTGAACTACTAGACTTCATGATGATATGGATATAGTGACTCTCATTTACTTTAATATTATTTAATGACACCAACCTAATAGAGTCATGGGCCAGTTTGGTTGTGTTTAGCACACTCAATTTCTACCGAGACAGTCACTGGAGATTCATTCCATGAAGCCGATGGGGAGGTAGGATATCCTCTGGAATTGATGAAATTATAAGTATCTAGACTTTTGGGGAATATAAGCAACACTTAATATCAAGGGTTTCCATACGATGCAATTACATCTATCACAATAGGTCAAGTATGTGCCATTGTATAGACTAAATTCTATACTGTATCTTACTCCTCAAGACAGATGGCTTCAGGATATGGTAAGTCAATACATTTATATTAGTTTGTTTATTATACTATTTTCTAATTCAGTTTTAATCTCTTTATAGAATAATCAGATACAAAAGATTATCCACATGGTTAATCCATAGGAGTAGGAGGTTGCTATCCTGGTAGCGATCCATCCTATAGTGAAGGGGACAATGCCAGCTTATCATGCGGTTCACGATAGTATCCTGGATCTTCCACCCCAGAGAGATGACGTTTCTACCCAAGGAGTGGAGGTTCCTGCTCAGGAACCTCCTACAGAAGCAACTGATGCTAAGGAGCCATGATGGCGACGACATATACTACATCGTTCTGTATGCGAGGCCTCACCTATTCCATAGACAGAAGTCAGACCTCTAGTTTTCTAGGCTCAACCAATTAGGGATATATATCAAGAGACTTGAGATACATTTTTTAGTAAGATATCCATAATTTTCTCCGAGTATAGATTATTTGATCTTCCATCGGGGTTCATTTCCTATGCCTCCAAATTTCGTGCCAGATCCTTTATAGGCTATATGGTTCCCATGGTGATGATGAAAGGTCATTCAACTCACCTAGTAGGATAAGGATCAGGTATGCAGGATGACATCCAGTTGAAACCTCTTCCCTTTGAGACACAGGAAGAGCATCCAATAATCAAGGTTCTAGCTCCCCATGATCATCACTCTCCAAGTCATCATACTCCACCCCTAACGTAGAGTTTGGAAATCTCGATATGGGAATCCCATTCACACACCATCATGCGGGACATGGCCTCACCATAGAGAGTTAATGTACTCATTCATGTATATGTTTTATATATATTAAAATGATGAAATTATTTTTACTATCTACCATTTTTACATGTTTAGACATTATTTCATTTTTATATATATTTTACTTATAGTTTATATCACATAATCTTTCAAAGTCGATTACTTGAAACATAGGAAATCTTATTAAATTTCAAGTAGGTAACTTTAAAATATTATAATATATAAACTATAAAAACAATCAAAATAAAACTTAAAACATATCCTAAAGATCTGAAAAGTTGTTGAAAATAAAAAAATATTTCATAAAAATATTAAATAATTGAAATGAAAGGAATGTAAAAAGAATATTATAAATAAAATTGTAATGGTTTAGAACAACAATATATTTTTCCACTAAAATTAATTTTCATTAATTATTTTAGAGAGATTTTTGTTATTTTGAATTATTTTTTATATGTTCAGTAAGTGTGTCAAATAACATTTTGACTTTATTTATATTTTATAAGTTACAGACTCTCAAAGCCACCAATTTCAAATATTATTATGTTTCATGTAGGTTATTTTAAAAGCATATCACTTATAAAATATAATTACAACCTAAATGATATTTCATAAAGTGGCTCAATTTTAATATTAATACTAATGATTAAATTACAATCTAAGGGATATTTGACAAAGTGACTCAATATTAATATTAATTCCATTGATTAAATGATTAAATTACTAATTATTACTTAATTATTATTAAATTACTATTAATTAATTAACTAATTGTTTCTAATTAATATTAATTACTAATAAATATTAATTACTGTTAATATTAATTAATAATAAATAGTAATTATTATTAATATTAATTATTAATAAATATTTAAAATTATTGCTTAGTTACTAATTATTTATAATAATAATTTAATTTTTACCTGTTACTTAATTAGTAATAGGGAAATACTCAATTAATTATTAATAAAATTAATTAATAATTAAATAATTAATTAATAGTTTTTAATAGTTTTTATTAAATAATTAATAATAAATATTTAAATTTATTTTTTAGTTACTCAATATAAATAGGAATGATTAAATTTATAATTATTTAATTATTAATTTTTTTATTAATTTATTAAATAATGGTTTATATTTAATATTAAATAAATTTTATTAATTACTATTTGAAAATATTAATTTATAATAACTATTAATTACTAATATATATTTAAAACTATTTTTTATTACTTATTAATAATAATAATAATTATATAATTAATAATTATGAATTATTATTTAGTTATTATTAATATTATTTATTTGCAATTTAATATTATTTAATTAATTATTAATTAAAACATATTAATTATTAAAAATTAACTAGTAATTAATTTTTTATTTATTAATATTTTTTATTTTTAATTAATATTTATCTGTAATTAATTTTATTAATCAATATTGCTTAATTACTATTTAATTGTTAATTAGTTAATTATTAATATTTTATAATAAATGTTAGTAGTTATTTATCATTTAGTTATTATTTTTATTTATTAGTAATTATTTTTTTAATTAATATATGTTAATAATTGATTACTAATTATTGAAAATAAAAATATATTATTAATCCCTCTTAGAAAATAGGGAATCAAAATCCCACATTTAAAATCCCTAATGATTTCTGAGGCCAACCCCTAGTAAAATGGAGGCCTGTGTGAGGGTTTATATCATAACTTCAAACTACTTTAATTGTAGCAATGTTGGATATTTAATTGCAGATAAATTATGATAAAAAATTGTTATATATATATATAAACAAAAAAATAATAGTTATCAAAGGCGGTTGTGGGACGAACACCTTTGGATTTTCATCCAGGTGAAAGTCATTAAAGCCCTTAACTCCTTCCCCATCCACTCAAAACAACACAAAGGCGTTAAGGGGTATAACACCTTTGTGCCTTAGTTTTTAAAATATTTTAAACCTGTGATTATTTTATTTTTTCTAAAAAAATTCATTGCGTGAGTCTGCTCTATGCTAATTAATTTAAAATTGATCCCTATCAACCATCTTCATAGAATTTTCATAATAATTCATGTGGGAATGTTTTCAATGGTTCTGGAATATACTTGCGTAGTTTGTGGAAAGTTTATATATATATATTTATATTTTAAAATTAATAAAACAATCCTAGGTTAAATTTTGTTAAATAATTAAGACAAAAAGGGGCATGTCCCTTCATGCCTTGTGAATTTTTTCACCTGGGCCAAAGCTATGAATCCCCTTAATACCTTTTGTAGAAACATTGGGCAAAGGTGTTAAGGGACACAATACCTTTCCCCAAAATATCATTTAATAAATTATATATATATATGTGTGTATGTGTGTGTATGTGTGTGTATGTTTGTATATATAAATTATTTATTTTTATTCTTATTTTTTTTCAAAATATACATATATATACAAATAGACATGAGTATTATGATTATTATAAATAATTAATAACTGCATATTAATTTGTTAATAATACCATTATTATTTAGAGTCAAATTTTATATATTACCAATTTAATTAATATTAATTTTAAAATTATATTATTAACTAATTTATTAGTTACATTAATAATTATATTATTTACATCATTATTAATATTTATTATTTTAATTATTTTAAAATTTTAATAATATAATTATTATTTAATAATATTCTAATTACTAATATTTAATTACACTAACATAACTAATAATACTTCATAATAATGTAATTAATAATTGAGAGGCAAGTCATGCATGACCCTGACCTGGATTTGTGTTCTAAAAATTTTAATACCTCATTTCAATCATTCAATCCTACTGGCTTTGTTAACCCATATACCAAGAGAGATAATAGGAGATTATCGAGTGTCTTCAGAGTAGACTCGGTCCTCGACCACATGGGATTAACAATTGTGATTCCCAGAAGGGCTTCTTTCATGAGTATCCAACCATTATGTTCACTTATATATGATCCCATCCCTGTTTCATGTTATTCCTATGCAACATCCTATTGAGGCTTCAAACTGGAAAGGGGATCTATGATCACTTTATTATTTTATATGCAAATGTGGAAAATCGTTATTTACTTTTTCAGTGTTTAAACAGTTTGAATTAACCATAAAAGATAATAATATCATAATTTAAGAAATTAATTGGAAATGTAACATATGTTATGGTATAATTAATGGATGGATGTATGGAGGTGAATAGAGTGACAGAGATCTTAGAGATCACGATGGAGATCAAGATTTGAATACTTCATGCTTGAAGAATTCATCTTTGTCTTTATAGAAAGATGATGTTCCTGGTCACATCTCCTTCAGTGGAGCACAGAGAATCCTGATCTTCTTGTTCCTCCTAATCCCTACATTGATGGATTTAGGATGATTGATATGAATAAAAATTATGATTCATGTTCATCATGTTGAGAACCTATGAAAACCTTTCGTAAGGGTTTTTTGTTTGTCAAATCCCTCTCTAAAGGAGAGCCTTAGGTGTCTAGTAATCTCACACATGATGTTCACAAACCCAATATTTCTAAATATTAAGATGGAAGATTCATAGTCATTAATAATCCCAATTCACTAAAATAAATCCTTTAAGTATTTAAGTACTTTCTTATTGGGTATTTAATCCTTACTAAGGGTGACATGCCAATGAATACCGAGGTATTGAAGTCAAAGCTCTATCAGATTTGGGGAATTTACAACTGGTGGAATATCCCCATAGGAAGAGGTCATTTCCACATCATATTATCTTCTATAGATGATCAATTAAGTTCTTAGAGACTTAAATTTTATGCACTTAATCAAGGTGTTTTCCGCCTTTCTTCCTGGGAATTAAATTTCAACCCTCATTAAAAAAATCACACATGTACACAGATTTAGACAAGACTTTATGGTCTTATCTAGGTGATTTGGTACCCTCTAATTCTATATGAACTTGTCTCCTACATTATTTCACCCATTAATATGGATTATAACACCATTGAAGGTAAATTCAGGTATTTTTAAAGAGTTCTAGTGGATCCTAACATGCTCAACCCTTTACACGATTCTACCAATTTGGTGGACAATGGTGAGAAAATAAAGTTTGAATTTGAATATGAGTTCATACCATTATTTTTTTGTTTCTTTAGGTTGGAGGGGTATGATATTTCCAATAATAAAAATGTTATAAATATTCAAATTAAAAAAGTAGTAACTTCTATACAACTTTCTGGGAAGAAACCTCCTCGCTTCTCAAATATGATAAAGGAGGAAGCTAATTGGCACATCTCTATTGAGACTGGCTCTAGAGAAATGAATCAAGATTTATATCTAAATTGGAATAGTATTAACATACTATTGGATGTAGAAAAACCATGAATCCAGGTTGTAGGCTTGTTGATACCCCTGGAGCCACTAACTAGAGACCAATAATCCTTGAAATATATTCTTCTAGGCATGTTGGACCCTCTTCTGAAATGGTTGAGCACATGGTTGAAGCTACTTAAACCGGAGAAATAAATTATCAAAAATTAAAGAATCACCATGGATTTGATGAATCTAGATTGGCACCTTAAGCACTATTGGGTTTTATTCCTATCTTGATTAACACCCCCAAAACTCTTCCAAGGAGGGATGACATTAATAAGTAAGTTGTTTTGCAATGTGATTCTCCCATCTGTAAGACCATATCTTGGGAAAATGATGAGGATGGAAGAGAGTCACTTAAAAATTCTCTTTTTGGTAACTATGAAAATATTGACTTTGGGTAAGACCTTTAATAATATGATATTGAGAGGGAAGACCAAGATAAAATTGAATGTCAATTGCTACTTGAAAAGGAAATATTAGCCTAAAGTGGAAAAGACATATTGGTAAAAATGATATACTAAATAAAAATTCAAATAAAGGTTAAAAACTAAGTAAGGAGTGTGTTTTTTCCCTAAAACAACATGTTATAAAGTTTTTAATATCTTTTTTAGTGATTATTTATACTAAGTTGAAGACCTAAAACCCCTTTAATATTCTCTATGAAGTTAATGGTAAAGGTACACCATGACCTATAATTTCCACTGAGGTGTCTGACATGGGTATTATGACTAGGAAAATTGGGGGCTCATCCATAGATAATGATTCAATGGTACTATACCCCCACATTTTTCAAACTTAATGAAAGATATTTTCATTAACTTTGGAAAGGCCAGGGTTGAGGAATGCAAAAAGGAAAAGAAGATAAATTCATAAAGTAAAATCCTCCTGGATGAACTTGGAGGTGAGAGGTCACCTCAAGGCCTTAAAAATATTATAGAGGAATGGTTTTATTTGTATGTTGATGTTATTTTCAAAAAAATTTGATTAGGTATCAACTAGAATTCATGATTATCTTGATGTATTAAAATTATAATCTATCAATATTGAAAAGAAAATTAAATCCAACCCTAAGTTGGAAATTCGAGAACACTCATTGTAAAATGGACCTTAGATTCTGAGTAAAATTGATACTTGTGGGTAATCATATTATTATTTATATGAATAGAAATATCTTTGGTAGAGATCAAAAACATGGTGGGGAGGCTCATATATGCATGGTAAAGGCACTTTTCTGTGGTCTCATCAGGTGACACTAATTCTAGGATCTCTCTTCATGTATTTTATTATTTTATGAGGTAGGTTTATGCCTTTTCAGACTCCATATTTTCCTTATAATGTTTTTATGTTCAATAAATTATAGGGATCCCATGGGTCCATCCCCACCTGTTAAAAAAATAATATAATACATAATAAAAATTAGGTCACATTAATTTTTCAAAGTGTAAATGTTATGTTTTTAAGTAATAAAGTTTGTAAAATGTAAATTATATTTCATTTATTATATATATAATTTTTTTATTCTAAATTATTTTTAATATATATTATATTCTCATGGGTAGAATTACAAAAAAAACACACACACACACCTAACACCCAACGGTCATAAAGGCATGTCATTGCCCCTATAGGGTAACCCACCCATCAAGCCCAATTTTTTTTATATATTTATATGTAGTCCTATATGTAAAACTATATAGAGTCCTGAAATCCCATAATATATGACCCATAGGCTCTACTTAACAATGTCCCAAAGGACCACATGCCCAGTCCCATCCTGCTAAATTTTCAAAGACCTCCCCTAATTATTTGTAGTCATCGATGCCTACCTTCTGTTAGTGAATTTACATTAACACCATCTCACACAAAAACCATTGAAGTTCGTCCAACATCTTTAATCCATCATTTTTGAATCATCACCACCTAGAAATTAATTTAATTCCAATTACCATCAATGGTCCTCCTACCAAGGCCACCATTCATTGTTGATGAAGCATCACCCTATTGCATCAAAGATACTTCCCCTAGCTCCATCGATGATCAACAACCCTCTCTCGTTAGTACTAGGAAAACACAAGCACTCCCACAATTTAACATGGTTCATACTTCATTACGGTCACACCATGCCATCTTCACACTAGCATAAACAATGAAAAAACTCATCAAAAACAACACCTGTAAAACATGCCATTTTTTTTTCTATTTATATTTTTTTGACATTCCATTTATTTTCAATTATTTTTAATATGTTTAGTGAATGTTTTAAATTTAATTTACATATTCGTTATACTATAATTTATGTGTATATATTTTTTAATGTGTAAATATATTCTTATCAATAATTTTTATGTCGTGTAAATTAATTTTGGTGTATTGTATTGGTAAAATTATTATTTTCAACTATTTTTAGATATTTAGGCTATGTTTTAAGTTTTAATTTTTTATTGTATTAATTTTATATTATTTTAAAGTTAAATACATTAATTTTTTTAAATTTTCCTAGGATTCATGTAGTTGACTTTGAAAGATAATAAAATTTAAACTATATGTACAATATAAGTGAAAATTAAAACATAGGCTAAACATATAAATTATAGTTAAAAGTAAAAAAAATTTCATCAATATGATAGAAAAACAATAATATAGATGATAGAAAAAATTTATTGTTTAAAATCCTTTAATTCAATAAGAAAATAAATAAATGAGTGAAATCATTGTTTTTGATGAAGTCACCTCCCATAATCAGGTATATATATTAGAAACCTGTATCGAGATCACCAAAATCTCTATGGGGGTGTATAGTGATGAGCTAGAGGAGGATCTTCATCAGGTTCCAAAATCACAAATGTCTGATGCTATGTCTGTTAATCATTAGAAGGAGGTTTCATCGGGATATCATGATGCACACTTGATCCATCTACCACTGTTTAAGTGTAAGGAACTACGACCATCTAAAGGGGGAACCATACGACTTGTGAAGGGTCGATCAAAAAAGTTGGAGGAATGGGAAATGAATCTTGATATGAGATCATATCATCTATACTTTGAGAAAAATTCGGATATGATAACAATATAAATGGATCCCATGCATGCTGGTTTATATCCACAATCAGATGAGGCTGGATTGCTAAAGGTGAAGCCTCTTCCTGTGGAATAGGTGAGGCCTCACCTATAACACATCATGGTCTAGATCATACCCATTGAATCTCTTTAACATCAAAAACTATTGGAGGAGATTCCTGAATAGTGACCTCTTCTCGTTGGGAAGGAACATCACCTCCCCAATGTGAACGGTCAATGATACTATCTGGTAGAACACAAAACTCCAGAATCATATCCTCTAAAATAGCATGGTTCTCTAATTGGATAAAAAACTCACCCTATTATGGATTATACATTTGGATAATATTATACAATCAAGTTCATTGTAAATATATTCAAATTGAATTTAAAAAAAATTACAATAAACAAAATAATGTAAAATTATTGACTTACCAGATCCAAAAGCTCTCTGTTGTGTAGTGTAAGATACATTATAGAATTCAGTCTATACCATGGCTCATACTTTATCTACTATGATGGATGGAATAACATCGTACTCGTGACCATGATACAAAATTACACACATTTAACCCATAGGTTGAGATAATCAGCATGTCGTCAGTTCCAATCAACATCATGCCTCCCTGTTAGCTTCATGAAATGAAGTGATGCTAACTATTTAGTTGGAAATGGAATACACTGAATAAATTCAAAATGACACATGAATTTATTAAGTTGGTGCCACTAAAAAATATAAAAGTGAATAATGGGCACCACAAATTTGGCATTGCAAATCCCATCAGTGTAGTATATGGGAAGATAGTCTAAAAGATCCCAATATGGATGTCCTGAAATCTAAACTGAAATGTTACATTTTTTAAAATATTTTTGTTACTAATTTAAAAAATTGATTATATTATGAAATTGATTAGTGAATAGAGGAATGTATATAATTATATTTTTTAGTAGTATACTATCCAACATGAGATGGTATGTAGTCAAAATGTGTCTCGGAGTCCTGATAAAGTGGTGTTCCTGGATCCACCTATAACAAAAATATTAAAAGTTAAAAATAATAATAAATATAGTATAAAAAATTATATTAGCCTCATAAAATAATAAATATGAGTGATCATACCTGTATCTACATGGATCATCACACAACACAACCATACGATGCTCCAGACCATCAATAATATGGGCTTGGGGAGAGATTTTCTTCTATTATCACAACTGATTGAGGATGAAGAATCCCCCTAGATCACTGTGGTCTGATCAAAATGTCATAGATAATTAATTTTATGTGTATGCTAATCATGAAGAAGCCCATATCTATCTCCCAGCATGATCAAAGTCCTATAGTAGCCCCAATACATCGTGAAGAAATGCGTACCAAAGTGATCAGTGAAAAATATCCATCCAATGAGCCAAAAGATATATCCATGGGCATGACACATGATAGTCTACATGTCAGATTCAATGGGTAAATGTGCAAAGTGCATGTCTAGCCAACTTATAGACAGAGAACGTCCATCCGTAGTAGTATCATCCCCCACAATGTTGAGACCAAGTAATCGATCTACATGATTTATCCAGTCTACATGTGTGTGTCCTATAATGATATAACCCTAGATAGGAATACTGATCATAACTTCCATATCCTTAAGGGTGATGGTCATCTCTCCCTTGGGTAAGGGGAATGTGCATGTTAGGTCTCCATATCTTGGTGAGGGAATAAATTAGGTGATTATTAATGAATCTATAATAAAAAATAGTAATTCCATTGAATCCATCATGGTGTAGTTGTTGTATAATAGAATCTATAGTATGAATGTGAAGATAATAGTGTGTTCTACGTAACCTAATCCATCGAACATCGTAGGATACTAACACCTCACATGAAACATGCCTATTTACTTCATGATTAGTTTAGTATCATCCATATCTATGTATAAAAATATAATATATCTTAAGTATGAGTAAAATATAAATCTAACATTATGGTCAACATAATGTTATAACTGGTAGAATATAGAACATAACTTTCCTATTTCTATTTTTATGAAATATTTATTACCAAAAGAAATGGATAATTCTTCATGTTTCTAAAAGAATATTTCAAATGATTTTAGAAATGAATTTTTCATCTATGTCAACATAATTTGATTATTTTCTTTTTTAATTAAGGATATGTTCGAATGATACAATACTCTTTCTTTCTCTAGATGGATTATAATGACGTTTTAATTATATTTTCATGAAACCCATTTCTTTTCCATGTGGTAAATAAGATATAAAGGAATTATTAGTGATCATATGTTCTTGTGGAATATGAAAGTATGTTTAATCATTATGTGATGTGTAGGGTCTTATATAACCATCCAATTAATTGGTTAAAGTTTAATATCTAAAGGGATAATGATAATGTGTGGACATGATTGGGTATGTTCACAAGATATTTCATGTGTGTGATTAGATTTTCTAACATCATAATTTATAGGCATGATTGGGTTTGTTCACAACTTAATACATAGACATGATTGGGTTTGATCATAATGTTTGTGTTATCTATGTTTTTTACTTTTCCACATTTCAAAATTATTTCATGTTTTAATGTTATGTTTCCATAGTTTATGATTATTTTCACAAGTTTATAATCCATAGTATATATTTTATAATTCCATGAAAGTTATTTTATGACTCTTTGATCACATTACATGTGGGTTATGATTCCCTCTGGGTGATAGGTTCATTTTTATTTGAGTTTGGTCTAACTTTGAGAATGTTCTAGAGGTTTTTGAGGACCAACCTTCATTCCTAACAGATTTATCAAGAAATGTCTTTGTTTTTTGTGTGGTTTACTATTATTTTATTAGATCATCACCAGATATATTCTCTACTTAACTCATTAGAACCCAAATGGACAGTTGATGATAGATCTAATGGGTTTTTTGGAGGATTTTTTTTTGCTTCTTATGGATCTAGGATCAAGAGGAACCAATCAAATCTTTCTCGATATCTTTTTTGAAAGGAAATTGATTTTTCCTTCTCAGTTGGATCCACATTATTCCAATATTGGGGCTTTCTCTCATGTCTAACATGTATACCCACATGTTAGATCCCAAATTGTGTTCTTCATTATTTATGTATGATTTTTCACATGATGGTATATTTCATGGTTATTTTTTCACATTTTTTATTTATGATGTATCCATGGTTAATTTGATTACGTGTTCATGAAATCTCAAATTTACTTGTCATATTCCTTGTTATTTTATTATGAAATGATTTTTATAAAAACCAAAGGATGATTTAAAAATGGTTTTATTATTTGATAAAGTTTTTTTAATTGGTTTTGTTTTAAAGAGGGATCTAAAAAATTCTTTATATTATAATTTGTATAGATTCTTCGGTGAAAAAATACTAGGATTTGTTATCACACACTAAATTTTTCTTTGGGTGGTTGTAGATATTTTTTTTTCTGGACTCAAGTAAAGGGAATACAATTTTATGTATTGTTGGTTACTATTGTTGTCATTTACTTTATACTGGGATGGTTTGGTGGTGATATATGGTCACACAAAGAATTTTTTTATTGGTGATAGATAGTCACACAATTATTCAACCATCCATCCTCCCATTAGGATGTTGAGGAAAACAAACCCCCATAGTATACTGGGTTCCAGTCACCCCAACCAACATGGGTGGGGGTAGTGTATTAAATCACAAAATATACAACATAATATAGCTTAAAACCAAACTATAGGAATAACCTTGTCTTAGAATCAACTACATCTAACATCGCTCAGACTCCCAACTACCACTTATAAGACCAGATATCCTATAATCACACAAGCATTTAAAAGAGATACATTAATTAATTCTTTTCATTAAAAAATACACTTCTAATTAATTCATTCATTATCTATTAATTAACCATTAACATTATTCCATATTAAGTTCTATTAATCATCAGAGTAAATTCCATTCCCTCTAGAAATAATCCAACCAAGTCCATGGTTTACCAAGATTAATATCTTTTCAGCATTTTCATTCCTGTAAGAACCAACCCCATGGGTTAAAAATCTATTATTAATTATTACTTTCCATATTCCATGTACTCCAGGAAAACCATACTATGCTACCCCCAAGTGTAAAATATGTAACCAATCACACCTAGCTACCTTAAGTAGTGGGGAAAGAAATTAGTATAAAACAAGAAACCTAGCCACCGACCATTAAAGAAATTCATAAGAGAGTATCTTAGCTCTTAGAATCACATAATCAACAGGTAATACTAGAATCAACCCATTCCACCACCTCCAGTGTTATCTCTAACACCCAAATGCATATCCTAATGCATAATACCATCATAAGCATCAACTACTGCCACATCCTCTGGGGCTCCCCACCTAATATCACATCATCCATACTAGGATCATCCATCCTATAATCAAATTACATCTGGGCCTCCCCACCCAATATAAGTTCTCATATAAAAGATCACATCCAGAGCACATCATAAAATATTAGGAAACAAACAGGAATAGACAATATGTAAATTGGTCACTCGCAATAAGGAATTCAGAATTTACATGAAAATAAGCTCTAATGGATTTAAATTCAAGGAACATATGTCTTCAAAATAAAATAGGAAACTCAGGCCCTAAAATTTATCTTATCAAACAATATTTTTTTTATTCCATATTGAATTAACATATTCACTATTCATAGGTTCCAACTATGAGAAACCTAAGGCAGCAAGCTATAACAAGATATCAAAAGTTACACAGCCTCTCAACATTAAAAACATTTTCACAATCATGACTTTTATTATTATCATCAAAAATAATTACTAGGTTTCCCATTCATTATCAATTCCATTTACACATAGAAGATCACATTTAATTAAATATGAACACTAGCATAAATTTGATCAACATCAACTACAACACCAGATTACAACCATGTCTTTTATTTAATTATTATCAAAATCAATCAATTAATTCCATATTTACAATATTTTTTAATTTAAACAATAAAAATATGATAATATATATCATAAAAATACATGATAGAAAGAATAATATAGATAGCGCACTATCAAGAAAATCAAGAGGAAAACCATTAGCATGGTAGAAAGCAACAATATATAATCGCTAAAACCAATTCCTTATCCATTTGGTTAAATAATTATTAAGTTAATTTAATTTCTATCCAAAGGGATAATGTTAGGACCAATAGGGACCTATATACCCTGAGAGGGGGGGTGAATCAGGGTATGGATATTCATTTTCAAAATTCTTCCTGTCCCACTGGATCTTGACCTCTTTATTGCAAGGGTCGCTTTGTTTGATCTTGTGTGTTTATTATGACCACTTATTTTCTTCTTTATCTGATGAAGATGATTTAAATGCAATGAAGGGAATCAATCAGGAAGACACAAAGATTTTTACTTGGTTCACCCTCACTGGGCTACATCCAAGGAGTATACAACTATGATGTGCTGCTGTACCAAATCCACTAAGGCTCACTACCAATAATGTTTGGGATAGATCACTTCTATGCCCAGACTCACTGACTTTACAAAGTTTAGGGTCATCTCACTACTTTCACAAGGGTAACTCTTTGTTTCTCTTTCACTGGCTCACTGTCGGTAGAAAGGATTACCTTCTTCCTCTTTCTTTTCTCACTGCACTTGGAAGGGATCCACTCAAAATTTTTAGACCTATAGGTCTCTTCATTTGCATGAATGCACGCATCCTCAACTATTGATAGATGCTCTGTTAAAGTACAACTTTCATCCACTGATGAATACCCCTTTTACTCTGAAACACTGGGAAACTACCTTTGGAAACACCTTCGCAAAGAACCCTACTTCGCGAGGCTCCCAATTTCGTGAAGCTCAAACAAGCCTTCACGAAGCTCCTGCCTTTTCACGAAGCACTCTCGCGAAGCTCAAGTCTTCGCAGAGAGACTTCCATCATGAAGATCACTAAGCCAACACGGAGCAAACAAATTTTTCAGAGCTAGAATACCCACCACAAAGCTCCTCTTTCACGAAGCACACTGGCTACGCGAACTACCTTCGTGAACTGAGAGCAAAGAATTTTCTTTGAAATCTCTCTGCTTCTCTTGAGGGGGTTGAACTCTATTTATAGGCAATTCCACCAACCCTCGACCCTTCCATGTGAAGTCAGCGCCATGTCATCGCCAATCATGAAGCTCTGAAATTTCTGTTGGAATTATCTCAAAATCGCGAAGCACCTTAGAAATTATCAGATCGCGGAGCTCGTCGTAATCACAGAGCATTCCGTCAATTACCTCGCGCCGCCGCCGTGAAGATTGCTCGTGTTTCCTTTCAAAAATGCCGTTCACGAAGCTCATCATAAACGTAAATCATCACCATTTACATTTTTCTTCACTTTGTGAAATCCAATCCATGAAGCCTATCTTCGTGAAACTCATGCCTTTTCCATATTAAAAAAAGATCTTCATGGAAATCCTATTTTCGCGATGCTCACCAACCTCCAAATTTTGGACCCCAAAAATCATGAAAAACACTGGAAAATGGTGCCATCTTGTACTGATCTTTTGTACCACCTCCAGATTGTCCATTCCTTTGTCATTGTTCTTTGTCAACATTGATTGTCAATAATATCTTTAGAACTTGACAATTCACCATGGAAACCTGATTTGTCAACAAACATAATCAACCAAAAAATACTTCAATGTTACCTTGAGGGATTTTTTCCCAATAGATAAAACATGATAACTTTACAATTTCATTTAAATAAATAGAGAATCAAAAAATCCCCTACGAAAATGGATTCAACGTTCTTCACACAAGAACATACCAACATCAAAAATCTCAGTCACATCCCCCGTAAAAAGCTGAATCCCTCCAAGGATACCAAAACACAATTACACTAATACTGAAAAAAATCCATTATAAACACGAAGATTAACCACTATCACATGGAAATAAGAAATGTTATGTTCCAGATCAAAGAACCATGAGAGAAGAGTTAGAAACATACCTTCAATCAACATAGAACGAAGATGGGAGGATAATAATTGATCCGCATTAAAGGAAATCCAAAACACCAAAGGAGATAACCACTTGATATAGGAAATTGAGAGAGTTAAAAAGGGTTTGGGAAAAAACATGAGGAACTATAACATTTAAATATGTGTTACACAGGGGTTTTACATGGTGTGAAACCCTTACACATCGTATAAATATTGATTTTCAGATGTCACTGAAAAACTCATCACCTTAAATGAATTAATCATGAATATTTACACATCATGTAGAACATTGTGAATTGGCACTTCATGACCCATGAACCACACATACACGAAGTGAAACCTATACACATCATGTATTCTCTCTACTTCTATATTTTTTATAATCCAACTCCTCCAGACAATCTCTAGGCCTCCTCTAAGCACCATGGGATTCTGAAATAAGAAAAGGGTTAGGCTAGATGGATCCTAGCCCTCACATTAGATAAAAAAAATCATCCTCAAGAATCCAAAACCAAACCTATAGAGAAAAAAATGGGTTGTCTTAATTGCCACCCCATGAGATACATCTCAAAGATATCGCCATCATAGGAGCTCAACCACCTCATCATTGGAACAAGCATGAAAAACATGAAATAGAAATAACTAGATCCTTAACAGTCTCTCAGGGGAGATATATCTCAAATGAGATTAAATCCATAAAAAGCACAAGAGGAAACCATATTCTAAACCAAACAGGTCAATATCCCAAAGAGAATAATGTTACAAGATAATATCTATACATAAGACATCTTGGGGTATTGAGTGCGCATCTGCGACTTAGGTTACTTGGTACTCTCCTCCATTACACTATGCCTCCATAATACATGAACCAAGGGAATAACACGACAACATATCACCTTATATTAGTAATCATGGATCTCTATATGCTACTCCTCAATGGAAAAATCACCGCTAACATCGATCTCACCCCAATTGATGACATTAAAGTCATATTGAAGATAAAAACAGAGCTAAAACATGTGAAAAACATCATGTATCTAACTCATCTATGGTGAAAGTTCTATTATATATTCCACTTCTCCATCATGAAATAACACCTCAAAAGGTACAACAAACTAGAAAGAAATCTTACTCCCATGACCAAACCTTCACTACCCTGATGGAGAGTAACCTTTAGAAACACATAGTCTCAAAAATAGAACTTCGGAGGCCTCCTACTATAATCAGTATAGAATTCATGAATATCCTACGTTTCCTTCATCCTATCATGAATTACTAGAATCATATTTTTTGTAACATATACTAATTTCACCATAAGAATTTCTGACTCTCCATCCCCAATCTAGGACAATGGAGAATGAGAATTTCATCTATAAAAAGATTCAAATGATTCTATACTAATGGTGGAGTGGAAACTATTATTTTAAGAAAACCCCACCAAGGGAAAGTTCCTTATCCTCAAACCTCTAAAATCTAGGACAAAAGAGTGTAACATATATTTAAGATCATGGATATTCTGCTCTATCTAACCATCCAGATACATATGAAAAGCAGTGTCAAGGAATAACTAAGATCCAAAATCATGATAGGGACTTATCCACACCCTAGAGATAAAATGCGGGTTTTGATCAGAGATTATTTTCCTTGGAACTCTGTGGAGTTGTACCACCTCCTCTAGATACTTCCTCAATAAAACCTCCACTGATATCAGCTCCCTAATTTCTATAAAGTGGTCATATTTCATCAAAAGATCCACTATCACCCATATAGAATCATAGCCTCCCCGAGTTCAAGGTTAACAGGAAAGTAAGTCCATTGATATGTCCTCCCAATTTCACTAGGGAAAATAAAACGGCTAGAGAAAACCTCTAGGAACATGGTTCCCAGCCTTCACCTTGTAGAAGACCAAAAATTAAGAAACAAACTATGAAACTACATGCTTCAACCGAGGCCACCAAAACTAATATCTTAAATCTTGGTACATATTTTTAACGTTGGGATATAATTCTAAAGTTTATCTATGGAAATCAAGGAGATCTATTTCACACATCACTGAGGGGATGGAAATTCTTCCCTAGAACAATATCTAGTGTTTCCCATCCTGAGACCAACCATCATGGGAATCAATAAAAAAACTCAGTCTCTCCATTCCTCCAACTCATAATCCCCTAACTGAGACTCCTCCACTAACTTCACCAAAGAAGACTGCATCACCATCTGGAAAAAACAACATCTACCCCAAACCTCTCCCATATCTATATGCATCACTAATAATTCTTTCATCACTCTCCAAGAATCCCTAGATTCACACATGACATTAGAACATGAATTATTGTTCAATACATTAGTAAAAAAAATTCCTTTCCTGCCTTATAAAAAACCTCAAATTCTTAATCCTACAAGAATTCCATCCACCGTTGGTGATGCAAGTTCAAGTAACACTATGAGAAGACATAACTCTGGCTCTTATGATCAGTAAAACCCAAAAAACACCCACAAATAAGGTAATGTCACCATAACTTCAAGGAAAACACAAAAATAGTCATTTCAAGAACATGGGTGGAATAGTTAAGATAATGGGGATGTAACTGTTAAGACACATTAAGAACAAATGATATCTACTACATCAAAAAATAGCCCAATTTAAGATGTGAAGAATCACAAAAAACCTTTAATTAAACTCCCTTTGCTGGAAAACAAATGTTTAGAGCACTAACCATATTCTTCTTTAGGTACTCAAAATACTTCTGACACTAGCCAGTCCAAAATAACACCAAATACTTCTTGTTCATGGATATTAGAGGATTTTTAACATGAGATAAGTTGGATATGAAACTCCTATAATAGCTTGAAATATGAAGGGCACTTCGTACCTCTAACACTATCTTGGGGGATGCAAAAGAAACAACCACCAATATCTTTGATGGATCTACAACTACTCCCTGATGGGATTCCACATTCTCTAAGAAACTGACTTTAAGAGCCCAAAAATAACACTTATAAATCTTCTCAAATAGATGCTCATGATTATGAACTACCAAAATAGAACATAGATTCTCTGCATGCTCCTCCTAAAAAATAGAGTACTCAAGGATTTCATTAATGAGAACCACCAAAAAATTATCTAGGAACTCTCTGAACACTGGATTCATTAACCCGATGAAAATGGTCAGATCATTATTCACACCAAATGACATCACAATGAACTCATAATTCCTATGAAAAAAATAGAAAAGCAGTCTTATGAATATCCTTATCCTTCATCTTCATATGAGGATATATTGACAAAAAAATCGATCTTTAAGAACCAAATATATCCTTACAAATAATAGAATAAATCATCAATTCATAGATGAGGATAATAGTTCTTTAATTTCACTTGGTACAAGCTATTATAATAGATACAAAGTTACAAAATACCATCAACCTTCTTCACAACCAAAACTAGTGCACCCCATAGTGACACAATTGGCTGAATAAAACCTTACTGCAACATATAATCGAGCTGTACTCATTTCTCCTGCAACCCAAAAGATACCATACTATATGGAGATAGAGAAATATGAAAAACTCAAGGATATAGATGGATCCCAAACTCAATCTCCCATCAAGGGGGTAACACTATAAACTCCCATGGAAATACATCGAGGTAATTTTCTAAAACCATAGGAGAAACTAACTAATACACCTATCACGAAATCAGTATCATCTTGGAAATAAAATATGAAAAGGGTGTAACATGCCTCCAACCCATCAGAGGGTTTCCCTCTCCAAAGAACACCACTGAATCTCCATCATCTTCATAAAATACAACATGCCTATCAAAGAAATAAATTATATACTTCACTTAATACAACCTATTCATTCCAATGATTATGTAATATTGCTATATTTTTTAGTTAGATGAAGTATCCCCAAGAGTGGTGTTTCCCCAACACTAGCTCACAATCTATACATACTTCATACAAGTCATCTCGAACTAAAACTAGTGTAGTGAACGCTAAGGGCACTGGAAGAATATCTACCTCAATTCCTAATGTATGGTAGAGGGTAGGTTATATAAATGATAAAATCTACCTTGAATCAAAAAAATCATGTAACCACATAGAAAACAAGAAAAGGGTACCTCGAATGATATCGGGATCACCCGATGATGGAAACACTAAAGCATGAAGCGGACTATGACATGCTCCAAAACAACTCTGAACCTGATGAATACCACATAAAAAATCATTCTATATTATATGAGGATATGAATTATCTTGGGGAAGTAATATGACCTCCCTATATCCTCTATGCTAATCCAAAACTGGAACAACCTGTTGCTTCTACCTCGACTAAAATTGCCTCAATAGAGGACCTGGAGTGGAACACCTAGCACACACTAACTGCTTAGAATGGCCGGGCACTGTCTCCACTAATTACCTATACCTCCATAAGAAAAAAAATTCCTCTTATACCTTGGAATAGTTCTGAGAGATACCACTTCTAGAGAAACAAGATGATGAGGATTGGGACCTACCCACAACTAACCAAAAACTCTTTTTTCTAGGCAACCGGGAACCCCAAAGCATAACTCTAATTCACGATGAATATTAATGAATTTCCTCTCTAGAAAATTTGGTTTTGTCTAGCATAATATACATAATATATTATCTCACCATCACCTCAAGGTATATATTCAACATAAACTATGTGAACTTTCGTTGGATCTATGGATGAAAAACTTGCTAAAAATGCCGATCCCTAGCCTCCTCATTTGGAAACAGGTCTGAAGAATATTATAGATAGGTCCAAAAACAGATCCCAAACTCTCTCCTGTTGGAAATACCCTATTTAAGGGTAAGAAGCTCATGGAGACTAGATGCCTTTGCAGTCAAAGAAAGAAACTATGATTCAAACTAGTCTTGAAAATTCTCCCATGGGACTATTGACTCCTTGAAATTCCTATGGATCAAAAAACCACCAATGACTCGCTACTCCATGCAACATCTTCATATCCAAAGAAACCTAGTTCTCTTTCTGAGGATGGATCAAACTAAAAGCTACCACACCCTCCTCCAACTAGTCTTCTGGGATTGAATCTGAAATAGAGTTCTAATACTTCTATAGACTTTGGAACTAAAAATCTTCAATTGTCTATCTCTATTTGTCATCATCGTCAACCTCCACTCTATGAAGATCTTATGGCACATCTTGCTGAACATATTTGGGGTGAACTTGATGTAGAAATTGACCTGGATCCATGCATTAAAAAAGAACAAACTTTTAGAACTCCTAAACTTGGAATATATAATATTTAACATTAATTAATTAATTATTTTGTTGTCTTGTTAAGATTTTAACAATTCCCAAGGTCTAAACATTTCAAGTAAAGATGAAAATAAGAATTATCCATGATCCTTTCCCAGTTCTCTAACCAACAACAAGTATCACTTCATTTAGTGGGCTCAAAAAAATTAAAGGTCCATGAATCAGATCATAGGGGGGCCTATATACCTGTGTCTTAGTTAGTCTCCTATGTTCACATTTCTCACTAAACTTAGATAACACTATTTCTCAATGAACTCATGCAATATAACATGTTCCTAACTCTAAAATCTATCTTATCATTCAAATTAAACAAATAATACCACTTTTTCAAGACCCCTCCCCCCAAATAGTACCATGTCTGGGACAAAAATGAGGGAAGGGAGATAGTGACTACTTGAGCCCTGCCTCTAGTAGGCCCTGAGTTGCTGGCTAGCACTGAGGGTAAAATAAGCATACAGATGGGAGACATTACCCTTTAAAAGAATATTAATTAGAGATAGATAATACAGATAAACCAATCAAAACCACCTCAAACATATATAAAATAAATCCCAAGTGCATTCATGAAATATTATGTAAGAACCCGAGTTTTTAGAAACGCGTCAAAACCCAGCCCTGTTTAAACTTTTGACTGGTTTTTGAGAAGTCTGGAAAATCTGGGCAGTTTCTAGAAATTTCCAGACTACACGCCTTGTACTTTAAGTACACGTCGTGTATGAGTTACCCGAGTGACTGGCCGTGTGCTCGCCGAGTACATGCCGTGTGAAGACCGTGTAGAACTTTCCTACTACACGGCGTGTATTTATAGACACACCATGTATCCCTTACCCGTGCGAGGCCAGGTACATGTCATGTGGTGCCCAAGTGTAAATTTCCATCTACACGGCATGTTTCCTTCCTTGACACGCCGTGTACCCTTGCCCCGTGTAGCGGCCGAGACCCTGGTCGTGTGTTGACCGTGTACACGGTCCAGGCCGTGTGCTGGACTCCGCTTAAGTTAGAGTACGGAAACACATATACACGGCGTGTACTTTGTAAATACACGACGTGTACTTTTTTTATTTGATCGATCGAGGCTTCATCGCGCCTCATTCCCAGATTTCAATTCTTCTTTCCCTTTGGATGAACAGTTCGTCCGAGAACTCCAAAAAAACTCAAACCCTTCCAGAATCTCCGTACGACCTCCGTTATTCGATCCGTCAGTGGCAACGGGACCACATCGGAAAGGCTAACACCACCCACCCTTCTTCATCCTTGATTCCTCACCTATTTCTCCGCATATTCCATCCGAACAGAATTGATGGATTTGACAGAAACCCAGATCTACCGTGACTCAGTCCGATTTAGAGGCTGAAATCAAAAGAGTTTCATCGTACGAGTACGAGGTGGGTGGTTCATACCTTCTTTCGTGTTTTCGTAGGCAATTTGGGGTTGCGACCTTCGGGCGCGACATCGGGTGTTGAGCGGGACCCTATTTATTTGTTTTTATTTAATTATCTGTATTGTGGAATGCCTCTGGGTATTCCCTAACCCTGTTGCGATCGAGCGAGACCGGGTTAGAGGTCGTTGCTCGTTTAGGGCAATTAGGCCGAGGGTGCCAAAATGTGTGTGAATTGGACCATTGTTTAAACTATTGTGTTATACTGCTTATTGAATGTCTCGAGTTAAACTGTTTAGTTTAATTGTTAAATCGTGAATGAGTTAGGTGATGGTATGGGATAGCACATGCTAGTGCAATTTGACTATTTAGTAATTGCCTGTTTAAAGTGATGCTTCCAAGTATGAATATACAATGTTTTATATTGCCTGTGTTGAACTGCTTGTTGTGTTGGGAGTGGCCCAGATATATTATTGAGTGATGGGGATCACAGGTTGGGGATTTGGCTCGGGATACTTTGGGTGGTTTCTACCACGGGATTGGGCATCATGGACGTCGGTTGAGGCAGTTGGACTGTCAGGTTGGGCTTTGGCCTAGGTTACTTGGATGGAGAGGCCATCTGACTTGAGCGATAGGTTCGTAGGTACACGAGGTGTCAGAGGTGCTGTGGCTTGGGACATACTAAGGTGATTACCACTCACCGGGTACTTTTGAGTAGTGTGCACACAGATAGACTCCTAGATGAAGTGGTACGACCACTCGCTGGGTAGAGGCCCCAAGTAGATACGGTTAGGTATATTTGGTTTGGGGGTGCTTGACATAGGAAGCCATGTAGAAGGTGAGGAGCCTTCAGGAGAGAGCTTTGAGGCAGTCGGGTTGGGGGCAGAGGCTCACCATGATTTGAGGGCAGGCATCATTGTCCCTCAGGTTATCTTTTGGGGACAAGTATCGTTGTTCCTCTGGATGTTGTGGTATGGTCAGGATGAGCTTTCGAGCTGGGTTCTGACAGTTGGGCGTGCCTTCGGGACGTTAGTACTTGAGAAACATGGAGTCAGGTGGCACGAGGTTCTGGGATGCAGATCAGACTTTCCGGCGTTGGCCGAAGCAGGTGACACTTCCTGGTGGCTGCTGAGCACCAGTGAAGTCCTTGTTTACTTTTGGGCATTGCACTATTTATTGTTTTTCTTATATAAGCATGTCTTCCTAAAAACTTATATTAGGTACACACCTCTGGGTGGTATCCTACTGAGACTTGTCTCACACCATACACGGGCCCTTCGGGATGCGTGTAGACTTTATGAAATTGCATGCAGGTAGAGGGTCAGCCTCAGGAGCTGGACTTTAGTGCTGTTGACTTGGAAACTAGCATGGACCTTGAGGTCGTGCCATACTGGTGTTACTTGTTCAGTATTCTTTTCTCGCATCAGCATGTTTACTTTATATTATAGCTACTACTGGTTATCTATTGGTGCCATTATATATGTATTGATTTGTATGACTTACTTGGATGCATGCTTGGTTGTTTTAGCAGTTATTGCAGTGGATTCCTGGAATGATGTTTTGTTACTCTCCGCTAATGTTGTTTCTATATTGCTTCCACTGTTTATTGTTTTTGAATGTGCTTCCACTTTGCGGGTCTGGTTCGAGTCTGCTGAGTCATTTATTTTCGCTGCATATTTTATTTTATTACTTGGACCAGCACCTTTAATTCCTTTGAGAGGGTATAGCCTCCCCAATATAACTATTCAGACCCTCATTGCTAGTCAGAAAACTTTGGCGTTCAAGGGAGGTGCGCCTAAGGTAGTAACACCCGACCCTTTCAGGACTGTTCGGGTGGCTGGTTGGGTCCGGGTCATTACAAAGTGGTATCAGAGGAGGTCTTCATGACAAGGATTTAGTAGCGTTGCTTTCCTGGCTACTAATGAGTTTGAGACTTCTCTTTTCATTTTCTTCTGGTTTTACTATTTGGGATATGGTAGACTAAAGGTAGGTTGTTGTTGGAACTGGATTTTTGAACACGTGCTTGGGTGCCTGCAGCCCCATGTACGAGGGATGGATTGAGTTACCGGGGGTGGGAATTTCTATTTTCTTTTTTGCTCAGATTACAGTTGATATGATTTCCACCTCGGTGACTCACTTGTTGTGTGATGTTATTGATTATGATATGTAAACCTTGGCCAGAATGGAAAGGGTTGCTTGCTTGGATTTTGATAGGAACATTTTAGGGTATTTCAATTTCATAACTGCACGTATGCTTTGTGAAGTGATAATACCATGTGAATAAAATCAATTTCCATGCTATGCATGCTCTGAAATGTGGATAGGTAAAACTCCTGATAGAATTTCTTGTTTATGGAAATGTATATTCCATGATTTGTATTTTTGTAGAATTGCATGTTGTAGGAAATTTGGGTCTGGATCTTATGAGAGCAGACAGGTACCATGGTTGAGGCAGTGTAACTGTCAGGATTGGGTGACTCGGTCGTCGGGATTGAGGCAACGTTGGTTGTCAGGACGGGAATGGCTCGAGGTACTAATGATACTTGGCTCTGTTGAGGGCAGGTAAGGAGGACATGAGGTCGGTATGCCGTGGGGCATGGGTTGCGGTGAGGGGGAGTAAGGGTAGTTGTTATGCACTGCCTTTTACTGCTTTCCTTATCTACGTAGAATATATTGTTATATAGATTTATGTGGGTCGTCTGACCATTTATGGTATTCAACGGGTTACTTCTTCATGACACGATGGAGCGACAGGTAGGAGAGGATACGGTACCACATGATCAAGTTCAGAATCCGGTGCAGGCAGAGCATGAGCCGCAGGTACAGGATCAGGTTCAAGATCCAGTTTAGGCAGGGCAGCAGCCGGGTTTGGCAGCGTTCGGACCGTGGCTTGACGAGCATCTCCGAGCTATCCTAGTATGCGTCTTGTAGGGGATTGATAGAGACGCATAGGGTATAAATCCTTCTATGGAGTATCTGACATGGGAGTTCTAGTCACAGCACCCGCCGCTTTTTCCGGGTGAGGGTGGTCCACAGGCGGCAGAAAACTGTATAGAGAGTATTCAAATGATCTTTGAGCAGATCGAGACGCCTCCAGGGTGGAGGGTCAAACTAGCGATGTACATGCTGAGAGGACTGGAGAAACATTGGTGGGATGTGCAGGTACAGGCTTGTAGGCACAAGGGACTGGCGTGGAAGGACTTCGAGGACAGTTTCTTCGAGCACTTTTATCTGTAGACGCTGAGGGAAGAGAGAGCTCGGGAGTTCTTGAGTCTTCAGTAGGGATATATGTCCGCCATGGACTACGCATCTACTTTCACAGAGTTGTCTCGCTTTGCACCTGGTATGGTGAGTGATGATGCAGCTAGGGTGAGGCACTTTGAGTATGGCTTACGACACGCCATTCGGGTCCAAGTGAACATCTTCAGGCTGGGTTCTTTCTCTGAGGCGGTGAATCAGGCGCTCATAGCCGAGGGCAATGAGAGAGAGATATCTCGTTTTGGTAGGGTGACAATCCCAGGTGACGGTTTGGAGAGCAGGAAGCGAGGGATAGATGAGTTCCAGTAGGGAGGGAAGGCCAAGGACTTAGCTAGACCACCTCGTGGCAGTTCAGCGGTGGTTTTCTTTCAGTGCGGACAATCAGGACATGTTAGGGCTCAGTGTGATAGGCCCCTGAAGGAGTGCCGGGCCTATGGATAGGTCGGGCATCTGGAGAGGTTTTGCAGGCATCCTTCTTAGACAGTCGACAAGTAGGGACCAGGACAGACTGTGGTGTCAGGAGCTGGTTCAGGTTCGGTACAAGGAGAGGGTAGTCGAGGTTCACCTGCATGCGGGGGATGTGACTGGGATAGCGGGATTCAGCTAAGGGGCCAGTGGCCGGTGACTGGAGCAGCACTGCAGGGAGGTCAGGCATCAGGCAGTCGGGCTTTAGGCCAGGTGCACGCTCTGGAGATGCCAGGGATTGAGCAAGATGGAGAGCCGACGACGGTGGCAGGTACACCGCGGGTGTGGCCGTGAGTTTCTATACTTTCTTTTGGCATGACCTCTTGAGGCATGTCTGGTTGAGTGCACAGACTGCACATGATACTTATGGACTAACAATATGTTAGTTAGTGGGATTGGCATCATATTAGATGCTTTTTATGTTTTATTTATATATTTGAGATGCGTGGTATCAGGAGCATCAAGGATGAAGGTTACTTGAGGTGTCGTGGGCATTGAGGCATCGTGGATACGGGTTACTTGAGGTGCATGGCACCGGGTTTGAATTGAGCGTCTATTAGATGTAGGACCTCAGGGAGGCAGACACCGATGCAGTGAGAGTTACGTTGGGTGTCGGAAGCAACACGTGAGCACCGAGGAGGTGCAGGGGTGATGATGCGTCACGGGAGGACCATGGGTCCGAGAAATAGGTCGTTGGGCCTTATTTGTTTATTTTTTTGCTTTGAGATTTGTTCGGGTTGAGACCAAGTAGGCGATTCCTAAGGTGGGGAGCCCTTTTTAGGAATTTAGCCAGAACCTTGAGACCGGGGTAGTCTGGGTTGTTTAACCGAGATGGGCATGTTCGGTGCCATTTCCCGGTTTCGTTTGGTAGCTCGGGGATGAGCTACGTTAAGGTGGGGAGTTTGTAAGAACCTGAGTTTTTAGAAACGGGTCAAAACTCAGCCCTGTTTAAACTTTTGAATGGTTTTTGAGAAGTCTAGAAAATATGGGCAGTTTCCAAAAATTTTCAGACTACACGCCGTGTACTTTAAGTACACACTTTGTATGAGTTACCCGAGTGACCAGCCATGTGCTCGCCGAGTACATGCCATGTAAAAAGTTTCTACTACAGGAAATGTATTTATAGACATGCCATGTATCCATTACCCATGCGAGGCCAGGTACTTGTCATGTGGTGCCCAGGTGTAAATTTCCATCTACACGGCGTGTAGCCTTCCATGACATGTCGTGTACCCTTGCCCCATGTAGCAGCCGAGACCCTGGCCATGTGTTGACCGTGTACACGGTCCAGGCCATGTGATGGACTCTTCTTATGTCGGAGTATGGAAACACATATACACGGCGTGTAATTTTTAAATACACACCGTGCACTTTTTTTATATTTGATTGATCGAGGAATAATCGCGCCTCTTTCCCAGATTTCCCTTCTTCTTTCCCTTTGGACGAACAATTCATCCGAGAACTCCCAAAAAACACTAACCCTTCCAGAATCTCCATACGACCTCCGTTCTTCGATCCATCAGTGGCAGCGGGACCGCATCGGAAAGGCTAACCCCGCGCACCCTTCTTCTTCCTTGATTCCTCACCTGTTTCTCCACGTATTCCATCCGAACGGAATTGCTGTATTTGACGGAAACACAGATCTACCGCGACTCAGTCCGATTCAGAGGCTGAAATCAAAGTAGTGTCATCGTACGAGTACGAGGTGGGTGGTGCATACCTTCTTTTGTGTTTTTGTAGACAATTTGAGGTTGCGACCTTCAGGCGCAACGTCGGGTGTTAAGAGGGACCCTATTTATTTGTTTTTATTTAATTATCTGCATTGTGGAATGCCTCTGGGTATTCTATAACCCCGTTGGGATCGAGCGAGACCGGGTTAGAGGTCGTTGCTTGTTTGGGGTAATTCAGCCGGGGGTGCCGAAATGCATGTGAATTGGACCATTGTTTAAACTATTGTGTTATACTTCTTATTGAATGTCTCGAGTTAAAATGTTTAGTTTAATTGTTAAATCTTGAATGAGTTAGGTGCTGGTATGGGATAGCACAGGTTAGTGAAATTTGACTGTTTAGTAATTTCCTGTTTAAAGTGATGCTTCCAAGTATGAATATGCAGTGTGTGATATTTCCTGTGTTGAACTGCTTGATGTATTGGGCGTGGCCTAGATATATTGTTGAGTGATGGGGATCACAGGTTGGGGCTTTGGCTCGGGATACTTTGGGTGGTTTCTACTACGAGATTGGGCGTCATGGGGGTCGATTGAGGCAGTTGGACTATCAGGTTGGGATTTGGCCCGGGTTACTTGGATGGTGATGCCATCTGACTTGAGCGACATTTTCGCAGGGACACGAGGTGTCAGAGGTGTTGTGGCTTGGGACATACTGAGGTGATTACCGATCCCCGAGTACTTTTGAGTAGTGTGCACACAGATAGACTCTGAGATGAGGTGGTATGACCACTCGCTGGGTAGAGGCCCCCGATAGATGCTATTAGGTATATTTGTTTTGGGTTTGCTTGCCATAGAAAGCCATGTGGAAGGTGAGGAGCCTTCGGGAGATAGCTTTGAGGTGGCCAGGTTGGGGGCAGAGGCTTGCCGTGATTTGAGGGCAGACATCGCTGTCCCTCCGGTTATCTTTTGAGGATAGGTATCGTTGTTCCTCCAGATGTTGTGCTATGGGAAGGTTGAGCTTTCGAGCTGGGTTATGACGGTTGGGCGTGCCTTCGGGACGTCGGTACTTGAGACACATAGTGTCAGGTGGCACGAGGTTCCGGGCTACAGATTAGACTTTCTGGCGTTGTCCGAAGCCGGTGACACTTCCTAGTGGTTTCTGAGCACCAGTGAAGTCCTTGTTTACTTTTGGGAATGACATTGTTTGCTGTTTTTATTATATAAGCATGTATTCCTGAACACTTATATTAGGTACACACCTATGGGTGGTATCCTACTGAGACTTGTCTCACACCCTACACAGGTCTTTCGGGACACGTGTAGACTTTATAAAATTACGTGCAGGTAGAGGGTCAGCCTCAGGAGCTGGACTTTAGTGTTGTTGACTTGGAGACTAGCATGGACCTTGAGGTCGTGCCGTGCTGGAGTTACTTATTCAGTATTCTTTTCTTGCATAAAAATGTTTACTTTATATTATTGCTACTACTGTTTAGCCATTGGCGCCATTATATATGTATTGATTTGTATGAGATTCTTGGATGCATGCTTGGTTGTTTTAGCAGTTATTACAGTTGATTCCTGGCATGATGTTTTGTTACTCTCCATTGCTGTTGTTTCTATATTGCTTCCACTGTTTATTGTTATTGAATGTGCTTCCACTCTGCGGGTCTGGTTCGAGTATGCTGAGTCATTTATTTTCACTGCATATTTTATTTTATTACTTGGACCATCACCTTTAATTCCTCTGAGAGGGTATAGCCTCCCCACTATACCTATTCAGACCCTCACAGCTAGTCGGCAGCCTTTGGCGTTTAGGGGAGGTGCGCCTAAGGTAGTAACACCCGACCCGTTAGGCACTGTTCGGGTGGCTGGCCGGGTCTGGGTCGTTACATTTTATTTAGTACTATAACAACAGAAAGGAAAACTACAAGTACCAAAAGGTAAAGATGTTAGTGACCACAAAGCCCAATGAATTCTTGCAAAACTATAATCTTGTAATAACAAGTCTGATTTCCAACCTACTATTATTGACCTTGAAAATAGTTTATATATGTGTTGGGTGATAATAGAATTATACTAAATAGGATCCTCCCCAGATCCTCTCATGAAAAAGTTAAATAAATCTTATTAAACCATAGTGAACAATAGTGAAACTAAATCAACACCTAAAGAGATATACCAAGTTTCCAGCCTCATCATGTATAACTCTCACCAAGTATCACATACAAGGGAGCATATAATATAGTAATTAAAAATCAAGGGTACCCCTCTCACAATTATCCACTTGTTTACCACTCTATCCCAATGTCGTACATCCTAAGCCACATCTCTCCAAAATAATCTAGCCAAAGGACACCTGGGCAAGGCCATAAAACTTGAACTTCATGAATCACATCATCACATCATCCCAAATAAAATTAATATATATAGTAACCAAGTAGTTTTCAGAATATACCATAGACCGTATGACATGTATCACACATAAGGTACTATACCTCAAGCCATCATAGTCTATACACCAAGTAATAACCTCAATCCATCACAACCTATACACGTCATACCTACAACAATACTTTGGAGACTATATTAGGGGATACTTGTGTGTGAATAACAAAAATACATTACAAACCTCTATACACATATATAGGGAAACTAACTATTCTAGATACTAGTACAAGTAACTACCAAGAGAAGAGAGTGGGGCCAGAGGAGGTAATTATGCATCCATCCTCCCACCAAGAAGTTGGGGGTAACTCGCTCCTAGGGTTTATTGAGTGTCAGTCACCCTAACCAATATGGGTGGGTTAGTTTATGAAATCATAGAATATACAAGATAATATAGGTCACCATCACACTATGGGAATAAAAAGTCTTAGTCTCAACTGCAGTAAACATCACTCAGACTCCCATCTGCCACTACTAAGACCAAATATCCTATAAGCACACGAGCATTTAAAAGAGAAACACTAATTACATCATTTCACTCAAAAATTCACTTCTCATTAATTAATTAATTAATTATCAATTAATTAACTATTAACATTATTTTATATTAAATTTCATTAATCATCAAAGTAAATTATTTTCCCTCCAGGCATAATCTAAAAAAGTCCATGGTTTACCAAGATTAACATCTTTTCAATAATTTCATTCCAACAGAAACAAACCCCATGGGTTAATCATTTATTATTCATCTTTACTTTCCATAATAAAAGTAATCTAGGAAAACCATATAAAGATACAAATAAGAGGAAAACAATCAACCAAGCACACCCAACCACCTCATGTAGTCAGGAAATGATTGTAGATAAAATAAGATACCTAGACATCAACTATTAAACAAATTCATAAGTGATAATCCCATCTATTAGAATCACATAAAAAATGGGTAAGGCCATATTCAACCCATTCCATCACATTTGATATCATCCTTGACATCCACATGAAGATCCTAATGTATCTCTCAATCACATGTGTCAAATGCCGCCACATCATCCAGGTCTCCCCACTCTATGTCACATCATCCATCCCAAGCTTAACCATCCTAGGATCATATCACATATTCTCTTACCTACCTCATATCACATCACATAGAAAAGATCGCATCTAGATAACATCACAAAAATAGTAGGAACAAACAAGCACAGTCAGTAGGGTAACTGATCCCCCACAACAAGGAATTTATCCTTCACATGAAAACAAGATATCACAACTTCAAACATGAGGAACTTAGACCTTCACAAGAAAAAAAGAAAATCATGCCTGAACTTTTATCTTATCAAACAATTTTTTTATTAAATCACGAAAAAACCAATTTATTATTCATAGGTTTCAACTATGGGAAACCTAAGGCATAAAGATATAAAAAACTTTCAAAAGATACACATGTTATCTACATTAAAACAATTATCCTAATCATGTATTTTATTATTATCAACAAAAAAGAATTATCATGCTTCCCATTATTTATTAATTCCATCTACACATGGAAGATCACATTTAATTAAACATGCACACTAGCATAAATTTGATCATCATCAAATGAAACTCCTGATTATAACTATCCATCTTATTTAATTTTTAAGAAAATTAATCAATTTATTATGGCTTTAAATTCCTTTTCAATTTCAACAAGAACAACAAGACAATCTATAGAATAAATAGACACGATAAAAAGAATAATATACATAAACACTATCTATAAAATCAAGAGACAAACTGTTATAATGGTAAAAAGAAACAACACGAAATTACTACTACCAATTATTTATTAATCCAGTTAAATAATTACTAGGTCAAATCCATTTCATTCATAAGGGATAATCCATTACAACTTTACAATTTCATGTAAATTAATATAAAAACAAAAAAAATACCCTACCTTAAAGGCATTAATGTTCTTCATATGAGAATGAACCAATATCATAGATCCTGATCACCTCTCTCACAAGAAGTTTCACCCCTTCAATAGAACCATGAAAGAACCACACCAATTAAAACCAATAAAAACATCATTAAAAACATATATATGAACTTCTATCACATAGAAATAAGAAACAAGTGGATCCAGATCGATGAACCATGAGAGAAGACATTGAAAATATATGATATCACTATACATCAAAAAAGAAAGGCTATGAATTGATCCCCATTGAAATAATTATAAAATGCCAATCGAGAGTTCTACTAGACACTAGAAATTGAAATAATTAATATGGTTTGGGGAAAAACCCAAGGAGTTGCAGCACATAAAGGCGTGCTGCATAGGGGATTTATATAGCATGAAACCCTTTCACATCATGTAAATAACGGGGTTCAGAAATAATTGAAAAACGCATCCCCTCATATTAATTAATCCTAAATATTTACACATTGTGTAGCACCCTATGAACCAGACCTTCACAAGCCTTGAACCACACATACATAATGTGAAACCTTTATACATCATGTAGCCTCTCAGCTTCCAGATTTTTAATAGCCAACACCTATATACCTTCCTTAGGCCACCTCAAAGAACCAACCATTTTGGATGAAAAAATTCATCTATTTCACATTCTATGAAAATTTATAGTAAATTATGTCTTTATTTAAATAAGTTTTTCCAGAAAAAAAATTAAAATATAAAGAATATTTGATTATGAGACCATAAATCACATCATGGCAGCTCATACTATATTGTAGTTTAAACAAAAATGGAAATCTAAACAAACATCACAAATCATTTTTTTAGCTTTATAATCACACTTTTTTTTCTAAAAAAAATTAGACACCCATTTTCCCTTTTTAATTTTCAAATTATTCCATTTAAACACATTTTTACATATAATTATATAATAATATTCACAATTTTAATATACTTTCACCGATAACTTATAAAAAAATTATTATGAAATATTCATCAACTTTACATATCAATTTTCTTCACTTTAAAATAAATTAATACTAACTAAAACTAATTAATTCTATTTAAAAATAGTAATTTCTAATATAACATAAATTAAATTAGTTAAAACATGAAAAAACTAAACAAATTCCTCAAAATTGATGCTTTTATCATATGAAAATCAGAAAGTATTACATCATGGTAAAAATTAAAACTATTAAAGGAATAAATTAAGAGGATGATAGGAGAGAAGATGAGATAAGTGTAGAGGAGAGGTTAGAATATTAATATGTTGAGGAAAACTGGAAGGAGCGTATATATAGGTTAGATTAGTAGTGATGAAAATACTTGTGATGAGAATACCCTTACAAAAAAGTATTATTTATGATGGGGACCATCATAAATAGTACCCATGATAAATAATGGTGTTAGTGATAAATTTTTTTTACAATGAAACCCATCATAAATACTATTTTTCCGACACATTATTTGTGATGGGTTATAAATTTCCATCATAGATAACTATTATGACAAATAGTATTCATGACGGGAGAAAATACCCATTACAAATAACAATTTATTCAATTTGGTGCACCCATGCACTAAAGGTATTTGGGATGAGAAACCTTTCTTGTCACAAATAATTGTTTATTTTTGGATATTTGCGATAGGAAACAAATCCCATTAGAAATAGTCCCACTGTAATACATAATTGCGATGAGCGATGAGTCCATTGAAAATAGCTCATCACAAATACCCATTTTACATATAGTCATAATTATTCCAATGATATTGGAATATTTATCCCCCTTTACATAATATTTATCATCTAAATAAACATTATTTATAGTATAAAATCATGATATTAAACACAAATAATGTCAAGTTACACACACCAAAAATTTACTAAAAGTCATATAAGAACATCACGAGTCAAGTAAAACCAAATTAAATTTAGAGTCATTAATTTCTACCATATTTATTTAATATTAATCCCACCATTATTTTTTATAAAAACTATACTATTCATTATGTCTCAGTATGCTTTAGGATACCAATTTACATAAGACATTATTAAAATTCATCAACAAATCATCATAATTAAATATAAAAAATTCATACCAATTATTGAAAATTAATATATAATATTTATATTAATTTTTCAATATAAATAGCCATTCATGATTCATTAAATATTGTAAACAACAAAAAATAAAAAAAAAATCATAAGCTAAACAACACAAGAAGGTAAGAGACCACCTTCCATAGATTAGACGAACAAGCTATAAAAGAACAACAAAAAATCAATACAGTGAGGGTCCAAACATTGAGTAGATTCCAAGAACATCCAAAAAATCATGAAAAAGCACAAAAAATAGATTAGGCAATAATACCAATAAAAAAATGTATAAAAAATTAAAAAATCAATTAAAAATGAGAAACGAATAACATACCTTTTTTTGAGGATTGATTCATTCCAAAGATTCAATGGAGCCCACAACAGAATTCAACTTCCGTGAGAGATTTAACAGTGTGATGAAGATGAAATCTCTATTACAATTATTTTAAAAGAGGGGACGTTTTTTTGGGTGGATATATATATATATATATATTAGGTGTTTTGGTGTTCAATTACATTCAAAAACACACACACACTACACACACAGGCAGGAAATACATGCCATAGCCCCCCCAAGGGGATAACCTAACCATCAAGCTTTAATTATTTAGTACATGGACCATAGGCCTAGTGGTCATGAATCCCTTTAAATGACTCGAAATCCTAGTGAAGGGTTGTGCCTACATTATCTTTCCTACATCACCACATGCATAGTATTGTAATATTACCTGTTCTCAATAGTGTTTGAACATATGACCACTTAGATGCCAAGTAAGAGCCTTTACCACTCGGGCAGAGGCTCGCTGACATCAGTGGTAAAATAGAAAGTGCTAAAATAACCACTGATAAATCATAGAATTATTAACACTAATTGTTAATCGATGATAAAGATACTTTTATCAAATGATCAATACAACTTTGATAAATACTATAGAAAAAAATAAAATTAAAAAATTAATTTAAAAATAAAAAATTACTAATTATTTAAAATTGAATATTAAAATTTACTTTATAATAGAAATGTAAATATTAAAAATAAATAAATAATATTATTTATATTAAATGTATTAAAAAATTCGATAACATTATGATAAATGGTCATTGAGATCCCTGAACAATTGGTCATGTGGTTCTTATGAAGGATACCAATAATGACCGCTAATTTCTCATTGACCACCATTAATCACGAACACCTTATTTTATCCATCGAAGACATACTACCCTCCATGATTTTTACATGAAATCATGTTAATGAAGGCACAAGTAAATGTCACCTCCCCTCTATACGAGGACCCACAAATGTGTTTGTTTTTTGTGTTTTTTTAAATTTTTTAATTAAGACTAGGTCAATTTTTTTGAAAGATATTGCAAAAAGTTGACAAGACCCTTACCACCTTTTAGTTAACTAGAAAGGTGGAAGAGGCCCTACTGCATTTCCATAAAAAGAAAAAAATTATTTTAATCATACATATTTGTATATTTATAAATATATAGGTTTGTATATTATGATATATACGTTGTGTTTATTTTATTTTGTTTTGAATCATGTCATTAATATTTGAAAATGAAAATGTTATGTTTTTAAGAAATGAATTTTTTGAATGAAAATATATTTAACTTATTATATTTATGATTTTGTTTATTTTAAATTATGTTTTATTTTCAATTATTTCTCTGTATGTATCGTTACTTTCTAATGAAACTAATCTAATCATTTCGGTTCCTATGTATCTTGTTAGAAACCACTTATATAGGGTTTTATTATACATTTTTTTATTTAAATACTATTTTTTTTATCATTATTACATTACTATACTACCATTATTCATTATAAATATATACATTATATATATATATTGGTATATACTTACTGTACTCTTTTCTTTCAATCTTCCCATTCATTTATTTCAATTAAACTAATTAGAACACGAGGATTTTCAATGATAATAAAACTACTATTCATGATTCCCTAATTGAATCAATTTCATATCAATTTATCAAATTATTATATTTTGTTATGGTAAAACTTCATTTCAAATGATATGGTAGAAAGAAACGTGCAACTTGAATTAAGGACATGTGAAATGTGGATTTTTTATTCATCCACCATTTCTATTGGACTTGAAGTTCAGTTAGGTCAACATATTTTTTTATTCTTTTCATGACTATTATTATGTTATATTTCTTCCTTTTTAGATTTTGTAAGTCATTCTATTCTATAGAATTAGAATATACTAGTAAATGTTGGTGCTTGAGTAGAAAGTATTCATTTTAGCAGGGTTCAATATTTAGGGTTATTTTAAACTATAATGTTCCAACTTCATCAATATTTTACTGAAAATTAATTTTATAAGAATAATATATTGTTTTTCTAAACCATTAAATTAAATTTATAATCTTTTTTTACATTACTTTAATTTTCAATTATTAATTATATTTATGGAATTATTTTTATTTTAAATTTTTTTTAGTTGTTTAGCCTATGTTTTAATTTTTATTTAGATTGTTTTTATAGTTTATATTTTATAAGAATGTAAAGTTACATAATTTAAATTTAATAATTTTTCCCATGTTTCAAGTAGTTGAATTTTAAATTTTATAAAATATAAAATATAACTGAAATATAAATGAAAATTGAAACAATGGCTAAGCATGTAAAAATCATTGATAGTAAAAAAAGTTCTTCATTTTGACAGATAGAAAACATATAATTGAATGAGTATAGTCACTCTCTATGGTGAGGTTCAATCCCACATGGTGGTGTGTGAATGGGATGCCCGTATCGAGATCTTCAACCACTACGCTGGGGTGGAGTATGATGACTTAGAGAGGGGTGATCCTCGGGCACTGGAACCTCGAATTTTGGGTGCTCTATCTGTGTATCAATGGGAGGAGGTTTCAACTGGATTTCATTCTATGCACCAGATCATTCTTACACTAGGGTAGTAGAAGGACCTGCCATCATAATATGTGGGAACCATATAGCCTATGAAGGACCTGGAATGAAAGGTGAAGGAATAGGAAATAAACCTTGATAGAATATCAAATAATATGAACCTGGATAAAACCATGGATTTTATGCCAATACATATGGATACCATGCCTCCTGATTCACATCCCTAATCACCTGGGGTTTGAATTATAGAGGAATGACCTCTGCCTGTGGAATAGGTGAGGCCTAACATGCAACATGACATGGTGTATGTCTCTGTCATCTTTATGGATCATCAACATTAGCAGCTACTGGAAGAGGTTACTAAGCTAGAAAATATACTCCCTAGGTAGGAAAGTCATCTCCATGGGGTGGAAAATTGAAGATACTATCGTGAACCACATGATAAGATAACATCACCCCCTACGCTGTAACATGGATAACTACCAAGCTAGCAACCTACTCCTCCTATGGATCAGACATCCAGATAATATTTTGTGGTTGAGCATGCTGTAAATAGATTCAAAATGAATTAGAAAATAGTACAATAAAAAACTAATGAAAATTTATTGACTTTCCATATCCTGAATCCCTTTTTCATGTTAAGTAATATACAATATAATATTTAGTCTATACCATGGCTCATACTCTACCTACTTTTAAAGATGGAATCACATCATACATACACTCTCGATCTGAAATAATGCTCATCTGCCCCAGAGGTCGAGATACTGGCCTTGTCATCTATTCTAATAAATATATTGCCTCCAAGTTAGCTTCATAGAATAAAGTTCATGTGACTGTCGTAGTGTAAATGTAATGCACCAAACATAGCCAATCTGGCGCATGACTCTATGAGGCAGGAAACAATCAATAATATGAAAGTGAATGAGAGGAATTATAGTCATAACATCATGAATTCTAGTATTGCAGTATACATGCAACTGGTCCAATAAAGTCGAGTATGGAATCCATGAAATATGAAAATACGTGTGAGATTTTTTAATAATATGTATCACTAAAAACAAAAAATGATGATATTATAAAATTTGTTGGTCAAGGAAAGAATTTATATGCTTACATCATTAGGTAGGAGATTGTCTAACATGAGATGGTATACACCCAAATGGTGTTTCAGAGCACTGATGAAGTGGTGTTCCTCACTCCACTTATAAAATAAAACATCAAAAGTGATAAATAATAAGAAATTAAATTAAATAACTCCAAATAGCATTAGAAACCAATAGAAATGAGTGATCATACTATCATCCATGTAGAGCATCATGTAGCACATGTACAGGAAATTTCTAACAAAAAACAAATGGGTAGAGGGAGGGTATGCGTTCCTATGACCACATCTGAAGAAGGATGGATGATACCCTGAAATCCATGTAATTTGAGTGTCAAGCCATGAATAATTCTCTATAAGTGTAAGATAAGAATTTTGATCCCTAGTTGTGTGTCCCGACCTAATAAAAATCCTCTAGTAGCCATAAATACATCATTTTCACATGAATACCTGGGTAATTAGTGCATAGTTTCCTTCAAATTATCCATAACATATAACCATGGACATGACACATGATAATATGCTCATCATAATCATCGGGTAAATGTGAAACATGCATCTCAATCCACCTCATAGATATCAACCTGCCTTCTGTAGTATTATGATCATAAAAAATTACAACCCCTAGAAATATATGTACAAGATTAGTATAGTTTGGATGGTTGGGTCCAAGAACTATGTCCCTATGGATAGGAAGATCGAGCATGACTGCCACACCCTCAAGGGTGATGATCATATTTCCCTCATGTAGGTAGAATGTGTTTGTATCTGGTCTCCATATCTCAAGGAGGGAAGCAATAAGGTGATGATAAATGAATGTGAGATTAGATACCACAATTATGAAGAAGGAAGAACGACATAGGTATGGTATAATAGTGGTTGGAGGCAACATGTGTTGATGATGGTTTGATCAATGCACCCTGATCCTTCAAATAAGAGGGCCCTCTATCATGATATGGAAAACATGCCTATCCTACTTAGTGAGTAGTATAGTACCCTCAATTTGTATGTAAAAAAATAACTATGTATTAAGTGTAAATTGTAAATATAATTTTATAGTCATAAGAATGTTATGACTGGTAGAATATAATACATGACATGTTTATTCCCAATATTTTATGAAGTTTTTTTACACTACTAGAAATTTGACCTATACCAACACATCTATACCAACAGTTTGTAAAACCCATTGGTATATGTCCCTTTTACCAATGGTTTGGCCAAACCATTGAGAAAATCTCACTTTGAGGCCACTTTTCCCAATAGTTTGAAAAAACCATTGGGAAAGGGTATGGCTTTCCCAACAGTTTTCCCAAACCGTTGGGAAAATCCCTCTTTGAGGCCACTTTTCCCAATGGTTTGGCCAAACCTTTGGGAAAGGGTATGGATTTCCCAACAATTTGGCCAAACAATTGGGAAAAGGCTACTTTGAGGCCACATTTCCCAATGGTTTGGCCAAACTATTGGGAAAGGGTGGGTACCTATCCCAACCGTTCTCAAAACTGCTGGTAAAGGCCTATCCCAACAGTTTTTAGAACCGCTGGGATATGTACCCTTATTTATTATGAGTAAATTTATCAAATATCTTCAAATAAATCAATATATAAATTACATATATATATATATATATATATATCCAAATATATTCACCATGGAAACTCTAGGATAGTGGTAATGTCATTGATATATAACATGGAGGTTGTGGGATCAAATATTCGCTTGAACTTTTTTTATATATAACTATCCCAATGGTTTCTCAAACCGTTGGGATAGACCTATACCAACGGTTTTCAAACCATTGAGATTTGTCTTTCCCAACGGTTTTCTCTAAACCGTCAGGATAGGTCTTTCCCCACGCCAAATCACCCAACGACTTCCCAAACTGTTGGTATAGGCTATACCAACGGTTTGGGGACCTATACCAATGGTTTGGAACCATTGGTATAGGTAATATTTCCATTAGTTTTAACAAAAGAAAATTCCATGTCTTCTTGTTTCTCAAAGCATATTTCTAAATTTATTTTAAATATGTTTTTACCTAGGAAAGGGTGTTTTGTAAGATATAGTTTTATATATTATATATATAAACATTTTGTTTTCATTATCTAAAAGTTCATTAGAAAATGGTGTTCTTTGTAATTTATATATGATTTTTCACATGATGGAATATTTCATCATTATTTTCTCACATGCTTTATTTACGGTTTATCCATGGACAATTTGATTATGCTTTCATGTCACCTCACATATAATTGTCATATTACATTTAAAGTGAATATGAAAGGCCTATTTTTATTTGATAATAAAATTATTCATAAATGTAAAAAATTCTACAAAATGATGGTTCTTATATTAACACCATATAATTAACAATATGAGATGATCAGATTGGAGACAATATATCACTGTGGTTGAGAGTGTGAACTTGATCTAGTAATGATAGGGCATCATTTCCAGTTATGAACTTCTTGATGAAATATGTTGCATCTCAAACTTTTCCCTTATTAATGAGGCCAGTCTATCTCATTCCACATCCTGTTAGACTTTGGACTCTCTTGTTGATTCATCCCATTGATGTCAAGTATCAATATCAACTGGTCTTCAGGCATAGGGAAATATTGAAACTCCACAATAGGTGTCCATGGTGTAACATAACTATTAGAAATGGAATCCATCTGGTACATTGTATCAACGTATGATTACCATGATATTTTCAAAGAGGCACATGCTATAATGGAATGCACACATGGAAGCTTTAATTCCTAGTAGTTTCCTTATTATTATTTCCTATCTTCTAGTAATACTGCCATTTTTTCACTACTGCTAATTTTGATGGGGTCTGAACACTCTGGAACTTCAAATTGAGATTCTCCTCAGTATAAAAGGAACACTTGATAACTAAAATCTTCTTCAATGTTCTTTTTAATCTCTTGTTGAAAGTTTCTTTTGTACCTTATCCCCTACTAAATCCCATCTGAGGCCAGTTTTTTCTAGCAACAAAGTACTTCACACAATGATAAAATGTCTCGTGAACTAGGGTAGTTATAGGTAACTTGAGAATCCCCTTGAAGACACCATTTATGAAATCCAAAATGTTTTTGGTCAGGTGTATGTACCTCTTCCCCCTGTCATATACTAATGTCCATTTTTTATTTTGAATCAACATCATATAATCATACACTTCTTGATCATCCTTGTGGATTTGTTTGAAATGCTATTCAAAACATCATTGATCTGACTCATATTCCACACAAAGTGATCATATTTTACATAAATTGATTTATATTTACTATGAAATATTAAAAAATAACAAAGACATTGTATACCATTCCTTTTGATTGCCTTATTCATAGGTTCCTTATGGAATGTTTTTTTATGTTCCTAGAAAAGTGCCAGATGCAGTACCGATGATGTGAATTTGGTTTTCTACATCTATCAGAATTTGTATTTATTGCCTCATTGATTTCTCGATGATAATCACATATCAAGAAGACACCACAAATGCGGGGGTAATAGTTGATGATACATGCCAAAAACCAAATCCATGATTTTTATTTTTCCTCCTCTATAATGGAAAATGAAAGTGGAAGAGGTGAATAGTTTTCATCTTGGGTTTCTATAACCAATAATACACCCTTTTATTTTACATACAGAAACATTCAATCAATATTTATGAACTATTTTATGAAACAAAACATGGAAATATAGGGGTTTAATTCCTAGGATAACTGATAAAATTTTACATGAGATGGATCAAGTCAGATATCTTGAGTCACATGTTCATTCATATGAAGGTAGAAGAAAACTTGGTTGTTGTGACTCAATATGACTAGAAATTACAGAAAAACCTGATACGATTCATCAAAATTACTATAGACATTCAAAAGTTTCTTCTATTTTGTTATCCATGACTTATTATAGGAAATATTATAACAAAAATTATGTTTTATACAATATTTGAAAAGGTCTACTGGAATATCTTGAAAGGTCCTAATTATGACAACCCTGCTTTTATTACAAACTTAAACATGATTTTTTACATAAATCTTCACTTGATACAACAAAGAAGATAGAGAAGTTTAGTGTCTTTGGGGATTAATATCATTACATAAAAACTTAAAACATGAAATACAAAATCTTTATTTGAAAACTTCCTTTACATGACCAATACATTACCTCGTACTTATCATTCCATGGGATAACCTGAGGAAATGCATAAGAAAAGGGTGAGCTATAAAGACCAGTAAGGGAATACACATGGAGTAACATGAGGAGTACAATACATATTAGAGATTAAGAATATCAATAGAGAAAAAGAGAAACATGAACATAACGGTATGATAAAGCATGATAATCATAACATGGAAATGTGGCAACAACACTTAACATGGAATTAGCATGAGCCAAGGCTCATTGCACATGGAGCATGAGTAAATCCTCATTGAAAATGAAGCATGAGTAAAAACCTCGTTTCACTTTAATTAGCATGATTCAACACTCATTTCACATGATGTATCATGATACTATACTTTACCCAATGCATTGGAGCGTTATAAGGGCGCACCTTTCTAAAAAATCTCATTTCATGCATAAGTGTGCCGAATGGATCATAAAAAATGGATTCATAAAACATAATAATTTATTCCACGATAAAGGAATGTGGAATTCATACATGAAAATTTATAATCAATAAGTAAATGTGCATAAAGGTGAATACCCTTGATGGAGAAATGAGTGTGGTATTCACTACACAATGACATTGGCTTAGAAAATCAGTGCGATTTCGGCAGCATAACAACGTGACATACGAATTCATAAAAATGGCTGATGAGAGAGAAAGAGGATCCTCATCATATTTACATGTAATAGACAGTAATGAGGTCATATAGATACATGTACCAACAATTTTAATGGAATTTAGATTCATGATACAAAAGCATTGCTTGAATGTAAATGGGGAGGGAGAAGTTCCTTTCGGAATTTCGACATTGTAACAGGTGTACATGGGAGACACTTAATGAGTGATAAAGGGGTCTCCCATCATTAAAACAAAATGAGGAAAGTATGAGGGAGGTGCTAAACCATACTCCAACATTCGTAATTTAAATTAAAAGTGAAAAACAACTTAAAGAAAATTAGACAAAAAATGAGAAAGGAAGAAAAAACCCATACTTGGAAGTGTGCTTCCAAAGGCTAGAGAGATGATTGTGAGAGGCTTCTTGGGAGCTTGGGGCACCTTGGGAGGATTATATATATATTAGGGCATAGGTTGGACGAAATCCAAAGGCTTTGAGTGAGGATTAAGTGGGAGCTTAGGTTGGTTTATATAGGAAAGGTGAGGGAATTCTTTATTATTTAGGTTTGGGTCCCCTTACATTAAATTAATAGAAACCTCAAACCATATCATGGTTTTTGCCCATGGTTTTTGGAAAATGGAAGATTAAAATAATATTTTATAATTCCAAAGTCCTAAATTCTTAAAATAATAGGGTTTCTTATGTGGAGGTGAGTCACACTCCCATGGAAATTAATTTAAAAAGAAAAGGTGTTTAATAAGTCTTGAGGGGTCCATTAATGCTTTGAAAAGTAATTCAAAAAAACCCAAAATCACAATATTTTAATGGTAAAACATATATTGTCCGAACATAAATATTATATTATTTTATTACATCACTATTGGGTCATTATGATGTCATAAAACACATTATAAATTTAAACGGTATTTAATTTTTACCCAAAAATTTGACTGTCTCAGAAAATTATGAAAAATTCACCATTCGATAATTTCAACGTCCTGATTCCAGAAATAAAATTTATTTTATCTAAATTTTTTTCTAAATATGTTAATTTTTTTACTTCTAAAATAAAAACTGACATTTATCTAAAATTCACGTGTTTTGACAGAAATGGCTTTCAAACCTTAATAAGAATTATAATTGCATTCATAAAATTATAAGTTCATTTATATTTACTAAAAATTAATTTAATAATAATAATAATATTTTATTAAAATATCATTTAGTTAAAAAATCACTTAATTTTAAAAAATAGATTTTTTAATTAAATAATAACTAAAAACACTATTTGTACTTTAAAAACTATTTACAATGTATCAAAAAAAAATTAAAAGGAGGTATATTCATTATTATATACAAAAATAATATATATGAACATAGTACTTTCGATTTGTTACATAACCCCTTAAAACAGCTTCATAAGACCTAAGGGTAAGGTGTGCGATGATGACAGACTCTTGGGGTGGCTCAGATAACATCGCTCGAGTGGTAATATCTATCAACTTCCACTTTTCCCGTAGACGGTCCTGTTCAAGCTTGACATGATGAAGCACAACTTGGTCTTGGTCAAGAGTGAAGCCAAAGGACACCACCTCTTTTCCGAGCTCCGAAAAATGGGCTTCGTATGGAGAAATTCTACTGGATGAGGCCATCACTTCTTTTGTCTGAGTAAATTGGATTTGTTAGAGCCCTATATTTATACTAATCATGTGATCACTATTCAACATCTATAAAAGCAACGGTCACAATTCTTAACATAAAACCAAACAAGTTGACATATTATATAAACATTTTACATAAAGATACATTTAACTAGATCAAGAGGGACTCTCCATTAATAAAACTTTGGGTCATTACAATATTCCCCCCCTTAAGAAATTTCGCCCTTGAAATTTTCCTTTTCCCACACTAAAACAGATGTGGGTAACTCAGCTTCATTATTTCCTCTGATTTCCAAGTCACCTCTTCAAATTTGTGGTTTCTCCACAACACCTTAACGAGGGAAATTGTCTTATTTCGTAGAACTTTTTCTCTACGATCTAAGATCTTCACTGGTTGATCCTCATAAGAAAGATCATCTTCCAATTGTACCACCTCAGAAGAGGGTACATGTGAAGGGTCTGGTATGTACTTCTTTAAGAGGGATACATGAAAGACATCATGTAATTTGGTCATGGTCGGTGGAAGTTCTAGTCTATAGGCCACATCGCTGACACGATCAAGAATCTAAAAGGGGCCGATGTACCTTGGACTTAACTTCCCTTTCTTTCCAAACCTCATGAACTTATTCCACGAAGATATACATAGAAACACCATGTCTCCAACTTTAAACTCAAGTTATCTTCGATGGTTATCTGCATAACTCTTCTGTCGACTTTGGGCTGCCTTGATATGATGCTTAATGGTTTTCACCTTCTCTACCATTTTTTCGACCATTTCCAGTCCAAGCAGCTTACGTTCACTGAACTCATCCCAACATGCCGGTGTTCTGCACCTTTTCCCATAAAGGGCTTCATATGGTGCCATTTGGATGCTTGAGTGGAAACTGTTATTATAAGAGAACTCAACCAGAGGAAGATGTTGATCCCATCCTCATTTAAAGTCCATTGAGCATGCTCTCAACATGTCCTCAAGTGTTTGGATAGTCCAATCATATTGGCCATTAGTTTGAGGATGATAGGCCATACTGAAGTTCAGTTCAGTATTCAGAGAATGTTGAAGACTCTTTCCAAAACTTAGAGGTGAATCTTGGATCTCGGTCAGAAACAATAGATAGGGGTACTCCATGAAACCTTACAAATTCCCTGATATATTTCCGTGCCAGTTGATCCAAAGAGAAATCCTCCTGAATTGAAATGAAGTGTGCAGTCTTTGTAAGACGATCCAAAACAACCCAGATTTCATTGTTTCCTTTGGATGTCCTAGTAAGTCCTGTGACAAAGTCCATGGTGATGTTCTCCCATTTCCATTATGGTATGGGCAATAGTTGCATCATCCCCTTAGACTTCTGCCTGTCTGCCTTCACTTGCTGACACACCAGACACTTTGATGTATATTCAGCGATCTTCTTCTTCATATTATCCCACAAAAAGTGTTCTCAGAGATCTCGATACATCTTTTTGCTCCAGTGGTGAATAGAGAAATTTGAACTATGTGAATCATCCAAAATTTCCTTCTTCAGCTCCAGACGCGATGGAACACATAGTCTTTTCCCAAATCACACAATTCCTTCTTCATTAACATTAAACTCCGAGGATTTACCTTTTTTGATAGCTTCCACTTTTTCCTGAATTCCCACATCATCCTTTTGAGCATCCTTTAACCTTTCCAAAAGAGACGGTTGAGAAATAATTTGTGAAAGGATTGATTATTTTCCCTTCTTTATGATTCCCATGTCCATCTTCATCATGTCTAAGAAGATTAGATCCTTCTCAATTCTCATCATTGATAGAATCGCTGGGTCCTTTCTACTTAGGGCATCTGTCACCTTGTTTTCTTTCCCAGGGTGGTAATGTATTGAACAGTCATAATCTTTGATGAGCTCTATCCATCTTCTATGGAACATGTTAATATCTTTCTGTGTGAATATATGTTTAAGTCTCTTGTGGTCAGTATATATCTCACATTAATCCCCACAGAGATAATGCCTCCAGATTTTCAAGGCAAATATCACCGCTTCCTACTCCAGATCATGTGTTGGATAGTTTCACTAATGGATTTTCAACTGCCTTGAGGCATAGGTTATCACTTTATCATTCTGTATCAGCACACAACCTAATCCCTTCTTCAAAGCATCATTGAATACAACAAAAAGTTCCCCACTTATGGGTAAAGTGAGCACGGGTGTAGCGATAAGCCTCTTTTTCAATTCCTTGAAGCTTTATTTGCATTCATCACTCCAAGAAAACTTTACTCCATTCTGAGTTATATTGGTAAGAGGGTTGTACAATCGTGAGAAATTCCTCACAAATCATCGATAATATTCAGCTAACCCCAAGAAGCTACGGATATCCGTTACCGATGTTGGCCTTGGCCATCCCTCAATTGCATCTTTTTTGGAGGGATCCAAAGATATCCCATTGCTTATGGTGATATGGCCCATGAATGAGACCTCCTTTAACCATAAATCACACTTTCTTTACTTTTCATAGAGCTTCTCCTTGTGCAAAGTCTCTAGTACAGTTCTTAAATGCTCCTCATGATCCTCCTTGGTTTTGGAGTATATTAGAATATCATCTATAAATACTACCACAAATTTTTCGAGGTAATCTCTAAAGACTCTATTCATTATGTCCATGAAGATTCTAGAGAATTAGTGAGTCTGAAAGGCATTACTATGAATTCATAGTGCCTGTATCTTGTGTGAAAAGTAGTCTTGGGGATATCTTCCTTCTTCACCCTTACATGATAATATTCCGACCGCAAGTCCACCTTGGAGAAGTATTATGCTCCACACAGCTGATTGAACATGTCATCAATTCATGGAAGAGAATACTTGTTCTTTATAGTTATTTTGTTAAGTTCATGATAATCTATGAAAAGGCGCATTGACCCATCCTTCTTCTTGATGAAGAGGACTGGTTGCCCCCATGTCGAATCACTTGGGCGTATAAACCCTTTATCTAGATTCTCCTGTAGTTTTTTCTTCAGCTCTTCAAACTCTACAAGAGCCATTCTATATGGAGTCTTGGATATTGGTAATTCCCCGAGTATATGTTCAATTGAGAATTCAACATCTCTTCTAGGTGGAAGACCAGACAGTTCCTCGGGAAACACTTCCGTGAATTCCCTCACAAAAGGCATTTCTTCAAGGATGGTTTCTTCCTTGGACTCAATCATCTGAGCTAGATACACATGCTCATAGGGCAGTAATATCCATGCTTGAGATGATAGAGCTAAAATAGATTCATCTTCCTCCTTACACTTGTAAAGAATCAGGGGTCGATTCTCCATATGGAGTGTGATTTCCCTCTCCAGACAATTTCTTGTTGGCTCTATATAAGGAAATCCAATCCATGCCAAGAATTTCATCAAATTCCACCAGAGGGAGTATGAAGAGGTTCTTCGGGAAATTAGATCCACAGATTATAATAGGGGAGGACTTATATTCATGGGATGCAAGGATTGACCCATTTTCTGTACTCACCGACATCTTCACTTCCATGATTTGTGGTGGTGCTGGGATTGTTCAACTAAACTTTCGAGATATAAAAGAATGTGTAGAACCTAAATCAAAAAGTATGTTCGCTATTCATGAATGAGTAACTAGCGTACCTGGCACCACTTCATTTTTGGGGTTCACTTCGGCAGAAGTGATGGAAAAAGCTCTTCCTTGCTGCCTTGGAGGTTGTTGGTTGCCTCTAAAAACCATTGGATTAGGGAACTGATTTGCAAGATGCACTGGTTCTTTGCATTTATAGCAACGAACAATGCGTTGAGGTTCAAACGGAGCGTTCCTATCCTTTGTCGCAGCTGTGGGTCTTTCTTGCCGTCAGTTAATAGCTAGGTGCCCTTCTCTTCCACACCTGAAGCATTTCCTCGTCCCCTTAAGAAAATTTCTAGGGTACTTATTTCTGCACTTTTGGAAAGTGGGGTGCTGGATCTTCTTATCACCATTGGATTTATCCATCGGATCACCAGCATTGAAGTCCACATTACGCTTCTTTTCCCCATGATACCCCTATGATTCTCTGATCTATATTTTGGTCTTGAGGGCACATCAAACAATTTCCTCATAGTTGTCGAAGTCACAGATCGCTAATGCTTTCCACAGGCTAGGATTCATCCCACCAAAGAAGCGGTCAACCTTGCATTCAGGGTTAACAACAAAGATAGAAGTGTATCATGAAAGCCTTGTGCAGTTTGCCTCGTACGCTCCAACAGATTCTTTGTCTTTTTTCTTGAGGGAAAGGAAGTCCCTTTCCATCTTAAGTCATAGGGTGCGCAGAAAATATTTATCAAAAAACATCTTCCAGAAAACCTTCCATTCCAACGCCTCGATCTCCTCCTCATGATTCATATTTTTGATCAACGTCCACCATTGATCAGATTCACCCTCCATACGATAAGCCTCCAGGATAACCTTCTATTGTTTAGAACATTGAAGGATGGAGAAGATATTTTCAATGGAGTTGATCCATTTTTCAGTGATCGTGGGATCAGATGATCCACTAAAAGTAGGAGGCCTTTGTCTCATTAAGCTATCGATAGTGACTTGTTCTTTCTTTGGGGGGGGGGGGGGGGGTTGAACGCTCCTCTTGACCCGTGTTTCTATTCAAATCTTGAGTTAGATGAGAGAGAAGTGTGAAAAATTTCATGATTCCCACTCTCATTGGATTGAGAATCTCATTAGTATAGTCATCACACTGATCTTCACATCGGTTGTTTGCCCGAGTCCTCCTACTACCGGCCATTAGATGGAATGAAAGGAAAGTAAGGGGTAACACATAAAGGGTAATCCAAAGATAAAAGTTGATGACTTATAAATAAACTTTTATTTCCTTAACTCATGAGTCTATAGGCTTCAATCTGGGATTTTCATGATATACTTTCTAACATATATTCTTAGGGGCATTTTTTTAATTCCCTTAATAAGGGTTCATACTAAGCTTGTGAGTTAATCAAAACATATCCCCCGGGAGTTTCATAACCAAGAGTACAACAAGGCCCATTTTCATGCACCAGTTCCCATTCGAGTCTAGCTCAAAGTGGTGTTTTCGGGTTTTACCCCTAGGATACATCTGTGCCAGAGCCGCCTCTACCTGCTCGTATCCTAACAGGGATGTATTTTCTTCATAAACCACTTACTGAGTACCTACCAAAACTTAGGGATGTTTTTATTATACTTAGTATTGTCTCTAAGGCTTTACTAGGGTTTTCTAATCCTAATCACCAACATAACTAAACCTATCCTCTGATACCAACTATGACAACCCTACTTTTATTACAAACTTAAACATAATTTATTACATATAACATCACTTGACACAACAAATAAGATCGAGAGGTTTAGTGTATTTGGGTCTTAGGATCATTACATAAAAACTTTAAACATTAAATACAATATCTTTATTTGAAAACTTCCTTTACATGACCACTACATTCCCTCGTACTTAGCATTGCATGGGATAACCTGAGGACATGCATAAGAAAAGGGTGAGCTATAAAGACCAGTAAGGGAATACACATGGAATAACATGAGGATTACAATACATGTTAGACATTAGGAATATCAATATAGCACAAGAGAAACATGAACATAACTGCATGATAAAGCATGATAATCATAACATGGAAATGTGGCAACAACACTTAACATGGAATTAGCATGAGCCAAGTCTTATTGCACATGGAGCATGAGTAAATCCTCATTGCACATGAAGCATGAGTAAAACTCTCGTTGCATTTGAATTATCATGAGTCAAGACTCATTTCACATGACTTATCATGATACTATACTTTACCCAATGCATTGGAGCGCTATAAGGTTGCACCCTTCTTAAACATTTCATTTCATGAATAAGTGTGCCACATGGATCATAAAAGATGGATTCATAAAACATAATCATTTATTCCATGATAAAGGAATGTGGAATTAATACCTAAAATTTTATAATCAATAAGTAAATGTGAATAAAGGTGAATACCCTTGATGGAGAAATGGGCATGGTATTCACTACACAATGACATTGGCATAGAAAATCGGTGTGATTTTGGCCGCGTAACGGCGTGACATAAGAATTCATAAAAGTGGTTGATGATAGAGAAAGGGGATCCTAATCATATTTACATGTAATGGAAAGTAAGGAGGTAATATAGATACATGTACCAACAATTGTAATGGAATTTAGATTCATGATACAAAAGTATTTCTTGAATGTAAATGAGGAGAGAGAAGTTCCTTTCGGAATTTCGGCATAGTAACGGGTGTACATGGGAGGAATTTAATGATGGATAAAGGTGTATCCCATCATTAAAACATAAAGAGGGAAGTATTAGAGAGGTGAAAAACCATACCCCAACATTCATAATTGAAATTAAAAATGCAAAACAACTTAAAGAAAATTGGACAAAAAATGAGAAAGGATGAAAAAACCCTTACTTGGAAGTGTGCTTCCAAAGGATAGAGAGAGGCTTGTGAGAGGCTTCTTGGGAGATTGGGGAACCTTGGGAGGATTATAGAGAGAGTAGGGCAGTGGTTGTATGAACTAAAAAGGCTTTGAGTGAGGAGGAAGTGGGATCTTGGGAGGGTTTATATAGGAAAGGTGAGGGAATTCTTTATTATTTAGGTTTGGGTCCCCTTACATTAAATTAATCCAAACCATAGACCATCCCATGGTTTTTGCCCATGGTTTTTGGAAAAGGGAATAGGAAAATAATATTTTATAAGGCCAAAGTCTGAACTTCTTAAAATAATAGGGTTGCTTATGTGGAGGTGAGTCACACTCCCATGGAAATTAATTTAAAAAGACAAGGTGTTTAATAAGTCTTGAGGGGTCCATTAATGCTTTGAAATATAAGTCAAAAAAACCCAAAATTACATTATTTTAATTTTAAAACATATATTGGCCGAACATAAAGATTACATTATTTTATTACATCACTATTGGGTTATTATGATGTCATAAAACACATTATATATTTAAATGGTATTTAATTTTTACCCAAAAATTTGACGCTCGGAAAATTATGAAAAATTCACCGTTGGATAATTTCGATGTCCTGATTATAGAAATAACATTCATTTTATCTAAACAATTTTATAAATATGTTAATTTTCACTTTTAAAATAAAAACCGATATTTATCAAAAATTCACTGGTTTTGACAGAAATGGCTTTCAAACCTTAATATGAATTATAATTGTATTCATAAAATTATAAGATCATTTATATTTAATAATAATTAATTTAATAATAATAATAATATTTTATTAAAATATTATTTAATTCAAAAATTCCTTAATTTTAAAAAATAGAATTCTTAATTAAATAATAACTAAAAACACTATTTGTACTTTAAAAACTATTTACAATGTATCAAAAAAATGACAAGGAGGTATATTCATTATTATATACAAAAATAATATACATGAACATAGTACTAGAGATTTGTTACATAACCCCTTAAAATAGCCGCATAAGACCTAAGAGTAAGGTGTGTGATGGTGACAAACTCTTGGGGTGGCTCGGATAACATCGCTCGAGTGGTAATCCTTATAAACTTACTCTTTTCCTGTAGACAGTCCCGTTCGAGCTTGAAATGATGAAGCTCAGCTTGGGCTTGGTCAAGAGAGAACCCCAAGGACGCCACCTCTTTTCTGAGCTCCTATAAATGGGCTTCGTATAGAGTAATTCTACTGGATGATGACATCACTTCTTTTGTCTGAGTAAATTGGATTTGTTAAAGCCCTATATTTATACTAATAATGTGATCACTGTCAACGGCTATAAAAGCAACGTTCACAATTCTTAACATAAAACCAAATAAGTTGACATATTATATAAACATTTTACATAAAGATACATTTAACTAGATCAAGAGGGATTTTCCATTAATGAAACTTTGGGTCATTACACTAATCATCTTGACAACAATAGATGAAAAAAATTAAACATCCAATGAAGTATGATATTGTTTTAGGTTTGGCTGAATGCACGTATGAGCTACCTCAATATTCAAAATTCTCCAACCTCAAAATGTAATGTTCAGAATTTCCCTCAAGTGGAATATAAAATCATCCCCATATTTATGACACTGTATGATGTATTTTTTATATCTTTATTCTTAAACTAAATATCTACAGTGCCTATCTATATGAAATCCTTTTAGCATGTTTTTCAATGCATATTTACTTGGGAAATCTCTTCCAATATATAATGTTTTGTCCAGATCACTAAACTTATACAGTACAACTACAATAAACTTAGTTTAAGGTGTGATAACATTGTAGATGAATTCAGGAAAATGTTCCATTTCTTCCAACCAATATTTTAAGTGTTTTGTCCACCACGTCAAATACCCTGGGGGGGGGGGGGGGGGTGAATCAGGGTATGACAGATTAAAAATACAACTCCTTAGGATCTTTTTTCATAATTAAAGAAAATATTCTTATCTCACTATTGTGTAGAAATATATAAGCAAAAATTAAATCATGGATGAGAAAAAACAAATTTTACTTGGTTCACCCTCACTGGGCTACATCCAAGAAGCATACAACAACAACGTGTCGATTGTACCAAATCTATTAAGACTCACTGCCAAGAATGGTAGTTTGGGATAAATATCATTTATACCCAGACTCACTACATTTACATGGTTTAGGGGTTTCTCTCTACATTCCCAAGGGTACCTCCCTATGTATATTTCTCTTTATCACTGCCATTGCAAAGGATCACCATCTTCTTCTTTATTTTCTCACTGCTCTTGGAAGGGATTCAGATACAGTTTATAGACATGAAGGTCCCTTAACTTTCAAGAATGAACACATACTCAGTTATATATTGATGGAATTTTGAGGTTACACTTTTATCCAACTTATGAATACCACTTTACCATAGATTTACTGGCAATGCCTTCTAAACAACCTTCAAAATGCTTACTGCCTTTGAGAAGCTCCTATTTCGCGAAGCTCAAAGATCCTTCATGAAGCTCCCCCCTTTTCTCAAATCTCAAATAGACATTGTGAATCTCCTACCATTTCATGAAGCCCAAATAGCCTTCGTGAAGATACTTCATTTTTGTGAAGCTCACTTATCCTTCGTGAAGCACACATCTTTCACGAAGCTCTAATATCCTTCAAAAAAGCTCCTTCATTTCATGAAGCTTACTTATCCTTCACGATTTCCCTTACTTTTTGATGCTTAAAAAATCCAGTAGGATATCATAGCCTTTGATAACTTATTCACATATCACCTTCGCAAACCACCCTTCGCGAATCACTCTTCATAGAACACTTTCTTGATTCCAGAGCCTTAATATTTTTGTTAAGTCTCTTTACTCTTTTGAAGGGGGTAGAGGCCTATTTATAGGCATTCCACCAATTCAAGAACCTTCCAAACCACATCATCACCATTTCACAAAGCTCATTTATTTCCTTAACGATTCTCCCTTTTTCATGAAGCTCCATGGAAATTTCCCATTCATGATTCTCATTCTAATCATGGATCCTCCCATCAATTATTCACACTGGCATGATGTTCCACTCATGATGCTCCTCACCTTTACCATTCATTATGCCCATTTGACTCATGAAGCTCACTGTCAGAATATTCATGCCTTCATGAAATACACTTCATGAATCCCATCTATGTGATATTTATTAATTTCCATATTTTCATAAGTACTTTAAGGAAATTCAATTTTCTCAATTCTAGAGAAACTCAAAATTTTGGACCCCAAAAATTTAGAAAACACTGGAAAATGAAATGACCTTGTGTATGGAATTTTCTATACCACATCCATGGTATCCATTTCTTTTTCTTGGATATTTATCAACATATAGTGTCAAAAATTTCTCTGGAGTTCCATAACATACCTTGGAAAACCACTTTGTCAACAAACATAAACAATCAAAAAATGATTCAATGTTACCTTGATGGATTTTTCCCAACAATCGCCTCCTTTGGGTTTGTTGAAAACTCTTTCATAATTTGATAGCTCATTGAAGCTTAATCCATCATCTACCACCATTCACTTCAATATATTTAGATAATGATCAAATATTTACTCAACACACACTATAAGACCACATGATCCAGACTCAGCATGAGAAACAAGAGTAACATGAAATGTCCATCAATGAATTAATTATTTCTAGACATCTCAAATATTTTTATAAATAACTCCATCTATCATGATATATTTACTTTGATTGATCACCTTTATAATCATCATATTTAAAACTCCCCCTATCTTGATGCTCTCCCTATTTCACTACTCTACTTATCAAATTCTCCCAGTGCCTCAACTAATACATTTTATACCTTTAAAAGCCATAATTTCACCCCCTTTTCAATGAACCTGAAGGTAAATTAATTAGTGAACCATAGGGTCAATTTATTAGTGAACCCGAAGGTCACCTCATTGTGGTATGAAACTGGGTAAAGAACACAGATCAGTATATTAGGGAAAAAGACATGATACCTCAGGGAGAGGGGGGTCCCACATCCACAATATTTCTAGTGAGAGATGTCAAATGAACTCCCAAAGCTAGTCGATGACTCTCAAATGCTTATTTGGTTAAGGAATTTGTCAGAATGTCTGCAACCTATAGCCCTATAGGCACATAATATAACTTCACTAGCCATTTCTCTACTTTCTACTTCATAAAATGATACATGATTTCAATATATTTTTTCCTTGAGTGATGGACTGGATTTTTCTATGATCTATAACACTTGAATTATCCCAATGGATTCTAATCAGATACTTCACTTCTAGTTCCATATCATCAAGCTGCTGATTCATCCATAATATTTGTTTGCTTGCTTGAGTAGAAATAATATATTTAGCTTCTACGGTGCTCAAATAAATTTAATATTGTTTCTTTATTATCCATGAAATACACAATCCACCAATATAGAATGCACCACCTGATGTTGATTTTCTATCATCTACTGAAATGACTTAAATTGCATCTATATATCCCAATAACTTCTATAGAGACTTGTCATTATAAATCATACCAAAATCTACGTTGCCATTAATATACCAAATATTCTTTTCACAATAAGAATGTGGCTTTCCTTGGGATATCTTTGATACCTTGTGACTTGACATGTGGAAAAAATAATATATGGTCGTGTCATTGTCAAGAACAACATGCTTCTAATTATATGCCTATATTCTGTGACATTAACCACTTTTCCTTTATCATCTCATGGCAGTTTCATCCGAGTAGCCACTAGAGTCATCATATCTTTGGAATTATCCATTCCAAATCTTCTCAAAACCTAATTTTCATATTTATATTGAGAAATGAATGTTCCATTCGTTCCTTGTGTTACATGTGAACCAAGTAAAAACATAAGTTCACCAATAATGGACATTTTGAACTCACTTTTCAAGAATTTGAAAAACTTTCCTCACTGTGCTTAATCTGAACCTCTAAAGATTATGTCATCAACATATAACAACACCATCATCCTTTGATTACTTTCACAGTTAACATATAGATTGTAATCAATACCACCACGCTGAAAACTGAGATTTTTCAGAAACTATTATAGCCTTGAATACCATTCTCTTGGTTCTTAATTTAAACCATATAAATCCTTATTTAGTTGAAAAAATATATTCTCATCTTCATGAATGAGAAAACCATTTGGATTCTCAATATAAAATTCTTCTTCTAGAACCCCATTCAGAAATACTAACTTCACATCCATATGGAAAACATTGAACTTTATTTGCACTACTATGGAAAAGAATAATCAGATTGTCTCTAGCCTTTAAACATGTAAAAATGTTCCATCAACATAGATACCCTCTATTTGAGAGTACCCTTTGACCAATAGTCGTTCTTTGTTTCAAATTATAGCACCATATTGATTAATTATGTTTTGAAAGACCCATTTAATCCCAATGAAATTCTTATATTTCATCCCTGAAATAATCCCCCATGTTTGATTCTTCTCAATTTGATCAAACTCTTCATTCATAGCCTGAACCCAGTTCTCATCTCTAACCACTTAATCAAAACATTTAGGCTATACTTGTGATAAGTATGATTCTTTTTGTAGAGTCTTCATCCTCTTTGTCTATACTGGCTATGTCTGATCACCAAATATGTTTTGTCTATCAATTTTTCTCTTCTTATTAGTCCTTATGTAGAAACTGATTTATTCTCATCCTTCTCATCATTAGAGTCTTTCTAAGTCATCCTCTAGAACTATAACCACCATTGATATGCTTATCACTTCACCACTATTCTCCCGAGTCTAATCATGTATCTACTAAAGTTTTTTCTCATTCTCTACTATAGATACATTGTAGGTTTCAAATACACTTCTTAGTATCTTATTGATACATTTATATTCTTTTCTTTTCTTTGAGTAGCCAAGAAATATCCCTTCATCTCCAAGAGATTAAAACATCATGTGTTTCTATTTATTGATAATGAAACACTTACTTCCAAAGATATGAAAGTACTTCAGTGTTGGCTTATTTCCTTACCACATCTCATATAGAGTCTTTTATTTCTTTAGACACAACAGCGCCCTAGTAGATATATATACCTATGTTAAGAAAAATTCCTTCTAAAATTTCTCTGGTAGGTTCTTTTCGATAAGAATTGTTTTGTACATGTTTTTGATGATCCAATTTCTAATACCAACCACTCCATTTTGTTTAGGAGTTATTACTACTAATACTTGATGACTTATACCATGTTTCTCAAGATAATATTTTAGATGGATATTTTTGAATTCTATACCATTATCTAAATGAAACCTAAAATAATCTTTCCAAGCATCCTTTTAGATTCCCTCTGATACTGTTTTATGAAAATGAACACACCATACTTGTGGGAAATGAAAAATACCCATACCATCATATAGAAATCATTAATAAAAAGAATGTAATATCTATTACCATCAATAGAACTTGGTGAAATAAGCCCTAAAACATCAATATGAACAAACTCAAGAACTCTTGTAGGCCTTTTATCTTTTACCTTATATGTATTTTGGATGATATTACCTTTTTGAAAAGCCACAAACATATGAGTATGATCATTTGATAACTTTGGGATGTCTCATGCAACATCACATTTCACCAAATCTTCCAAGGATGTTTTGATCAAGTGACCAAGACGTTTATGACATGGCTTGTTTTCTTCATCCTAAGACAAAAAGCAAATATCTTCTTCTCCACTTATAAGGTAGATAATTCTGTTCGTACACTTTCCTTGAAAAAATAACCATGTCTCATTTTTCCTTGATGAAACATAATTTATTTGAAAAATTTATGGAATTTATCGAGTCACATAGTTGACTAACACTAAGAAAATTGTGACTTAGACCTTCAACAACTAAGAAATCAACACATCTCATGTATCTTTCGCCAAATTTGTCTTTTCCTGAGACAAAAATCTTCAGACCTTCATCATTACCAAATTTCAAGATACCTTCATTTTAGTACATAATTCATATCACCAGATCCTTATTTACTATCATAAGAGAAGTGTATTCACAATAAATGATCCATATTCCAATTCTATATAATGCTTTGAATGAAATCTATCCAACCACTGTATGTTCATATCTATTCTTTTTTATCCATGTTTTTGATTTCATACTAGATACAGATTGGTGATCATTATCTTCCTTGGTGTATGATAGAATAACTTCATATTCTAGATATACAAATGATTTTTCTATTTTCAGATCATTTGATGATACATTTCACTTCTTCCTGTGACTGGATTCAGTCCACTTCAACACATTCCTCTATATTGTTGATGAATAGTATCTTGCCATGTTTTTGAATCCCACACACCCAAAATTGTGACCATTAAATTATGTCCTAGAAAATTGAGGTCTTTATTGATGTCTATATTGGTATTGTTCCATTTGATACCTCTTGGATATGGAATTGTTTTTGTGAGTGTCCCATATTTCCACCACAATAACATCTAATGCGGGGTGCATTTTTATTCTTCACAACTTCACCACTGATTATCCCTTGGGTTCTCTGAATCTTCTAAATCTTCTTCATACCCAAATAAATCTTCAATATCAGAGTGGGTGCTTGTGGTCTAACTTTAAACATTACTACTTTCTATTTTCAATCAAGCCCCACACCATCCTTATCATTTGGTTTTGACTGTTTCTTTTGTTCTGCTAGACCACTATGCTCTAATTTCATATTTTTTGTTTCCTATATGATATTCTTTCTCAATGTTGTAATGAGAGTTAAGAATTTCTCTTGATCCTTAACACTTCGTCACATTCTGAAAACTCTCTACTCAAGTTCTTTAATACACTTGATTTTATATTTTCCTATGTTAATAAAACTATCGATTTATTTTTTCTGTTCTTCAATATTTATCTTGTACTCAAAAATCTTTTCTGAGATTTCTGGAATTGATAAATTCAAAAATTTTAATTTCTTCACTAAAATAAAAATTCTCTTCTTCCTAAAACTGCATATAAATTTTGACATCATGAACCACTTCGTTGGATTTCTTTGTTTTGGATCTCCAAACATCTATTTCTTCAATAGTAGATTCTAATTCAATCTGAAGTTCAACTCTTCCTTCAACTACTTCTTCTTCATTATCATGTTATTCATTTTTTTGGGAATTTCTAATAACTACCACCATAGAATCTGAATTATGATCCTTACAGTCCTCCATCTCTTCCACCTCATATTCTTCAGAATTGGCAATTTCTCTTGAAAGAAGATTCTTATTTTTGAAGAAATTTCTATTAAAAATTTTCTAACCATTCACGTAGTCTGAAGACTTATTCATGGGAATTTAACTTCATCCACTAAATCTTCTTAAAAGTTCTTGGGTTAAATTTCTATAAGATGTATAAAATTTCCACGTTGAAGGCATACAAGTCGGTGTTTCCCTTTGAAATTTCCATTGCCTCTTTGAAGATTTAATGAAAGAAATGACATCATCTCATCTATCTCTTCATATTTTTTTTCCATATTAAATGGTGATATTATTCATGGAATTGAATTCCACCACTTTGTACCTAACCTTTTCCACAACATTAATATCATTATTTCTCATTTTATATGCCACAAGGGTACTATGCAAGTTATAAAATGTCATATCCTTCGATTATTTATCTTCCAATACTGAAACATTTGGATTGAACCGAGGTGTAAGTTCTCTCACGATAAACTTAATGATATTTATATCTTCAATTTTTTTTCCAATTCCATGCATGACATCCACAACAACATTCACCCCATCAAATAATGCATCAACAGACTCGTTTGGGTTTATTCTCAGATCATTATAATTGTTCCACAGAACCTGCAAATTTTAATCTCTGACCTTTGAATATCATTCAAATACATGCAATACTTTTTTCCACATATCATGCATTGTTTTACATGACATAAAATTTTTATAAATTTTATTGGATATCCCCCCACCAAGATAATTAATTATTTTAGCATTGATATCCAATTATCTTCGCTCAGAATCTGATAAAGCATCACTATAAATCTTGGACAAAATAACATGAATTACTACTATAAACACATACCTTCCCAAAAATTAGAAGTAATTATACATCTGATTCTTCCATAGTTGAAAATTGTTTCCAAAAAATATCAGAATACCTTTGTGATTCACCACCTCCATTTCTTTTAGTGAGATAGATTCACTAACTTTTAACCTTCCCCTCTAATAGCAATTTTTTTCTCCACCATGTCAAATACCCTGAGAGGGGGGGGGGGTTGAATCAGGATATGATAAATTAAAACTACTAACCCTTCAAATATTGTTTTTCCATTAAAAAATGTTATTATCTCTCTTTCCCATAGAAATATATGATCTAAAATTAAATCACGCACAATACACAACAATTTATACTTGGTTCACCCTCACTGGGATACATCCAAGGAGCATACAATGATAATGTGCTGATTGTACCAAATCTACTAAGTCTCATTGCCATTAATGGTGGTTCGGGCTAGATATCATCTATACTTAGGCTCACTACATTTACAAGGTTTAGGATTTTCTCACTACATTCCCAACAGTACCTCCCTATGCCTCTTTCTCTAGCTCACTACTGATGGAAATGAACATTGTCTTCCTCTTTCTTTTCTCAATTCTCCTGGAATGGATTCAATCATAATTTTTGGAATTGTACGCCCCATAATTTTCATGAATGAACAAATCATAAATTACAAGTAGATTCTCTGTTTAAGTTCCACTTTCATCCAACAGATGAATACCACTTTACCAGAGATTTACAAGAAAATTCATTTTAAAGAACTTTCATGATGCTCACTGCCTTCACGAAGATCCTCTTTCGTGAAGCTCAAACAGCTTTCACGAAGATCCTACCTTTTTGTGAAGCTGAAATACCCTTCGTGAATATCCTACCTTTTCACGAAGCTCAAATAGCCTTAACGAAGATCCTAGCTTTTTGTAAATCCCACTTAGCCTTCACAAAGCACACATCTTTCATGAATCTCAACTAGCCTTTGTGAAGCTCTTTTATTCCATGAATCTTACTTATCCTTCATGAATTCCTTTACTTTTGTGATGCTCAGAATGTTTGGTTGGATATCGTAGCATTCATGACCTTCTTCACATATCGCCTTCATGAACCACTCTTCGTGAATCACCCTTCGTGAACCGCCTTTATGATTCCAGGGCCTTATAATTTTCACTAAGTCTTCCTACTCTTATGAAGGGGGTATATTTCTATTTATAAGAGTTTCATTTATTCCAGATCCTTCCAGACCACATCATCACCATTTCATGAAGCTCCTTTATTTCCTACGTGATGATCCATTTTTCCTGAAGCTCTATATAAATTTTCCATCTGTGATGCTCATATTAATCGTAGAGCCTCCCATCACTACTTCACACCATCGTGATGCTCCACTTGTGATGTTCCTCGCCTTCACCATCTTTTATTCTCTTCAGACTCACAAAGCTGACCATCAGAATCTTTGTGCCTTCGCAAAACACACTCGGTGAAGCTTATATACATGAAAATCATGCCTTTACAATATTTTCATAAGGCCTTCAAGGAAATACACTTTTCTCAATATTGTCCAAACTCCAAATTTTGGACGCCAAAAATTTGGCAAACACAAGGAAATGGAATCACCTTGTGTAAAAATTTTTTTATACCACTTCCATGACATCCATTCATTTTTATTGGATTTTTTTTAACATACCATGAAAACAATATCTCTATAGTTCCAAAAAATACATTAGAAATACACTTTTTTAAAAAACAAAAACAACCCAAAAACAAATCAATGTTACCTTGGGGGATTTTCTCCCAACCTGAAGAGTGGTGGATGATCTATTATGGGTTGAGGCTATAGTAAAACTAAAGAATTTCTAGAAACTTCCTCCCAAACTTCTAATGCTCCTTCCTCATCAACAATGTTGTCTCCATCTATTCCATCATTAAAAAATCCTCACCAGAAGTAAAATTTAGATGTATATCTGGGATATTATATAGGTTTTCCTCTTTCGTATCATTGGGAGGAGCCTCAACTTCTTGGGAAATACGTTCTTAAACCACTATTGTAGGTCCACATCTTCATACAATTTGAAAATTTTATTGTATAGTAAAAACCTCACAATATAACTCTATCATGGAACTATCTGACCACTAGGAAAATAAATTTATTTCTTAGACCCACTTCTCATCAACAATTTATGGACGAACTAGATTCCATAATGTAGCCGAGAATTGAAAATTTCTATAGCTAATAAACTTGATCTCATGATTAGGTACCCGATTTAAGAAATAAAAAAATCTTTCTTGATTTTAACTTAGGGTTACAAAATAATATTTCACAACCATTATTATTGGTTGTGTACTATAATTATCTACTTTCTCAGTTTGAATAACCTCATCATAGTAATAGACACATGAAAACATGACTCTATACATAAAAAATATCTTTTGATCAAGATTATAATAGTTTAAATAATATTGACAACAAGGGTTTACCATATAATATTTATGATACTGAAATTTTAGAACATCTTTGTATATCCTAAAAAATGAATCTAATGTGTCGTTATATAAAAGTTTATTATAAAATAGGCCATAGAATGTTTTGTAAACCGAGGTAAAAAGAAAATAAAACACCAAATCAATTTATTTATCCATGATAAAATGAAAATTATGATCATATAAAGTGAAATGAACAAGAAAAATCACATTAAATAAGACATGAATGCTTTACAATAGAAAATAAATACCTTGGTAGTTTTCAAAAGAGCATAGTATGGATGAGATGAGTCTGACTTCAGAAGTGAAGTACATTATAGCTTATTTTCTAGTTGTAGATTAATAACATATTTCAAAGGGATGTACATAACTTTTTAACTTTCAAAATCTTTCAGCCTTCTAATAAAATCATCACCGTATAAGGAGTCCTGTCATTAAAAGGCTGGAAGATTCTAATAATTAAAAATTTAAGTAAATCTCTTTGGAAGATTTTATAAAGCTACCACTTTAAAATAATCTAGATTTTACTTCACTTAAAATGTTAGACTCATATCATCCAAACTCTATTCTATTAAAAACTTTCAAGGCATTTATTGTCTGTTGTAAAGAATTAATTTTTATTTAATGTGTTTTTTATTGTACATTTCACTTTATATGATCATAATTTTCATTTTATCATGGATAAATAAACTTATTTGAGGTTTATTATTATTTTTAACATGGTTTTCAAAAACAATTGTGAATAATATTGACAATGAGGTTTGACAATATAATATTTATGATACTGAAATTTTAGAATGTCATATAATATCCTAAAATATGATAATAATGTTTAATTGTACAAATTTTAGTCTTCTTATAGTTATTTTAGTAGTTTATCAAGAAAATTTGAATCATTTAAGCATATCATCCAAGGGTATCAAACTAGGCGTGCAGTAAGGCCCGTTGTCATGCACCAGTTCCTAATTGAGGCTAGCTCAATGTGGTGTTTTCATATTTTTATCCTAGCTACATATGTGTTATAACTACAAACAATTATAGTATCCTCACAAGGATTTTATTTCATAAATAACCACATAATATTTATGCTACCAAAATTTTAGAATGTTTTTTTATATCTTGAAAGATAACAATAATTTTTTTAGTATAACTTTTATCTTTCGTAAAGGATTGTTCAATGGTTTATAAAGAGAATTTCATTTATCTAAAACATATCCATCAACATTAACAAAAACGGAATGAAATAAGGGATGAGTCATCTAAATCATGAGAGTAATAAATAATTTGTGAAGATAAGCCTTTTTTTCATCCAATTTTTCATCTTTCATCCTATGTTTATTCTATATTAATCCAAAGTTAATAATTGGTTAATCATTTTTTAATATTTGGTTAATCATTGGTTAATCATCGGTTAATCATTGGTTAATCATTGGTTAATAATTATTTAATAATTACTGAATCATTAGTTAATCATTATTTAATCACACTTTAATCATTATTTAATAATTTTATGATCATTTCATAATCATTAATTAACCATTACCTAATAATTCTTTAACCATTATTTAATCATTCTATAATCATTAGTTAATAATTATTTATTTATTATTTAATCATTATTTACTCATTCCTTGATCATTCTTTAATCATTACTCAATCATTAGTTAATCATTAGTTAAATATTATTTATATAATATTTAATTATTCCTTAATCATTCCTTAATCATTCCTTAATCACTATGTAATCATTAATTAATGATTAGTTAATCATTCTTTAAGAAATCTTTAATCATTCCCCAATCATTATTTAATCACTACTTATTCATACTTTAATAATTAATTAATCCTTAGTTAATCATTGATTAATCATTATTTAATAATTCCTTAATCATTACATAATCATTAATTAATAATTTACTTATCATTCCTTAATCATTCTTTAATCATTAGTTAATAATTAGTTAATCATTCCTTAATCATTGTATAATCATTCATTAGTCACTAGTTAATCATAATTTAATCTTTAGTTATTCATTAGTTAATCATTAGTTAATCATTATTTAATGATTAATTAATCATTAATTAATCATTATTTAATAAATTTTTAATGATTCCTTAATCAATATTTAATCATTCATTAACCAATACTTAATCATTCCTTAATAATTCTTTAATCATTAGTTTATCATTAATTAATCATTACATAATCAGTATTTAATCATTAATTAATCATTAATTAATCATTACTTAATCAGTCTTTAATAATTACTTAATAATTAATCATTAGATAATCATTATTTAATCATTAATCAATCATTATTTAATCATTAGTTCATCACAATTTAATCATTACTTAATCATTAGTTAATGATTACTAAATCATTAGTTAAATAGTCTATATTCATTACTTAATTATTCTTTAATCATTAGTTAATCATTATTAAATCATTATTTAATCATTCTTTATTCATTACCTAATAATTAGTTAATCATTACTCAATCCTTAATTAATTCTACCTTAATAATTCGTTAATCCTATGATATTAATTAGTTAATTATTATTATCTAATCATTATATGTAATCATTATTCAATTAAAAGTTATTCATTAGTTAATCTATACTTGATCACTAATAATAATAACTATTACTTATAAACTATATATAACTAACTAAACTACTAAATAAACAACATTTTTAGAACTAAGTAAAAAAATATATTTAAAAAATAAATAAATAAAATAAAATATTAAAAAATATCTCTAAATGGTGCTTCATAAAAAATAAACACTTCTTTTAGGCCATCATAATCACCATAACCAAAAAAGATTCTTTTAGAGAGGGAGGGTGTGGAATTTAGAGAGTGGAGGGAATTTTGATGTGAGGATGGGGGGGGGGTCCTTTTATAGGGACTTAAGAGAAGGATGATAGGGGGGTGCCAACCTTTTCCATTACATTAGGAGAAAGGTGGCCAATCCGGTTCCGTATTTCATTTTATTTTAGGTGAAAGGTGGCACACCTATTACCACCTTTCAATAAATTGGGAAGGCGACAAGGCCCATGTATCATTTCAGATAAAAATTTAATTTTTTTTACTTCGATAGATTTTAATATTTTTTCATAAAATGCAGAAAAAAACTCCCCACAAACATGCACTTCACTGATTATCCTGACAAGATTTCTCTCACCAATAGTCTTGCCACCACCAGTGTACACTTTCAGACCAAACATGCCTCTAACCACCCCTCCTCATCACATGTCACCATCATTGGTGACCAGACCTTCAAAGTCGGCAATCTGTGGGTGCATTCACTCTCAATGGTACAAGTGCATTGAATCAATGGCATCAGGGCACACTATAGTGCGGTGGGAGGGTTGATCCTTGGCGGTGGATGGAGTTGTGCAAGGTCAATGATGAAATTTGTTCAGAGTTAGTTGTAGTATCGATATATAGTGGTCGTCAGATGATGATGGCGGGAAGCTGTGATAGTTGAGGAGCAACAGAGCATGACTTTCTCAGATGGTGGCACTGGTCATAGGCAGGCAAGTTGTGGCGGGTTCAGTGGGTGAGCTTGAGCAGTGGTGGAGCCTCGATGACAAAGATGAAACATCAAGGGGAATCTTTGATGGTGTAGAGAAAAAATATTGGATTAGATTCCCAAGGTGGGACTACCAACATTCCACTCAGATTTGGTTGTATGAGAGGGTATGAATTTTCTATGAGTACTAGGTCCCATGCAGTCCTGCTTGGTGATTGCTTGCTGAGTGCGTTGCAGGTTGGGTGCTTGGAGAAGGAAAATTAATCGGCTAGGTTGGGATTTATGCTGGGTGTTGGTCTTTGGGCCTACAATGACTATGTATTGGGGCATAGTACCCTAGGAATATGGGCTATGTAAGGTTCCCCCTTAACCCAATTAAAAAGGGGATTATCTAAAAATTAATAAAAATATACAGCCTTTAGGATTTCAGGCTATTATATTATAATAAATGAATTAATATTATGATAAATGTACTAATATTACAATAATTTTTTATGAATAAATTTATTAATATTCTAATATTTTTTATTAATTAATTTATTAATAGTATAATAAATATTTTATTAGTAATTTTATTAATATTTTAATAAATATAATGAATAAAATTATTAATATACTAATAAATTATTAGTGAAAAAATTACTTTATAATTAGAATTAAAAAATATAAAAAAATTAATAAATTTAATTAGTCATTAAATACTTTTGAAAAATTTAATTATCATTAAAACATTATTAATTAAATAAATGAATAAAAATTTATTAAAATATGTCACAAAAAAATAAATAAATATTAATATCATGTATAAATGCTTTCTAGAATATATATTTACAACGCCTTAAGGGAGGGAGATTAATACAAAGAAAATCCTACACTCTCAACAGTACAAAACTTGGTGAGACTTGAAACCAATACCTCACTGAGACCTCACAAGACCTTTACCACTGAGTTACATCTGGGGGAAATTTTACACAATATATAATTAATTATAAAACTATAAAATTAAAAGTAAGAATTTTAATATTTTTATTTCTATTGATTTACTTTAAAATAAGTAGATATATATTATTATTACTAAATTAATTATATAGATATATATATTGTATTGATTTTATATATAAAATATAATTAATTATTAATAATATTTTAAAAATTATTTATGACTAAATATATTATTTTTTATATGAATGTATAAATATTTATTTATGTCTTTATGTATGATATATAGGTGAACCACCACATATATACTTTTGTGTATCCATTTTACTATACATATACACATATAAATATAAACATACACATACACATGTATACAAAGGCACATACACTTGCATACAAATGAACATACACATACACACACATTTACATACACATACATACACATTTACACACACACACACACACACACACACACATACATAAACATTCACACACATGTATACACACAAAACATGCACATAATCACACACACACACACAAATGTATTTACCCCTCATCATTTAAACACATAAATAAATATAAAGATATATGTATATAAAAAACACACACATAAATAAATATAAATATATATATATATCTGTGTGTGTGTGTGTGTGTGAGGATAGAGTAGGTCGTTAGCAGGTGGAACTTGCGGTCTAGCATGGCCGTGGTGTCAGGGTTTTGTGGCGGCACCAGGGCACTGACTTTATAGGAGAACAGTTGGGTGCCAAGGCCAGACTGGGCAACGATAGCCAGCGTATTGAGGACAATGATGGCCTTGAAAACCATGGGGAGATGGGAGTTGCTGGTAAGAACATGGTGCACAAGATGGATTCCTCTTCCTCCACCACCATGTCACTTTCCACTGGGCTGTAAATCAGCACGATATCATTGATTAATTCCATTTACAGTGTAGGAGAGTGAATTGGGATGGGGTGTTGGGAAGAGAAATGATGGTATTTATATAGAGACATGAGTTTGTTTAAATATTGTTTTTTATTTTAAAATTATTAAAATCTTAATAGGTTTAAAATATTCTTAATACTAAGGAATTAATATTAGTCTTTCCAGTTTTGGGGTTTAGTCAACAGTGGAATGGTCGATGCCACCTTTTCCCAAATTAATAAGAAATAAAAAAATAAAAAATAAAAAAGTTTTTATATTTAATAAATATTTTTAGATACATATATACAAATAGTTTATTAATAATAGTAATATTATTAGTAATTAATTTTTTTATATTACAAATATAATTAAGATTTATTTTTAAAATATATTGTTAAGTAATTTATTAGTTATGTTAAAAAAATGTATTATTCACATCATTATTATGATTTATTATTTTAATTATTGTAAATTTTTAATTCTATAATTAATATATTTTAATAATGTACTTACAAACATTTAATTATAATAACATAATTAATAATACTTCATAGTAATGTAATTAATAATATAATAATTAATAAGAATTATGTTTATTAATATTTTAAAATGAAAATGTAATGTTTTTAAGAAATAAATTTTGTGACATTTAATTATATTTTGTTAATTTGTTTAAATTTTTTATTTTCATTTATGTACTATATGTTGATTCATTTTTTCAAATTTCATTTAGATTGTATTTATATTTAATAATTTATATAAGAAACCCACATGAAACATAATAATGTTTCATGTTAGTGGCTTTGAAAGCATAAAATAATAAAGAAGAAATACAATCTAAATAAAATTTGACACACTTAATGAATATATAAAAATAATTCAAAATGACAATCATTTTATAAAAATAATCAATAAAAGGAAATTTTAGTGGCACAATATATTTTTGTTATAAAACATTACATTTTTTATAATTTTTCATGCATTCCTTTCATTTGATATTACTTTTTATATATTTAGTCAATGTTCTAAATTTCATTCATTTTTTAATTACAATATATTTTATGTGTATTTATTTTTCAATGTGTAAATATTATGTTTTTAATCAATAATTTTTGTGTCAGGTAAATTAGTTTATGCTTATTATATTTATGATTTTTTTATTTTAAACAAACTATTTGATGTTTATGATATGTTTTAAGTTTTAATTATATTTTTTCATAGTATATATTTTATAGTCTTTTAAAGATACCCAATTTAAATTTAATAAATTTTTATATTTTTCAAATAGTCGACTTGGAAAGCTTATTAAATATAAATGGTAAGTAAAATATAAATGGAAATTAAAATTGTGGCTAAACATGTAAAAATGGATGATAGTAAAAATAATTTCATCAATTTAATTGAAATAAAACCATATAGAGGATAGAATAATTTTTTATTTAAAATAATTTAAGTTAATAGAAAATATATAAATAAATGAGCACAACCACTGTCTATGATGAGGTCCTGTCCCACAAATTGGTGTGTGAATGGGAAACATGTATTGAGATCACCGAAATCTTTTCTGGGATGGAGTATGATGAGTTGGAGGGGAATCATCATTGGGCACATCAACCTCATATATCTGATGCTCTGCTTGTGACTCAAGGGGAGGAGGTGGCATTTGGATATTGTCATGTGCACCTGATCCTTCCCCCACTACCTAGGTAGAAGGACCTTTCATCATATGCTGGGGGAATCATAAGGTCTGTGAAGGATCAGTCATGAAGTTAGAGGCTTGAGGAATGACCCCTAATATGAGGTCAGATCAAATATACCTAGTAAAAACTGTGTATATCCTAAAAATTCAAATGGTTCTCATGCCTCTAGGTTCACATTCGCAGTCACTAGAGGCTAGACTACTTGAGGTGTGACCTCTATCTATGGAATAGTTGAGGTCTCACATGCATCATGATGTAGTATATGCCATCACCATTGTGGCTCCTCAACATCAGTATATGTAGGAGGAGGTTTCTGAGTAGGAACCTCTTTTCCATGGGCAGAAACAACATATCCCTGAGGTGGATGATCAAAAATTATATCATGTAGAACATGATACACTTGTATCATCCCCAGCGCTGGAGTGTGGTACACTTCCAGGATAAAAACCTCCTTGTAATGAACCGACCCGAATACCCTCTGAAACTAGAACCCGACCCAACCCGTCACATACACGATGGGCTATCCCAATCCCCACAGGCTAGAAAATGGAACCCAAGGATAAAAAAACATCTAGAGGGAATGATTTTACCCAACCTAAATTAACAACATGGAACATATATATACAAAAGGAACAAAAGTGGTCAATATATTCCATAACTAAAATTAGATAGTGGAAACCGAACAACCAAAGAGAAGAAACAATCTATAAATACAAGTCCAACCACAAAGGACTACCGAATAAGAAAACAACTCCTCTATGTGATAGCATAGGCAGACTCCCACCATCTCCCCACTGGTTACTCCACTTAATTGAAAAAAAACCTCTTCACCTCAATGTGGCGCCTTGATGTTCCCTGCATCTAAAGACATAACCAGCTCTATAAATCACCGAATGGGTACACATGGTGTAGGGTAACATGCTTAGTAGGGTCCCACTCAGGCATTCCATAACAAGTATCTATAAAAAATAACTCAAGTATGTTCATTTGAAATAAATCAAGACATGATAATTAGTAAATTAATATTTATCGAATCATAGTTAACATATCCCTTTTTCCAACAATTCCAAAATAAAGGAAGATATATCAATTTCAATCATAATTTACATTATCATTTATCAAAATACAAGCATGTATATCAAAGCTAAAACAGTTCAAATCCAATAATAAGTAAATTATGCCAAGGAACTCAATAGGGTAGCATAGTAGATTACACATACCACAACAAAGAATAGTATATAACAAGTCCCTAGAACATAGGCCTAAAGAGTAAAGGAACACCTCATGAGTGAGTCCCCCAACAATGTCAAGAAAAAGTACCTAGAATGATAGGAACAAAGAGTAGATAAAAGATGCATGAACTAAGTTTCTAACAGTAACATGGATGATGACCCTAAGTTAAACCTTCTACCTACGTGACCAAGGATTCCCACATGATTCATTTCATAAATCATTTCAATTATTTGAAAAAAAACCCTGATTTCATTTACCAAAAACCTGGGGAAAAACCAATTTTATCACAAACCTTTTACACACACAAAAAAATCATGCCAAATTTAATTATAAATCCATTTATAAAAACTGGATCAATATAGTTCATTAACACAAGATAAATATGGAACCAATTACCTCAAAACTCAGGGTCGTAAATTCCCACAAAGGATCCTCTAACAAGAAGATCACAACAATTACAACAGAGGCCCTTGATCCAATCTACATATCTTATAATTGATTCAATTTAACAAAAGGGTTGATGGAGAAGAGTAAAAAACACATACCTTAAGAACACACAACCATCACACCACAACCAATAAAGGAAACGAACCTCAGAACAAGATTGAAAAACAAATCTAGAGAGAAAAAATAGGAAACATCACATCAGTTCAATGAATCTGAGAACAAAATGAAATAGATTTATCGTAATCAAATAAATAAATAAGTAGAAAGACTGTCTCACCTAAAGAGACACAAACTAACCAAAATGGCGATCAATCACCAAACAAATCAATTAGGATCAAGAGGAGACTCCCAATATCATCAGAGAGGCCTTCTAGTTCGAGATCCAAAGGATCTGTGGAAGAATGAAATAACATTTCAACTGAGAGGCACACTTAAATCCTTATCCCTTACATTTACAAGTAATGTAATCACTTTACACACTGTGTAGTCCTAGGTACTCCGATGTTCTGAAAAACCCATTTTTGTTATTTAAATCTAGGCCTTTAACATTACACGACATGTAATCTATTCATGCTATACACCATGTTCAAGGAATATTCCTTGAAAAAATATTAATTTGTGTACTCCCATTACATGAAATTTATTTTTATTTAAGACTGAAGAAACTATAGATTCTTACACCAAAAACCCAAAAAGACTTAGGCATTGTATGAACATGGGAAGAACCCCACAACACCATTGACAAATTTATACCCATACTCCATTAATTAAAAATAAATCATCTATGAATTTTATGTCATTTTTTACAAAGAAGTTATCTCTATCATTGGGAGTCATAAGATTCACCCAATTAAAGAGGAAAACAAGTAAAGGTAAGGGAATTACCTGAAAGTGGGTAATGAGATGTTACAAGCTCCCCACACTAAGACTTTATGTCCCTGGGAAGTCATGTGAAAAAATGAAGTCCAGTAAAAAGGTGGGTCTATTTCTCCCTCATCAATGACTCATGCTCCCATGTCTCATGATAATCTGATCCGTTCCAATATAACACTATGTTCAATGGAATAGACATCCCACACAAGACTTTGAATTGAGAGTCTATGATATTCAATGTCTATTCCATAAAAAAACATTTGTATCTAACTCAATATATTCCCAATTAATAACATGAGAAGGATTAGGAAGATATTTCATAAGATGTAATATGTAGAAAAAATAATGAATTCCTATCCAGTGAACTGGTAATTCCAACATATAAGTAACCTATCCAAGATGCTCAGTGACCTCAAATGGTCTAACATATCTCGGAGCGAAATTTCCATGGTTTTCAAGACTACGATGTCCCGGCTGATGAGAAACATTCAAGAAAAACTATTCACCTATAAAAAACTTCAAAGGATGAAGTCGTTGATCTGAAAAAACATTTCTTACAAATCTACATTGGAACCAAACACCGAAATATATCCTAAATCCTTGATGAATTCTCCTAAACCAAACTCGGTCCCACTAAATAAACTTCAACCACCTCTTCCAAAAAAAGAGGTGATTTTCATGGGTATCAACAAAAATCCTCAAAAGGATTCATTATGATTAATAAACAATAAATATTATTATATGAAAACTCAATCAATTATAGTTGTATATCCCCTGATCCACCAAAATCTAAGACAAATGCAAGAACCATATCCTCTCAGATCTGAATAACACACTTCGTCTGAACATCTGTCTGTGGATGATAAGTTTTACTGAAACTGACCTGAGTCCCCATCACCTTTTGGATACTTCTCCAGAACCTTGAAGTAAACCTATAAGCCATGTCAGAAATAGCAGCTAAAGTAACTCCATATAAACTCAAAATTTCTTATATATACAACTTACCCAAATATTTAACCTTTGTGGTGTATTTGATCAGAATAAAATGATCTGATTTTTTCAACCAATCAATAACCACCCAGATAGAATTTCTCCCTCATGGAGTCCATAGTAATCTGAAAATAAAGTCAATGGATAACTCATCCCATTTCCAAAAAAAACTAGAAGAGGCTAGAGAAAACCAGAAGGTTTAAAATGCATTGCCTTTATCTATTGGCTGGTGTAACAACAGGACATATAATCAGTAATGTCATGCTTCATACTCTACCACAAAGATCACTGCCTCATGTCATAATACATCTTCATAGTGAACAAATGAATTTCCCATAAATATCTATGATAATTCAACAAAATCAAGTTCCTTACTGGTGTTTGGACAACAAAACAATCCCCAAAATGGAGTATACCATCTGAAGAGAGTGACCATCCCAAAACGGTCTCCCCACCATATAGGGTTTCTTAAATTACTCTGAAATCGACATTATGGTGCTGGCTATGTAGATCATACTAAAGGAGAGATGAAGATAATTGAACAATGGCCAAAACCATCCCCGAAACATCGTCCAGAGCATCTAGATTCAACTAATAAAAATGCCCCATAAGGATCCACTATTCCCTCAATTCCACAACAACTTGCAATGGTAATTTCCTACTAAGAGAATTTTCAAAAAAAATTACCGTCCTAGGGTGTATGAGATATTGAAGTCAAATTTCGGAAGGTATTATACCCATCATCTCTATTTTAGATTCAATTATTTCTAAGAAAAGATATAACTTAGGATCTTCTAGTCAGAAAAGACTATGCACATTTTCCAAAAAAGATAATTCCACCAACACTTAAGCACATGCATAACTATGAAATGTTCTAAATCATGATTGGGGAAATTCTTCTCATGTAGTTTAAGATTTTGAGAACTGTAAGCCACCACATGATATTTTTTCATGAGCACACAACCCAAAACAATTCCAAAAGAACCACAGAAAACCACATACCCCTTACCAGGATTAGGTAGGAAAAAATAGGATCCAATGTCATAAATTATTTTAGCCCATCCAATGAAAACTAACACTTTTCATCCCAAATGAATTTCACCCCTTTCCTAGTAAGAGCAGTAAAAGGTGAGACCAACTTCGAGAAATCCTTGATGAACCATCGATAGTAACCAGTAAGTCCATGGAAGCTCTTAATCATAAATACATTTCATGGTTGTTCCCATGAAAAGACAACCTTTACCTTACCATGATCAAATGATAATACCTGATTAGAAATCAAGTACCCTAAGAATTTTGCTTCTTGAATCCAGAAATTTCATTTTGTAATATTTTCACACAAATAGTGACTCCCCATGAATTCCAAAAGCAACCCAAAATGGTGCTCAGGATTTCTTTCAAATCACGAATAAACAAAAAATTTATCTGTGAACACTACTACAAAAGTGTTGAGATACTGATGGAATATCATATTTATTAAAGCCATGAAAAATGAAGGAGGGTTTGTTAGAAAAAATGATATAACAAGATATTCATAACCTCTATACCTTCTCTTGAAATCCATCTTCATTATATCACACTTTTTAACTTTGAGATGATGATAAAAAGATTGAAGATTAATCTTCAAAAACCACCTTTCCCCCTTTAACTTTTCAAAAAAATCATCCACACAAGGAAGATGATACATGTTCTTAACTATTACTTGGTTATACTTCCAATATCCAATTCCAAATCAGAGTGAATAGTTTTCATTTTTGGAAAAGAGAATTGGGGCTACCCAAGGTGAAACACTAGGGAAAACAAAACCCTTCACCCCCAGATCATCCAACTGAATCTTGAGCTCTTTGAGTTCTACTGGTGCCATAGGATACGAAGGTATCAATATCAGTTTTGTTCTTAAAACCATGTTAATCACAAAATATACCTCCATATATGGGGGAATACAAAATAAATCTTCTAGTAAAATTTCATGAAAACCTCAAAAAATAGATGGAATGTGAACAATATAAGAAATTTCATGGGTCCCAACTACAAAAACATATAACAAATTCCCAAGATTTGAAAGGGAAGGTCCTACATGGAAAAACATCATATCCCACTCTCCCTAAAACACACATAATCTTCCATCGACCTTAAGAAGTGAGACACATCGGTGGAAAAAATAAACCTCATCCCGATGAGAAAAAAGGTAGTCTATCCCAATGATGTCATTAAATAAATCTAAATCAATAACAAGAAAATCATAGACTACCTCTACATCAATCTATTGATAGTGCACAAGGACACATAAACCCATTCTATATATTATTCCAATACGTTCCTCTAAATCTATAAAAGGAAATTATTTCCATCATAAGGTTAAGCATATCATCAAAATGGCTAGATATGAATGAGTGGTAAGAACTAGTATCAAATAAAAAACTGCTACTGACGATACAATAAAGATGTGCCTATCAATATCACTAGACCTGTATCAACCTCCATTGGAAACTCATCTACTATGTGAAGGTGATTCACTCATGATGCATGTGGTTGGATACCTATAGTCTTAGAAGCATATTACTACACCGCAGTATCCTTTGGATTCAACGATCTTTGACTATATTAAGGAGTAGACATGTACTGAATGAAATGCTGCAGATGACCATAACACCCAAAACTATTATACCTCTTTGCTAGTGAAGGACATGAACTCCTGGTGTGTCTGAACATTCCACACTGATAGCATGTTAAAAGAACACTACTAGCTGTAACCAGAGGTTTCGAAGATGCCTGCTACAGAGACCCACCTCCACCACTCCTATGGTGATCCTTCCACTTCCTATTTTTCCATGGAACACTAATGAGGCTGCCACTAGGTGGAAGAGAAGGTATGGAACATCCAACCTTGATTTCCATATTTAGTTCTTCCATAATATCCCTATTTGTTGTCTCTGTATAGGTCGAAATATTGATCATAAATACCTTCAATATGATATCTGGTCACAAAACCTACAGGTACTTTTGATATTTCAGCTAATTATTTCTTACAACTTATAATGCAAGATGAACCAGATCGACAAACAGATTGGTGTCTACCGACACTACACACTCTCTATGCTGCAAAGAGAGGAACTCTATAGACTTCACCATCATTAGTGACTCTGAAAAAAACTACTAGAATAAGAGAGCCTTGAAAACCTTCCAATCCAACCCTTCATTATTATCCACCTTTACCATGGAATCCCACAACCTTTTCTTATGTCCCTTGAGTTGAAATACTTCACATTTCAGATTAATAATATAAGGTGTGTCCAAGAAGTTAAATATATGATCGATATTTTCCAGCTAGTCTTCTAACTCTTGAGGTTCATTCGTACCCTTAAAGGACATTGTCTTATCACACAATACATCCCATGATAGATCCCTATCTCATCAAGATATTGGATGTACATAAATGACTACAATCTGAATTTTTTTCAGATTCTAATCAACAACATGAATTTCTCGCACAATAGCCTTGATAAATTTATGAACCATAAGAGTATTTCCTTGAGGGGCATCAGATTCACCCTCTAGAGGAACTCATAAAACACATCTTGGAGGCATATTACTACTCGCTAAAACAAATAAAATGATCAGAAAAAAGAAAAATATCAGTTCAAACTAGAAAATCCATAAGAAAAAACTGAGATTATCATCCAGAACTCAAAATAGGAGACACACATACTAACATCCCATGGTAACTTGTGTCTCGTCCGAAAAAGATCTTACCAGATACTCATCGAAATATACCTATCATATACAGAAAATCCTATCTCAAGTTTACCTAATGTACCAAGAAAAAGACTTTCGAGGACATACCAACTTTTATAGAAAACTGTAACGAACTGGCCCAAATCCCCTCTTAAACTGGAACCCAACCCCAACCATTAACATACATGAAGGGCACTCTCAATCCCCACAGGCGGGAGACTATCACCTGGGAATCAAATAAAAACCAAAGGGAATGATTTTTCCCATATTTAAGAAACCACATGGAATATATATATATATATATAAGGAATAAATACAGAATAGAAAATATATTCTATAACTGAAAGAGGACAGTGAAAACCAAACAACTCAAGAGAGGAAACAATCTCTACGTACAAGTACAACCATAAAGGACTACCAAATAGTAAGAAAACTACTCCATGTGATAGCATGGGTAGACTGCCACCATCACACCACCAGCTACACCACTTAGCTAACAAAAAACCTCACCACCTCACTATGATGCCTTGACTTTCCCTACATCAAAAGAAATTACCAGGTATATACACCACCAAAGGGGTATATATGGTGTGATATAACAATTTTAGTAGGGTCCCACTTAGGTGTTTCATAATAAGACTTTATATAAATAACTCAAGTATGGTTAATTCTAATAAAATATGTCATGATAAGTAGTAAATAAATTTTTATAAAACCATATTTAAAATTTACCTTTTTCTAACAATTCAAAAAAAAAGTATGTATATCGATTTCATGAATAATTTTCATTATCACTTATCAAAAGAAAATCATGCATATCAAATAAGAAATAATAAAAAACCTGTAACACCCCGAGCTTCCATGATACGCTTCTCATTCAATAATGTAATAGCTTGCATTGTACGCAACATCGAGTTCTAACACACACCACAACTAATCAAAGTAGCTGTAATGAATAGTAATAACCACTTTTTAAATTTATAGAAATTTTATATTTCAAAATTGACTTCATTTTTGTATTCCTAATATCGAAATTAGCCTATGTTGAATTTTTGGTATTTTTCTAAGAACTTCTATTTTTTTTATGAATAGTGAAAAATACTTAAAAACAACTTTTTTAATCAAAATAATTTATAGTGATAAATTATACTATTTAGTGGTTTTAAAGTATAATTAGAATATATTTTTAGCATTTTATCCAATGGTGGTCATTAGAATTAATTTAACATTGAAATCGGACATAAACAATTGCCAATCTTTTGATATAAATTGTTTCTTAGAAACACGCTATTTTTTGTAACAGCGGGAATTAATTATAAAATTAATTAATGCAACTTATATGTTTGGAATTTTGTAAAATGGACATCATTTTTGAATTCGGAATATCAATTATAGCTTAGGGTGAAATTTTGGCATTGTTCTGAAAAACTTCAATTTTTGATGAATAGTGAAACCACTAAGTGGTAGTTAAATAACTGATTTTTCGTTTAAATGAAATATTACCACTTCTGTGATTTGATTTTCAAAAATCAGACATACATGGTTGTCATTAAGAAGTAAAATGTGGTTCAATGAGATTAAAATAATTTTTGGTGAATAGTAACTTTTAAGTTCTTAATTGCGATTAGAGGTAATTAGTGTAGTTTAAGGTAAAAATAATGTTTTAATAATATGAGATGAGCTTGACACTTGTACTACTTCTATTGGATGAGTCATGGCCGACCAAGACAACCCATGGGTCAACTTGGGGACCCCATGGAGCCACTTTAGTTGGAAAATGACATAAATACCTTTTATTTAATGTTAAAGTAAAAAATGACACAAACATGAAATGTTTTACTAAAACAATTTTTACATGGGGTTACACAAGTCCAAACTTTGATTATAAATATTAATTAGAAAGATAAAAATATTTCCTACATCATAGTATTTTTTTATAATTTTTAGACATTAAATAAATTAAATTATTTATGACATTATGATGATGCAGCGATGACCTCATTATTTAACGATTTAAATAAAATGGGAAGATAATGCAAAATCCAAGGCTTACACTTGTCCAAAGCCTATTGGATGAGGATATTTAGAACCCTTATCACCTTATCCTCGAATTATATAAGTGTGGGACCTCTAAAATCCTAAACTCATTTTATAATAAAGTGACTTTTCTTTAATTTCCAAGAGTGCCCCTCCTCTCCACTTATAAAAGGCCCCCACCTCTACCACATTATTCACACATTCAAGCCATTTGGCTCGGCCATCCTCTACCCAAATACTCTCCCAACTTCCCCCTATTACTCCTAGAAGCCTTACTTTGGGCATAACTCTTCCCAAGGAAGCCTTTGGCTCAAATCAAAAAGAGTTACCCGATTTTGAGGTAATGTCTTCTCTAATGTTGTTTTGTTTTGTTTTTCTTCTCCAACCCCCCTAAAATCTTTTTATTCATTTCTTTTGTAACAACACCAGTATCCTCAATGTACTAGGATGTTGTTATAAGATGGATTCGAGCTACACTTACACACACCTACATCTAATGGTTAAAGAACATACGATTTCTGTGGATGGCGAATTTCTGCCTCACGAAACGATGATTGTTCAACACTCATATAACACCTTCAAAGGTGGCCATTAAGATGTCACTATTTTTATATATGATATATAATATGTTTATGTTTTACTTATGCTTCTGTATTTCTCATTTATAGCATAATTTATGATTTCCATTATGGGTAAAACGCGATAATTTCATTTTAGGAAGTGCGGACTACCGCCCCATCAAAGTGATTTGAATCGTTAATGCCATATGTGGGATGTATATAGGATGGATTAAATGGTATTATACGCTATATTATACTGGAATTATATTATACATTTATATCATTATGATTTCGTTCCATTAAATATGAAATTGAAATGAAAGTAGCGTTCATGCGTACGTACGGCTTACCGTCTCCATGAACGGTGCATTTCATTTCTTACCTCTAAATGTTACGCAATATTATAAATGAATGTATATACTGGATATATAAGATATATATGACATCTAAATCATGAATATAATTCTGGAGATAATGGATATTCTACCACATAAACAACTTGTAATTATAAGAAGTTTATTGTTGACTCAAGTACCAAAGATCGACAAAACGACCGTTATTAACTTAAATAATTACATAATGTTCATATCATTTTAATAAGTGATATAATAAGGATAATGAAATTGAAAATGATTCTTAATAAGGTATATATTAACTCTAGTTTATTATTCAGGAGGTTAAAGAACGGTTGAGTCAAGTCAGACACGAGGTAAGGGAACTTCTTAACCCAATTTCCATTCTTTGGGTTAATCTCCTACTTTCAAATTATGTCATGATGTTATTATGTCCTATTTTGTATTTTTACTTTATTTATGTGTACCTATAGTGAATACACATAATAGATCTATTTTATTTTAAAAATGATCTTTTTAAGAACTTCGTCTCAATCTCCTTTCATTGAGGCATATTTGGTTTTATACACAACTTTATTTTATACGGTGTATAAACCCCTTTGACTTTTAAGTTTATTCAAAAGGAATCTTTTTATACAAAGCGTTTTACTAAACGAAAAAAGGGAATGTTTTTCTTTCTGTACATATGCGGCGACAACGAATTATCCGCCACCATGACCATTATTTGAGTTTCGGCTTCCTCTACAAGCCATAACTTTTTTTTAATGAAAAATAAATACAAAGTTTTAACTTTATTTTATTTTGGTATTGAAAATGGTATTGAAAGCATTTTTTTTATATCAATGTGTTGTATTGAAATATTGTGATTGAAATGTGGAAATGTTATGTTTCATTTCTGCATGTTCCATGTGATACGATTATGTTATGGTTTATGATATGTTTAAACCTATTCATATGAGGAATGAATTGGACTTAATAAGTGACGGGTGGAGCCCGCTATAGCTCCTCGATGCATCAACAGGTCTCATGAGACAAACTAGTGTCTTGGCATGAGGCCTTGACAAAATCTTATTTGTGGTCTTGGAACGAGGCCTTGACTACGTGGTTATGATAGTCTGGCATTATGCATTCCATCATTATGAAAGTGGTTAATGATATTTAATGTGATTATTCGACTAGTAGAATATCCATGTGAGTAAGTAAATGGCATTATTTAATTTTATTTTTGCCATATTATGCTGAAGTTCAAGTTTAAAAAGGCTTTTGTTTTAGTTATACATTTCCTTAAATGTTAATGTTTATTTATGAAAGCTTATGCAATATTGTTATCCTTACTGAGCATCTGAGCTCACCCCTTTCAATGTTTTAATATTTTCTAGGATGTGAAGAAGTATTTTATGAATGACCTGCAGGGATTGTCAGAAGAGGATATGAGTGTGGACTATGGAGACTTTGTTATTGTAGTTTTTCACTTTATGATGTAATGTAACACTTACGAATATATCTAGTGTTTCCAAGGCTACTAAACTAATCGGTCTTTCGAGACTTGATCATTTGTGATCGTGCGAATGTTACGAAGTAATGCACCGAATCTGGGTAGCTGGGGTCGGGGTGTTACAGTTGGTATCAGAGGCAGTTTAGTACTAACCTTGGAAGCTAGATGTAGACAAACTCTGATTAGATCACATAGCCCAAAGATAGACTTTGAGGATTAGTATAGAAGAACTTCCTAGAATTTTGGTATTATAGAGATGTTATGAGTTTTCCGAGCAATACATCCCTGTCTGGATATGAGCAGGTAGAGGCGGATCTAGCACAGATGTACCTAGGGGTAAAACCCGAAAACACCACTTTAAGCTAGACTCGAACGGGAACTGGTGCACGACAACGGGCCTTGCTGCACTCTTGGTTACGACACTCTCGGGGGATATGCTTAGGATAATTCCCATTTTATTTACAAACCACTATGAAGGGTTATGAGTATATACTTCCTCAAAGAAAACATTTCTTTTTATGATTATGGATTATATCCATAAATAGTTCAATTTATGTTAAGTATTTTATAAGTATGGAATTATGTATTTCGATTCATAAACTAACCTAGTTTGTGGCATTGTATAGAAATGGCGCCCAGTAGAAGGAATGTGAACTCCATCAATACGTATGATCCAAAGAGTAAGAAGGATCATATCTTTCATGGTATTAAGCCAACATTTAGAAGGGAAATATTCTCCCATGTGTTATCAACATATGAAGAAATAGTATCATGTGTTAATAAGATAAGTAGAGAATTCTCTGAGTCTTATGGATTTGAAGGGATGAAAGAGAAGAAAAGGATGGAAGAGAGAATGATGGATAAAGGGATGAGGGAAAAGAAGGATTTTCCATTATGTGATAATTGTGGGAAGAATCACCCTGGTACTTGTCTAAAAGGAATGGGAGTTTGTTATAAATGTGGGGAAAAAGGTCACCAGGCGCGTGATTGCAAGGGAAAGAAAGAGGCTATCAATGTTGAATGCTACAATTGTAGGGAAATGGGGCATTATGCAAATGAATGCCCTAAGCGTCAGGGAAACTTACCTCAGAAAAGGCCAAGGGATCAAGGAAAATCTTATGCTGTTACTATAGTTGAAGCAAAATAATTAATGTATTGGTGCCTTTGGACTCATGGATTATATTCTGGTTATTAGAATAATGTGATATATATATATATATAAGGATTGTACTGCAGTACTTGTTGATTTCAGTAAGGTTTTAATATGATGAAGGTAATTATATTTTTAGTATGTGACAATAAGAGAAACTTTACTTTGTTTGGGGAATCTGATGTTACAATTGATTTTGGAATTTAGAGACCTTTTAGAGAAAGTCTGGACGGAGGTATTTTGGATAACTATTAAGGTTGGAATGGATTAAGTTGAACCATGGATAGTATTGTTTAAGGTTAAAGCATTTCTGAAGATTATTTTTGGAATATTATAATACTATAGTTTTAGGAAAAGGACAACCTGCAGGGTGGGGCATAACCCGTCGCGTCGGACAAAGCTGCAGGAATCGAACCCACAATCATAGTGCGACAGGCCTTTGTTTCCTACCACTAGCCTACAAGAAGTCCCTGGTTATTAAAAAATAGTTTTACTAATCTAAATGGTATGTGTTAATATTTGGAACCTTATACAATTAGGATAAATAGAATATTTTTGAGTTCTATTACCTTTTGGAGTAAAAGATGGGTTTTTGGTAAAAATTTATTAAAGAATGAAAGTATACATAACATGTATTTATATTCCCTTACGTTCTTAGTAAATCTCATAAATAAATTCCTCAACTTTATAAAAGGTAACTTAAAACAAAAACGTTGTCGGTTAACTTTTCCTACTGGGGAATCAATGATCGTTTAACCAATCACAAGTTTGTGATTTTCTTGTAGTTAAACTTTCTCCTAATCCTATTTTCTACAACTCTCCATCAGACCTTGATGGTTTGTTTCTCCTCTATATCCATATTTTCATAGAATCCTAGAATGGGCTATCTCGGATGACCTATGTACTTATCTTTCTTTCTTTTAATGTTATATATTTATTAACCTTATTTCAGATGTGGGTTTTTCTCAAAGGTATTTTCTCTTTTCAACCTTTTATTTTCAAAGAAAAATTTCAAATTGCGAGGACACAATTTATTGAAGGAGGGGAGAATGTAACACCCCGAGCTTCCATGATACGCTTCTCATTCAATAATGTAATAGCTTGCATTGTACGCAACATCGAGTTCTAACACACACCACAACTAATCAAAGTAGCTGTAATGAATAGTAATAACCACTTTTTAAATTTATAGAAATTTTATATTTCAAAATTGACTTCATTTTTGTATTCCTAATATCTAAATTAGCCTATGTTGAATTTTTGGTATTTTTCTGAGAACTTCTATTTTTTTATGAATAGTGAAAAATACTTAAAAACAACTTTTTTAATCAAAATAATTTATAGTGATAAATTATACTATTTAGTGGTTTTAAAGTATAATTAGAATATATTTTTACCATTTTATCCAATGGTGGTCATTAGAATTAATTTAACATTGAAATCGGACATAAACAATTGCCAATCTTTTGATATAAATTGTTTCTTAGAAACACACTATTTTTTGTAACAGCGGGAATTAATTATAAAATTAATTAATGCAACTTATATGTTTGGAATTTTGTAAAATATACATCATTTTTGAATTCTGAATATCAATTATAGCTTAGGGTGAAATTTTGGCATTGTTCTGAAAAACTTCAATTTTTGATGAATAGTGAAACCACTAAGTGGTAGTTAAATAACTGATTTTTCGTTTAAATCAAATATTACCACTTCTGTGATTTGATTTTCAAAAATCCGACATACATGTTTGTCATTAAGAAGTAAAATGTGGTTCAATGAGATTAAAATAATTTTTGGTGAATAGTAACTTTTAAGTTCTTAATCGCGATTAGAGGTAATTAGTGTAGTTTAAGGTAAAAATAATGTTTTAATAATATGAGATGAGCTTGACACTTGTCCTAATTCTATTGGATGAGTCATGGCCGACCAAGAAAACCCATGGGTCAACTTGGGGACCCCATGGAGCCACTTTAGTTGGAAAATGACATAAATACCTTTTATTTAATGTTAAAGTAAAAAATGACACAAACATGAAATGTTTTACTAAAACAATTTTTACATGGGGTTACACAAGTCGACATTTTGATTATAAATATTCATTAGAAAGCTGAAAATATTTCCTACATCATAGTATTTTTTTTATAATTTTTAGACATTAAATAAATTAAATTATTTATGAAATCATGATGATGTAGCGATGACCTCATTATTTAACGATTTAAATAAAATGGGAAGATAATGAAACATCCAAGGCTTACACTTGTCCAAATCCTATTGGATGAGGATATTTCGAACCCTTATCACCTTAGCATCGAATTATATAAGTGTGGGACCTCTAAAATCCGAAACTCATTTTATAATAAAGTGACTTTTCTTTAATTTCCAAGAGTGCCCCTCCTCTCCACTTATAAAAGGCCCCCACCTCTACCACCTTATTCACACATTCAAGCCATTTGGCTCGGCCATACTCTACCCAAATACTCTCCCAACTTCCCCCTCTTACTCCTAGAATCCTTACTTTGGGCAGAAATCTTTCCAAGGAATCCTTTGGCTCAAATCAAAAAGAGTTACCCGATTTTGAGGTAATGTCTTCTCTAATGTTGTTTTGTTTTGTTTTTCTTCTCCAACCCCCCTAAACTCTTTTTATTCATTTCTTGTGTAACAACAACAGTATCCTCAATATACTAGGATGTTTTTATAATATGGATTCGAGCTAAACTTACACACACCGACATCTAATGGTTAAAGAACATACGGTTTCTGTGGATGGTGAATTTCTGCCTCACGAAACGATGATTGTTCAACACTCATATAACACCTTCAATGGTGGCCATTAAGATGTCACTATTTTTATATATGATATATAATATGTTTATGTTTTACTTATGCTTCTGTATTTCTCATTTATAGCATACTTTATGATTTCCATTATGGGTAAAATGCGATAATTTCATTTTAGGAAGTGCGGACTACCGCCCCATCAAAGTGATTTGAATCGTTAATGCCATATGTGGGATGTATAAAGGATGGAGTAAATGGTATTATACTCTATATTATACTGGAATTATATTATACATTTATATCATTATGATTTCGTTCCATTAAATATGAAATTGAAATGAAAGTAGCGTTCATGCGTACGTACGACTTACCGTCTCCATGAACGGTGCAATTCATTTCTTACCTCTAAATGTTACGTAATATTATAAATGAATGTATATACTGGCTATATAAGATATATATGACATCTAAATCATGAATATAATTCTGGAGATAATGGATATTCTACCACATAAACAACTTGTAATTATAAGAAGTTTATTGTTGACTCAAGTACCAAAGATCGACAAAACGACCGTTATTAACATAAATAATTACATAATGTTCATATCATATTAATAAGTGATATAATAAGGATAATGAAATTGAAAATGGTTCTTAATAAGGTATATATTAACTCTAGTTTATTATTCAGGAGGTTAAAGAATGGTTGAGTCAAGTCAGACACGAGGTAAGGGAACTTCTTAACCCAATTTCCATTCTTTGGGTTAATCTCCTAATTTCAAATTATGTCATGATGTTATTATGTCCTGTTTTGTATATTTACTTTCTTTATGTGTACCTATAGTGAATACAAATAATAGATCTATTTTATTTTAAAAATTATCTTTTTAAGGACTTCGTCTCAATCTCTTTTCATTGAGGAATATTTGGTTTTATACACAACTTTCTTTTATACGGTGTATAAACCCCTTTGACTTTTAAGTTTATTCAAAAGGAATCTTTTTATACGAAGCGTTTTACTAAACGACAAAAAGGGAATGTTTTTATTTCTGTACATATGCGGCGACAACGACTTATCCGCCGCCATGACCATTATTTGAGTTTCGGCTTCCTCTACAAGCCATCACTTTTTTTAATGAAAAATAAATACAAAGTTTTAACTTTATTTTATTTTGGTATTGAAAATGGTATTGAAAGCATTTTTTTTATATCAATGTGTTGTATTGAAATCTTGTGAATGAAATGTGGGAATGTTATGTTTCATTTATGCATGTTTCATGTGATACGATTATGTTATGGTCTATGATATGTTTAAACCTATTCATATGAGGAATGCATTGGACTTAATAAGTGACGGGTGGAGCCCGCTATAGCTCCTCGATGCATCGACAGGTCTCATGAGACAAACTAGTGTCTTGGCACGAGGCCTTGAAAAAATCTTATTTTTGGTCTTGGCACAAGGCCTTGACTACATGGTTATGATAGTCTGGGATTATGCATTCCATCATTATGAAAGTGGTTAATGATATTTCATGTGATTATTCGACTAGTAGAATATCCATGTGAGTAAGTAAATGGCATTATTTAATTTTATTTTTTCCATATTATGCTGAAGTTCAAGTTTAAAAAGGCTTTTGTTTTAGTTATACATTGCCTTAAATGTTAATGTTTATTTATGAAAGATTCCGCAAGATTGTTATCTTTACTGAGCATCTGAGCTCACCCTTTCAATGTTTTAATATTTTCCAGGATGTGAAGAAGTATTTTATGAATGACCTGCAGGGATTGTCAGAAGAGGATATGAGTGTGGACTATGGAGACTTTGTTATTGTAGTTTTTCACTTTATGATGTAATGTAACGCTTATGAATATATCTAGTGTTTCCAAGGCTACTAAACTAATCGGACTTTCGAGACTTGATCTTTTGTGATCGTGCCAATGTTACGAAGTAATGCACCGACTCTGGGTAGCTGGGGTCGGGGCGTTACAAAACCAATCTTAGGTAAATAATTCCAAGGAACTGAATAGATCATAATTGAATAATACTTGTACCACAAAATACTTGTACATAAGAAATCCATAAAATACAAGCCTAAAGAGTATAGGAACACCCCATGAGTGAACCCCCCAAGAATGTAACGAAAAAGTCCTTAGGACAAAAAGAATAAGGTGTAGAGATAATCCTCATGGCATAACCTCATGATGGTAACATAGATGATGACCTTATGGTAAAAATTCCACCTATGTATCCAAGGCTTCTCATGTGATTCATTCCATAAATCATTTCAATGCTTTGAAAATACCCCTATTTTCATTTACTAAAAACTAGGGAAAACCACCATTTATCACAAATCAATTTACATAAACAAAAAAATCATGCCAAATTTATTTATAAATACATTTATAAAAACAAGTGTAATACAGTTCATCAACCCAGGATAGAGATGAAACCACCTACCTCAAAATTTGGGGTCGTACATTCCTATAAAGAATCCTCCATCAATAAGATTACAATAATGAAAATATAGTCCCTAGAAATAGTATAAACATCTTATAATTGATTCAATTTAATAAAAGGTTTGTTGGGGAAGAGGCCACCACAACCAAAAATGGAAATATCCCCTATAACAAGATCACACAACAAATCTAGAGAAAAATAAAATGAAACATCACTATGGATCAATGTATCTAAGAAAACAATGAAAAATGATACCATAATCAAATAAACAAATAATTAGAAATAATTAATCACCCAGAGAGTTCCAAATTGACTGAAGTAGTGATCAATCACTAAATAGATTAATCTGGATCGAATGGACACTCTCAAAATCACCGGAGAAGCCTTCTAGGACGAGTTCCAAAAGAGATGTTGAAGAATGAAATAAAATTTTAGATGAGAGGCACCCTTAAAGCCTTTTCCATGAAATTTACATGGTTTGTAACCCCTTTACATGTCACATAATACTAAGGACTCAAGTATACCAAAAAACCCATTTCCTTTTTCTTAAAAATCAACCTTTTAACATTACACAATGTGTAATATTTACACGATGTGTAATACATTCATGCTATGTACCAAGTTCACGACATCTTCCCTGAAGAACTTACACATTGTATACTCCCATTATACAAAATTTATTTTTCATACATACTGTAGAAACTATAGATTCTTACACCAAAACCCCAAACAAACTCAGGCGTTCTCTGAGATTGGGGAGAACCTCAGAACTCCGTTAACAAATTTATACCCAATATCCATTAATTAAAACAATTATCCCTAAAAATTAATTAATTTTTCCCAAAAAATTCTTTCCATCCTCAGGATCCCCAAGACACACCCAATTAAAGAGGAAAACAAGTAAAGGTAAGGGAATTACCTGGAAGTGGGTGATAAGATGTTACACTCCCCTCCTCTATACCAGACATGTGGATAATATACTGTAGTTTATTATTCTTTAAAGATATTAAAAATGAGTTAAAAAATGTAGAAAAAACAAACTAATGGAAATTTATTAACTCACCAGATCCCAAATACCTCTACCATGTAGAGTAAGATATAGTATAGAATCCAGTCCATACCATTTATCATACTTGAGCTACTTTTCTAGAGGGAATCACATCATACACATAAACTTTATATGAAACAATTCTTGACTATCCTATAGGTATAGATAATCTTCTTTTCATCAGTGCAAATCAATATCCTACCACCTTGTAAGCTCTACATAATGAAGCAATGTTGGCTATTAAAGTGGAAATGATATTTTTTGAACTAATCCAAAATGGATCTTGAATCTATTAGGATTATTCCACTCCACAATATTAAAGTGAATGAGAGGAATTGAAATAGTGGCACTGTTAATCCCATTAGTGAAGTATGTAGGAATTTGGTTTAATAGAGCCTAGTATGGAATCCATGCAACCTAAAATGAAATGTGACATTTGTTAAAAAAATTGTTACCAAAAATCAGAAAATATAATATTATGAAATTGATTAGTTAGAAAAATTATTTATATACTTACATCAATGGGTACAATATTATTAAAAATGAGATGATATTCACCCAATTTGTGCTTTGATGTCCTAAAAAAGTGGTGTGCCTGACTCTAAAAGTAATGTAAAACATAGAAAATGATAAATAATAAGAAATTAAATTGAATAACCCATAGTATCATTAAAATACAATAAAGATGAGTGATCGTACCAACATCCATGTGGAGAATCAAACAACACATCTATTCGATGATCCTGACTAGAAATAAGAGGGGGTAGGGGAATAATGCACTCTCACACCCACATCTAAATAATGATGAAAAATCCCCCAAGATTAGTGTGATTTGATTGGAATGAGACACATAATTCCTTGTATGTATATTTCAAGCCTGAAGATCCCCAACTGCATCTCTCGATCTAATAAAAGTCATCCAGTAGCCCTGAGATACATCATATGGACATGTATACTAGAGTTATTATTCCACATTGTCCCTCCAATGTGCCACAAAATATATGCATGGGCATTATGCATGATAGTCTATTTTTCAATGCCAATTAGTAACTATGAAAAGTGCATCTCAATCCAGCTCATAGATATCGACCCACCATCTATAGAATTATCATCACCCACAATGTAGATTCCTAAAAATCATTTTAGAAGATCAGGCCAGTCTCTATGGGTGGGTCATATAAGTCCATCCCCCTGGATAGGATGATAGAGCAGAACAAATGCATCCTCAAGGGTAACGACCATCTATCCATCTGACAAGTGGAATGTGTGAGTATCATCTCTCTATCTCTTAGTGAGGGAAAGAAAGAGGTCATGATCAATGAATGCATAATTTGATACAAAAACTCCATAGAATCCATCATGACATAGGTATGGTATAATGGAAGCTGAAGGTGGAAGGTAATGATAATGGTGGGATCTACATACCCTAATCCGTCAATCCTCATGATCCACTAGCACATAGTTTGGAACATGCCTATACTACTCAGTGAATATAGTATTATCCTCTTTATCTATATATTAAACTGAAATATTTATTATGTAAGTGTAAAATATAAATATAAATACATGGTTGACATAATTTTATGACTCATAGAATTTAAGATATAACATGTCTATTCCCAATTTTTAATGAAATGATTCTCTCCAAAAGAAAAGGGAATGTATTCATGTTTCTAAATTATATTTCTAAATATTTTTTAGATATGGTTATACCTTAGAAAATATTTTTTGTTAAATTAGGAATGTTTGATTTATTAAATATATTGTCTATGGCTTGATTGATATAGAAATTTTATTGTGATGTGTTGGCAGGGAGTAACACATGGGTTAACCGGTGTGTGAGCAAGAGGTTTGTTCCACTGACCATGTGAGCCACGAAGGGAGGACCATGCAATCCTCTATTATTTTCTAATAGACTTAGAGAGCCTTTGGGTAGGTAGATAGTGTGAGATTCCATGTTGGAGGCAATACATCATTTTTAATTAGAGTGTGAACTTGATCCATCAATGTTCGGGAATCATTTTCTATTATGACATTGCTGATGACATATGCTATATCTCAAATGTTTCCATTGTTCTTAAGAAAAGTCCATCTCATTTTTGCATCCTACTGGACTTTAGTATCCCTAATTTTCACAAAATACTGATAGAAGGTATCAATATCGACTGGTCTTTAGGAATTGGGAAATATCGAAACTCCCCAATAGGCATCCATGGTGAAACATATTAGCTAAAAATTATGTTTAGCTGGTATAGTGGATCAAAATATACTTCCCAAGATATGTTCATAGAGGTACATGCTATAATGTCCTGTGTTCATGGAAATGAAAATTCTTGGAAGTTTCTGCGTTGAAAATACCTCACTTCTAGTAATACTGTAAATACTTGATCACTACTACCTGTTATGGGGTTTTAACACTCTTTCACATCAAATTGAGAGTCTTATTAGTGGAAAATACGCACTCTATAAGCATAAGCTTCTCTAATGTTCTTTTCAATCTCTCATTGAAAGATACATCCCTACCTTATCCCATGCTGAATCCCATATGCAATCTATTTTTGTCTTTCAATGAATTAATTGACATAATGATAAAATTTCTCCTAAACTAGGCTAGTTATAGGTAACTTGAAAATCCCCTTAAAGAGGAAATTCATGAACCCCGCATTGTTTGTAGTCATGTGTCCATACCTCTTCCCCCCATCATATGCCAATATCCATTTTTCTTTTGAAATATGCATCATTTAATCATACCCTCCTTGATTATCCCCAAAAATTTCTTCTAATTGTTGTTTAATCTATCTTTTATCTGGATCATATGCTACACAAAAGTGAATTTATTTCACAGAAATTAATTTTATCATTATGTTGAAATAGTAAAAAATAAGAAATAAATTTTATACCAAGCCTCGTGATTACCTTATTTATAGGTTAATCATAGAATTTGTTTCGCACATTAATGAAGTACCAATGATATTCATTTGGGGGTCTCCATTTAATAGGATATATAATAATTTACACATTGATTTTCCAATGGTGTTAAAAGAATAAAAATCCATCCCGAATGAAGGTGAAATGGTTGCTGATACATGCTCAAAACCAACTCCCTAATTTGTAATTTTCTTTCTCCATAATGGAAAATGAAAGCAGTAGAGGTGAATGGTTTAGATGATGGGTTTATGAAATCAAAAATAAGCCCAGGTATTTTCCATATATAAATGTACCATAAATTTGTAAAAACTGTTTACAGAAACAATATGTGGGGATACATGGAAGGAATTCCTAGAACAACCAAAACAATTTGACATGAGATTGATCAAGTTGGTTATCAGGATACACACATTCATTTATATTGATATTGAAGACAATTTGTTTTTTTTGTGTCTCTGTATGACTAGAAATTGTGGAAACTCCCGATAAAAGTCACCCTAATCAGCATATACCTTAACAATTGCCTTTTGTTTCACCATCCATGCCTTATTATAGGAAATATGACAACAAAATTTTTAATGCATCCTCTCTTACATAAGGGCTGTAAGAACATCTTGGTAGGTCCTAATCATCTCAATGATAATAGATAACACAAATTCAGTATCCTATGATGTACGCTCTCATGTTAGGTTTGGCTGAACAAAAGTATGAGATTCCAAAAATAGTTAGTTTAAAATTAAATAATAATAATTAATTAATTAATCCTATGTTAAGTATTACTTAATCCTAAGTTAAGTATTACTTAATCTTAAGTTAAGCATTACTTATTTCTATGTTAATCATTACTTATTCCTATGTTAATCATACCTTAATCATTCATCAATGGATCATTAATCACTAGTTAATAATTCATTAATCATTCATTAATTAATACTTATTAAGTAATTATTTTAAAGTTAATTAATAGTAGTCATTTACTAATTATCATTTAAAAATTACTTAATCATTAATTATTCATAATTTAGTTATTACTTAATAATTAAATAGTCAATCCTAAATCAATGATTAATAATTAGTTAATCATAAGTTAATCATTCTTCAATATTTTTTAATCATTAGTTAATAATTAGTTAACCATTACTTAAATAATATTTATTACGTAGTTAATTTAAATTTAATTATTTTTTAATTACTATGTAATCATTATTTAAGTAATTAACTTGTAGTTAAATAACAGTTAATCATTACTTAATCATCACTTAATCTTATGTTAATCATTCCTTAATCATTGATTAATCATTCCATAATCACTAATTAATCATTTTTTACCATTCAATAATCATTCACTAATCTTTAGTTAATAATTATATAATAATTCATTAGAAATTAGTTAATCGTAAATTAATTATACCTTAATAATTTATAAGTCACTCGTTAATCATTACTTAATTAATATAAATTAATTAGTTACTATATAGTTAGTTATTATTTAATTAATAGTTAATCATTATGTAATTATTAGTTAATCATTCTTTAATCCTTAGTTAATCATATATTTTTCATTAGTTAATTATTAGCTAATAATTAGATAATAATTATTTAATTCTAACTTAATTATGATTTACTCATTATTTAATCTATAATTAATCATTACTTAATTAATATTCAAGTACTTTACAATTATTTATTTGTTAATTACCATTCACTATTATTTAATTATTTATTAATCATTATTTAATCATTAATTAAAAAATTATGGATCCTAAGTTATTCCAATGTTAATGATAGATTATTCATTATCTAATAATTATATAATCCTAAGTTATTCATTAGTTAATCGATACTTAATCATTACATTATGATTAGTTAATAATTAGTTATTTAATAGTTAATTATTAGTAAATCTTTATTTCAAAAATATTCATTCATCATCTAGTTAATATTAATTCCTAATTATTTCATTAATATTTTGAAACTAAAAATTTATATTGATTAATAATATTATTATAATAATAAATCCATTACTAAGACTAATTATAAATTCTTTACTCAACAATCATAAATGAATAATAATATTTTATTTACTAATATTAACTATTATTTCCAAAATATATCTAACTAAATAAAAAATAAGTAAATACCATATTTAAAACTAACTAAAAATGAAATGACTATGTAAATAAATAACATTAAAATAAATAATAAAAATTATTCTAAATTATAATTTGTAAAACTCATCACTCATTTTAGGCCACCAGAGGTGCCACACATAAGGGACCAAATACCAGGAAACTTTTAGAGAGAGAGAGTGAGTGTAATTGGAGAGATATATTATAATTGAGTGAGGATAAGGGTGAGGTATGGGTTCCTGTTTATATGGGGTTATTGAAAAGGTGGCATCTTCAATGCGGCCTTTTCCATTTCATCGACCCAAGATGATGATTGGAAAAGGTGGCATCAGCCATGACACCTTTCTGTGAAACTAAAAGGCGGTATCAACCTTGTAGCCTATGTGGCTTAATTTTAAAAATATTTTAACACTAGGATTATTTAAATAAATATTTTATTTAAAAAACATATAAAAAATCACTACATACATAGTAAAATAGTAAACTATTGTGCTATTATTTTCTAAATTAATTAATTAAAGGGAAAATGACAGTAAATGACCCAAAAATTCCCCCCCATAATTCCAATATAAGGTGCTGGGGGGGGGGTGGAATGGACGTTCAGCCAGAAAACAATTTATTTTCTGAATATTTGATGAAATATATTTTTATCAATATCTTCTTCTAAAAACCTACTGTTATCCTTCCAAAAGTATTTGAAGAAGGAAAATTTCAAAACAACATCTTACTCTAGAAACCATTAAAAATGCACTATTTGAAAAAATGTATTCTTTTAAAAATATATATATATGTATTTTTATTCGACATTAATTTGAAAAAATTATTCCAAAAATATCACACCCTTTTGACCTTCATTCAGCCCTCCCTTTTATAAGGGAGTCTTCATTGTTATCTATTCCAGGTTTTCCATACAAGATTCACATTCCCTATATCCAATGCATTTAAATTACAATTTAATAGTAGTAATAATGTATTAATAATAATACCTAATAATGTAAATAAAAAATATTAATAATTATTAAAAAATACAAATATAGTTTATAATTAAAAGAAAAAATTATTAATTATTAGTAATATAAATAATAATTTAATTATTTTTAATATTTAAAAATATAAGTAATATTACTTAATAATGTAATTAAAAATATTTAATAATCATGAAAATTACAAGATATGGATCAGGTTGACCCATTCCCATAAAATAATATAAAAGTGGAGTATGATATAAGAGAAATCTAAGAAACATGAATATAAACATCCCCCACCATATTCAAAACATAAAGAAACATAAAATTCTCACTCAAACCATAAGACCAAATATTGTCTTAGCATGCAACCACTTTCTTTGTAAGAACTTAAACTACCATTTTTTTCACAATATACATGAGAGATAATAATTTTATTTTCCTCTATTTTTTATAATTATATATTCCAAGAGAAATAATGCTACCCTGAAAAATTTTAATTACCAGTACATAACCAGATTAACCTCAAGAACTAAGTCATTCTCAATCCAAATATTATTCTAGTTGAATTTCCACACCTACTCCACAATATAGATTACCACCCTAGTTATATCCTTAGAGGTGGTGTTAGAACCAATAAATCTAGGAAAGGTTCCCTTAATGAATCTATGATAACACCATCCAAATGAACTTTAATACAAGGGATATGATTAGTTCAATCTAATATACATATACTATGAAGGTCTCCTAGGAATTAAAGTGGAACCAAGAAAATATTAAATAATAATATCATTAAAACAATTATTCTTAACAAAACCACAACTAGATAAACCAGATGCTCGCAAGGTAGTACTGTCCAAATTAACTTTAATAGAAGGTGATATGGGTGGGATCCATCTCACATACTTAAACTATATAGGTGTCCTATGAATGAAACTGTGACCAATAAAATATGAAATTATATGCCCATTTTAAAAATTATTCAGAGAATCTATTTGTACTTTAGAGGCCAATTTAATATCTTTATTAATGAATGAACATATCTATTATAAGCTCATTAGATGAACACTAAAGTGGATTGAGTTCCTTGCTTTTAATATGTAATAAAACCCATCTACCATCATAGTGATAAGTAGGTTATCTATTTTTCAGATCATAGAAAGATCCGTGACTATTCCATTGAAGGAATGAAAGTCTTATCCCAACTATGGTTTACCAAGGAATTGGATGAAGAAAAACATTCAACCAGACTTTTAAGCACACAATGGAAACACACATACTAACACTTTTCTGATGAAAACATATAAAGAAGGAAGATCATTTTAATAGGAATAATGATTATTTATAAATGATCATTATTTGGGAGCCTATCATGACATATCTTTCAAATTAGGATAAATCTAAAGGTCTTGATACATATCTATTTGAACGTACTAAGCCAATTGGGTGGTTATTTGGAGATACCACAAAAGTGAACATAAAACAACATAGAATCTTTTTTTCATTGAATTTCTAGAATCCAAATAAAGTGATAACTATAATTTAAGTAGTAACTTTAAATCCATGAATAAAAATTAATGGGGGTGATGTGCCTTAATTTGGTTTGAATTGTTGAAAATATCACCAATGTCATACCCCAAACTCTATTTTCCTTAATATATTATTTATTTAACGATTTTTGAACTTTTTCTATAATTTTAGGCCAATATAGTGTATTTATTTTGTAAATTTATATTTTTAGAAGAATAAAAATAAGTATAAATCATGTGACAACCATGAAAATGCATCTAAAGTTTTACAGAGCCATTTCAGATAGTTGGCACACGGTTTTCAAAACTATGCATTTAAACTATTCAGGTGCCAAATTGTGTCTAGTGAGAGGTCCATGATTGGTGCTTGGTATGGTAAATTGTGGACCTTTCCCAATGACATAAAAATCTAAAAATTACCTGTCTTCCATCCTAATTTTTAACCCCAAATTGGGCTCCTCTCCCCCTCTCACTCAAGATGTTCCCCAAGAAGCCATATAGGACCCCTTCACATGACCCTTCCATTCTTAAACAAGGATTATTTAGATCTACTCCATATATTTTGAATTGAATATATACATATCAATATTTTTTCCCTCAACCTCTTTATTCTTTAAAAATTTTCTTGCTTTTTATTTCTCCCTTCATTGTGCTTCACCTTGGATGAGTCCTAACCATATCTGGGTATTTCTATTTGATTAATTTTTGGAACCTATGGATTTCAAGTCTCAATTTAAATCATATTCTAGTTATATCCATGGATGGTAATTATTTTATCTCCATTTGAGTTAGGTTATCCCTTACTTTTGGACATTAATTTTTGGATGCTTGATTTCATGTGTTATTAATTTCTTATTTTGGTATTAATTAATATTATTAAATATATTAAAGTATTATTTTAAAGGAAAATAATGTTTTAATTTATTTTAATTTCAATAAAAAGGATTTCATGATTTAGAAATATGAATAAAACTAATTTTACTCAACTGTTCACTTAGAGTGTTTGAAAAAACAATTATGCTCAGGGGGCCTTTGTAAATGGATTTTTAAAATTTCAAGAGTTATTTTGATATTAAAATTGATTTCAATGAATTTTTAAAAATTTCTAAAGGTGTTTTTGTCATTTTCTAAAGAGGCTCTTAAAGGAACCTAAATTATTAAGATATTTTATTAAACATTGTAATGGTTTCTAGGATAGTTTTATAATTTATGATTTCAAAATAATAACAATGAGGTATGATCAATACTTTTTAAGAATTTGGATGATTTTTTTGAATATTATTTCCCTAATTTATTGATTTTATATATTCATGGTATTTTTGGAATTGCTTAGGGATGTTATATGCTGTTTATTTGGGCTGTTTCTATTATTGAAACCTCATAGGAAGCACTATTACTTGGGTAGGTGAACTAAGACTTGAATAGTCCCCTTTACACTATCTATTCTTATGAGGTAAATGGGATATCTCCACTGACTAGTGGCATGTTAGTATTTTCACTAATTGATAGTGTGACCCTAGTTAATGAGGTATCTCAAGGTGCCTCTAGACCTTGTGACCTTAGAGTACTTCTCCCATGTTTCATATTTTAAATGATTGATTATATGGTTGGTTATAAACCTAATATTTTGACACTACAATCAAATTTTATTTTATTCCTTATTGATCATTAGTACCCTTTAGAAAAACGATTTTCAAAAGTGTATTTAAATTTATATATTAATTTTTTTAAAACTAGTTTTTAAATGAGTATTTTAAGAAAGGAAGCTTTAAAATTGTAACTTATTTAAAACATTATTGTTTTTATTTAAATAATTAGAATGGAATTTTTATTAAACAAATATGAAATTCATATTGGATTTTATGTTCATTAGAATTAAAAACTTATTTTTTTCTAGAATATTTCAAACTAGCATGAAGTAGATACCATATTTTAAAACTATGCTTGGGGTGTGGTTTATATTTGAATGACTACTGAGCTCCATGCTCATTATTATCTATATCATTTCATTATAGGTTTTTATTCATCTTTTGACACTTTTGGAGAATTAATTATCTTAGGATATGATGGTGACCTATAGTCATGAGGAGGTTAGTTGGTTACATGTTTTACCTATTTATTTTTATTTATTATATATACCATGTAGGCCTTTAATAATTTACTTCTCTTAATTAGTAGAATATTATATATATAGATATCGGGTGATGGATCTTAGGGTGTATTTATGAGGGTGGAGTTGGATATGAGAAAATGGATTAAATATATATAAATTTTTAAATTGCTTCATATTGCCTTATTTCTTTTCTCTTGGCCCATGGTAATTCGATATATGGAGTGATCATGCCCATTTTTCTATAAATATATTAATTTATTTTATGTGTGAAATCATTCCCACTGGATATACTTTGGTTCCTTGAAACATGTCTCTAGTCCGAGGTGATTTGAAATGCACCCTAGGTATATCGTGGGATGGATTAGACATCTTATGGATGGATGGAATGGGTTAGTTCATGAAAAAATGGTATTAGTGGATAATTTATTTTTAGGGAGTAGATTCTGGAGTTTCCCTTTGTTATTATGGGTTTCTAGTAAGTTGTAAATATGTATTTCAGGACTTGGGAGGTAAGAGTAGGAAGAATGTCGTGATCTTTTTCTTTTTTTAAACCTTGATATACGAGGGGATTTTTATAACGACCCGACATTATTACATACATAATCTTCAGTTTAGTTAAGAAAAATATTCCTTTTACATTGAGGATCTTTTCAAGTTTAGAGATTTAGAGAATTAGGACAAAACATTCATAACATTACACAATGTTACAGAGTGGATACCATAAAAACAGTTTCCATTTTTCTCAAAATATAAAACATTAATACGTAAAACAAGACTCCTTGACAATTATTCAACATGTAACGTGTCTTAATTCCTTGTATTAAATATCCACTAACCAGTGAAAAATTATTTAAAAACTTTGGATGAGCACAAAGATCAGTAAGGGATGAAAAAGGAAGGAAAGAGAACATTAGTCCATGAATACTCGTAACGTTTGAAAACATTTTCAGAAGACATTCTTGTCACCCATATGTACTTAATTTATGTAAAATGATATTCACACAAGATCCAAACAAACATGAGAACATAAATATAATCATATAGTTATCTTGGGGAATTTCTTACATAATATTGTAACCATTCTTGGCTACCTTATAATTTTTAACCCTCACAACAACCTTACTTTGTATAACCATCACAGTTACACTTGGAGTAACCATATGGCCGAACTCCAAATTACTCATAAAAAATGAATTGTAGGGAGATATAGGTCCCACACTTAATCATAAATAATTCCCAAGAACGAAAACAAAATCATACAACCTGAATAATTCCATAAAAACATTACTTTGGAATTTCGAAAAACTGAATTTAAAAAAATGATTTTTAATGAAAAGGCCCTTATAAATATAGTACAATTGAAGAGAGACTTAATAGAGTTGATGGAGTATGTATATATACTATAAATAAACATAATAAAACATAAAATAAACAGAACCCATCACACAAACAATTTATATAGCACATAAATAATGAAGTAGAAGGTTAACCCAAAGAATGGAAATCGGGTTAAGAATTCCCTTACCTCGAGTTTTTCTTACTTCCAACTTGTTTAAACCTACTATATAATAGCTAAAATAGTGTTATTAATATTTTACAGAAACATTTTACTGTTCATAACATCTTATATGATCATTTAATAACATCTTTTCACCCTTAATTGTTAGTATTTTTCCCTTTGCACTGTTTTAAGTTGAATTCTTTACATGATTTCTATGATTGGTTCAAGGTGGACATTCTTGTCGTTTGGAAGTGAAAATCCAGAATTGTAATGGAGTAGTATTTTCATATAACCAGTAACATAAATTATTCCATTTATAATTTTGAATTTTTACATGAGGATGATTCATAAGTTAGAACATTAATGATGTTCGTTTAGATCCTTTTAGTGGTTCTTCGATAATAACTACATCGTTTGGTCTTATAAATTAGAAACATGAGTAAAAAATAATTCTAGAACCATGGGTGAGTCATAAAACATATATTATAACCTGGTTCAACCATATAAATGGTTTCATTACCAGACTTTGAAATAATTAATTGAAATTGAAATCACATCGTCCACGATGTCGATAATTCGACACAAACAGACAATGTTTTTATTCTTTAAATAAGTGGTAGAGGAGAAGAATAAATATGAGTAATTTTTCGTAAACATGATAAAATCTAGATTGTACATGATTTTTTGGAGATTTCTTTCCTATTGGTTAAGGATATATGAAGAAATAATAAGGAAGGAACTCAAAATAAAAGAAAAAGTGGGAAATCTTTTAAAAAAAATTTGGCAGCCTAATGGCTTCACAATATAGTTTTAGAAAAATATTAAAAAGAGAGGGGACAAGGGTAACCCATCTAGAAATGAATCATAATATAGAGAGGATCAAGAATAATAAGGAAATAAGAAAAAGTTATAGAAATTTTAAAATTATACCACATAAAAGAGAATTTGAAAGGGAAAAGAAAGAAATTGAGAATTTTCTTACCTTGTAGAGTAACCCTTAGAACATGAAGGTTAGGAACATGGGGGCTTGAAGAAATCTTGGGAGTCCTAATATGAAGGTAAGGAGTCTAGGTATTCATTGAGAGAGATTGTGTAATGAATTCAATGAAGGGAATAGTTGGTATTTATAAGAAAAGTGAGGGATTATTTTAATAATTTTCAAGGGACACCTCATGAGTGCTATTTATAAAACCATGGGCTTGCCCATGGTATTTTCCCATGGTATAAGACAATTGGGTCACCTCACATATTATTTAACTATAAAAAAGTCGACAAAATTTATGACATCATTATTATATCATTAATGATGTCATCAACACACTGAAACTAAAAACTGTATTTTTTTACTATTCACCAAAAAATCAATTGTTGCTGAAAAATTCAAAAAATTCACCCTAACCATTTATCAATGTGTAGATTTAAAAAATGAATTCCATTTATTTAAAATATTTTTACAAATATTATTAATTTAATATTTAAATAAAATCATACTTAATTCAAACATTAACAATTCTAATTATGTAACTAGTTCTATATCGCAATGAAAAACTAACCTAGTTGTTATTATCTTAAAGCCTTAATAAAATAAAACAATAATAAAATTTAAAATTCATTAGGGTCATATCACTATTCATATTACTATTCATAAGGGTATGCTATTATTCACCAAAAAACATGTTGGTTCCAAAAGACTCCAAATAACATACTGAACACAAATGTAGATGACAGTTTATTGAAATTCAGAACATAGAAGTAAAAAAGTTATATTTTAAAGGAAAATTACAAATATATATTTAAAACAAAGTTCTATAAATTTCTATTTATTTTTAGAAAACTTGGGGTGTTACATTATCCTCACTTTCTTGAAATTGTGTCCTTGCAATTTTATTTACTTATTAAACAACTGAGGGTATGTTTTCCTCATAGAATTTTTAGACTCCCTTGTTGCTTCTTCAACCATGTGGTTCCTCCAAAAAACCTTTACCTGGTGTATTAATTTATTCTACAATACTTGTTCTGTTTGATCAAGAATCTGAACCGGTTCTTCTTCATAAGAAAGGTTTTCCTCCAGCTGAACTTCTTCTGGGATCAAGACAAGTGATGAATCTGGCATGTACTTTCTCAACATAGAAACATGAAAAACATTGTGTACCTGAAACAAACTCAGATGCAAAGCTACGTGGTATGCAACTGTTCCAAATTTCTCTAAGATTTCAGAAGGACCGATGAACCGTGGACTTAGCTTTCCTTTCTTACCAAAACGCATCAAACTTTTCCATGGAGAGACTTTAAGGAAAACATGGTCACCTACATCGAAAGGGAAGTCTTTTCTTATGTTATCTGCATAACTTTTCTGCCTACTCTGAGCTGTCCTCATGTGTTATTGGATCATCCTCACTTTCTCAGCCACTTCTTCAAATAATTCTGGCCCCATCAACTTTCTTTCACCAACTTCATCCCAAAATTCTAGAGTCCGACACCACTTTCCATACAGGGCCTCAAAAGGTTCCATCTGAATACTGGAATGAAAACTGTTTTTATAAGAAAACATAACTAATGAAATATTCTAATCCCAACTTCCCTGATAGTCCATTGAACAAGATCAAAGCATATCCTACAAAGTTTGAATCATTAGTTCTGACTGCCCATCTGATTGAGGATGAAAATCTATACTAAAATTTAACTCTGTGCCAAATGACTTCTGAAGTCCCTTCAAAAGTTAGAAGTGAACCTGAGATCTCGGTCAGATACAATGGAAAGAAGAAATCCATGTAACCTGATAATCTCCTTGAGGTACATTAGAGAAATATTATCCAAAGACATTGTATCTCGAATTGATAGAAAATGCACAGAGTTTGTTAGTCGATCAACAATAACCCAAATAACATTGTTACCTCAAGAAGTCTTCGATAGTCCCACCACAAAGTCCATGGATACATTCTCTCATTTCCACTCTGGAACTGGAAAAGGGTAAAACATCCACTTCAGTAACTATCACTCTTCTTTAACCTGTTGACACGTCAAACATTTCATGGTAAAATCAGCAATATCTCTTTTCATTCCATCCCACCAATAATACTCCTGAAGGTCTCTGTGCATCTTAGTACTACCAGGATGAACAGAAAATGGAGAACTATGAGTTTCACGTAACAATTTTTTCTTCAACTGGGAATCAAAAGGCACACACAACCTTTTTCCAAATCTTAAAAAACAACCTTTATCAAGATTGAATTCTGGAAACTTACCCATTTTAACCAATTCTACCTTTTTCTGTAGCTAACTGTCTTCCTTCTGCGCTTTCTTAATTCTGTCTGACAACGAAGACTGCACTGAAACTTGAAACAAAACAGCTGTATTCCCTGCACCAACAACTTCTAAACCAAAATTCATCAAATCATTAATCAATGGATCATGTTCCAAACGTATCATAGTTAATGATGCATGATGTTTTTGACTTAAGGCATCCACTACTTTGTTTTCTTTTCCAGGATGGTAATTGATCGTGAAGTCATAATCCTTTATTAGTTCTAGCCATCTTCTCTACCTCATGTTTAATTCTTTCTGAGTGAATATATACTTTAGACTTTTATGGTGAGTATATATTTGGAATTTGGTTCCGTATAGATGATGACTCCATATTTTCAAAGCAAAAACCATAGCTCCCAATTCCAAATAATGTGTGGGATAATTTAGATCATGAGGTTTAAGTTGTCACGAAGTATAGAAAATTACTTGACGATTCTGTATCAAAACACAACCAAGTCCCTTCAAAGAAGCATCACTGTAGATGACAAACTCACCATTCTGGGAATGTAAGGCCAAAACTGGAGCATTCACCAATCTCTTCTTCAGTTCCTAGAAAAACATAACATCCCTCTGTCCAAACAAATTTAACCCCTTTCCATGTTAACTTAGTTATTGGTCTAGATAAACGTGCAAAGTTCTTAACAAACCGTCAGTAATAACTTGCTAAGCCCAGAAAACTACGAATCTCTGTAACATTTGTGGGTCTTGTCCATTCATCAACTACTTTTGTTTTGGCAGGATCAACAGTTATTCCATCCTTATTTACAATGTTCCCAAGAAAAGAAATATATTGAAACCAAAAATCACACTTGCTGAATTTTCTATATAGTTTCTTTTCTTTTAATGTTTGTGAAACAACCCTTAGATGTTTTTCATGATCCTATTTATTTTTAGAAAATACCATAATGTCATCAATAAATACAACCTAAAACTTATCCAAGAAGTCATGAAATACTCTATTCATAAGATTCATGAATACAGTAGGTGCATTAGTTAATCCAAACAGCATAACAACAAATTCATAATGCCCATATCTAGTACAAAATGCTGTTTTTGGGATGTCATCTTCCTTCACATTTAGCTAATGGAATCCGGATCTCAAGTCAATCTTGGAAAAGTACTGAGCTCCCTGGATCTGATCAAACATGTCATCAATATGAGGCAAAGGATACTTGTTTTTAACAGTGATGTTATTCAGAGCTCTATAATCAATTCGAAGTCTCATGGAACCATCTTTCTTTTTAACAAACAAAATAGGGGCCCCCCATGGTGAAGTGCTAGAACGAATGAATCCTTTTTCAAGAAAATCATGAAACTGATATATCAATTCAAGAAGTTCTATTGGAGCCATATGATATTGGGGTTTTGAAATTGTCTTAGCATCAGGAACTAAGTCAATTGTGAATTCGACTTCTCGATAAGGTATGACACCAGGTAACTCATTAGAAAAAACACCAAGGTATTCATTTACCACTAGTACATCATTAATTTTAATAGTTCAATTGTTTTCAACAATATGAGCATGATAAATTTCATTTCCATCATTCAATAGTTTCTCAGATTCCTGATATGTTATCAATTTTATGGGTTCATTCTTGTATACAAACTGAAACTCTTTCTGAAAAACAACTTCTTTAGCTCTGTAGTCAATCTTAGCATGATAACCAGAAAGCTAGTCCATCTCTAAAATAACATCAAACTCGACTAAGGGTAAAACAAGGAGGTTTTTAAGTAAAGTATTTCCACAGACAACAATAGAAAGAATCTTATAATTCTTCTTTGTTATAACATTTCCCCCTGGTGTTTTAACAACAATTTCGGGTCTCATTTGTTGAGGTGATATTTTCAATTTACCAGAAAATTTATCAGAGATGAAGGAATGTGTAGACCCCGTATCAAACAAAAATTTAGCAAAATATGAGTGAACAAACAAAGTACCTGATACAATGTCATTGGATGGCCCGACATCTGTTGATGTAGTCGCAAAGGATATCACTACACCTTTTTGTTTGTAGTCTATCTTGTTTGCATAATTCATATCTCTCTTTGGGTATACATTTTCATAATGAACCATCTCACCACATTTAAACCACTTTACAGTTTGCTTATCAGGATTAATCTTAGGATAATTTTCATTACAATCTCGATCCATATGTCCAAACTTACCGCATTTAAAACACTTCCAAATTTTTCTAAGACATTCCCCAAGGTGTTTATTTCAAAAATTTTTACAAACTGGAAATTTTATTTTATTACCATTGGATTTATTTGGTTGATTATTACCCATTGCTTGCCAACTGGACCTCATCTCCTCTTTGTTTCCAAAATGCACATGATCATCAGCAAACTCCATCTCTACCCTCTCAGCACATCAAACAAGTTTCTCATAACTTTTGAATTCACGAGAGGCCAATTCCCTTAAATACATTGGCTTCAATACTATATAAAATCAGTTGATTTCTCTATCATGATATAGAATAATATTTGGAGCATACCTCGCAAGTAGGGTGAATTTAGCTTCATACATAGCCACTGAATATTCCTTCTTCTGTATCAATTCAAGGAATTTCTTCTCCATTTTTAGTCGCACTACCTTAGGAAAATATTTTTCAAGGAAAAGACTTTTAAATTCATCCCACTCAAAGGAATAAAAATACTCTCTACCCCTGATATTACTTATCATTTACCACCACTGATCAGCTTCCCCTTCAAAACAATAAATGGAAATACTTACCTTTTGATTGTCTGAACATCACATAGCATCGAATATCTTTTCAAGGGATTTGATCCATCTTTCAGCTGCTTCTGGGTCAAAAGATCCATTGAATACAGGAGGATGTTGTCTCATAAAATGTTCCAATACTATCATGTTCCATTGTGGTACCTCCATTGGTTATATTTCATGGATACCACCACCATTTATTTCCTGCATTAGCTGAGAAATTACTATCACAAACTGCTCAGTTCCAATCCCTACCATTCCGGGCTGTAGTTCCAGAAGGATGTCATTCTGTCGATGCCTCTCCTCTTTAGCATCCATGTTTCTTCTGCGCACAACCATTCTGAACAAACATATCTTAGATGAAGCAACATGGTAATCTTTAAATGATATAACAAATTAAACATAGAGTAAAAATCATTTATGGTATTTTATTAACATCACCATAACCCCTAAATTTTTCTAAACCATCCTCTGATACCAACTATAATGACCCAAACTTATTACATACATAATCTAGAGTTTAGTTTAGAAAACACTTCCTTTTACATTGATTATATTTTCAAGTTTAGAGATTTAGAGAATTAGGACATAACATTCATAACATTACACATTGTTACAGAGTGGATACCATAAAAATAGTTTCCATTTTTCTAAAAATATAAAACATTAAAACATAAAACAAGACTCCTTGACAATTATTAAACATTTAATGTGTCTTAATTCCTTGTATTAAACATCCATTAACCTGTGAAAAGTCATTAAAAACTTTGGATGAGCACAAAGCTCAGTAAGGGATGAAAAAGGAAGGAAAGAGAACATTAATCCATGAATACTCGTAACGTATGAAAACATTTTCAGAAGACATGCTTGTCACCCATAAATACTTAATTTGTGTAACATGATATTCACACAAGATCCAAAAAAACATGAGAACATAAATATTATCATCGAGGTATCTTGGGGCATTGATTATATAATCTTATAACCATTCTTGGCTACCTTATAATTTGTAACCCTCACGGCTACCTTACTTTGTGTAACCATCACAGTTACACTTTGAGTAACCATACGACTGACCTCCAAATTACTCATACCCAATGAATTGGAGGGAGATATAGTTCACACCTTCATCATAAATAATTCCCATGAATTAAAACATAATCATACAACATGAATAATTCCATAAAAACATTACTTAGGAATTTTAAAAAATGAATTAAAAAAAAGATTTTTAATGAAAAGGCCCTTATAAATATAGTACAATTGAAGAGAGACTTAATAGAGTGGATTAAGTATGTATATATACTGTAAATACACATAATAAAACATAATATAAAAAGAATTCATCACACAAACAATTTAAATAGCACATAAATAATGAAGTAGAAGGTTAATCCAAAGAATGGAAATCGGGTTAAAAATTCCCTTACCTCGGGTTTGTCTTACTTAAAACTTGTTTAAAACGTCTGTATAAATGTTAAAAGAGTGTTATTAATATTTTATAGAAACATTTTTATGTTTATAACATCTTATATGATCATTTAATAACATCTCTTTACCCTAATTGTTAGTATTTTTCCCCATGCATTTTTTTGTTGAATTCTTTACATGATTTCTATGATTGGTTCATAGTGGACATTCATGTCGATTGGAAGTGAAACTCCAGAATTGGAATGGAGTTTTATTTTCATATAACTAGTAACATAAATTATTCCATTTATAATTTTGAATTCTTACATGAGGATGATTCATAAGTTATAACATTAATGATGTTCGTTTAGATCCTTTTAGTGGTTCTTTGAAAATAACAACCTCGTTTTGTCTTGTAAATTAGAAACATGAGTACAAAATAATTAGAGAAATATGGGTGTGTCATAAAACATATATTATGACCTTTTTCAACCATATAAATGGTTTCATGACCATACTTTTAATGAATTAATGTAAATTGAAATCACATCGACCACGATGTCGATAATTTGACACAAACGGACAATGTTTTTATTATTTAAATAAGTGGGAGAGGAGAAGAATAAAGATGAATATTTTTTCATAAACATGATAAAATCTAGAGTATACATGATTTCTGGATATTTCGTGCCTCTTGGGTAAGGAGATATGAAGAAGGAATAAATAAGGAATTCAAAATAAAAGAAAAAGTGAGAAATCTCTTACAAAAAAATTAGCAGCCTAACGGCTACACAACATGGTTTTAGAAAAATATTAAAAAGAGAGGGGACAAGGGTCACCCATCCAGAAATGAATCATAATATTGAGAATATAAATAATAAGGGTGAAATAATAACTTGTTATTGAAACTTGAAAATTATACCACAGAAAAGAGAATTTGAACGGAAAAAGAAAGAAATTGAGAATTTTCTTACCTTGTAGAGTAACCCTTAGAACATAAAGGTTGGGAACTTGGGGGCTCGAGAAAACCTTGGGAGGACTACTATGAAGTTTAGAAGGCTAGATATTTATTGAGGGAGAATTGGGAATGAATTCAATGAAGGGAAGAGTTGGTATTTATAAGAAATGTGAGGGATTATTTTAATAATTTTCAAGGGACACCTCATGAGTGGAATTTAAAAAACCATGGGCTTGCCCATGGTATAAGCCAATTGGGACACCTCAAATATTATTTTACTATAAAAAAGTCAACCAAATTTATGACATCATTATTATATCATTAATGATGTCATTAACCCACCGAAACTAAAAATTGTATTTTTTACTATTCACCGAAAAATCAACTGTTGCAGAAAAATTCCCAAAATTCACCGTAACCATTTATCGACGTGTAGATTTAAAAAATGAAATCCATTTTTTGAATATTTTTTCTAAATATTATTAATTTAATATTTAAATAAAATCATACTTAATTCAAAAATTAACAATTCTAATTATGTAACAACTTCTATATCGCAATGAAAAACTAACCTAGATGCTATTATCTTATATCCATAATAAAATAAAATAATATTAAAATTTACTATTCATTAGTTCCATATCACTATTCATATTACTATTCATAAGGGTATGTTACTATTCACAAAAAAAAACATGTTGGTTCCAAAAGACTCCAAATAACATACTAAACACAAATGTAGATGACCGTTTCTTGAAATTCAGAACATAGAAGTAAAAAAGTTATGTTTTAAAGGATAATTAAAAATATATATTTAAAACGAAGTTCCATGCATTTCTTTTTATTTTTAGAAAAAATGGGGTGTTAAATTATCCCCACCTTCTTGAAATTGCGTCCTCACAATTTTATTTACATATTAAACAACTGAGGGTATTTTTTCCTCATAGCATTTTCAGACTCCCATGTTGCATCTTCAACCATGTGGTTCCTCCACAAAACCTTTTCCTAGTGTATTACCTTATTTCACAATACCTGTTCTCTTCGATCAATAATCTGAACTGATTTCTCTTCATAAGAATGGTTCTCTTCTAGCTGAACTGCTTCTGGGCTCAAGACATGTGATGAATCTGGCACATACTTTCTCAACATTGAAACATGAAGAATATTGTGTACCTGAAACAAACTCAGAGGCAAAGCTACACGGTATGCAACTGTTCCAACTTTCTCCAAGATTTATAAAGTACCGATGAACCATGGACATAGATTTACTTTCTTACTAAGACACATCACACTTTTCCAAGGATATATTTTAAGGAAAACATGGTCACCTACCTCGAAAGAGAAGTCTTTTCTTCTGTTATCTACATAACTTTTCTACCTGCTATGAGCTATCCTCATGTGCTGCTGGATCATCCTCACTTGCTCAGCCAATTATTCATCTAATTCTGGCCCCATCAATATTCTTTCACCAACTTCAACCCAAAACGATAGAGTCTGACACCGCTTTCCATACAGGTCCTCAAAAGGTGTCATCTGAATACTGGAATGAAAAATGTTATTATAAGAAAACTCAACTAATGAAAGATGTTGATCCCAACTTCCCTGATAGTCCATTAAATAAGCTCTAAGCATATACTCCAAGGTTTGAATTGTTCGTTCTGACTGTCCATCTGATTGAGGATGAAAAGATGTACTGAAATTTAACTCTGTGCCCAATTACTTCTGAAGTCCCTTCCAAAAGTTAGAAGTGAACATGAGATCTTGGTCAGATACAATGGAAAGAGGAACTCCATGTAACCTGATACTCTCCTTGAGGTACAATAGAGAAAGCTGATCCAAAGACATTGTATATCTAATTGATAGAAAATGTGCAGACTTTGTTAGCCGATGAACAATAACCCAAATAACATTGTTACCTCGAGAAGTCTTCGGTAGTCCCACCACAAAGTCCATGGATACATTCTCCCATTTTCACTCTGGCATAGGAAAAGGATGAAGCACCCCCTTTGGAAACTGTCTCTCGACTTTAACCTATTGACACATCAATCATTTCATGGTAAAATCAGCAAGATCTATTTTCATTCCATCCCACCAATAATACACCCGAAGGTCTCTGTACATCTTAGTACTGCCAGGATGAACAGAAAATGAAGAACTATGAGCTTCACGCAACAATTTATTCTTCAACTGAGAGTCACAAGGCACACACAACCTTTTTACAAATCTTAAAACACAACCTTTATCAAGATTGAATTCTGGAAACTTACTCATTTTAACCAATTCTACCTTTTCTATAGCTCAATATCTTCCTTCTGCACTTACTTAATTCTATCTGACAACGAAGACTGCACTGAAACCTGAAATAAAAATAGATGTATTCCCTGCACCAACAACTTCTAATCTAAAATTCACCAAATCATTAATCAAGGGATCATGTTCCAAACATAGCATGGTTAATGATGCATGATGTTTCTGAATTAAGGCATCTGATACTTTGTTTTCTTTTACAGGATGGTAATTGATCGTGCATTCATAATTTTTTATCAGTTCTAGCCATCTCCTCTGCCTCATGTTTAATTCATTCTAGGTGAATATATATTTTAGACTTTTATGGTCAGTATATATTTGGCATTTGGTTCCATATAGATGATGCCTCCATATTTTCAAATCAAAAACCACAGATGCCAATTCCAAATAATGCATGGGATAATTTAGCTCACGAGGTTTAAGCTGTATTGAAGCATAGGAAATTAACTGATCATTCTGAATCAAAAAACAACCAAGTCCCTTCAACGAAGCATCACTGTAGATGAAAAAATCACCATTTCGGGAAGGTAAGGCCAAAACTGGACCATTCACCAATATCTTCTTCAGTTCTTGAAAACAAACATCACATTCCTCTGTGCAAACAAATTTAACCCCTTTCCATGTTAACTTAGTTATCGGGCTAGATAACCGTGCAATGTTCTTAATAAACCATTAGTAATAACTTACTAAGCCCAGAAAACTAATAATCTCTATAACATTTGTGGGTCTTGGCCATTCATCAACTAGTTTTTTTTGGCAAGATCAACTATTATTCCATCCTGATTTACAATGTTCCCAAGAAAAGAAATTTATTGCAACTAAAAATCACACTTTCTGAATTTTGCATATAGTTTCTTTTCATTTAATTTTTTTAAAACAACCCTTAGATGTTTTTTATGCTCCTATTTATTTTTAGAAAATACAAGAATGTCATTAATAAATACAACCGCAAACTTACCCAAGAACTCATGAAATACTCTATTCACAAGATTCATGAATACAGCAGGTGCATTAGTTAATCCAAACGGCATAACAAAAAATTCATAATGCCCATATCTAGTACGAAAGGCTATTTTTAGGATGTCATCTTCCTTCACCTTTATCTGATGGTATTCGGATCTCAAGTCAATCTTGGAAATGTACTGAGATTCCTAAAGCTGATCAAACAAGTCATCAATACGAGGAAAATGATACTTTTTTTTAATAGTGATTTTATTCAAAGCTCTTTAATCAATTCAAAGACTCATGGAACCATCTTTCTTTTTAATAAACAAAATAGGGGCTCCCCATGGTGAAGTTCTAGGATGAATGAAGCCTTTTTCAAGAAAACCCTACAACTGATTTTTCAATTCAAGAGGTTGTATTGGATCCATACGATATGGGGGTATTGAAATTGGATTAGCATCAGGAACTAAGTCAATTGTGAATTCGACTTCTCGATCAGGTATGACACCAGATAACTCATCAGGAAAAACATCATGGTATTCATTTACCACTGGTACATCATTTATTTTAATAGTTCCATTTTTTTCAACAATATGAGCAAGATAAATTTTATTTCTATCTTTCAATAGTTTCTCAGCTTCCTGATATGTTATCAATTGTATGGGTTCATTCTTGTATACAAACTGAAAATCTTTCTGAAAAACAACTTCTTTAGCTTTACAGTCAATCTTATCATGATAATCAGATATCTAGTCCATCCCCAAAATAACATCAAACTCGACTAAGGGTAAAACAACGAGGTTTGTAGGTAATGTTTTTCCACAGGCCACAATAGAAAGATTCTTATAATTCCTCTTTTCTATAACATTTCCCCCTCATGTTTTAACAAAAAGTTCAGGTCTCATTTGTTGAGGTGATATTTTCAATTTACCATAAAATTTATCAGAGATGAAGGAATGTGTAGACCACATATCAAACAAAACTTTATCAAAATCTGAGTGAACAAAAAAACTTCCTGATACAACTTCATTGGATGGCCCGACATCTTCTGACATAGTCGCAAAGGATCTCACCAAACCTTTTTGTTTGTATTCTAGCTTCTTTGCATCATTCAGATCTCTCTTTGGGCAGACATTTTCATAGTGACCCATCTCACCACAATTAAAACACTTTACAGTTTGCTTATCAGGATTATTCTTAGCATAATTTTAATTGCAATCTCAGGCCATATATCAAAAATTACCGCATTTAAAACACTTCCCAGTTTTTCTAAGACATTCCCCTGGGTGTTTATTTCCACACTTTTCACAAACTGGAAATTTGATTTTCTTACCATCAGATTTCTTTGGTTGATTATTACCCATTTTTTTTCCAACTTGACCTCTTCTTCTCTTTGTTTCCAAAATGCACGTGATCATCAGAAAACTCCATATCTACCCTCTTATCACATCAGAGAAGTTTCTCATAACTTTTGAATTCATGAGAGGCCAACACCCTTAGATACCTTGGTTTCAATCCTGAGTAAAAGCAGTTGATTTTGCTGTCAAGATCCAGAAAATGATTTGGAGCATACCTTGCCAGTATGGTGAAGTTAGCTTCATACACAGCCACTGAATCTTCCTCCATCTATTTCAATTAATGTAATTGCTTCTCCATTCTTAGTCGCACCACCTTAGGAAAATATTTTTCAATGAAAAGACTTTTAAATTCATCCCACTCAAAGGAATCAAAATCCTCTCTACCCCAGATATTCCATACCATTGACCCCCACTGATCAGATTCCCCTTCAAAACGATAAATGTAAAGACTTACCTTTTGATTGTCTGAACATCCCATAACATCTAATATCTTTTCAAGGGCTTTGATCCATCCTTCAACTACTACTGGGTCAGAAGATCCACTGAATGCATGAGGATGTTGTCTCATAAAATGTCCCACTACTGTCATGTTCTGTTGTGGTATCTCTATTAGTTCTATTGCATGGATTCCACCACCATTTATTTCCTACATTAGCTGAGCCATTACTGTCAAAAACTACTCAGTTCCAATCCCTACCACTCCGGGCTGTAGTTCTAGAAGGATGTCATTCTTTCGGTGCCTCTCCTCTTCAGCATCATTGTTCCTTTTGAGTACAACCATTTTGAACAAACATATCTTATATGAAGCAACATGGTAATATTTAAATGCTATAACAAATTAAACATAGACTGAAAATCATTTATGGTATTCTATTTACATCACCCTAACCCCTAAAGTTATCTAAACCATCCTCTGATAGAAACTATAATGACCCGACCTTATTATATACATAATCTTGAGTTTAGTTAAGAAAACACTTCCTTTTACATTGAGGATCTTTTCAATTTTAGAGCTTTAGAGAATTAGGACAAAACATTCATAGCATTACACATTGTTACAGAGTGGATACCATAAAAATAGTTTCCATTTTTCTAAAAATATAAAACATTAAAACTTAAAACAAGACTCCTTGAAAATTATTCAACATTTAGCGTGTCTTCCTTCCTTGTATTAAACATCCATTAACCTGTGAAAAATCATTTAAAAACTTTGTATGAGCACAAAGCTCAGTAAGGGATGAAAAAGGAAGGAAAGAACACATTAGTCCATGAATACTCATAACGTATGAAAACATTTTTAGAAGACATGCTTGTCACCCATATATACTTAATTTGTGTAACATGATATTCACACAAGATCCAAACAAAAATAAGAACATAAATATTATCATATAGGTATCCTGGGTCATTGCTTAAAAAATCTTGTAACCATTCTTGACTACCATATAATTTGTAACCCTCACGGCTACCTTACTTTGTACAACCATCACAGTTACACTTAGAGTAACCATACGTCAAACCTCCAACTTACTCATACCCAGTTAATTTGAGGGAGATATATGTTCCACCCTTCATCATAAATAATTCCCAATAACCAAAACATAATCATACAATATGAATAATTCCATAAAAACATTACATTGGAATTTTGAAAAACTGAATTTAAAAAAAAGATTTTTAATGAAATTGCCCTTATAAATATAGTACAATTGAGGAGAGACTTAATAGAGTGTATTTAGTATGTATATATACTATAAATACACATAATAAAACATAATATAAACAAAAACCATCACACACATGATTTAAATAGCACATGAATAATGAAGTAGAAGGTTAACCCAACGAATTGAAATCGGGTTAAGAATTCCATTACCTCAGGTTTGTCTTACTTCAAACTTGTTTAAACCTGTTGTATAATGGTTAAAAGAGTGTTATTAATATTTTAAAGAAAAATTTTCATGTTTATAACATCTTATATGATCATTATTAACATATTTTCACCCTTAATCGTTAGTATTTTTCAGCTTACATTGTTTTTGGTTGAATTCATTACAAGATTTCAATGATCGGTTCATGGTGGACATTCATTTCCATTGGAAGTGAAACTACAGAATTGGAATGGAGTAGTATTTTCATATAACCAGTAACATAAATTATTCCATTTATCATTTTTAATTCTTACATGAGTATGATTCATAAGTTAGAACATTAATGATGTTCGTTTAGATCCTTTTAGTGGTTCTTTGATAATAAAAACCTCGTTTTGTCTTATAAATTAGGACCATGACTACAAAAGAATTCCAGAACCATGGGTGAGTCATAAAACATATATTATAATCTGTTTCAACAATATAAATGGTTTCATGACCAGACTTTGAAATAATTAATAAAAATTGAAATCACATCATCCACGATGTCGATAAGTCGACACAAATGGACAATGTTTTTATTCTTTAAATAAGTGGGAGAGGAGAAGAATAAAGATGAGTAATTTTTCCTAAAAATGATAAAATAAAGAGTATACATGATTTATAGAGATTCTGTGCCTCTTGGGTAAGGAGATATGAAGAAAGAATAAGGAAGGAACTCAAAATAAAAGAAAAAGTCAGAAATCTATTATAAAAAGTTCGACAGCCTAACGACTACACAACATGGTTTAAGAAAAATATTAAAAAGAGAGGGGACGAGGTTCACCCATCCAGAAATGAATCATAATATTTATAATATCATGAATAATAATTAAATAAGAAAATGGTATAGAAACATTAAAATTATACCACAAAAAAGAGAATTTGAATGGAAAAAGAATGAAATTGAGAATTTTCTTACCTTGTAGAGTAACCCTTAGAACATGAAGGTTGGGACCTTGGGGGATTGATGAAACCTTAGGATGAATAATATGAAGGTAAATAGGCTAGAGCTTAATTGAGGGAGAATTTTGAATGAATTAAATGAAGGCAAGAGTTGGTATATATAAGAAAAGTGAGGGATTATTTTAATAATTTTCATGGGACACCTCATGAGTGGTATTTACAAAACCATGGGCTTTACCATGGTATTTGTCCATGGTATAAGATACATGGGACACCTCACATATTTTTTTAACTATACACAAGTCGTCCAAATTTATGACATCATTATTATATCATTAATGATGTCATTAACACACCAAAACTAAAAACTGTATTTTTTTTTACTATTCACCGAAAAATCAACTGTTGCAGAAAAATTCCCAAAATTCACCCTAACCATTTATAGATATGTAGATTTCAAATATGAAGTCCATTTTTTGAAAATAATTTTCTAAATATTATTAATTTAATATTTAAATAAAAGCACACTTAATTCAAAAATTAACAATTTTAATTATGTAACTACTTCTATATCACAATGTAAAACTATCCTAGATGCTATTATCTTAAAGCCTTAATAAAATAAAATAATATTAAAATTTACTCTTCATTAGGGTCATATCACTATTCATATTAGTATTCATAAGGGTATGTTAATATTCCACAAAAAAACAAGTTGGTTCCAAAAGACTTCAAATAACATACCAAACACAAATGTAGATGAGAGTATCTTGAAATTCAGAACATAGAAGTAAAAAAGTTATGTTTTAAAGTCTAATTAAAAATATCTATTTAAAACAAAGTTCCATGGATTTCTATTTATTTTTATAAAAACACGGGGTGTTACCGTTTAGGGTTGTGGGTCTCTGTTTCTGAGTTTTCTTTATTTGTTTTTTATTTTTTTTATTTAGTGTTGATGGTTTCTAAAATTTTATTAATAAAATATGATACTAAACTAATGAAATATTATATTCTAGATAATCCCATCATCATCTTCAATAGACAATTTATAATTAATCATTGGAAAGGAGTAGCTCAATGTAAGTATCTCTTAAGTCCGGTAACATAGGAAAAGTCATTAATAATGATGGGTGATTTAAGAAAAGTTCATATGAAAAAATCTACGTGTCAAAATAGTTTATTACTTAATAAACAGGTGTTGAAGTTGTTAACCAATAGAATCCAGATGCTTATAGAAGCAGAGAATGATTCCTTTGTGGTTTCAAAGGCATTAGATGCCAAATGACCAAAGGATTTTATAATCAGTATGATTGAGTATGTCAAATGATATTCAATATGATTGAATATCTTCATGAATGATGTGGCTATATTTTGATACTTTTTTCCACATAATATCTTTAATTTAAATATGTTTAAGTTGGTAAAATATTATTTTAACTAGTTAATTTACATTGGTGTTAGTTTTTTGTTTAAAAAATAAAACTATTAATTTAATGATTTTATGTATAATTAATGATTTTTTTTTATTTTTTTTTAATTTTGATGATTCTTTTATAATATTTATTTATGTTTTTTTTGTTTTTGTATATTCAAATTATATTTTCTAGTTTTTTGTTTTTAATTAATTAATTGAAGTGTATCATTTAATTTATTTTATATAAATTAATTAAAAAATGGTGACATGTAAATATATTTTTATTATTTAATAATTTTATCATTTATTTACTTCATTTTATTAATAAATCAGTTATTTATTTTATGAATTTTGTTTTTAATATTGAATCTTTTATTGTATTAACAAATTAGTTATTTTAAATTTATTGTAGTTAAATATTATTCTATATTATTAATTAGTTATCAAATGAAATTTATGAATTTAATTAATTATTAAATTATAATATATTAATTTATTATTTAATTGAATTATTTATTCTGGATGCAGCACCGATGTAGCTGATTTTGATGTGATGCCAATGTATCACATTTTTTTGTCGATCTGATGAAGGAAATCATGTAGCCAAATACCAAGAAGAAATTTCTATATATCCAATATTCAAATTACTCTCACACAGCTGATCCAGGGATTTTTAATGTGAACCTTATATTATTTTAATAAAGGAACCCCGTATATCTGATTTGAAGGGCACCACATATCCAAATCTTCAATTACGTGAACCATGTATCCGAATATTTAGCTATGCGATGAGGGATTCTCAAGCCAGACCAATTCACTAAAGCCATATTTCGAGTAGGATGAGATTGAGGAGCTTAGAATGAGTTCTAGATCTGATCAAAGCTATGTGTGTCGAAGAACCAAATGAAGAACTCATTCTATAAAATGACTTTGGAAGATTTTCAATTCCATTGTTAAAGATCACCGAAGAACCTAATAATGAATCCAAAGATTCTATGAGAAGATGTTGATGACTAAGTCACTATAGAATAATAATGTCTAATTTCTTCATAAATAAGGTAACCCACCATCGGTCGATCTGATGAGTGTGATTTAATACTTTCACAACTATAAACTAGTCTAGATAATGTCAATACTATCGAAATCAAGAGGAGGATGTATAGGATAATGAGGCTACCATTATTGAGAATCGATGAAGCTGATTCACTGTAAAATTTTAATATGAATTTAGTGGTGGATTGAGGATTTTTCACATGCTTATGATGTTGAATAAGTCCCACCAATCAACCACCATGGGATGAAGAACCCTGACTGGACAAGCCGAGTTGTGTTGATGACGAAGCAACGAGCATAAGGGAACCCAAATTTTGAATCTTGAAGATGATTCATAACTGAGTCAGATTACAAAAAATATGAACCTTTCCAATTTCGAATTAGCTTGCACTGATTTCATTTGTCCAAGAACTTCCATGTTTGAGTTCAATAAATGAGAAGGATGAGACTCTTTTGAAGAAGATCAGATTGTGGCTTGTCATGACTGGTTTATGATGACCCTCATAGGGTTTTTTTGAATTATTGGACATGATTGGGTTTATTTAAAAATTTACCCAACCTTTTAGTTAACTTGGAATCTTACTGATCAGGTTAGAGAAAACTGTGCATTCCTAGAAATTATGAGTTTTCTAGAATTTAATATTCAGAATTTAAGTAATGAATGTAGAGTTAGGTGAAAGCTGGACTAATAAGGAGTAATCATTGCAAAACCAAGCAGTGGTTGTTGAGAGAGTTTCAGTTTTCTACACCTGTGGTGAAAAAAGAAAAAATAATGACTTATATCTAGATGTTCTCATAGAAAAGAAGTAAAGGTTTGTGGATGTGACCTTAGATGATTTATTCTAGACATTATAAAGTGAATTTTTGAATTCATAAATTTTTAATCCAACAAGAGGAGGGTGGATATCAAACCAGACAACCTACAGGGAATAAGCTTTAGAAGGAGGATAAGTAAGAAGCTTTCACCATATTAGAAGATAAATGGACTGCAAGAATGAGAGGGTATAGAACCTACCATCGGGATAAGCCTGTGCATGCATGGAAAATCCTAGCTGAACAACCATGCGAAGGTGAGGATCTTATTTCATGATAAAGATGCTGGGGAGGAACAGTTCTATGTAATTAGTATGGGTTGTATGTAATATTTGAAGCCTACGAGCATTGAATTCCTATAAGGCCTATGGTCCATGTAATACTTATGCCTACAGGCCTTGTAAGGGTTCCACCTCACCCCTTGAAAGGTGGATTATCAAAACTCAATAAAAAAATGAAGGCCTTCGGGACATTGGAGAGGAGAGAAGATAGTGGATAGAAAGTAGAGGAAAGTTATAGATCAATCAATGTATAGAGATAGAGGGCATAAACGGGAAATACTCTTGATAGATTGAATAAGATATGATTCCAATCATGGAGTTGAATATCAAAGGATGACCGTGTTTTGTGGACATGATGAAATAATTATTCAGGGGATGATCCTTGTGATTTATTTTGGTGAATTAATTTTGAGATTACATATTTTCTTTCAATATAAAAATAATCTCTATAATTGTAACTATTTAATATTCAATTTATTCTTGATAATTGAATTACTAATATTTGGTTTCATTTTCTCTTCTATTCTTCGACTGATATATGACATCTCGATATGTGTTTTTCATTTGGTGAAAATAGTTAATTCATTCTAGTGAAATGTTTGGCGGTTGATTCTCTTTACTAAAAAATCTAAATTATCGATCAATATTTGTGAGAACAATGGTTAAATTCTTTCATGTTGTTTAATGATCAGAGATTACATTGACCAAATCTTTATGGAAAAATCCTAATTATTGAAATCTAAGTTATTGCCTTAGAACTTTCAAATATAATGATACACATAGTAAATATATTTCATACTATGTGTTGAGAGAATTTATGGAGTGAGTTCTATAAAAGTAATGAATAGTGGATAAACTAGTAGGATTACTAGGGAAGTCCATTGATTCTTTTCTGATTCTTTCAACCTTTCAAAATGCTACTTCTTTTCTTATATTTACTTTTTTAACATATTTTTTTGAAATTAGTTTACTTCCATTACTATATTATAATCCACCTAAAAGTATAATAGTTTGTAAATAATAATAATAATAATAACAATCATCATCATAATAATGACAAAGAAGCTCTATAAATGCAGTATCATTAGGAGACAACTCTGGAAGCAACTATATTATAGTAGTTGGGAGATAAAAAATACTAAAAATGGTTTAAATGATGAAATAAACCTATCATCAATGACCCAATGATACGAGATGTTTCCTCAAATATTTTTTTTATAGAAATAATTTTTTTATTCTAACATATTTAAGAAATGAATTATATGATTTTAAAGTGTTCCAAATATACAAAGGGTTAGAATTTAAGAAATAACAGTATATTGCATGTTTCTTTAAAGTAATGGAGAAAATGATTTGAAACATTTATAACTTTGATGCCTAAATATTAGAAGAACTTTTCAAAAGATGTGTATTATCTCATTTCACTCTTGTTAAGATCATGAAAACAATTATTTTTTTATAAAATGAGATGAGGAATTTTTGATACACGTAGTTATGATTTTTTTAATTCTATAACATAATTTAAGGAAAGACTAAAAAATATATTCTTTTGGTTAAGGAATTTATCCTATTATCATTTATGGAAATATTCTTATAAAATGGGTGAAATCATGAAAATTTTACTCAATATTCTCAAAGTGTTGAGAAAAGATTAAATGGGAATATAATGTCTAGATTCTGGAACTGTATAGACAATACTAGTGGGTAAAAGTTCAAACTGTAAGAAGAAAAATTAGTTTAACATGTCAACAATGTTTCTTCAAGAGGCCAATCAAGGCCATTGAAACCCAATTTTGTAAGGAATGAAGAGTAATAATTCAATATGATTGTATTGTCCAAGATATTACTGAAGGGGTTTATAAAACTTTATGGAATGTCCATGTTAGGTATGCTATAGGAATTAATTCTTCTTTTTTGAAAGGTAGATGATATCGAATATATATTTTTGAATTTTATTAAAAATATTGGAGTTTAAAATCAAAGGAAGAATTGTTTTAGATTGTAGTTTACATTCATGAAACAAATAGTTTCTACATATGAATGTAAATTAATTTATCAATCTCAAATGAATATAATTAAATTATTTTTATATTTATATTATTTTTTTATATGATAAGAGAAGATTTTAGATAAAAAATAGTTGTTATTAACACGTATTATATGATTAATTGAATACACATGGTTTTTGATTCATCAATTTCTATGACATGTTTTGAGAGGAAGATTTGGATAAAATTGTTCATCCATATATTTGTTAAAAATATATGTGAATGTGTTCCTTTCTATCCATTAATGGTATATTTTAAGAAATTATTATTTTTAAATTAAAAGTTTTAAACACATATAATTCCACATATGATATGTAAATAATATTTTATTTGATAAATATTTGTAATAAAATGAAATGATTATTATTTTCTAGAACAAAAGAGTTTGTGTATCTTAGAGAGATATTATGAAGATAATATAATGTGTAAGAGGATAGTCGGAGTATGTTTGGGATTAAGGATGTTCATAATTAAAGAATAATGGATAAAAAAATCTTATGTTTAAGTGTTTCCCATGTAATATCCTAAAATATTTAGGATATGTAAAGGAAAAGAAAAAATGTAAAGTGTTACATTTACTTTATATTTAGAAAGTGGATATCACTATTATACCTATTTAAGATAATGTGTTTTTTCACTCAATTTTTAAAAGTGTTTAGGGTATGTAATGATAAAGAAAAATTTAAAGAGTTAAATTTAGTTATCATGAAAATGAATTTTTTTTGAAGGATTGTACCTGTAAAAATGAAAAGTGAATTATAGATGATATCCTGAAAGTGTTTAGGGTATGGGAGTAATGAGAAATTTAAAGAGTATCATTATCAAACATAGAAAATTGTTGTCACTTTATCCTAAAATATATTATTATGTAGAGGAAAATAGTAATTTAAAGTGTTATATTAGATACTGTAGAAAAATTATTTTCACTTTATCCTAAAATATTTTTGGAGGAATATCTTATAATAATGTAAGTAGTTACATTATTTCAAGTAAAAATTTTATGAAATATGTTTACAATGTTTTGGATGATGAAATTATAAATTTTTCCAAGAATACAACAAAAGTTGACAATGTAACATTTGATATTAAGAAGTTATGAAGAATGAATATGTTTAAAAAGTTGAAAAGTTATAAATATGATTAAAAAAAATCACTATTATTCAAACTAGGTTACTTCATATATGTTTCTCTCAAAAATAATTTTATGGGTTAGTTTTATCATGAGGTCACAGAGAGATGTGACATGGATTACATATGATTTAATGTGTTAAAAAATCCAAAAAAGTAAAGTAAACATAGGGATGATTTGGTAGTTTCACATATATGATATTTTAAAGCAGTGATTATATCTATTTTATTAGATATTATTAAAGAGTTTATGAATATTAAAATGTGTCATATTAAAAGGAAAGATCTATATTATCAATCTTTCATGTTGGATACATAAATTAATACATAGATATACATTTTATGAAGTGAAAAATGATAATTTACCTCTCAAATTAGGACATTGAGTTTACCCATTATCGATGTTAATCATTGAGAATTATATGGCATGTTGAAATGTTAAGGTTAGTGTGAGTTTGATTCTTATATAGAGATAATAAATATTCTCATGAGGCATAATATAAAGAATATGATATTTTTTGTGCGCACTAGATGACCTACTAAGTATACCACATGGAAGGTAATACATATGCCTTTGGTATAGTTGGGGTAAAAAGATCATATTTCAGTCCCCATTATATAAGTATGGAAATATATATAGTGTGATGAAATTCAAACAATGATACCCTACTTACAAATTTGACACATGAACTAAGATAATCATGGGGTGGTTGGGTATGCTAATAATCATGTTGTCAGTTGAAGCCTAACAAAGATGGGATTTGTCCTCCCATACGACAAGTATGAAATCTGGGATATCGATTGAGATAGTATGTGAGAGTGTGTGTATTCACTAAGATATTGTATATTTATATGGATTAAGAACATGTTATGTCCTTATCAAAAAGGATAAATGACATGTGATGTATTCATCAATCAGTTCTGTCTATCCTATGAGAATTGGGAAAATATGTGTTGAATATATGGTATTGACATTTTTCATGTCCCTTATCACTCAATGTCTTAGAAAAAGGTAAAATATGAGAATTCATGTTTTAATTTGATAAAATTTTTAGACATAGGTATAGAGATACATGCATTTGATGGATAACATGTTAGATCTATTTATACCTTGAGTAGCACTAATTCTTCTCTAGAGGATCCTCATTACTTATATATTTGGATTCATAGATTCACATTTTTATTCAATGTTATAAAGTCCCATGGGGTCACAATTTGAGGTTGACTAGATGGGTATTGAGTGTTCTTAGAGATCCTATCTAAAAGTATTTTATAGTAAATCCAAAAGTGTTTTATATGGGTATTCACAATGTATTACATATTATGTGATACCTTGTTAAGTGAATGCTAACTTTCCAAAATGAGTTTTGGAATATATCCAAAAGATTTTTGGATATGGTTTCACAATTAATAGTATATGATACAATATATGGTGAAATGGAACAAAGTCTATTAGGCTTCAGTTAAGGTGGGATATTGAGGGAGATATTCCTTAAAACATTGAATATATATATATATATATATGAGGTGTATTATTTTTCAATAAAATTTACATTTTCTTGAATTATGGGTGCATTATTTATACAGTCTCCGGTAGTTTAGTCATATACATGACTATCATTAAATACAATGTTTCTTTGGATGAAACGCATGAGAGTAAATGAATATAATTAATCCAAATGGATATGTAAATTATTCAATCATTTATCACATGAATATATGAGAGGATATTTTTTTTTCTTATATACACCTACTTCCATGGGATGATATTTTTGGGTGGATATTCAGCATAGGATTCTATTCACCCAAGTTCAATTTCTCATATCTTTTTACACATGAGATTCTATCATATCATAGAGAATATATAATCCCACACCTGTAATGTGTGGTTCATCTTAGACCATGGATACATTATGGAAGTGGGAGGCTTATGTTTTCCACTTTTAAGCTTTATCAAACCCTTACGACAGAGTTTAGAGATGATGAAGATTCTATTTGGTTCATGGTACAATTACATTTAGAGTATTATTCATTTTTTACATGGTATAATATTTCTTTCATAGATATCCTTAGATTTATCTTTTATCACTTCCACTTAATTAAACATTTTTTAGTATCCAATAAAGCCTATCATTTTTTGGATGGCCATGTTCAGGTATCACCCATTTTCCATACTCATGTGTGGTATGGGGGGAAATTTTTAATATTGACTTGATTATATATACTCTTCTAGGTTCTATAGTTGTTTTGCGTAAAGAATTAGTATGAATTGTGTATTGGGGGGGCCTATAATATAATTTGACATTGTGTTCACATTTAATGAATATATTTTCAATTATAATGTATTGTTAATATTTTTATTATTTCATTATTATTATTATTATTTTATTCTTTTTTACAATTTTTTATGCTTTTTATTAAATTTTATGTTTTTAAATGCATCAACACCATTGGTACACAGAAATGAAAAATTTAAAATATAAAACAGAATTACCAAAGGTGTTCATTATGGCTTATTTGGTGTTTCTTTAGGAGGTCATTAAAAAAACTCAATATAAGTAAATATTAATTAAGAGGGATATTTAACTCATTTGGGTGATACAATACATGTTTAAGTTACTATTTTGGAGTTTCATGTATTGATGGGTAATATTTAATTTTAAACATGAAGGAATTTATTCTAACAAATTTAGCTTTTGAATCACTTTTGTAATAAGGGATACCATAAAATGGTTGTTGACATGTTTTTATTACAGAGGTTAAGTGTTGGTGTTTATCCAATTTGTATGGGTTCTATCAGATTTATTTCATGATATACCTTTTAATGGTGAAATAAGGGGAGATTAATAAGGTTTTAATCCTATTTTAAAATGAAGAAAATATTCTGATATACTAGTAAATTAAAGAGACTTATAGTTAGAAATAGATTACCATTATATAAGTAGGTCAAAAGTATATCAATGATATCAAATATGAAATCATGTCATGGATAAATTACCGAGGATTTTTTTATACGTTTATCACCCGTGTTTCAAAAACATGAAAAATGAAATGAATTTCAGTAAATGTTTCTCTGTTTTCTAACGCCTAAAAATCCATATTTATCCTCTCCTCAAGTGATTTTTCATCATGATTAAATACTTGTGAGTGATAAACAAGGATATCATTCCAGGGTTTAGGTTTTTTATAACTATTCATTCTAGAACAATGACCATCCCATTCAATAGAATAGATTTATAACAATTTTGTAGCAATTTAAAATAGTGTTTATCATCATAGACATGACATATCCACTATAATTAATTAGGAATGATATTATTTTGACACCTTTACCAATTTAAACTTAGGTGAGTGTGAAAAATGGTTGAACATGATAATTAAACTCAATATAAAATGGAAATAATATAATTTTGTTTAAATAAATATATAATAAGACTTTACCTTCAATAAAATAGCATCTCTTTTGGGTATTTCAATAAATATTTTTTCATAAACATGTTTGACACCTACACACAATTATAGAGATTGTTAAGTGTAAAATGTTAAAAATAAAAAATAAGTGAAATTAAAATTTAACAAGTTTTTAAACTTGGATATGAATGCTATTTTTAATAACATGTGGTAGAAAAAAGTTAACAACCTCGATTTCAGGGTTTCTTAAAATGATCAAACTACTAACCACACTAACACCACCACCAACATCAACAATAGTGCTCAAGGATTTAAAACCATTGTAAACTTTCATAATTTTGTTCATGATGTAAAAATAGAGAGAGATAGATCCATTAAAAAGATCATTGAATTTGGGATTGATCAGTTGATATTCAAATAGTGTTATTCCATGTTCCATTTTAAAAGGAATTCCACCCTATAAAACTACACCATTAAAGTGATACCTATTTTTATTCAAGTACACATTAAAAAATTGATAGTTAAATGGTTGAATAATTTTTATGTTATTTAAATAGTATTATTTTCTATATATATATATATATATAATTTTAAGATTCATGATACCCACATTTTCATGAAATAGGTCATTAAAGGGAGAAATAAGATGCACTAGCTCTCCATTGGGACCTTGTATTGACACAAGAGGGAAGATGATGTGAGGAATACCCCCATTGAGGGTGCATGTGAGGTTTTAGAGATGAGGGTTAGACTATAGAGATTTTATTTAAAACCATTGAGGATTTTATTAAAGTAGTAGTTGAGGATGGATTTGGGCATGAGAAGGTGGAACATGCAGGCCAACATGGTCATGATGTTAGGGTTTCACAATGGAAATAGGGTGGAGATTTTTTTGGTGGATAAATGGGCATTAGGGCCAGACCAAGAGATAATATCCATGGAATTAATCTTGATGATAGCCTCAAAAACTATAGAGAGAGTTAATCCTCTGGTAAAAAACAGGGTTTACATGAAGTATTTGTTAAAATTTTATTCAAAAAATAAATAAACAAGTGTTTTTTTATGAGACCCGCATTTTTTGGAGGTTTGGATTGATGAGGTGGAAAAAAAATTGAAATACCACACTAGAAGTGGATGTAATATTATCAATAAACCTCCACCCAATGGTGTCCATTTTCTGATCAAATCAAAGTTTCTATTGATCGAAACAAAGAGATTGAATCAGTGTGAATCATACTAATTTTGATTTTAAATAATGGGATCAAAAAATAATCCAATGTCAATCTCTCGAATCTAAAAATTATCCAGATATATTCTCCCAACATCAATGCTACATAGATTTTGGAATTTTTTGTAAATCATTTTCATCATATTGGTGAAATCCTTTAGTGAAATTTTAACTGATAACCCTACATCAACTATTGGGGGTGGATCAAACAATTTTATAAATTTAAATATCTCCACACATTAAGAATCATAACCTTTTATATATTCAATATTTTCATTATTATTTCATAATAATAAAAAGGGTTTGAATCAATACAGAACCTATAAGATGGATTATGAATCCCTTAATGTGATGAACCATGACATTGTCATGCTTGACCATTTCGAAGACAATAATTTCTCCCAATGGAAAGACAGGATTAAGTTCCTTATTACAGCGTTAAAGATTTTTTTCATTCCTGATTGAAACATTCCTTTTATTCGTAATGATCCTACTCCAAATCTCGTTGGTACACCCATAGAAATGGATCAAGTCAAACACATTCACTTGATGAGTGAAAACATGAATACGATGAGTATTTTTATTAAGGGAATATTATCAACACAATATCAAATATTCACCATGACTACGTTTTCCAGATGAAGTATTCTCGATAGTTATGATGTAATGACTCGGATTTTCCATGTATTATTTTTGAATATTATATGGATTATTTTAGAGACCAGGTACTGAGATGACATGAAATTATGAGGCTTTGTGTGCCCAGAATAAATATTTGAAATATATTAAATAGAACTCCCATTTGGGTTTCCTAAAAAAATTTAATATCTTTTAAACAATGCTCAGATCATAAATCAGATGGCATCATTGAGTTCAAAATGAAGATTTTACCATATGCGTGGCATAACATTAGTCGATGCATGTCATTTGTAGAAAATTCATCATGGGCGTAGAAATGAATAAAATAATTTAATAAAATAATTTTATTTCATATTTTTGATGCAGCGACCATTCAGTATTTAAAAATAATTTTATGGAAGAATCCCAGGGTTAACTGCATAAACTTGTAATTTTTGGAGGACCAATGGAGAGAGATATGGGAAATCCTCTCAGGTGAACAACAATGATGGATCATGGATCAACGATTGACGAACCTCAAATATGACAGATATTGTCGATGATGATGATGAAGTATCATTCATCATTAGCGATTGAACCAAACTGAGTTAAGGCATGTGTTTTAATTTGTTTATTCCATGTTCTTGATTTCTATGATGAACGCATACCAATCAAAAAATAGATTGGCCCATAGATCGATCATTATTCGGGATGTGTTTATTTGTGGGGTTTATCTAGAGATTTATTCATGGGTGTTGATTGTTCATTTTTCATTATAATAGAAAATAAATGAGATTTAAATGAACATTAATCGGGGTTCATTCATATTATTTAGATTTGTGACTTTCTCCCCCGATTCACCTTTCTCCGTGATGTTCTTTATTTTTCCCTACAATTTGATGTTTCTTTGAATGATATATCATTGTGTATTTGATTATTGATGCAAAAATATGAAATCATAGATACAATATTGGTACGAATCAATGGAGGTGAAATGGTGGTTGCAATAGTGGATCAAATGGCAGTTGGTGAGGATTTTGCGTTCTTCAGCGCATAATGAAGAATGCTGATGATCTTGTTTTCTAAGAAGATCGAGGAACCTGAAGTGGTAGATTGATGATGATAAGGCTCGGTCAAAGCTTCCCAATTATTTTCTTAGTAATGCGTGGCTAGAACAGTGGCCAGAGCGATGAAGAAGACGACTAGAGCATGAACTAGGGATTTTGGAAAATCTTTTAGAACACAACATGAAAACAAGATCTACACACCATGTGGGGACCCTTATGGTGGCTTGAGTTTTTGGGATAAAGTTAAGTATCACATGACATGTGACCCTATGACACAACATGTGGCCTATCCCGGGAAACTCAACGTGTATCTTAGAAAGTACATGGACATGGGGTGGAGTACATGGGCTTCCTACACGACGTGTTCTCCCCCACACAATAGAGTTGTAATAGGTACCCCGATGAAGCCATGTACTAGTACATGGTAATATGTACATGGTATGGATTAGTGTATTGATACACAGGTAAACTACATGGGAAGTATACATTCCATGTAGTACTATATATACACGGTTGAAATCCATGGGTTGTTTTACACAAGCAGAACCTAGGGTCAAGGGAAAAGGTGTGTAACCCTTCTACATATTGTGCACTCTTTTATACATGTCTTAGATCTCTTGTCTTCCATATCTTGGAAAAGTTTCATTCATGTTTATTTCCCATTATTCTTTTCCTGAAGGTAGGTATGAATCATTTCCTACTCCTAGGATTATGATCCCTTCAGTGGTAATTCCTAGAATTATTTGTTGGAATATTTATAAGAGGCCCAAAGTGATATCCTCTATTCATATTCATGACATAGGTGGAGTTATTGGTATTAACATTACTAACACTACTTGGGAGATGATCCTCTACTTAGTAGGGTTAATCCAGATTTAGTTTTTTGGCATCACCCCATGGCCTAGGATGTGATCCTCACCTATGTATAATATTATCTTAAGATATATCAGTGTATTATTTCTCATAACAAGACCCAATGAGTAGTACCTCTCGAATGGATGTCATCAGTGCTATCAAACTCAGGAGTGTGTTCTTCTAGATGAATGCTTTGTATAATCTTCGAACTGGAATCATAAGATATTATACTATAGTGGTGGATTACTTCTAGAATGTGTGCCTTTGATTGAATATATCTGTATATTATTATTACAAGTGCTATATATATATACCTATGTAGATCTGACTAGATTTCCTTTTTAATATGATTTTTGGTTTTTGGGTGTCCTACTGTATATTATTATACTCACCCATGTAGGGGATTTTCTCGCACATGTTGTGTCTTGTGAAGATGATCATCCTTTTGATAGAGTCTTAGGAAGACTGGTATTAGATGTATCCTAGTGAGACTAGATAGACTGAGGTGTGTTCCTACAGATTTCAGGCAGTAGCCCTAGTACCGTTACTTTCAGGTTGGACTTAGGTTACAAACTTCATTATGCTAGGATTTTATTTGGACCTGTTTACTTTCTTTACTTCCTATCATACTCTGGTTTTGGGATATAGATGCATACATTCATTGGTTGTTCAGTTTTTTTTTATATTTTAGCATTTTTTGTTCTTAGAGATGTGTGCATGTGTATAGGTTTTTAGGCATTTCCTCCCATGCTAGTGATATGCCTACTCAGTGCTAATCACCATCCCCTGGCCTATTGGAGGTAGGCTTGGGGAGTTGCAACATGGGACCCACTGATACGGGTCATCATAGAGTGGTATTAGAGGTGCTCAGTTCTACTTTTGGATTGGGAGTCAGTGAGATTGGTTTGGGGAAATGGTGTAAAGTGTTTTGATTTTGGATTTTTGGCCAGGGTCTCTAGGGTTGGTACAGTGGATGATGTATCCATACACTAGGAATCTAATCTCCTGCTTTTTTACTTGGTTCATGAGAACACTTATTTTAGGGAAAACAATGGTACATGCATGATATATGAATGGGTTGTGATTTCCATGTCCTTCTCGAGTCATCTCTTTAGATATACTCATTAACCGTGGTATATATTGTTTATTTTAGGATGCCTCCATGACATATACAAGTTAGTATTCAGAATGAACATCATAAGGATGACACTATCGGCTAATATGATTCAATACATGGAGCAGTTACCAAGATGTTACCTCTATATGGTGTACCAACCATACCACCTATAGTGCATCACGTGGTACCCACAATACCAGTGCCAGAGGTGCGCTTGTTGATCACACTTCATGTGTTTCGTAGATAGAGACCCATCAGGTTTTGAGGTGATCCCAACCCATAGGCAGATGAGGATTGGTTTGAGGTGGTAACTTGAGTTTTGTTTCTAGTTAGGACACTAAAAGATCAAATGGTGGTACTAGTAGTAAGCCTTCTTCTTAGATTAGTAGTGAAATGATGGGGTTTAGTTACCCTATCTTACGACATGATGAATCTTTCATGGACAAAGTTTGAGTGCCTCTTCAGAGATGAGTTCTCTCTAGATAAGCTAAGGGATATGTGTATCCATTAGCTTCTTCATCTCCAGAAGAGTGGCATGACAGTATTTGGGTATTCATTGAGGTTTACAAACCATTCTAGTTACTCGATGGATATGGTTTAAGATCATTTCATTAGGACTCGATCCTTCGATCAATATTTTCATAGATATATATGAGACAATTCTATTCTTCTATGTATTCTTACCCATTTTGGGGTGATATAGAGAGCTTTGGTGGTTGAGAGTTTCTTGCCCAAGCAGATATAGCTGGTGGTTGTCAGCAATGGTAAAGAAGGGGCAGAGACCTCGAAAGAAGGGAACCCATGTCAGTCTGAGAGACCTGGATGTGGGAGACATTATAGAAGGAGGTCCCATGACACAGGATTTGTAGTTCATGTCTTATAGTGTGGGTATAGTCATCCCAGAGAGAGATCGTGCTACTCAAGGGATAGTAGGGGACATCTCACCTGATATTGTCAAACCCACTGGACAATTGATAGAGAAACCTAAATGGGCCACCAAGGAAGAGAAAGCGGCTTGAGAAGGAAGGTATGTAGGATGAAGGATGTGATAGAGGAGTTGGGAGAGAAATAATAGGTGTTCGAAAATTTAACTTGTTACTACCACCACCCCCAGGTGGTCCATGCCCAACTTAGGTAGATGAAGGATAGGGGAAGGGACAGCTTTAGGTGGTCAAGGATTACGACTCAGGGGATCCAGAAATGATTCGAGGTTTGGTATGTGTCTTTTCTACCTTATCTATAATACTTATAGAAACATGTTCTAGTCATTACATTCACACCACATGTCATGTTCATGACTTATAAATCTCGATTGAACCGTTGACTTGACCCATACACTTGGAGACTCATATTGGAGAAGACTTCATGATCCAACAATTTTTCTGACAGTGTGACCTGAATCTTGGAGGTGAGAGTTTTTTTTGGGATATCTTTGTAGAATCATTGAGTCCTTAGAAATTTATTCTTGGTATGGATTGGTTATCCATAGTTCATGCTCAGATTGAAAATTTTAGGAAAAGTGTATAGTGTGTCTACAAGGACAGAACTAGGTTCTCCTTTATCAATGAAAAGGATACCTAGAAAACACAGGAGGGGAACATGCATAAGAGGAGGAATCCAATCACTCATTAGTTGGCTAGAATGAACCTTAGTGAATTGAATGTTATGAGTTTCCAATTTACTACAGTGGTGGAAGATTATGAGGAAATCTTCATTGAAGATGTTCTAGGTTTAACTCCCTACCAAGAGATAGAATTATTCATTGATATACACCTTGGGATGAAATCGATATCATCTCCATCATATCAGATGGCCCCCAAAGAGATTAATGAGCTGAGGGTACAGGTGTAGAACTTGTAGAGGAATGGATTTATGAGACCCAATGTTTTAACTTGGGTAACCCCAATTTTGTTTTCCAAGAAGGAAGACGGGAAGTTTTGGTTGTGTGTGGACTACCAGCACTTGAATCAGATGACTGTGAAGACAAATTATCCACTAAGAAGGATTTATGACATCTTTTATAAGTTGATAGAGGTATAATGGTTCTAGAATATTGACCTTATATTACTCAATCACTAGCTATGAGTACGAGATGAGTATATACTAAAGATGACATTCAGATGTCGCTACAGTCACTACGAGTACATAGTGATGCCCTTTGGCATAAAGAATTCCCCAGAAATGTTCATGGGAGTCATAAACTGGATCTTCCAACCCTTTCTTAGACCAGTTTATGGTATTATTCATTGATGATATCCTTATATACTTGGAATCAATGAAGGAACACACAAGAAACTTAAGGATATTTATAGACGTACTCTGAGAGCACCAGATATATGGAATTATCTCTAAGTGAAAGTTATAGATTCAGGATTTCAAATTTCTAGGACAAATTATCACGGAATATGGAGTGGAAGTGGACCCATCCAAGGCCGAGGAAGTGTTAGAATGTGATCCACCTGAGATTTTGACAAAGGTGCGAAGCTTCCTTAGGTTGAAGGATATTACTGGAGATTCATACATGATTTATCCAATATATAATCCCCACAGAAACTTTGAATTGAAAGGGGAAACCTTTCATATGGGTAAAGAAGTAAAATAGTCCCTTATAGCAATTAGGGAATAATTTTATGAGTGCTCCAATCTTGAGATTACTAGAGGAAGGTTTCGAGTACGTAGTGTTCTGTGATGCATCAGGAATTGAGCATGGTTGTGTCTTCATGTATAGGAAAGTGGTGATTGCCTATGGTTTATTCTAGTTGAGACCACAAGAGTAAAACTACACAACCCACAATCTTGAGTTACCAGTAGTAGTATTTGATTTAAAGATGTGGTGACACTACCTGATAGGTGAATTGTTTGTCATCTACTCTGATCACAAGAGTATCAGGTATATCTTCTTACATAAATATCTTACCTTGAGGTAGAGGCATTGGATATAGTTCCTCCAAGACCATGACTTTGAACTTTTATATACTACCTAGAAGGGAAACATGGCAGCAGATGCAATTAAAAGAATATCTAGTTCACTATTGTTTAACGAGGCATTAAGGAATTTGGCCTCATTATAGTTATCTCGTGTGGACAGAGAGGGAGCAGGTTACCTCAATTCGATGGTTCCTACCCCAACTCTTATAGTGATTTACGGGATCAAAACTTTGGGACATCGACTGTGAGACCCTGTGTTCCCAGATATCCATAGGGTATGGTCATAAATGATATTAAAAAGGTGGGGCGCACATCATTCTTTTGATAAGATTCACTATGGTGACAATGATATTGTAGGAGGAGGTTCTGAGAGAGTTTCACCCATATCATTTGTCAGCACATCTAGGTGTTTCAAAGATGTACCAGGACCTCCAACATCAGTTTTGGTGGAAAGGGTTAAATAGAGGAGTTATATATTTGGTCCCCTAATGACTTACATGTCAACAAGTGAAGGTTGAGCACCATGTTCCCAGAGGTTTGGGTCAATCCATTGAGGTTCCAAAATTAAAGTGGGATTGTATATCTATGGAATTTATGATGGTATTACCACATACATCTAGGGGACATGATTCTATCTAAGTGATCATAGATCAGCTCACCAAGTCGACCTACATCCAAGCTATATGAGAGAAAAGTGAAGTAGAGATCTTGGGATGCCTCTATGTGTTGGAGATAGTCCGACTCCATGGAGTTCCATTAATGATTGTTTTTTATCATGATTCTCACTTTACATCCCAACTTTGGAAGGGGTAAATGAAGAAGTTTGGGACCCATTTACACTTTAGAAAAACATTTCACACACAAAATGATGACAAGACAGAACAAACCATTAAGGTTCTAGAGGACATGCTATGAGATTTCCTGTTAGAATTTGGTCATATTTGGGAGCATTAGCTACTAATAGAGAAGTTTTCATACAACAATATCCACCATTCAACCATCAGTATGGAATGATACATGGGTTTGTATGAGATACCCTATAGGTCACCACTTTGCTGGAATGAACCAAGATAGTCCACACTCATGGGCCCAAATTTGGTGAAAGATACAAAATAGAAGGTGAAGATCATCTAGGAATGGATAAAGACTACAAAAATATGTCATAAGTATTATGTTGATAGGAAACATAGGCATTTGGTGTTCGAGTATGGGGACCATGTCTTCTTATATGTTTCACCTCTATGTGGATTATAATGATTTGGTCAGGTCAAAAAGCTATCTACAAGGTTCATAGGATCTTTTCAAATATTATGTAGAGTTGGCAAGGTTGTGTATCACTTATCTCTACTTCTGTAGTTAGACTGGGTACAAGACTTCTTCCATGTGTCACAGCTAAGGAGGTACGTGCATGAACCAGTGCATGTTATCAATTGGGGTGAGATGAACATCAAGGATGAAGTGAATTTTGTTGAGTACCTATTGTAGATCACATATAGGCAAGAGAGGATCCTTAATGTGAGATTTATTCCTTTAGAGAGTGTATGGTGGAAGCACGAGAATCTCCAGGAGAGAATTTTGTAGCTAGAGGCTTATATTCGTGCGTAGTACCCACATATTTTTAAGTATCCTTTATTTTGGATTTTCGGTAACATAAATCCCAATGGTGGGGAGAATATAATGAATTGTATTTTCTGTGTATTATGTCAGAATATTAAATGGATTATTTTTCAACCAAGTGCTAAGATGGTGTGTGATTATGAAGCATGTTGTTTCCATAATAAATGTTTGAAATATATTAAATATATTAAATATCATATGTCTGTGGTTTTCTAGAATAATTGGAATATCTTCTAAAAAAAATTCGGATCAAAAATCCAAGGGAACCATTGAGTTAAGAATGGAAGTTTTACCCTAGGCGAAAATTAACATTAGTTGGTGCATGTTTTTTGTAGAAAATACATCATGGGAACAAAAATGAATACAATTATTTAACAAAATTATTTTATTTCATTTGTTTGATATAGTGACTATTCAGTCCTTAAAAATATTGTTATGAAATAATCCTCGGGGTAGCCGCATAACCCTAGAATTCGTGGAGGACTGTTGGAGAGTGATCTAGGAAATACTATTAAGAGAACAATGGAGAAGAATCATGGATCGACAATCAAAAAACCTTGGATTCAATATATATTTTGAATTATGATGACATTGGATTGTTCTTCATTAGCGATCGAACTGAATTGAGGCAGAGAATGTGTTTTAATTCTTTTATTCCCTGCTACTGATTCTTATTATGAACATAGAAAAATCAATGAGTAGACTTTCCTGTAGATTGATTGCTATGTGTGATAGGTTTATTTAATAGTTTTTATTAGATATTTCTTTCAGGGATATTTATTCTTCATTTCTTTTTATAATGAAAATAAACTGATATCGACATGAACATCAATTGAGGTCTGTTCCACTTGTTTTGATTTGTACTTTTCTCCCCCAATTCACCATTCTTCATAATATTCATCATTTTTCCATGTGGTTCGAAATTTCATTGAATGATCAGTCATTGTACATCTAATTCATGGTGAAACGATACAAAATTATAGATCTGGTATCAATATGACTCAATAAAGGTTCGACGGTTGTTTTTGTAGTGGATCAAATGACGGTTGGGACTAATTTCATGTTCTTCAGTTCACAGTGAAGAATGAAGATGATCTTGTCTTCTGAGAAGAATAGAAACCTAGAAGTGGAAGATTAGTGATAGAATTTTTTGGGTGAAGGTACCCCTTGATTTTCTTGGAAAGGTGCGGCCAACGTGGTGACCGGTGTGACAGAGATGACAATCAGAGTAAAAACTAGGGATTTTGGAAAATCCCATAGAACACGGTGTGTAAACTAAATATACACAACATGTGGGGACCCTTTCAGTATCTAGGATTTCCAAGAGAAAGTTAAGGATCACATTTCATGTTACCCTATAACATGACTTGTGGCCCATCCTTAGTAAATCAATGTTTATATTGGGAAGCACCCAAACATGGGGTGGAGTACACAGGTTTCCTATATGGAGTGTACTACCCCACACGACACGGTCTGAAATAGGTACATGGTTAAATCCTTGTAATGGTACACAAACATATGTACATGGGCTAGATCCATTTACTAATACATGGGTAGACTACCCAGGTAGTCCACATGATGTTCAATACTACACAAACATGGTTGAATGACCCATTCCATTTTACATGGGTAGAACTTGGGGTTAAGGGACACAACGTGTAACCATTCTGCACACTGTGTACTCTTTTATTCATGGATTAGATATCTTTACTCTATATCTCAGACAAGTTTCATTATGTTTCTATTCCCCTTGTCCTACCCCTAATGGTAGGTATGAATCGTTTCCTTCTTGGATTACGATCCCCTCATTAGGAATTCCTAGATAGTCATTGGAATCCCTCTGAGAGGCTCAAAGTGAGATACTCTATTTATTTTCATACCCTAGGGGTAGTTCTTGGTATCAACATGACCAACACTACCTGAGAAACAATCCTCTACTTAGTAGGGTTAATCCTGATTGAGTATATTAATATCACCACATGGCCTTGGCAGTAATCCTCATCTATGTATAATATTCTCTTCGGATCTATCTGCATATTATTTATCAAGAAAAAAAATAATGAGAAGTACATTTTAGATAGATTTCATCATTGCTATCAAACTCAAGAGTGTTTCTCCCAGATGAGTTCTTCATGGAATCTTTGGGTTGGAATCCCATGCTGCTATACAATGGTTGTGTCTTAGCTATAGACTGTGTGTATTAGATTGAGTATATTTAGATATTCTTGTTATATGTGTTGTAGACATATACCTGTGTATAGATCACCATATTTACTTTTTTATACACTTTGTGGTTTCAATGTGTCTTATTGAGTACTGTTACACTCACCCCTACACAAGCATTTCCCACAGGTGTCATGTCTTGTGTAGATGATTGAATTTTTGATGGAATACTAGGAAGATAAGGACGAGACAATGCTTAGTTAGACCAGACAGACAGAGGTGTTTTTCTGAAGCTTTCATACCTCAGTCCAACTACCTTTACTATTAGGTTGGACTTGTGTTACATACTTAATTGTGGTGGGATTGTATTTTTCTCTATTTAATTTATGTACTTCTTGTAATACTCTGATTATGGGATATATATGTATGCATTCATTGGTTGTCTAGTTATTTTTACATTTCATCATTTTGTAGGCTTAGAGACATGTGTGTGTGTGTGTAGGTTTTTTGGAAATTCCTCCTATGTTAGTGATATGCCTACTCAGTGCTAGTCACCCGACCCTGGCCTATTGGAGGTGATATTGGGGAGTCACATCATGATCCCCACTAGGATGGGTCCTAACTTATGAGATTATCTCAAAATAAACTACAAAGTGAAGGAATAAAGTTGCAATAAATTTATTATTTCAAAGTATACTAAATAAAATATGGTTAATAATAAAGAAGTATTGGAGCAAGTTTATGAGCTCTAAGTTATTGAAATTACAATGGTTCCCTTAAAATAAATAAACCAAATCATTACAAGTTGGTTTAATTATTGCTAAATTTACACCAATGTTAATTTTTTAAATAAATCACTACAAAGAGTTAGAATATTTTTATAACAACTCGAAAAGATTATTCTCATTGAATAATAATCCATATTTAGAGACATGGGTATGGTTTCACAATTTGAAACAAAGGTTGATATCATTGAGGAAATGGAACCACCAAATAGTTCCATACATTTCAATAAGAAAGGTAAACAAATCAAGAAGAAATTAAATCCTTAAAAAAGTATATTTTTTTGCTAGATAATTTTTAAAGGAATATCTCTATTGAAAAATGTGAAAAAACCCACTACAAATATGTTGAATGAAGAAAATATATTGTGATGATATCATAAGTCAATATGAATTCAAGAAATATTGGATGGTGCCCTGATTCTAGAGTAATTATTCTTATTTAAAAGGATTTTTCAATGGTAAAAACATTTTACTATAGTATTATCATGATGCACGTACACCTTAGAAATAATGAATGAATCTATTCCATCAGAAAAAGGAAGAAAAAAAAAAGACTTTACATATTGGAAGAGGTTGAATCTGCTAAATATGTTTTATGTACCTAAGATTGAGAAGAATTTACTCTATTTTTATAATCTATGTAAGAGTGCATTTTAGGTTTTATTCAAACAAGAAATGTTTATCTTATCAAAGTGATGAATGTTGGTAAGTAAGGGGGTAGTAAAATTATGGAATGTATCAAATGTATTTTAATAATATGATTGAATATTCTACTTACTTAATTGAGTCTTTTAATTTCTTACACGATCATTTGGAACATTTCAATTATAATTCATTAAATTTAATGAAGTATTTAAACTTAATTAACTTTTTAAATTAATTTAATAATTGTGAAACACGTGTAAAATCTAAAATCATTAAAAACTATTTCAAAGTAATCAAAGAAATTCTGTTATATTAGAATTAATAAATTATGATATTTTTTAATGAAATGGTTTGTTAACTCATAGAGGGAGAAGGTATTTTATTACTTTTATTGATGAGTGCCATTGATATTTACATATATCTTATTAGAAAAAATATGATTCTTTTAATATTTTAAATTAGTATAAAGATGATGTTTAAAATAAATTAATTGAAAGGATTAAATTATTACTTCCATATAGAGGTATGGAATACTTTAGGAAGGAATTTAATGAGTTATATAAACAAAATGGTACAATTCATCAATGTATTTATCTTTATATACCTCAAAAAATGGCTTCTTAGAAATAAAAATCATAATTTAGTAGAAATGGTAAATTTCACAATTAATAAATATAAGGTACCAATAAATTTATGGGGAGAAGATTTGTTGGATTCATATAATATTCATAATAAGATTACATCTAATATCACTTCACCACCATGGAGAGTATTATAGGATAATATACCCAGATCCACATGGCTTTCGAGGCCTTATGAGCTCACTGAGACTATTTTCCCAACTCTTTTTTCATTTCCCCAATCATCGATGAACCATGAGAACAAAATGACTCAGATAAAACCCGACTTCCCCTAGTGACTTGAATCCCGTCACGGAGTGTGCTATCTAGGCACCCTACTCATAAATAGAATGTTATCCCCTTATGAACTTTGGAATGGTAGAAGACCTAATCATTCATATTTCAATGTGTGGGAGTGTTTAACTTACTATAGATTTTATGATCCTAAAACAACTAACATTGGTCCTAGGGATATTAAAGGTTTTTTATTTGATATCTAGAAAAGAGCAGAGAATATATAATTATGGATTTGGGAGAAAATTTCATTATTGAAAAAAGGGGTGTAGAGTTTTTTTTTGAAATTTTTTTTTATAAAGAAGATATAGAAGAGGTTATTCCTCATACCCCTATATCTTGTACTCTATCTTGTGGAAATACAATAGTAGAGAATAATGATGATGTAATATCCCAAAACTTTTATTAATGAAAATTTTCTTATTATGAATATGAAATGTGGTATAAAACACACACATAGCATAGATATCGCAATAAAAATTATTTTTATGAATTAAGAATGAAATAAGTTGTATTTATAAAAGTTAATGAACCTTCACCAATAGAATAGTAACTTAACCTTTGAAATAGTAATGTGACCATTATGAATAATAATCCAACCAATAAAATAATAATTTCACCTAAAAATCATAAATAAGATTTATCCATATTATAAATGAAAATATTATATAATTATATCATAGTATAAGTAAATAAATGTTTTAAAAATTATAAATTAAGTATTGATATTTTTATAAAGAAAAAATGTTTATTTATAATTTTTTAATTAATATAATTATTTAAAATTAATTTATTTTCCTAAAATGGATTCATAAATTTATATTTTGTTTCCCTATTATTATAATATAATTTTACGAGACCTTAATTATTTTTTCAAAGTTTCATAAAATCAGTTGTAATTTTAAAAATGTTATTTTCAAATAAATAATGATTTTATTTAAAAATTTAATTTCTCATATTCAGAAAATTATTATGACAAAATGGAGTTAATTTTTGAATTATACACATCAAAAAAAAATTATAATTAATTTTTGGGATTTTTCAAAAATAGTTGAATTTTTTGTGAATAGTGAAATACTGTAATTTATGGTATTTAACAAATACATGAATTATTGAGTAATGTATTATGTATGGATTATGTAAGACCATAATATAGAAATATACATACCTATTTACTATATTTATTCCCGATAATCAAAACTATTCATTTTCTTGATCTAAAATAATAAACTAATGAATATAATAAAAAAACACTCCTCTCCTCTACTATAAATACCACCTTCACAAGATCTTCTTCTCAGATGACCAATACTCTTCCATAGTATCTTACCCATTTCTAGGATCATTTTTTCTCAATAAAATACCTAATCCTTTTCCCTAATGAGGTTCTCAAGGAGAATATGTTCAAGTAGAAAAATCCTCTTTTGTTTTCTTTTAATTTTTTTTTTCATTTTTTTCTTATTCTATCCTCACCTCCCCTTATCAAAGTGGAATTATAAATTTAGTATATTATATATACTATAATGTTATTATGTTAACGTAATAATTCATCCTAAAACCTCTCATACTCCCCCTTTTATTTTGAAAATGAAAACATCATCCATGAGGTGTTGATTTATCGCATTCAAGTATGAAAAGTTTTCATTTTCCTTTACCTCCTTAAAATATAGTCATAAAACCATTAAAATGGTTGAAAAAGATTTTCAAATTTATGTTATAACCTTTTTTTTTATTTTCTATAACTATAATATATACAAAATATTATATAATTAAAAAAAATAGTTCGTGAGGATAAAAAAACCGTCAATTTAATCTAAATGATTATCATTAACATTTTCTCTAAAGAATCATCCTCATATCTGAAAAAATAACATATAATACCATTTAAAATTATTTAAATTCATTAATAATATATAATTTTAATTCTATATAGTTATTCTCATTTTACATGATCTTCCATACATGTATACAACTGAACCCACCAGGAAAACCAAGAAAACGAACACCCGTGAATGATGAAATCAAACATTGTAGATCATCAAAATGTCCATAAAGAAACTTAATAAAACTATAATGAATCAAATAATATGTACTTTATGTATTAATTAATTAATATAATTTTATTATCTAGGATATTAAAGTGATGAAATCATTCATACAAAAGGTAAGGGGATTCTCGAACCCAATTTCCTTTCTTAGGGTTATTCCACCTTCATTCCAACTTTTATTGTGAATGTTATTTTAATATTCCTAAAAAATAATTTAATTGTCATTCCATTTTAATTTTTAGGATATACATGTTTCCTATCTTATTTTATGGAAAATTCAATGATTTTTCCCAAAAAACTCTTCCGTCAAAAAACGACATCTTTTACTTCTTTTGAGATTATTTATTCTTTACTAAATATTGATAATTCTTATACAAAGTATGTTATTCTATATTTATTTTTGGAAACCAAATGTTTATTCAATAATTTATTCTTTACTAAATTATAATGAAATCTATTTATTTTCCATGGGTAATTTTATGACTCATATTGATATACATTCTATGTGGCATGCATGATTACGTAAATGTTATGATGTGAGTGTTGTGCCCAGAATTATATAACATTCCAAGGAATTGGGAAATATTGTGTATATCATGAGATAATGTTTCATATTCATGAAAATTATGCTATCTATGTTCAAAATTATGATTTTATGATTATTCACATATGTTATGTGTGAACATGATGCTTGCTTTGTTCACAACTATGTGTGGTGTTTTTCCACTAAGAAACGATGTTTTGTTTTTATGCATTACCACATTTAATGCCTTCATTGATTGTTTCATATTATAATTATGATGATGATCCAATTATTATGTTATTATGATTATTATTATTCTCACCCATGTTATATTGATTCATGTCCTAATCAATCCTCTTACCAAGCTTTTAGCTAACCCATTTCTGATGCATATCATCAGGTGTTTAGATGAGTTAAAGAGATTGAGAAGGCCACTAAGAAGCTAGAGAGTAAATAATTAAATAATATTTATGTTTTATTATGTAATAATCATGTATGAAACTAATTTTTCCAAGACACTAAATTGTTTAATCCAAGATTTGTAACACTATTATGTTGTTTATCTTTAAAATGATGTAATATTCGTATATAAAAAAGTAGGGTGTAGTACCCCCGGTTTGAGGTATGTGGCCTTGGTTTATGCATTTTAATGTGTTTAAAGTGCATGGGATGAGTTGGTAAGAGGTTGGGTGTAACATCCTAGGTAAATAAACAATATTAAATTTTCATATTTATTAATATTTTTGAATAAAATATTAATATTACTTTAAAGGGGATGCTATGTTCGATGGCGTACCCAATACACAACAACGAGTTTCTTTGAAATCTTACGATGCACACTAATAATATAATAATATTATTGTAAATGGTAGTAAACGTCTAGCCGACGTAATGAAGGGATGAACAGAACTAACTAAAAAGTGATTATATATGCTTGTAAATTAACGTTTTACATTATTCAATAAATGTTAGAGGCTTAAAATGCAAATGGATCCAATTTTAAGGATAAATATTCTAATATTCTTTAAAAGGACGAATAACCGTCTTTTGATGGAGAACCATTTTTAAATATACATTTTTTCATTTTTATATGTTATATTTTTCAAAATAAAATCCTTCTTGATAATCAAGACATCAAAATTTACTTTGTGTAATTTTTTGTTATTTTCCGATAAAGATCATTTTTAGTGAAAAATGTTGTATTTTAATTTAAAACCTCCTTTTAATATAATTTATTTATATTGTTATATTATATTTTTAATTGGTTTTAAAGTTTAATTAAAATATATTTTTACCATTTAATCCAATGGTGGTCATTTTAATTAATTTCACATTGAAATTGGACATAAACAAGTGTCAATCTCTTAATAGATATTGTTTCTTAAAAACACGCTATTTGTTTTGACAGCGGGAATTGATTATAAAATTAATTAATGAAACTTATATGTTTTTAATTTGGTAAAATTGATATCATTTTTTAATTTGAAATATAAAATATATATTAGGGTGAATTTTTGGTATTTGGTGACAAATGTTCATTTTTAATGAATAGTGAAAAATACTGCATTTTAATTCAAAACTTCCTTTTCATCCAATTTATTTATATAGTTAGATTGTAATTTTAATTGGTTTTAAGGAGTAATTTAATTATTTTATTATAATTTAATACAATTTTGATCATTTTATGTAAATTCACTTTTAAATTGGATGTAAAAACAAATCAATCTTTTGATAGATTTTACTTCTTAAAAACCCATCTTTGGTTTTGACAACGGTAATTATTTAAAATTAATTAATGAAATTTATGTGTTTAGAATTTGAAAAAATGGATTCCATATTTGGAATCAAAAGGTCCAAATTATGTAATTAAGACTCTTTTGTTTTTGGACATTATGAATAGTAACGATGTTAATTGTCATTAATTATCGTGTTTAATTAGTAATCAAGTAGTTAAGGGTAATAAAATAATATCATAAAAATATAAAATGACCCCAAAATGTGTCCTAATGATATTTTTGGTGTCATGGACGACCATGGGATTCCTTTTTCCAACCTTGGAACACCATGGAATCACTTTAGTGTGATAGTGACCTTTTATCAAGTTTTTTTTAAAGAAATGAAAGTGTAACCAAAGTATGTATCACCTAAGTGAAACAATTTTAATTTTGTTTAAATAAATGATATCTTTGACTATAAAAATTCATTGGAAAGATAAAAATATCTCCTACATGATGGTAATTTTTTTATAACTTTTAGACATTAAATAAATAAATTAATTTATGACATCGCGATGATGCAATGATTACCTCATTAATGAATGATTTAAATAAATTGAGAAGATAAGGTAAAATATAAGAAATAAACTTGTAAAAAACCTATTTTATGGAATTATTTCTAACCCCTATCACCTTATACTCAAAATATATAATTTTGGTACCTTTAATATCCGAAAATCCTTTTATAATAAAGTAACTTTTCAAGACTTTCCAAGAGTGACCCTCCTCCCTCTTATTAAAAGCCGCAACATCTACCCCCTTACCCACACCTATCAAGCCTTTGGATCGACCGAAATATTCTCATTTTATCTCTACACATCAATATATTAATCATAGAAGCCTTAACATAGGAAGAAAGACCTTCAAAAAACCCTTTTGGTTCAAACCAAAGGGAGTTACCCGATTTATAGGTAATGTCTTCTCTTATGTTCTTCTGTTTTATTTTGCTTCTCCAACCACTTAAAGTCTTTTAATTCCTTTATTTTGTAACAACACCAGTATATTAAATATACTAGGATGTTTTTATGATAATTATTAGAGCTACCCTTACCCACACCTCCTTCTAATGGTTAAAGAACATACTGTTTCCGTGGATGGTGAATTACTGCCTCACGAAACGATGATTGTTCGGTCTTCTCCTACCACCTCTCATGGTGGCCATTATTATGGAAATATATTATCTATGATATATATTATATTTATTTCCTCTATATTCTTCTGTATTTTACATTTAAAACATACCTTTAGGCTTTTCATGTTGTGCAAATGCGATAATTTCATTTGAGGAAGTGTGGACTACCGCCCCCTCAAGTGATGTGACTCATTCATGCAATACATGGAATGTATATAGAATGAAATTAATTAAATTATATGACCTATATAACATATATATTATACTTTAATTATAATATATATATATATCATTAATTTTTAATTCCATTAATGTGACAAAGAAATGAAAGTAGCATTCATGCATACGTACAGCCTACCGTCTCCATGAACGGTGCATTTCATTTTTTATATCCAAAAGTTATAGAAAAGTATAAAAGGAATATATACTAGATATATATGATATTTAAATCATTAATAATCTTCTGGAGATGGTGTAATTATAACTACATGGGCAATTCTTTTCAAACAAGTTCATTTTTGACTCATGTACCGAACATCGAAAAAAACGTCTGATATGAACTCACATAATTAACTAACTATTATAACATTATAATATGTGATATGAATTGAATAATAAACATTAAAGGATGTCCTTAAGCAGTTATTAATTGACCAAAGTTTATTATTCCGGAATATAAAGAAATGAACAGGACCAGTCAGACTTGAGTTAAGGGATCCGACCTCTCTCATTCTTTTCAAGTACTCTCTTTTATGTCATTTATTTTATGATCCATGTTATTATGTTAGAGGATGATATTTTATATTAAGAATAATGTAATTTTTATTTTCATATGATGAGAGACCCCTATAACTCTCATCAATCCATTTTAAGAATTTTTAAGTGGCGCCGTTAGGCTGTCGGATTTTCGTAAGGGATTTCTTATCTCACTTTTAATTATGTAAGATTATATTGTTCACCACTTATTTGTTGCATGTGGTGTATTGTGTACTTTAATTTAATATATATACTCATGATTATATTTATATTCATGGTATTATGTGATTATTCTGGTGTTTATTATCTTTTGTTCATACGACTCGATTGATAACAATGAGGTAAGGGGTTTTTTTATCTCACTTTTTGTTCACTTGAGATTCATGATACATTTGACACTATTTCCTTTTGTGTGGTGTATGTACTTCCCATGGTTGTATTATTTGTTTAATATAATTTAATTTATTGGTATTTAAAAATTCATTATATGACCCTTATTTCACGGGGTGTACATTTCGAAAGTTACCCAAATCGGTAAGGGAACCTTTCACCCTTCTCTTTTTAAAAGACTTATTTTTGTTAGGTATTTTAATTTATATATTCTTATATTGGGATATGTTATTATATATCCTTATTTCTATAAATGTTATGACAAAGTTATGAGATACGCTTTTTACCTCTCATCAACTCATTTTCTTAATTTTAAAGTGATGCCGTTAGGCTGTCGAATTTCTGTAAGGGAACTTCTTAACCCAATTTCAATTATTTGGGTTAAACCTCTATTTCTTGATTATGTCGTACTATGAATATGTGTGGATGAACTATGATTGTTTTAAACTTAATATCCTCTTATATTGGTTGTATTTATATTTGTCACACATAATTATGTAATTGAATTATCCTTAATCTAAGGATACTGACTTTGTAAGGGACTTCGTCTCAATCTCCTTTCATTGAGGAATATTTTGTTTTATACACAACTTTCTTTTATACGGTATATAAACCCCTTTGAATTTTACTTTTATTGAAATGGAATATTTTTTATAAGAAGCGTTTTACTAAATGAAAAAAGGGAATGTTTTTGTCTTATGTATGTGGTGAAAATGACTTCTCTGCCGTCGTGACCATTATTTGAGTTTCGACTTACTCTACAAGCCATAAATTTTTTAAATGAAAAATAAATACCATGTTTTAATTTTATTTTATTTTTGTATTAAAATGTTTTTGATAATGTTTTGATTATTTTAATGTGTTGTATTGATATCTTATGATTGAAATGTGGAAATATTATGTTTTCTTTTATGCATGTTTTATGTGATACGATTATGTTATGGTTCTTGGGAATTGTTTATGAAGATGAGTGGTTCCATGATAAAATAAGGCCAGGTGAGCCCATGATAGCTCTCCAATGCATTGGGTAACACAAAGGAGTTAAACGCTAAGGTTTCTTCAAAGAGATTTCGGGAATATACTGTAGTGGGTATTCCAAACGTAACCATGAGGGTTACTCCCTACATAAGAATGTTATGAATGCCTCAAGTTACCTTTACGTATTATGATTTATATGATTTATTCATAAAACTTATGATTTCACGAGGTATGTTAAAGTGATTATGTTTTAAGAGTAAAGTATGATTTCATTGATTCTTATGTGTATGTTGACTAATGTTTTCTTTCTGTATTTTTATATCTCTTATTGAGATTTTTATGCTCATCCCAAGTTTTTGGAATGTTTTACACAGGAATTAAATATGAATTGGGCCAAGAATGGGATCAAGGAAAGACATTCTATCTAAAACATGGAACTATACATTTTTCCTTTTAAGAGTTTTTATTTTTTTGGAAAAAATGGAAACTTAATAGAAGTGTTTACTTTGTAATATTTTGAGATGTAATAGTTATGTCCTAATTATCTAAAACTATAATCCTGAAAAGATACTATATGTGAATTATTCATTTAATTCATGATTATGTAATTTTTTAAGGCTGAGTCCTTATAGTTGGTATTAGAGGTCAGTTTAGATAACTTTAGAGGTTATGATATTCTTTAATCATAAGTGACATTACTATAATAGTTAGGATTTCAGAAAGAGTCATAATTTTAGATAAAGTGAATGAGTTTAAGATAAAATAAATAATTATATCATAGTACTATATTATGATTCTAATGATATACTAAAACTGACCTTTTTGGTTTTAGTAAATGGTTGTATCTAGCTGGCACCAAAGTAAGAGTGGATGTGAAGAAAACTGTGGTGGTTTTCAAAAAGAACAACTGATTGATATGGGAGCTCTAATGAGAAATCTTGTGGTTTTTCTCAACCAAATATCAGGAGTCATGATTAACCACTTGAACCTTGATGAGTTCTCTAACGCATCATGTATGAGATAACCAACTTGATGTGGAAGTTCAGGTAATAATTATAAAGGTAACCATTTGGGTTTATATGATCCTTACTTTTGAGGTAATTATGGGTTACTATATGTTATGATGGAAAATGAAAGGCATGAGATAAAATTGAGGTTAAATTATGTTATGGTTATTTTTGATGATTTTATCTCTTTTTGGGGAATTTTTTTAAGAATTATATAGTTTTATAAAAAGGACAACACACAGACTGTGTGAAAACCCGTTGCGTCGGAAAAAGCTGTGGGAATCGAACCCACAACCAAAGTGCGACTGGTATTTATCGCCTACCACTGGACTATGTGAAGTCCCTTGTTAGTATGAAAATTATTTTTAGTTAGATGATTTTATGAATCAATAATTAGTTGATTTTGGGTTATCTAGGAAATTTTTGACCTATCATGGAGGATATATGATTAGGTAAATCACTTTTCAATATGAGACTTTAAGAGAAACTGACGTTATTTGGAGATAAATGTTAATATTTACCTTAGAATACTACGTGATTAAATCCTTCAAAGACTTGGGTTTAAATATTAGTTTGGTTTACATTGAATAATTTTATGGATATTTGCTTATCGAATGGTCTTTGTTGAACTTTGGGTTTTGTTGGACAAATTTTGGAGAAAAACAATATATTTTCTTTTTGTAAAGGATTATCCTTTTTGGGAATTATCTGATCCCGTAATAACAATTGTTGGTTTTGGTTTTGGTCTAAAGACATGGGAAATATATAGTTCTATTTTTTGGATTAGGTGATTCTCTAGAAGTTGATGGTAGCACTCTTAATGTGAACAAGTGATCCAAAATACTTGTCTTTTGGAGAAAAAAATGAGTTTGTGTTAGAAATATAGTAAGAGATGAAAGTCTACATGACAAGTAAGTATGTTTACTTGTGATTTATTTAAGATCATAAATAAATTACTCAATAAAATGTAACCTAAAACTAAAATTTGTTCTGTTAAATTTTCCTACTGGGGAATCAAATAACGTTTAACCCATCACAAGTTTGTGATTTTCTGGTGGTTAACTTTCTCCTAAACATGTTTTCTATCACTCTCCATCAGAACATGACCCTTTGTTTTCTATTCCACATTAATGTTTTCTTACATTTAATCCTAGTATTGGTTAACTCGGTTGACCTTTGTAATTCCCTTTCTTTCTTTTAATGTAACAGTTTAATTGACTCCTTTTCTGATGTGGGGCTTTTAATGATGTTTCTGAGCTCGATTTTTTGAAAATTATGAGGACGCAATTCCCAAAAGGGGGGAAGGATGTAACATCCCAGGAAAATAAAGAATATTACATTTTCATATTTATTAATATTTTTGAATAAAATATTAATATTACTTTAAAGGGGATGCTATGTTCGATGGCGTACCCAATACGCAACAACGAGTTTCTTTGAAATCATACGATGCACACTAATAATATAATAATATTATTGTAAATGGTCGTAAAATCCTAGCCGATGTAATGGAAATACTGAATAGAACTAAATAAAATGTGATTATATATTCTTGTCAAATATCTTTTTACATTATTCAATAAATGTTAGAGGCTTAAAATGCAAATGGATCCAATTTTAAGAATAAATATTCTAATATTCTTTAAAAGGATGATTAACCGCCTTTTGATGGAGAACCCTTTTTAAATATTTTTTTGTAACTTTTATATGTTATATTTTACAAAATAAAATCCTTCTTTAGAATCAAGACATCAAAATTTACTTTGTGTAAATTTTTGTTATTTTTTGATAAACTTCATTTTTAGTGAAAAATGCTTTATTTTAATTCAAAACCTCTTTTTAATATAATATATTTATATTGTTAGATTATCTTTTTAATTGGTATTAAAGTTTAATAAAATATATTTTTACCATTTAATCCAATGGTGGTCATTTGAATTAATTTCACTTTGAAATTGGACATAAACAAGTGTGAATCTTTTATTAGATATTGTTTCTTAAAAACACGCTATTTGTTTTGACAGCAGGAATTGATTATAAAATTAATTATTGAAACTTATATGTTTTTAATTTGGTAAAATTGATATAATTTTTTAATTTGTAATATTAAATATTTCTTAGAGTGAATATTTGGTATTTTGCTGAAAAATGTTCATTTTTAATGAATAGTGAAAAATACTCCATTTTAATTCAAAACTGGCTTTTCATCCAATTTATTTATATAGTTTTATTGTCATTTTAATTGGTTTTAAGGTGTAATTTAATTAATTTTTTATCATTTAATACAATTTATTTTATTTTATGTAATTTCACTTTTAAATTGGATGTAAAAACAAATCAATCTTTTGATAGATTTTAGTTCTTAAAAACCAGTCTTTGGTTTTGACAATGAGAATTATTTTAAATTAATTAATGAAATTTATGTGTTTGGAATTTTATAAAATATATTCCATATTTGGAATCATAAGGTCCAAATTATTAAATTAAGACTCTTTTGTTTTTGGACATTATGAATAGTAACGATGGTAATTATCATTAATTATCGTGTTTAATTAGTAATCGAGTAGTTAAGGGTAATAAAATAATATCATAAAAATATAAAATGACCCCAAAATGTGTCTTAATGATATTGGTAGTGTCATTTACTACCATGTTATTCCTTGTGCCAACCTTGGGACCCCATGGAATCACTTTAGTGTGTTATTGACCTTTTATTATATTTTTTTTAAAGAAAGGAAAATGTAACCAAAGTATGTATCACCTAAGTAAAACAATTTAAATTTTGTTTAAATAAATAATCTCTTAGACTATAAACATTAATTGGAAAGATAAAAATATTTCCTACATGATGGTAATTTTTTTATAATTTTTAGACATTAAATAAATAGATTTATTTATGACACCGTGATGATGCAGTGATTACATAATTAATGAATGATTTACAAAAATGGGAAGATAAGGTAAAATATAAGACTTAGACTTGTAAAAAACCAATTTTATGGGTGTATTTAGAACCCTTATAACCTTATCATCTAAATATATAATTATGGGACCTTTAATATCTGAAAATCCTTTTATAATAAAGTAACTTTTCAAGATTTTCCAAGAGTGCCCCTCCTCCCTCTTATAAAAGGCACCCACCTCTACCCCTTACCCACACCTCTCAAGCCTTTTGGTCGACCAAAATATGCTCATTTTATCTCATCACATCCCTCTATTCATTCTAGAAGCCTTAAATTATGCAGAAATCCCTTCAAGAAACCCTTTGGGTTCAAACCAAAGGGAGTTACCCAATTTAAAGGTAATGTCTTATCTTATGTTCTTTTGTTTTATTTTGATTCTCCAACCCCTTAAACTCTTTTTATTCCTTTATTTTGTAACAAAACCAGTATATTAAATATACTAGGATTTTTTATGATAATTATTCTAGCTACCCTTACACACACCTCCTTCTAATGGATAAAGAACATACTGTTTCTGTGGACGGCGAATTACTGCCTCACGAAACAATGATTGTTTGATCTTCTCCTACCACCTCTAATGGTGGCCATTATGATGGAACTATATTTGTTTATGATAAATATTATATTTATTTCCTCTCTATGCTTCTGTATTTTACATTTAAAATATACCTTTATGATTTTCATGTTGTGCAAATGCGATAATTTCATTTGAGGAAGTGTGGACTACCGCCCCCTCAAGTGATGTGACTCGTTCATGCAATACATGGAATGTATAAAGAATGAAATTAATGAAATTATGTGACCTATATGACATATATATTATACTGTAATTATAATATATATATATATATATATATATATATATATATCTCATTTAGTTTTAATTCCATTAACGTGACAAAGAAATAAAAGTAGCGTTCATGCGTACGTACGGCCTACCGTCTCCATGAACGGTGCATTTAATTTTTTATCTCAAAAGGTTATGGAATAGTATAAAATGATTATATACTGGATATATATGATATTTAAATCATTAATACTATTCTGGAGATGGTGTAATTACAACTACATGGTCAATTCTTTTCAAACAAGTTCATTTTTGACTCATGTACCGAACATCGAAAAAAACGTCTCATACAAACTCACATAATTAACTAATTATTATAACATTATAATATGTGATATGAATTTAATAATAAACATTAAATTATTTCCTTAATAAATTATTAATTGACTAAAGTTTATTATTCAGAAATATAATGAAACGAACAAGACCAGTCAGACTTGAGGTAAGGGATCTAACCTCTCTCATTCTTTTCAAGTACTCTCTTTTATGTCATTTCTTTTATGCTCCATATTATTATTTTAGAGGATGTTATTTAATATTCACAATACTTTAATTTTTATTTTAATATGATGAGAGACCCCCTATTACTCTCATCAATTCATTTTTATAATTTTTAAGTGGCGCTGTTAGGCTGCCAAATTTTCGTAAGAGATTTCTTATCTCACTTTTAATTCTGTGAGATTTCCATTGTATGCCCCTTATTTGTCGCATGTGGTGTATTTTTTACTACCATTTCATATATATAATCATGATTCTATTTATATTCATGGTATTATGTGATTATTTTGGTGTTTATTATATTTTTGTCATACGACTCGATTGATAACAACGAGGTAAGGGGTTTTTTTATCTCACATTTTGTTCCCGTGAGATTCATGATACATTTGACACTATTTCATTTTGTGTGGTGTATGTACTGCCCATGATTGTATTATTTGTTTAATATAATTTAATTTATGGGTATTTATAACTTAATTGCATGGCCCTTATTTCATGGGGTGTACATTTCAAAAGTTACCCAAATCGGTAAGGGGACATTTCACCCTCCTCTTTTTAAAAGACTTATTTTTGTTATGTATTTTAATTTACATATTCTTATGTTGGGATATGTTCTTATATATCCTTATTGTTGTAAATGTTATGACCAAGTGATGAGATAAACTTTTTACCTCTCATAAACTCATTTTCTTAATTTTAAAGTGACGCTGTTAGGCTGTTGAATTTCTGTAAGGGAACTTCTTAACCCAATTGAAATTATTTGGGTTAAACCTCTATTTCTTGATTATGTCTTACTATGAATATGTGTGGATGACCACTGATTTTTTTACACATAATATCCTCTTATATTGTGTGTATTTATATTTTTCACACATATTTATGTAATTGAATTATCCTTAATCTAAGGATACAGACTTTGTAAGGGACTTCATCTCAATCTCCTTTCATTGAGGAATATTTTGTTTTATACACAACTTACTTCTATACGGTGTATAAACCCCTTTGACTTTTACTTTTATTCAAAATGAATCTTTTTATATGAAGCGTTATACTAAACAACAAAAGGTAATGTTTTTGTCTTACGTATGTGGCAACAACGACTTTTCCACCGCTATGACCATTATTTGAGTTTTGGCTTCCTCTACAAGCCATAAGTTTTTTTAAATTAAAAATAAATTCCATGTTTTAATTTTCTATTATTTTGGTATTGAAAATGGTTTTGATAATTTTTTTATTATATCAATGTGTTGTATTGATATCTTGTGATTGAAATGTGGAAATGTTATGTTTCATTTATACATGTTTTATGTGATACGATTATGTTATGGTTCTTGGTAATTGTTTATGAAGACGGGTGGTTCCATGATAAAATAAGGGCGGGTGATCCAATGATAGCTCTCCAATGAATTGGGTAACGTGAAGGAGTTAAGCACTAAGGTTTCTCTAAAGAGATTTAGGGAATATACTGTGGTGGGTATTCCAAACGTAGACATGAGGGTTACTCCCTACGTAACAATGTTATAAATGCCTCATGTTACCTATATATCTTATGATTTATATGAGCTATTAATAAAACTTTTTATTTCATGAGGTATGTTAAAGTGATTATGTTTTAAGAGTAAAGTATGATTTCATTGATTCTTATGTATACCTGGACTAATGTTTTCTTTCTGTATTTTTATATCCCTTACTGAGCTTTTTATGCTCATCCCAAGTTTTTAGAATGTTTTCCACAGGACTTAAGGATGAATTGGGTCAAGGATGGGATCAAGGAAAGACATGCTATCTATAACATGGAACAATATATGTTTCTTTTTCAGAATTTTTATTCTGTGGATAAAATGGAAGCTTAGTAGAAGTGTTTCACTTGTAATATTTTGAGATGTAATAGTTATGTCCTAATTATTTAAAAGTATAAACCTAAAAAGATCCTATATGCTAATTATTCATTTAATTAATTATTATGTGGTGTTTTAAGGTTGGGTACTTATATTTGGTATCATAGTTCAGTTTAGATAAATTTAGAGGTTAGGTTATTCCTTAAGCATAAGTGACATTACTATAATGGTTAGGATTTCAGAAAGAGTCATAGTTTTAGATAAAGTGAATGAGTTTAAGATAACATGAATAATTATATCCTATTATTATATGACGATTCTAATGATATAATCACACTGAAATTTTTGGTTTTAGTAAATGGATGGATCTAGCAGGAACCAAAGTAACAATTTATGTGAAGAAAACTGTGACCGTTTTTTGAAAGAACAACTGAATGATATGGGAGCTGCATTGAGAACTCCTGTGGTTTTTCTGAACCAAATATCACGAGTCAGGATTAACCACTTGAACCTTGGTGAGTTCTCTAATGCATCATGTACGATATAACCAACTTGATGCGGAAGTTCAGGTAATAATTATAAAGGTAACCATTAGGGTTTATATGATCCTTACTTTTGAGGTAAATATGGGTTACTATATGTTATGATGGAAAACGAAAGGCATGAGATAAACTTGAGCTTAAATTACATTATGGTTATTTTTTTGATCTTATCTCTTTTTGGGGATTTTTTTAAAAATTATATAGTTTCAAAAAAAAGGACAACACACAGACCGTGTGACAACCCGTCATGTTAGACAAAGCTGTGGAAATCGAACCCACAAAAAAAGTGCAACTGGTATTTATCACCTACCACTGGACTACGTTAATTCCCTAGTTAGAATGAATAATTCGTTTTAGTTAGATGATTTTATGAATCAAGAATTAGTTTATTTTGGGTTATCTAGGAAATTATTGACCTATCATGGGGGATATATGATTTGGTTAATTACTTTTCAATATGATACTTTAAGAGAAACTGTTTTTATTTGGAGATAAATGTTAATATTTACCTTGGAAGAATATGTGATTAAATCCTACAAAGATTTGGGTTTCAATCTTAGTTTGGTTTACATTGAAGAATTTTATGGACATTTTTTTATCGAATGGTCTGTGTTGAACTTTGGGTTTTGTTGAACAAATTTTAGAGATTAAGAATATATTTTCTTTTTATAAAGGATTATCCTTTTTGGGTACTATCTGATCTCGTACTAACAATTTTTGGTTTTGGTTTTTGTCTAAAGACATGGGAAATATATAGTTCTCCTTTGTGGATTTGGTGATTCTCTAGAAGTTAATGATAACACTCTTAATGTGAACAAGTCATCCTAAATACTTGTCTTTTGGAGAAAAAATGAGTTTGTGTTAGAAATCTAGTAAGAGATGAAATTCTACACGACAAGTAAGTATGTTTCCTTGTGATTTAGTTAAGCTCATAAATAAATTCCTCAATTAAATGTAACTTAAAACTAAAATACTGTCTGTTAAATTTTCCTACCGGGGAATCAAATACCATTTAACCCATCACAAGTTTGTGATTTTCTGGTGGTTAAATTTCTCCTAAACATGTTTTCTATCACCCTCCATCAGAACATGACCCTTTGTTTTCTCTTCCATGTTCATGTTTTCCTACATGTAATCCTAGTATGGGTTAACTCGGGTGACCTTTGTACTTCCCTTTCTTTCTTTTAAAGTGATAGTTTAATTGACTCCTTTTCTGATGCGGGGCTTTCACTGAAGTTTCCGAGCCCAATTTTTAAAAATTGTGAGGACGAAATTCCCAAAAGGGGGGAAGGATGTAACATCCCAGGTAAATAAAGAATATTACATTTTCATATTTATTAATATTTTTGAATAAAATATTAATATTACTCTAAAGGGGATGCTATGTTCGATGGTGTACCCAATACGCAACAACGAGTTTCTTTGAAATCTTACAATGTATACTAATAATATAATAATATTATTGTAAATGGTAGTAAACTCATAGCCTATGTAATGGCAGGAATGAACAGAACTAACTAAAAAGTGATTATATATTCTTGTCAAATATCTTTTTACATTATTCAATAAATGTTAGAGGCTTAAAATGCAAATAGATCCAATTTTAAGAATAAATATTCTAATATTGTTTAAAAGGACGATTAACCACATTTTGATGGAGAACCCTTTTTAAATATACTTTATGTAACTTTTATATGTTATATTTGACAAAATAAAATCCTTCTTTAGAATCAAGACACCAAAATTTACTTTGTGTAAATTTTTGTTTTTTTCCGACAAAGATCATTTTTAGTGAAAAATGTTGTATTTTAATTCAAAACCTCATTTTAATCTAATTTATTTATATTGTTAGATTATATTTTTAATTGGTTTTAAAGTGTAATTAAAATATATTTTTACCATTTAATCCAATGGTGGTCATTTTAATTAATTTCACTTTGAAACTGGACATAAACAAGTGTCAATCTTTTAATAGATATTGTTTCTTAAAAACACGCTATTTGTTTTGACAGTGGAAATTGATTATAAAATTAATTAATGAAACTTATATGTTTTGAATTTGGTGAAATGGATATAGTTTTTGAATTTGGAATATTAAATCTAGATTAGGGTGAATTTTTGGTATTTTGCTGATAAATGTTCATTTTTAATGAATAGTGAAAAATACTACATTTTAATTCAAAACTGACTTTTCATCCAATTTATTTATATAGTTAGATTGTCATTTTAATTGGTTTTAAGGTGTAATTTAATTATTATTTTTATTATTTAATATAATTTTAGTCATTTTATGTAATTTCACTTTTAAATTGGATGTAAAAACAAATCAATCTTTTGATAGATTTTACTTCTTAAAAACCCGTCTTTGGTTTTGACAACGGGAAATATTTTAAATTAATTACTGAAATTTCTTTGTTTGGAATTTGATAAAATAGATTCCATATTTGGAATCAGAATTTCCAAATTATGTAATTAATACTCTTGTTTTTGGACATTCTGGATAGTAACGATAGTAATTATCATTAATTATTGTGTTTAATTAGTAATCGGGTAGTTAAGGGTAATAATATAATATCAAAAAAATATAAAATGACCCCAACATGTGTCCTAATGATATTGGTGGTGTCATTTCCGACCATTTGATGTCGTGTTCCAACCTTGGGACCCCATGGAATCACATTAGTGTGATAGTGACCTTTTATTATATTTTTTAAAGAAAAGAAAATTTAACCAATGTATGAATCACCTAAGTAAAACAATTTCACTTTTGTTTACCTAAATTATCTCTTTGACTATAAAAATTCATTGGAAATCTAAAAATATTTCCTAAATGATGGTAATTTTTTTTATAATTTTTAGACATTCTATAGATAAATTTATTTATGACACCGTGATGATGGAGTGATTACCTCATTGATGAACGATTTAAAAAAATGAGAAGATAATGTAAAATATAAGAATTAAACTTATAAAAAACCTATTTTATTTGTGGATTTAGAACCCTTATCACCTTATCCTTGAAATATATAATTCTAGGACCTTTAATATCCGGAAATCATTTTATAATAAAGTAACTTTTCAAGACTTTCCAAGAGTGCCCCTCCTCCCTCTTATAAAATCCCCCCACCTCTACCCCATTACCCACATCTCTCAAGCCATTAGCTCAACCAAAATATTCTCATTTTATCTCTCCAAATCCCTCTCTTCATCCTAGAATCCTTAACTTTGGCAGAAAGCCCTTCAAAAAACCCTTTTGGTTCAAACCAAAGGGAGTTACCCGATTTAAAGGTAATGTCTTCTCTTATGTTCTTTTGTGTTATTTTGCTTCTCCAACCCCTTACACTATTTTTATTACTTTCTTTTGTAACAAAAACAGTATCTTCAAAATACTAGGATGTTTTTATGAGAATTATTCGAGCTAAAATTGCATACACCTCCATCTAATGGTTAAATAACATACTATTTCCTTGTACGACGAATTATTGCCTCTCGAAACAATGATTGTTCTATCTTCTCCTACCACCTCTCATGGTGGCCATTATGATGGAACTATATTTATTTATGATATATATTATATTTATCTCTTCTCTAATCTTCTGTATATTACTGTTAAAACATACCTTTATGCTTTTCATGTTGTGCAAATGCGATAATTTCATTTGAGGAAGTGTGGACTACCGCCCCCTCAAGTGATGTGACTCATTCTTGCAATACATGGAATGTATAAAAAATGAAATTAATGAACTTATGTGACCTATATAACATATATATTATACTTTAATTATAATATATATATATATATATATATATCTCATTTAGTTTTAATTCAATTAATGTGACAAAGAAATGAAAGTAGCGTTCATGCTTACGTACAGCCTACCGTCTCCCGGAATGGTGAATTTCATTTTTTTATCTCAAAAAGTTATGGAATAGTATAAAATAAATATATACTAGATATATATGATATTTAAATAATTAATAATATTCTGGAGATGGTGTAATTATAGTTACATGATCAATTCTTTTCAAACAAGTTCATTTTTGACTCATGTACCGAACATCGACAAAAACGTATGATATGAACTCACATAATTAACTAATTATTATAACATTATAATATGTGATATTAATTGAATAATAAACTTTAAAGGAGTTACTTATGAAATTATTAATTGACCAAAGTTTATTATTCGGGAATATAAATAAACGAACAAGACCAGTCTGACTTGAGGTAAGGGATCCGACCTCTCTTATTCTTTTCATGTACTCTCTATTATGTAATTTCTTTTATGATAAATGTTCCTATGTTGGAGGATGTTATATTATATTAAAAATACTGTAATTTTTATTTTAATTTTATTAGAGACCCCCTATTACTCTCATCAATTCATTTTAAGAATTTTTAAGTGGCTCTGTTAGGCTGCTAAAGTTTCATAAGGGATTTCTTATCTCACTTTTAATTCCGTGATATTTCCATTATTCTCCACTTATTTGTTGTATTTAGTGTATTTTTTACTGCCATTTCATATATATAATCATGATTCTATTTATATTCATGGTATTATGTGATTCTTTTGGTGTTTATTGTCTTTTGGTCATACGACTCGATTGATAACAACTATGTTAGGGTTTTTTTAACTCACTTTTTGTTCCCCTGAGATTCATGATAAATTTGCCACTATTTCCTTTTGTGTGGTGTATGTACTACCCATGAATGTATTATTTGTGTAATATAATTTAATTTATGGGTATTTACAACTTCATTTTATGATCCTTATTTCATGGGGTGTACGTTTCGAAAGTTACCCAAATCAGTAAAGGAACCTTTCACCCTCATCTTTTTACAAGAATTATTTTTGTTAGGTATTTTAATTTACATATTCTTAGGTTGGGATATGTTCTTATATATCCTTATTTCTGAAAATTTTATGACCAAGTGATGAGATACCCTTTTTACCTCTCATCAACTCATTTTCTTAATTTTAAAGTTACGCCGTTAGGCTGTCGAATTTCTGTAAGGGAACTTCTCAACCCAATTTCAATTATTTGGGTTAAACCTATATTTCATGATTATGTCATACTAAGAATATATGTAGATGAACTCTGATTTTTTACACTTAATATCCTCTTATATTGGTGTATTTATATTTTTCACACATAATTATGTAATTGAATTATCCTTAATCTAAGGATACCAACTTTGTAAGGGGATTCATCTCAATCTCCTTTCATTGAGAAATATTTTTTTTATACACAACTTTATTTTATATGGTGTATAAAACCCTTTGAATTTTACTTTTATTCAAAAGGAATCTTTTTATACGAAGCGTTTTACTAAACGACAAAAGGGAATGTTTTTGTCTTACGTATGCGGCGACAATGATTTCTCTGCCGCCGTGACCATTATTTGAGTTTCAGATTCCTCTAAAAGACATAAATTTTTTTAAATGAAAATTAAATACCATGTTTTAATTTTATTTTATTTTGGTATTGAAAATGGTTTTGATAATGTTTTTGATTATACCAATGTGCTTTATTGATATCTTGTGATTGAAATTTGGAAATGTTATGTTTCGTTTATGCATGTTTTATCTGATAAGATTATGTTATGGTTCTTGGGAATTGTTTTTGAATATGGGTGGTTACATGATAAGCTAAGGGTGGGTGAGGCCGTGATAGCTCTCTAATGAATTGGGTAACATGAAGGAGTTAAACGCTACGGTTTCTCCGAAGAGATTTAGGGAATATATTTTGGTGGGTATTGCAAACGTAACCATGAGGGTTAATCTCTACATAAGAATGTTATGAATGCCTCATGTTTCCTTTAAGTATTATGATTTCTATGAGTTATTCATAAAAAATATTATTTCATGAGTAATTTTAAAGTTATTATGTTTTAAGAGTAAAGTACGATTTCATTGATTCTTATGTATACCTGGACTAATGTTTTCTTTCCGTATTTTTATATCCCTTACTGAGTTTTTTATGCTCATCCCAAGTTTTTGGAATGTTTTCCACCGGAAATAAAGATGAATTGGGTCAAGTATGGGATAAAGGAAATACATTCTATCTAAAACATAGAACTATACATGTTTCTTTTTAAGAGTTTTTATTTTGTGGAAAAAATGGAAACTTAGTAGAAGTGTTTACTTTGTAATCTTTTGAGAGTTAATAGTTATGTCCTAATTGTCTAAAACTCTAAACTGGAAATGATCCTCTATGTGAATTATTCATTTAATTCATGATTTGTAATGTTTTAAGGCTTGGTCCTTATATTGGGAGAGTTTGGAATGGGTTTGAATGAGTTTGGAGGATTTTCTTAGGGAGCACACTCTGAGCACGGTTAGTGGAAACTATACAGATTCTCCAGGAAACCATGCATGGGGAGATATTAGGATTTTCATGGCCTGTTCATTGTTCTCAAAACAGTGAGAGGAAACTGTGCAGACCCTTTCTCCCAAAACAGTAGCTTTCGCACGGTTATCGCACAGTTTTCCAAACTGTGCGGGCTAATCGTGTGACCACTTAAAAATAGGGTTTTAAAACCCGGACTCACTCGGGATTGACCCATTCCTCTCCAAATTCTCTCCCACTAGAATATCACACAGTATTTTCAGTTCTCAAGGGTTGGAGGGGATCTCCCACTTGGTTTGGAAGAGTTTCGAAGTGGTTTCTTGGAGGATTGAAGGTGGTTTCTCTCGGGTAAGTCTCTCCTCTTGGTTTCCTTGTGTTTTTCTCTAAGATCTACATCTCCCAATCTCTTGGTTTTCTTGATATACACCTATTGTGTGTATATAAGGGGTTGTGGATGCATTGGATATTGATTTTAAGGATTGTGAATGCTAGGAAAAGGGATCTAGAGAGATTTTGGTGCTGCGTTCGCCGGATTTGAGGTGTGGTTGCTTGTGGGTCGATTTCTCAGGAACCCTAAAAGTAGGTGGATTCTCAATCGACTCCACTTGGTTAGAGCTAGTGGTTTTTGGTTACAATTAATTTGGGTGGATTGAAATTAATTGTGTTTTGATGTGCAAAGTTGTTTAGAAATCCATTTGGGGATTTTTGGGAAAAAAGGCGGTTTTATGGGGAAATGCTATTATTGTGGATTTTAAAATGGAGATTTTAAAATGGGATTCTATGGTTGATTTGTGAAAATGATTGATGGAAATGGTTTTCAATAAACACATTGTTTTATCGAATTGTTTTTTTTGTATGGAAAATGGTTTTCAATAAATGGGTGATTTATTGAAGTGGATTGATATGTAATTGAATTAGTTGATTGCATGGTGTTGTGGCCTTGATGGGTTATATGCTTGGTTGTGATTGGTTGAAATGTTGTGTGGACATGGGTGGGAAGTCTCACTATAAAAGGTGATGGATAGTGGTCAGAAGAACAACCATGTGGGTAGTGGTAGGGAAGTACCGCTAGTTGTGAATGGGAGAACCGGTTGGGCAGAAGTCCCACCATTTTGGTTGTTTTGGTGTGAATGGGTGAACGGGTTGGGCGAAAGTCCCACTATTCTGGTTTTTTGTTGTGCATTGATTTGAAAGTTGGAAATTGTTGTCCTACTGTGTAAATGATGAAATAGATTATGGCATGTTTGGTTAGATTTCCCTTGGTTTCTTGGTTTGGGTGTGATTGCTTGGAAAGGGCATGTTTGGCCTATGGAAATGGCTTCACTTGTGATTTATTTTATATGAAATGTTTTATATAAATATGCTAATAGTTTTATCCTAGTGGAGTATGTAGTGATGTCATTTGGGGAAAACCTACTGAGTAGCTGTACTCACCCCCTGCTTTAGCACTTTTTTGTCTTTTCGGATATCATGTACCGTGATATAGGTAATGGTAATACATCTCATTGTTAGTGGTTTGTGGTGATGTTTGTGATGTCTTGGTGGATCTTGGAGTTTGGTGTAGAGCTTTGGTGGTATCACGACACATGGTGATTTGTTATTTGGTCTTCTACATTTTACTCTGATATTGAGTTCTTGTTTTGGATTTGAGTTTTATGGTGGAACAACTTGGTTGTACGTTGGGAATGCATGTTGAAATATTTTATTGACATGCATCATATAGTGTCGGTTAATGGATGGTTTGGTTGGTTTTGTCTTAAGGGAAAATCGTTCCCCAATTTTATCTTGAAGCCCTCATCATTTATTTCCAGCCTTTGGTGTCTTGGGAACGTTTCTTAAGGACAAGTATCCCTCACCGCCTCCTCAAGCCAATGAGGTAGGGGCGGGGTGTTACAAGTGGTATCAACTTGTTCGGTCCTTTGGAGTTAATTCTTGGTTTTGTTGTTGACATTCGTTGTGGTAAATTCCTTGAGACAGGATGGTAGCAAGGTGTAGGAATGTCAGAACTTGGAATGTATAGCATAAAAGGACGTATCTAACCCTACTATGCTGAACTTAAAGTTACCAGTGAGTTGTGTACATAAGTGTTTTGGAGACACTTATAGGAATTGGATATCTCATTATCGTGGGTGTAGCCAATGAGATGAGCATGGAATATAAGGTAGAAATGAATTCCCTCTAGGATGCATATTTCATTAGGGTATAATGATTTATGGTGTGATATGAATGTGTGAAATTGTTATGTGAATAAATTGGTATTTTGAAAATGGTTTGGTTTACAAAATGGTGAAACACGGAAAAGGTGAACTTGTGGAAAGCCTTGTGCGATAGTGTAGTTTAATGTAATTAGAAATGGGAATTCTTGATGTCTACGAAAGTGAGACTCATGGTTGTTTGTATTCTGTTGATAGAAATGGCACTGGGTAGGCGTTATAGAGACCAACCAGAGGAGGCTGCTGAGAATGTGGAAGCACCTGAACCTCAGGTGAACAAACAGCTAATGAAAAGCATAGTGCATGCTTTCAAAGCTATGGAAAGTTGAAATAAAATGGATGAACCAAGGAATGTGGATCATGCAGTTCAGTTTCAAAAGCATAATCCACCCATATTTAGTGGTGATTTAGATCCTAAGAGGGATAAAGCATGGTTGAATAGAATGAACAAGATTTTCGAGTTATTGGGAACACCAGTAGAGTTAAAAGTGAAGTTGACCACGTATATGTAGGAAGATATTTCCCTTTTGTGGTAGGAGTTGGTAGTTCAAGTTGGAATGGAATAGGATATGATGTGGGAAGGCTTTGAGAAATTGTTTAATAAACAATTCTACCCACATAAATTCATAATTCATCATATTACTGATTTCATTAGTTTGAATAAAGAGCTTTTGTATGTGACGGAGTATGCAGCTATGTTTATGAACTTAGTGAGGTTTGCAACCGAGGTGGCGGGTAACACGTTGTTGAAGGAAAGGATCTTTGAAGCGGGGTTAAGGAAAGAAATCCATCCAAAGACATCAGTACTATGTATAGATGATTACACAGAGATGGTGAATAGATCATGGGTGGCTGAATGGGATCTGTTGGGTACTCCAGGTGGAGGAAGCATGGTGGTACCCATGGGGAATAGTGGGAACTCTAACGCTGGGTTCAAGCAAAACAGGGACACTTATTCCTAGGGTGGGAATATGGCATATAATCTGACAGTAGGATCGGCGAATCTTCCTCCGAATCCCTATAGAAAAACACGGTGTTTTCAGGGAGGTTTGATGAGCCACATCAAGCGAGATTATACGACACAACCTCAAGCATATTATAATTGTAAGAAGATGGGGCATATGCAGCGTTATTGTTGGAATTCTCCAATGTCGGGTGCCCGTGAAACTCCTAAGGGATCTCATACGTCGTATGCTTCGATGGGATGTGGACATCATCACACCCCTTTTCAGAATATTAAAGTGGGTTATGATGATTCTCGGAATACCATGACGCCTCAGAAAAGAAATAAAGAGCAAAGTGTGGTAACAAAAGCGTTGCTTAGAACTGAGAAGGTTGTGCGGGATGATTTGTTAGGACCATACACAGTGCGAGGTATTATTATTTTAAATTCTACCTTGATGTAAGTGTTGTTTGATACAGATGCTTCACACTCTTTTATTGTAGCACATGAGGTTGATTTGCTGGGTTTAAGGGCAGAAATGATGCCTTCTGTTTTTAAACTTCAATCTCCTCTGGGTCGAAGAGATTGTTGAGCCTTCTTGTGTAGAGCATGTGGTATTGTTGTGGGTGAGGTAGAGATAACCTGGAATATCTCAGTGCTTGAGATGGATGTGTATGATGTAACCCTGGGAATGGATTGGCTGGTGGCGTTTAAGGCCCACATCGATTGTAATGCTCGGACAGTGGCTTTAACGACACACGATGGCATTAGAAATCTCTTTAGAGGAAATATGCATGAAAGGAAGGGTGCATTGGGTTTGTTGGCACCAATATTGGGAACATTATCATATCAGTTGGCAGTGTTGTCATTGGAATCAGTATAGGGTGTTGAATATACTGTTCTCCTGGTAGCGATGGATCAGTTCATGGATGTTTTCCTAAAGAATTATCTGGGTTACCTCCCATATGAGAAGTGGACTTTATGATTTATCTCCTTCCAGGGACCAGTCCTATCTCACTTCCATCTTACCGAATGACACCTACAAAATTATGGGAATTGAAAGTCTAGTTTGAAGAGTTAGAAAACAAAGGGTTTATCTAGAGTTTCACGTCTCCGTGGGCAGTGCCAGTGTTGTTTGTGAAAAAGGCGGATGGAACTTTGAGGCTTTGTGTTGATTACCGTAGACTTAAACAAGTTACGTTAAAGAACATATATCCACTTCTAAAAATTGATGATTTGTTCGACCAGTTGAGGGGATCCCAGTGGTTCTCCAAGATCGACCTGAGCTCGGGATATCATAAATTGCAAGTGAGGAAAAAAGATATTCATAAAACAGATTTTAGAATTATATATGTCCATTATGAATATGTGTTTTTTACCTTTGGTCTAACGAATGAACCATTAGTGTTCATGGAATTGATCAATCGGATATTTCAGAGATATCTGGATTCATTTGTGGTGGTGATTGTAGACAATATTCTGGTGTATTCAAAGACAAGGGTGGATCATGAGCAGCACTTGACCATAGTGTTGTGGATCTTGAGGGATCATTAGTTGTATGCCAAATTGTCGAAGTGTTACTTTTGGATACATGAAGTTCGTTTTCTTGGCCATGTTATTTCTGAAAGAGGTGTTTTAGTGGATCCAGAAAAGATAGAGGCTGTTATCTCTTGGAAACCACCTAATAATGTGTTTTAGGTACAGAGTTTCCTTGGTCTAGTTGGGTATTATCGACGTTTCATTCATGATTTTTCATGTTTGGCTTCGCCAATGACAACTTTGAAAAGAAATAATGTTCCATTCCAGTGGCATGAACAGTGTCTCCAGTGTTTTGAAGAGTTAAAGGGTCGCCTTACATCAACACCAATCTTGGTTTTTCCAGAACCATGAAAATGGTACGTGGTGTATTGCGATGCATTGGGATCAAGGTTGGGGTGCATTATCATGCAAGGGGATAATGTGGTTGCATATGTCACATGATAGTTGAGGGTTCATGAGAGGAACTACCCATCTCATGATTTAGAATTGGGAGTAGTGGTCCATGATTTGAAAGTGTGGCATCATTATCTCTTTGGTGATAAATTATTGGTATATACAGATCATAAGAGCTTAAAGCACATTTTATCACAAAAGTATTTGAACTTGAGGCAAAGGAGATGGATGGAATATCTCCATATGTTTGATTTTTACTCGATGTACACACTGGGTAAGGGAAATTTGGTGGCGGATTCATTAAGTAAAAAGTCATATGCTCAGGTGGTAAAACAGGCAATGGACCAGTGGAAGTTGATGTCAATTACAGCTGACATGTGGTTGGAATGTGAAGACCAGGGCGATAGAGAGGTCTTCTTTCCAGTATTGTTGATTCCTGACCTGGTTGGTCTGGTTAAAGAGGCACAAATATCTGATTCTGAGTGCGTGACCATGGGGTCAAGACTCAATAGTGGGGAGACCAATGAGGGTTGGAAACTGAATGGAGATTCAGTTTTGTGTTCTTGGAATCAGATGGTTGTATCAGTTTCTTGTTAGGAGGATCTTCTCAGGGATTATCATCATTCTAGGTGGGATGTTCATCCTAGAATTCAGAAAATGTATAAAGTGCTGAAAGCACAGTTTTTATGGGCTAGTATGAAAAGAAGTATGGTTGGGTTTGTATCGAGATTCTTGACTTGTCAGTAGGTCAAGGAAGAGCATCATAGGCCAGTAGGAATGCTACATTTTTTACCAATCCCTTTTTGGAAGTGGGAGAAAATAGCGATGGATTTTGTCATAGGTCTCCCAAGAACGGTCATAAAGCACGATTCTATTTGGGTGATAGTGGATCTGCTAACAAAGTCAGCCCATTTAATTCAAATTCGTGAATCTCATACGGTGGAGGATCTGTCCAAAATCTATATCTGGGAGATGGTAAAGAGGAAAGGTGTTCTAGTTTCGATTATATCAGATAGAGATCCATGGTTTATATATCATTTCTGGAAATCCTTACAACAAGCCCTTGGAACTAAGTTGACCATGAGTATGGCGTATCACCCTCAGACGGATAGTCAATCCGAGATGACGATAGAAACTTTTGAGGATATGTTTTAGGATTGTGTTATGTATTTTGGTGGCTCGTGGGAGGAGCACTTGTCGTTGGTTGAGTTCTTGTACAATAACAGTTATTAAGAATCCATATAGATGGATCTGTTTGAAGCGTTGTATGGGTGTCCGTGTCATTCTTTACTATGTTGGGTGGAAACAGGTGAGTCCTCGATGGTTTGACCGAGCCTTGTCCAGGAAACTACAGAGAAGATCAAGTTAATCAGGAAGAGAATGGAGACAGCTCAGAGTCATTAGAAATCATATGCGGATCATCATTGATAGCTGTTTTCTTTAACGATGAGTGATCTTGTTTTCTTGAGGATCACTCCTAGGTTGGGACATCATCAGTTTGGGAAGTAGGGAAAGTTATCCCTGAGGTATATTGAACCTTTTTAGATTCTTTAGTGGGTTGGTGAGGTGGATTATTGCTTGTCTTTGCCACCTAGGTTCAGTGCTGTGTGCAATTTGTTTCATGTGTCACAGTTGAAAAAGTATCAACCAGATCATGACCATGTGATTCGATGGGATCATGTTAAGCTAGAACCAGATGATTCATTGGTGCATGTGCCAGTGCGGTTGGTGGATAGGCAAGATAAAGTCTTACATGGTAAAAGAATCGATTTAGTTCATATTTTGTGGCAACATGTTCAAATTCAAGAGGAGACTTGGGAGCGGGAGAAAGAGATGGTTGAGCAATGACCCGAGCTCTTTTGGAAAAGGATTGGTTCACTACTTTTCGATGACGGAAAGACCAATGGTGGGGAGAATTTAGTACCCCTGGTTTGAGGTATGTGGCCTTGGTTTATGCATTTTTATGTGTTTAAAGTGCATGGGATGATTTAGAAAGAGGTTGGGAGAGTTTGGAATGGTTTTGAATGAGTTTGGAGGATTTTCTTAGGGAGAACGGTTTGAGCACAGTTAGTAGAAACCATGTGGATTCTCTCAGAAACTATGCAGGGGGAGACAATAGGCTCCACATGGCCTATGCACGGTTTGTCAAACCGTGCGAGGAAACTGTGAAGGCCCTTGCTCCCGAGATAGTAGCATGCGCACAGTTAGCACACAGTTTGCCAAACCGGGCAGGCTAACCATGCAGCCACTTAAAAATAGGGTTTTAAAATCTAGGATCACTCGGGATTTCCTCATTCCTCTCAAAATTCTCTCCCACTCGAAGGTCACTTGGGATTTTCTGTTCTCAAGGGTTGGAGGGGCTCTCACACTTGGTTTGGAAGCATTTCGAAGGGGTTTCTTGGCGAATTGAAGGTGGTTTCTTCGGGTTAAGTCTCTCCTCTTTGTTTCGTTTTGTTTTACTCTAAGATCTACAAATCTTTATCTCTCAGTTTTCTATATATACACCCATTTTGTGTAGATATATCATTGTGGTTGCCTTGGATGTTGATTTTAAGGCTTGTGAATGCCAGATAAAGGGATCTAGAGAGGTTTCAGTGGTGTGTTTGCCGGATTTGAGGTGCGGTTTCTTGAGGGTCGATTTATCGGGAACCCTAAAAGTAGGTGACTTCTCTCTCGACTCCACTTGGTTAGAGCTAGTGGTTTTTGGTTACAATTAACTTGGTTGGCTTGAAATTAATTGTGTTTTTATGTGCAATGTTGGTTGCAAATCCATTTGGGGATTTTTGGGAAAAAGGGGGTTTTATGGTGAAATGCTATTGTTGTGGATTTTAAAATGAAGATTTTAAAATGGGATGATATGGTTGATTTGTGAAAATGATTGATGGAAATTGTTTTCAATAAAGAGGTTGTTTTATTAAATTTCATTTTGGTATGGAAAACGTTTTTCAATAAATGGTTGATTTATTGAAGTGGATTGATATGAAATGGAATTGGTTGATTGCATGATGTTGTGACCTTGATGGGTTATATGGTTGATTGTGATTGGTTGAAATGATGTGTGGAAGTGGGCGGGAAGTCTCACTATAAAAGGTGATGGATAGTGGTTGGATGAACCACCATGTGGTTAGTGGTCTGGAAGTACTGCTAGTTGTGAATGGGAGAATGGGTTGGGCCGAAGTCCCACCATTTTTGTTGTTTTTTGTTCATTGCATTGGAAGTTGGAAATTGTTGTGCTAGTTTGTAAATGATGAAATGGATTGTGGAATTTTAGGTTGGGTTTCCTTTGGTTTCTTGGTTTGGGTGTGATGGCTTGGTAATGGAATGTTTGGCCTATAGAAATGGTTGCACTTGTGATTTATTTTATATGAACTATTTTTTTATAAATGTGCTAACAATTTTATCCTAGTGGCATGTGTATGGAATTTATTTGGGGAAAACCTATGGATTAGTTATACTCACCCCCTAATTTGGAACTTTGGTGTATTTGCAGATGTTGTGTACTAGGATACAGGTAATGGTAAGGAATCTCATTGCTAGTGGTTCGTGGTGATGTTTGTGATGTCTTGGTGAATCTAGTAGCTTGGAGCTTGGTGTAGAGCTATGGTGGTATCATTACATGTGGTGCTTTGTTATTTGGTCTTCCGCATTGTACTCTGATAATGAGTTATTGTTTTGGATTTGAGTTGTATGGTGGAACAACTTGGTTATCCTTTGGGAATGCATGTTGGAATGTTTTATTGACATGCATCATATAGTGTTGGTTAATGGATGGTTTGGTTGGTTTTTTATTAAGGGAAAACCATTCCCCAATTTTATCTTGAAGCCCTCGACATTTATTGCTAGCCTTTGCCATCTTGGGAATGCTTCTTATGGCCAAGTATCCCTCATCGCCTCCTCATGAAAATTAGGTATGGGTGGGGTGTTACATAGGGTCACTATAGATGATTCAAAAATTGATCCTACACAGAGTAAAATACATGGGAAGTTGATAAATCTATATCATTATTTTATTTCTCCTGATTCCATATTTTTCCTTCTTCAGGGAGATCAAAATAATCATATTTTGAATAAGCATCCGATGGTATTGTCTATAGAAGATAACCCAATAACATTTAATTAAGCTATTACTTATAGAGATATTCATTTATAGAAGGAATAAATTAATGATGAAATTGATCAAATTATTTGGAATAATACTTAGGAAAATTTCTATTTTCCAAGGGGTTCAAAACCTATTAGTTGTAAATGGGTTTTCAGAAAAATTATGATTCCAATGGTAACAATCAATATTTGAAATCATGATTGGTTAACAAAGGTTTCAGAATAAATAAGGCATTGATTATTTTGATACTTTTTCTCCTATATCTTGAATTAATTCAATAGTATTTTGTTTACATTAATTTCAATTAATCATTTATATGTCTATCAAATAGATGTTAAAACATAATTTTTAAATTGAGATTTAAATAAAGAAATTTTTATAGAATAAACAAAAGGTTGTTTTAAAAATTAATGAAAATAAATTATGTAAACTAGTTAAATATCTTTATGCCCTTAAATATGAATCAAAGTAAGGTCATGAAAAATTTGATTCTATTATTTTATGTAAGGATTTTACTCATAAAAATGTGGATAAATGTTCTTATTCAATGTTTGAAAAAGAATATGGATTTATTGTTTTTCTATATGAAAATGAAATGATATTTTTTAGAACCAAAATGATTGGTGTAATTGAGATAAAGAATTATTTATCCTCTATGTTTATAATAAAGGTTTTTTGAATAGATGATACTATTCTAGGAAATAAAGTAAGATAAAATTATGGGGGTTATTATTTAAGTTTTTATAATTACATAGAAAAATGTTAAATAAATTTGATCATCTTGGTTTCATGGATGATAATACTCTATTTGATTCTAGTGTCAAACTATTTATGAATACAGGCAGATGCATATCACAAATTTTGTATACTAGTGAAGTTAGTTCTTTAATGTTTTCAATGCATTGTACCAGAGCTGATTTTTATTTTATGGTATGTAAAATGAGTAGATATACAAGTTATATTGGTTTAGATAATTTGAAATTTGTAACCAGAATCTTCAAATACATAAGAAAAACTAAATATTTAAGTTTATACTACAATGAATATACAAAGATATTACAAGGATACACTAATGCATGTTGGATTACCAGTATTGGTGATAATAAATACACATCTATATTGTTGTTTACTCTTGGAGGGTTTTCTATTTCATGGGAAAGCATGAAACAAACTTGTAAATAAAATTTGACTATAAAGTAAGAGTTTATTGCCTTATTGGCACGATGAAAGGAAGAATAATGAATTCGGAATCTACTATTGGATATTTGTTTGTGTCCTTATTTTATTAATCCTATATCTATCAATCGTGATAGTGAATCAACTTTATCAATGGAAAATATACTTTCATATACAATGGAATTTCTAGATATATAATATTGAGACACAATTATATGAAAAAATTGGTAAAAAATGGTACCACAAAAATTTTCTATGTGAGATTATGTATTAATCATGAAGATTCATTTATAAAATCTATACCAAGAGAGATCATTCATGCACTAAATTAAGATAAGGGGTTAAAATACATAGGATAAATCATTTTTGGAATGGAAACTAAAACATTTATCTAGGTAGATCCTGATCAAAGTGTTTAATGAGTGAAAACCAGTTACACAGAGGATTATTGTTATTTGAAACTATAACTCCATATATTTGGTGTCAATATCATATATTATGACTAGAGGTTGAGTTATAAATTATTAAATAATTATTAGTAGTAGATTAGTTATGTGTTCTAATAACTGAAACATATTGTAATATTATTTGTATGTGAACTTATAAGTGGTGTTGCTACTTACTTGAGTTAATAGGTTTAATACATAGAGGTTTCATGAAAATAATTTAAGTGCATTGACATAAAAGTGATAAAAAATGATATGTTGGATGGAGATATCATCGTATGTATGATATCTCTGATTTATCTTAAAGATTAACTAGTTTAAGGTTTTGAAAACTAGAAAACATTATAATACATTGAGATACTAAAAACAAGTAAATGTTTAAATCTAAATATACCTTTATTGTGTATAATGTAATATTTCAAAAATGATATGTAATTTTTTTAATTATACTGAATTATTCAGAGACCACACGCTTTGACGACACGTGATTCCGAGGCCTGGTGAGCCCGAAATAGAATTTTGAACGTTTTTTAGTTCACATAAGTAAATGTGCAAGCAGGTTTTTTCTAAATTTTGAACTGGTGCTTGGATCAAAAATATTAGGGCAACATTGAACACATAATACCTAGATTCTCCTATAAAGATCTTAACTTAAACCGGAAAGGGCTGAATGGGAAAGTCAATTTTAAACTCTTCAGAAAATAATAAAACAACTTTAAAAAGTTATTTTATTTTATTTTATTTTCTCATCCATTGAGCGGAGGAAGGAGACGCTGTGGTGCGATGATAAGGAAGAGACAAGGCGCATTAATGGAGATCATTAATGTCTTATGAACTTACAGTGTATGGATGATTTAATGATACATAACAGAAACATTGTTTCATAAATGAAACAACATATTGACGTGACGTCGCAGCATAACATAAACTCTGTCACATGTTTTCCTTCTATTTTGGTTTATGAATTGGTGGAATGAGGAAATTAAACTATGAATATTCTCTTAAGTACCTCCAAATAACATACTCTCCAAAGAATAATGTCAAAAACAGATGAATGTCAAAAATCTTCAACGCACCTCGAAGAACGAAGCTTGAAGAAACAAATGACGTCAATGTCTTGAAACCTCGAGGACGCAAAGCTGCAGAGATGAACATCAAAGAGGTTTGGGGTTATTTTATTTAATGTTCTTATTCGTTAATTTTTAGAAACGACGAAAACCAATCAACCCATAAACATGTTGATCCGCGAATCGTGCATTTATACGGGAGGGTAACTTTTTTTTGGGATTTTCGTTATCTAGGATTGAAATTATCATTTTTTGATTGAACTGAAATCCTCAGACCTCCCATGTTTTTAAACCTCTAAATAGGAGGGTGTGGGATGACACAAACAAGGTCCGAAAACCTCTCACATGTGTGTTCATTGTGTCTGTATCATCAAAGTGGTGGCAAGACAAATCTAGGGCCAAGGAAGGGATGACGGCGATTTGGGAGGCCCATAGGCGCATACAAATCGGAAAACATACCACCATACCAATTTTGGTAGCCCATATAAGGGACCACTAGTGGAATCCCATGGTGGTGGCCATGGGTGGAGGACGGAAGTGCTCCCAATGACACCCCATAGTGGCAGAAGGTCACGACCGACTGGCCGCGACAACGGGATGACGCAAAGCCATGAGGGCACCGTGTGGAGGGGTGGACTACGTCTGGGCAGCCCTGGTGGATGGTGATATTTGGTTTCCCGAACACAGTTGGAGGAGCCCCAATCATCCATGGTGTAAGAGGGAAGCCAGATGCGGCTGGCTGCTGCATCCTAGGATCACCCCACCAGCCACCCATGTAGTTGGTATTCATGCTGACGTGTCGCATCCCCATACACCGGGACTGGACGGTCTCATGTCTAGTGGACTGAATGCATGCCGATGAACCAGAACCATGTTGATGGGTCAGACCTGCATCAGAAGGCCGGAACTATGCCTTTAGGGCCGAGTCGAATACGACCGGGTCACTGGGTGACCTGGCGAGCTGGTCCCTCATCCAAACAGAGTCGTGTCCATCGAGGCCCATTGGGCTTGGCCCACTAGACAGGCCATAACAGACCAACACAAACCTGAACGGGGTCAGGTCGAGTTGGTTGAATTAAAACCGGGGTATATGGGACCCCTGGGCTGGGTTGGTCAGGTTGGTCCGACCGGGTCGGACCAGGCCCAAACACAACCGACCCTTATTTACTAAAATGCCCGTATCATGCAAACCGTGCGTCCTATTGAGGAGCCATTTATGGAATTGGGACCCTATCACCAAGGCAGATCCTTTTTCATACCTTGAGTATGTTTTCATGTAGGTTGATATGAAACAAATGGCTTGAGGATTAGTTCTACCAAGCACACTACATATGGAACCCTGTGGTTGGATAAGACCTGAAGACTAATGAATATCGACTCTGTGTGACTTGATGATGGCCCAGTAAGAAGTAGCTCTGTGTGACCTGATAGACCCATGGTGGGGAGAGGCTCTGTGTAACCTGACAGTCCCCCGATACTTGACAAGAGGAGTATCTCAGTATAGTCAAGGTGGGAAGTGGATCTATGTGAATCGATAGGCCCATGATGGGGAGAGACTCTGTGTGTCCCAGCATAACCACAGTAGTCATTAGGGATGAGAACCACAACAATCCAAGGTTAGTGTAAAGTGGCTTTTGTGTGACCTAATAGGTGCACTGTACTCAATAGAGGAGGAGTTCTCCAGCATCCTAGGAGTTCTATAATGTGACTGGTTAATCTTCTATCATTACCCTAAATATATACCGGGTGTGAGATGTCTTGTACTTCATGATTTAAATTGAGGATTTTTGTGTGGTCTTCCTTTCTATTTTGGGTTTCCTACTGAGTATGTTGTTACTCACCCCTTCATGGGCTCCTCCCACTCGTGTCGTGTCCTGTGCAAGAGATCAGCATTTCGACAGAGACTTTGGCAGACTGGGACCTAGAGGTGACCAGGGAGATGAGACCGAAGGATGCTATGATGGTGGAATTGGTGGCCTAAGACTAGGAGGGTCCCAGTAGGATTTGGTAGACAAGACGTTCTACTTTGACTTCCAATAGCTACACTACTATCACGATCAGGTGGGGTTTTCCACGAACGTCCATCATAGTTTCCTTTTTGTAGTTTTGTTGTTTTCAGTTATTTTATTGGTTTTGTATTATGTACCACTTTTATTAGTTTTACTTGTACTTATCTTTGTTTTAGTGATACTTATTTCCTTTTTAGTTTGTGAGACTTGGTTGGGTGTGTGTGTGCATACAGGTACTCAGGAAAATGCCTCACACTTGAAGGTTGATGCCTTCGGGGCTAGTCGCCTTTCCCTGGCCTTCGGAAGGCGGGCTTGGGGCAGTGAAGGAATGGGCCCTAGGTGATGGTTTGTGAGAAAGTGGTATTAGAGGGCAGTCAGTACTACCAAGAAGATTGGCGGTCTGAGTTTTTTTTGGAGAAACAATGTTAAGTGTTTTAGCCCGACTTCCAGATTTGGGGTGTAATATTTTTTGGGTTTTATAAAAATAATTCAGGAAAGGGGATCATGGTTCACGCATTTTTAAAAATGGGTCTTGGGTGTATGAATGACATTAACGCATCCTTCAGTGGCTAAGGATTCATGAACGACAATCACACATCCCTGCCCCCACTAAAGATATGTGAACCCCATTCACACATCTTTCTGAGAGGAGGGATGCGTGGGGTTTAATCATCCCATAGAGAGATTAAATATTTCTCAATATTTATAAATAGTAATTACAAACTAATACACTTAATGTAAAAATTAAGAAATATTAATAAATATCAATTAAATAATAGAAAATATTGAAATAATTTTAATAATTATTAATAAATATTCATGAAAAAGAGATATTCAATAAATAATTATTAATAGATATTTTTGGTGCACTGCTTGATTTGGGAAATAATGTCGTCCTCTACCAACTGATCATGATACCACATGAAACAAGAACTTATGACCTTATCATCAAGGGTAATCCAAATTTATTTTAGGATGAAGATATTAAATGTGATATGTAACTTGTATTAGAATTATCAACCTAAAAATCATGCACTAACTTTAACAAATAGATCAAAAATATTCAAATGAAAAAAAGAAGGATAAGTGGACTTTGAGTGCATTCATACTTGAAAATTTCATATGTCTTTGATTAATTGAATTATAAAATCATTTTATTCAGTTTATTTTTTTTGTTTACAAATGAAGAGGGATTTATAAAAACATTCCTCTTTTAATAACATGATCTTCCTGAACATTCTTCAGTAATTAGGTTTGATTCTAATGAATATACTAATTCTCGAAATAATTTCATATTTCTTCATTTATCTCCCCCTCAAGGGAAACACTCATAAACATATTTATAATGGTGAATTATTCCAATAATAGTTTTCAAGATGTTCTAATACATATAATAGACTAGAATTTATCTTTGGATTATGAATGTTGAGATTTGAAATCTTATATAACTTCATCAAGGATGACCATCTTAAAAACTTATTTTTTAGGATACCAAAACATGATCTAACCAGGATGAAGTTATATAATATCCAAAGAGGCTCTTATGAGAAACATTTTGAGTAATCCTATGAAAAATACCATGGATATTCATTGTAATTTCTATTAACTTAATATTTTTTTGAATGGCTTGAGTATTCTCTAAAATATATTGAGAAAAATATAATTCTAGCATATTTCACTCACTCACATCATACCAACATGTTGTAGTTATAGATCTATTTCTATAAAGATCCTCATATGTTTCCACTTTTATTCTAGAGTGGAAATTGTTATTATATATGAATTCCACTAATAAATGTTGTCGATCACAATATCATATGAAATGGATCAAGAAATATAATAGCTGATCTTCAATCCTATGAATGATAATTTTATACTTACTATTATTTTAACTGTGGTAAGTAGTTCAAATCTCATTTTTGTATCCAATTCCTGTTAAATAATTCCCAAAAACATCATAGATATCCTTGTGTCTCTATTAGATATAATATAATGATTTAATCCATGTAAACTTACCTCCTTATTTATATATTGGTATGTTGATAAAGTGTGAAATAATCTCAAATAGTAATGAAGTAAGAAAGAATTATAAGTTGATCAACTATAAACAAAATGGAGTTATTTATAATGTAGGTCTTTATAAGACCTATGATGAATTACATGGTGATGTTTTATATTTTAATGGGTAATAGTTTAATCATCCTATTTTATCTCTTTCATTATTCCTTTACTTACTGTAAAACTAATATCTTAGATGCATACTCAATAATATCACTCTTTATGTTGTCCCATCGAAAATGATCATTGAGATCCCTATACATATATTTGATTATAGGGAAAGTAGATAATGATAATTTTTGTGTCTTATTCAATAATTTATTTTAAAAATACATATAGATGATGTTTTGGATATTTTTGTTTGTGTTTGTTAACAAATAATGTTGAAAATGTTCCAGACTGGAGAAAATTGCGGTGTATTATAGAACAAAATGATTCAAAGAAGTTTAGAGTATATTTGAGACGATTTGAAGGGTTTAAAATATATGCTATTATTCTCACTCATATTATGAAGAAACACATGTAATATAGAGAAACTCATATAAGTTAATTTCATGAACTGAGTGGTGTTCAAGAACAAGGGTGATACAGTTTACAAGTGTGAAAAGGGTTGCATGAAGAATTGATTTTTACATATAAATATGCCACTAATCCCATTGTTAATAATAATATGACTATAAGGGATTCATCTTCTCAATATTTATATTATACATAAAATTAAATATTTCATTAAATAAATAATTAATGTGAATACCAATTTCATATATAAAGGTGATTAAATTAATTGAACATGAGTTGGGTGAACACATTTTATGAGAACAACATTTGTTCAAAAGGTCGGTTATGTAGACTTCAACAAAATTGTTTAGATTTTTTTTTTGTGTAAAGATGAATTATTCATTTTGATTAAATATGAGCTTCATGACACCCTTATTGTGGTGTATACAATATTGATCATGTATATTTGAAGATTATTATAAAGGAACTAAGAGTACACATTAGTTGAGAGAGAAATAAGTTCTCAAATTGTGAGAGTGTAATGAGTTATCTGATGATTTTAAGGGTTGTTTCTTATTTTGAATGAATATGAATTCAATATTTTTCATAATATCCATAATTTTATTACATGATGGAGGTATTTTAACAGTAAAATTATTTAGTGAATATTGCGTACCAGTAGAAATTGTTTCCTTTTATAAAGTATGAATATGTATTTTCTCAAAATTGGCCAAATGAAATTCTAATTCATATTGTAGTTATTCTGATCTTAAATCATAATCATCTACTCTTCACAAATATCAATTATTCATTAAAATTCTTCTTCATGAAATTTAATTTTTCTAAAAAAATAATCATGTTCCATGATATTCTAGAATTTTACATCTAATTAAAAATCATTGAGATCAATAATATTTTTCAAGATTTCTTCAAGTTCACGCATCTTTTCATCCGAAATCTATTTGATTTCAAAATAATTAATATAATTAGTATTAATTAATTAATTTAATCATATTATTTATTATACATATATATATATATTGTTAAATAATATGATAAAATTAATACACTTATTAAAAAAATAATAGAAATCTATAAATGATAACAGTAAAACACATAAAAAATGTATCATAAATCAAATATCAACCTAATCTACGCCTCTGGTGTGGATGCTCCTCTATCCCACAGCCAGACATATACTAGATGCACCCACGCCATCCCTGTCTATGTCTGTGCTCTAGCGTACGCTGCACATCCTCATTGACAGCCACCTCCACATCCTCCTGTGTGACAGGCGGTGGATGTACAATCTCACCGCCTGCACCCTGGCCCGCATCTACGGATAGTAGAATCTTGCTGGAACTCTCACCAACATAGAAAGTAGATGGATTCTATGATAAATATGACTATAATAAAGCATCTAACTCAATCTAGTCATCATCTGTAAGTACCTATGGTTATGCCTGAGAAGTTGGATGAGCATCTGACTGATCATGCTGAACACCCTCCTCCAGTGGAACAATAGAATTTGGCCAAGAAAGCTGGACACCATCCTCCTATGGAACAACAACATCCATAACAGGGTCTTAACCCCCATGTACATCTATGTGAGGCTCAGCAGGCCCCGCGGCCTCCACAGCAGGTGGTGGATCAAAGAAAATTCCATGATAAATCTCATCCATCGACGGAAGCAGCTCTGCCACATGGGTGTGAAAATATGCCGGGACAAAGGCAGATCTCTCCACTAGATCGGACATATGTAGTAGATGAAAAATACGAGAATCCTGCGAAAAAAAATTCCATTGTTAACTAATATGAATAAAATATCTAATGAAAAGTGAAAGGAAGAATGCATACCAACTCATGAAATCCCCTTCTATGCCGTGTCATAAATCTGACTGGGGACCTGATGTACCAGCCTACATAATCCATCTGATCCATAAAATGTAAACATACTGTCCCTGACCCTCGCAACTGGGACTCCCATCGTCTGTCCCATAACACAACATATCTGTCATGGTAGCTCCTCCAATCAAAATCCCTCTTCCCTGACATCTTCAGGGAATACAATGAATCCAACTGATTGGGCGAGTCAGGAACTGGCTGAAGGAATCCAAACTGCCTCATAACCCTATCCGTTTGATGCCACTCGACTATATAAATATGAATCAGTGGAACCCTGTAGGAACCGAAAGCAAGCATCACTGTACAGTACGACGACAGACTCTGAAGGATAGCATCTGTATATGGAATCCATGTAATCTGAAAGAAAAAAATGAATAATCAATTATTTTTTAAGAATTTTCTCATTTTTTAAAATGTATACATACTTATTTATTAATTATTATTTTTAATATGTTTTTAATTTATATTATTTAGTATATTTTCAATTTTATTTTCTAAGTTGAAATATTTCTAAAAAGATTAAAATTTATATAATTAGGTTATTTAAATGATTTTTTAATATCTTCTTCATTTTTGTATGTGCTTACAATTCATGTAGATAATCTTAAGAATTCATTTTTAAATATATTTGTCTATTAAATTTTATTTCTTCATTTATAATATTTTCTCATTTAAGATTACTTGTATATTTTTAATATTTATTAATTTTTATATTTGAAAGAATTTAATCATTTTCTAATATTTATTTATACATATATTTATTTACTATTTAATATTTTCAATGTGTTTGTAATTTATATGAATAATATTAATTTTTTTTTAATTTTTAACATTTAAAATACGTTTAAAATTTATATAATAAATTTATTTAAATGAAAATTTTTATAATTTTCAAATTTAAAGTGTGAATATTTATTTTATTTTATTTTATTTTATTTTTTATTTTTTAATATTTTTAATATTATTTTTTTTCAATTTATATATATATATATATTTATTAATTTTTAATATTTTTCGAATTTATTCATTTTTTTAAAATTTATTCATATTTATTTAATATGTTTTAATATTTTCAATATATATGTTTGTAAATTATATGATTAAAAATTATTCATTTTATTTATTAAGTTTTAAAATTTATAATATGTTTGAAATTTATATTATTGATTCCTATAAATGCATTTTAAATTTAATATTTTTAAGTCAATATAATTCATTATTAATAATTTTGTCATATCTATATTTAATATTATCCATTTATTTATTTTTATTAATTTTTATTTGTCTATAAGTCATGTATTTAATGTCACAAATTCACTTGTTTTATATTTTTATAATTTATGAAATTTAATTTATTCATTTTTAACATTCTTTCATTTAATATTTTTTATTATTTTTTAATATTTGTTAATATTTATTTTTTTTGAAATTTATTCATTTTTATATCTATTTATACGTAATTATTTACTAAGTTATAATAATATTAATATGTTTTAATCTATATGATTAATATTTATTCAATTATATTTATTAATTCGTAATATTCTTAAAATGATTGAGACATATATAATTAATTTATTTGAATGAATTTTCTAATATTTTCATCATTTTTAAATGTTTTTAGACCTAATTTATATAATCATAAGAAATATAAATAATTATTTACTAAGTTTTAATACTCATTGCATGTTTTTAATTTATATGATTAATATTTGTTCAATTTTATTTATTATATTGTAATATTATTTAATGTTTTAAATTTATATTATTAATTCATTGAAATACATTTTTTAAATATTTTCTTTATTTTGGTATGTTTTTTTACAATCCATACAATTAATCTTACCAATTCATTTTTTAAATACTTTTTTTATCTATTAAATTTTATTTATTCATTTTTAATATTATTTATGTTAAAATTATTTTTTCATTTTTAATATTTATTTTTTTAGAAGATAAACATTTTCTAATATTTATTTATTATGTTTTAATATTTTTTATATTTATTGATCTTCATTTTAATATATATCCATTTTATTTTTAAAAAAATTTGTATAATTTAAGAAACTTATCCATATGTTTAATTTTTTTAAATCCTATTCAATTTTAATTATTTAGTTTTACTCATATTTAACATCCATGCATTTAAGAATATATATTCCTTAATAATGTTAATTATTATGTTACTTTTTTTATAATTTATTCATTTTTAATTTATATTCATTTAACATTTTTTAATTTAATTTTAAAAAATATTATTAGCTCTTTTTAAAAATAGTAGATAAATATGGGGTTTATCAGAACTAAAATGTAAATCCTTATTAAAATCAATATTTATCATTGTTAAATTTCAATTGCTCAAAAAGATAGGTTTTTATTAGTGATAAAAACATTAATAAAGATAGGTTTTATTAGCGATTTATATTTTTTCACTGATAAAACTTATCTTTAGTTTCCCTTTTATAAAGTGATGATAAAACCCTTCCTGATATTATCAATTAACCCTAACAGAACTCTCTATATTCATGTTGTTCTAGCCCTCACAGAAGTCAAACTCTACTGCCGCTCCCCCTCATACTTCTCAGATGAATCAACCCTCTCATAACCTATGGTATTTGATTATTTCTACTCACCCTTAGTCAACATTTCATACTCAATCTTCTTTAGTAATTAAATGGATTCCTCTTGATTCATCTCATCCTCATCATTTTATTTTTATTTTAATTTCTTGCCACTTTTTGTTGATCATGCCTATCTATTTAATCATATGAGATATATTGGAATTAATTATACACTCATTTTGATTGTATGAAGTTCTAGATTGAATGAGGAAATGGATGTGATATAAAATCCTTCATCGATGAAATGACCATCTATGCACTGTAATAACTCTTCCAACATATCATGTAAGGTGTTTATTTCAAATGATAAGTAGGTAGGGTTTTTACAGTGCCCATATGCTAATCCGCTCCAAGTTCTAAGAATCCTTCCCTCTCCCATTTATTAAAATCAAACATTTTTCCCATTTGTTTCCATTACCAGGTAAAATACCCCTGATCATTTTAATATTTTCATTATCATTAACATATACTATAATATTTTTTCATAAAAAAAGACTACTTGTAAGAGTGATACAAAAGTGAGTGTACATAATAGAATGTTTAAGATCATTATTATGTGGGATAATTCACTTAACATTTCATTCGTACTACCCCAATTTTGTAAATTTTCACTCATAGAAGTTTCTTATTCTTGATGACACCATTGTGGATTCCTTCATCTTTCATTTCAACCATGGTTCCAATTAGTAAGTGGGTTTTTATTTTAAGTGTGTTCTTAGTCTTTTCCCTGATTTCATTTATTTTGACCACCATTGGATTTCTTCAATTCATCAATATTTTGATATTTTTTACATTTATCTTTATCAATTCTTCCCATTGAGATAGAACCACAGTTTTATTTAAACTGTAGTCCGAGTTATGGGGACTCCCAGAACTCTCTTTACAGATCCACTCAGACTGCCTCTCACTCCTTAAATAGGAATCACTACTAACATTCAAAACATCTATATCATCTTCTCTCTTATTTAATCCTCAGTACCTGTTTCCACTCATACATATTTCCTTATTTTATTCTCTTTATTGGTTCTACTAAGTCCAAGTTTTGTTTTATGGTTATCCTAGGTAGTTGGGATTATACTCCAATCATTAGTTTGAGATGAGGATTTATACTGATACCACCCAAATACTTATTCAAATTGTATTGATGTTTATTCTTCCTTCCATTCCCACTAAGAATTTTTCTTTTCTATTCATAAAGGATTCATCCCAGCTATGTGAATTGATGAAATTTATATCATTCATGAAACCCAAATTATAGTGTTCTTTAGTTTTTCTAGTATCTTGAGATCACAATCCTAAGACACCTGGTTCATTGGATTTAAATTCAATAGTTTCTTAAAATATTGGGTTCTGAATACCAAGTGATTGGGTATTATCAATGCTTTCATGTTATGAAAGAAATCAACTTTAGAAGTTAATAATCCTCTCATTGAAACACCACCAGATCCATTATATAGCAAGTGATGATATGAATAAACATCTACTCCTCTCTCGTGTTATACTCCCACCAAGAATATTTATAGAAACATCCTTGATCTCTAAATTTTTCAATATATGAAAATTTAATTAGTTTCTTTATAACTTAATAGATATCACACATTAATTTCATTCTATTATTTCCCCCACCGCAAAACAATCTCAATATTCCTCATTCAACTATAATTATCTTAGAAAAATGGCTTCATATAGATTAATTGATTCTTTAATAGTTTCCTTTATGTGTTCTAATAACATAGATTATGTTTATTTATTTATTTTGTTAAATATTATTATTATAGAATAAAATATAATGGTTATGAATAAAAAATGGATGGATTCCCAACATATGAAAAAGGAGTATTAGGATGTGGTGAAATATTTCATCAAGTTTGAAAAAGATCATATGACCCTTCTCAAATATTGTTTCGATGTTTATGCAATTATTATTCAAGACTAATAATTCTAGAGGCATTAGAAGAACACTTGATCTATCATGGAATAGATTTAAGTCATAAATCTTATACTAAATGAAGGGAAAAAAATAATGTAGTTATTGAATGGGGTAAAAATACATTTTATGGATCATATGATATGATTACAAGTGTGAACAATGAGGAAGACCACAACTAGGATATGATGAAAGGTGTGAACAATGAAGAATATCTTTTAAATAAATAAATTTTCATTTTTAAATGTGTATTTTTTATGGAACGGTACAAAGATGAACCATTTATAATGGAATCATAGGCATTACATGTATTTTTGGTTCCAGATGATGCTAATAAAATGTAGTCAATTTTATTTTATTTATCAAAACTACTTAAGATTCAAATGACAATTCAACTGAGGATGACCATTTCATTGGGACATAAAAATCATTTCATGGTTGTTCCAATGTATATAGAGTCTTATACTTCAAAGGATACATCAATGAGTGGATTTTGATACTTGATAGAGGGGTCAAATATCTTCAACCATTAAAGAAAAAATAGAGTTTAATAATTATGTTATATTTTATTATAATATACATTGTGGTACCTCATATTATTATATGTTAATTATTGAATTTAAATAATCTAAATTAAAATTTAAACCATGTCCTCAAATAATGTATTATGTTCATGTCCATGATCCCAATATTAAGGAAGAAAAGGTTTCTCAATATACTAATGCTTGAAATGTAGATAAACAATATGTTTTTTACATGCTGATGTTACCAATCCAAAGGAAATACATATTGATGATGTTGAGGATGAAAAAAATGTATAATTTGAAAAATACATGTCCTAGAAAAAATAGTAGCATCTTATCATGATGGTTTTAACAAAAATTATTATGTTGAGAAGAAATGACATCAAATTTGAGGTTGAATGTAATGCACAAGACTAATTTGTTAACCCTAACAAGGCCATTTTGAGTAGTTACATTTATCTCAACACTCAAATGCATACACGATTTTTTGTTACCATGATTAAGGAACTAATTTATGAGGATATTAGGGTAACATTAAGATATACTTTTTATTGGGACCAAGTTGAATGGAGAAGCTTTTTAATGTAAGAAACGTTTGTTTTCAAGAGTGTTTTCGTTTGTTGTCAAAAAGGATAAATCAATTCAATTTTTAAAAGATATTGAAAATTAGGATAGTGATTTAATGGTATGTATTTATGAAATATCATAAGTGGTTTGGAGAACTTATGATTCAATACTTATGAATTAATGGGGGATTAAATGTGTTACCAATCATATTCAAGTTTGACGGGAAAGAATAATGTTCCTAGAAGACATAGAAGTTATAATACATTCCTTGGAAAATATGAAAATTCTATAAATTAATAGATCAAATGATATATATCACAAAATAAGTTTTTTTATAATGAAAAAAATACCTTATAATAGTTTGGATGGTGTTGCCAATGTATATTTTATGTGGCTCCATTTTGTAGTGTTTGCCACATTTTTGGGAATAAAAACTAGGAGTTTTGTTTTTTGGAAAAGGAAGGATTTCCATGAATAAGAGTCCATGGACTATGAAGGATAGTTTGTGGACCTCATAGGAGGTACAAAGAGTGGCGAAGAAAAATCATCAAAGTAAGGATTCTTCATAGCAGTGCTATGCAGACCACGAAGCGTGGTTTGCAAACCGCATAAGGAAAATTGTTCGTAGGAGGATCAAAGATTGAGGGAGAATTTTTTTCTTAGGAAGAAGCTTAATTCGAAGATGAGAGGTGGGTTTTTTTTGAAAAATAATTAGCCACCATAATTGTGTCAATGCGCCACACAAACTGTGGAGGAAAAACTATTCACAGGAAGAGCATAGAACATGGTAAAGGCTATCCCGCGTCGAAGTTTTTGGGAAATAATATTAGCAAAATTTTCATAGTTATTTTCCTATATAAAGGACCCTAATTAAATCATTAAGTTTGAGAATGTTTAATTAGAAAACATATCCACTCCGTGGAAGAATTTGGTGAATTACGAAGAGTTCTCAAAGGAGGATTTGACGAAGGAAATATTCCACGAAGAAGAATTTACGCGGAGGAGGAAGTAGATAATAAGGGATAATTTTTAAGAAGGATACTGTCTACAGAGAGAGTTTATGGAAGTGGTCTGTGGGGATTGATATCCCAAAAAGGAAATGGTTCTATGAGGTATTGGTGGCTCGTGAAGGAGAGGTTGCCTATATATGAGGTGTGGTCCGCAAAGTGTTAGCAATATGCATGGAATTTTCCATATGCAGAGTAGAGACAATCCAAGAAAGAGTAGGTGGTCTGTGAATCCCTCATACCATGTGGTGAAACTTAGTTCACGGAGGATACAGGTAGTCGGACGTGGAAGTAGAGAAATTCATAGATGACTGATGGAAGTTCCTATGAAATTATTAGTAGAAAAGATAATAATTGTTTGGAAATATCAAACTCGTGAAATGTGACCAAGAAGCACCATAACATTTCATTATATAATTTTGTGCTAGAAGAATCACATACACTATTGGATTGTTTTAAAAGTGCTACACCAGTGTAAGGGAATATCCTACTCATTGTATTCCATATACAAGGATCATTTTATAATGTATTGTGTGGTATTAGATTGTTACCAAACCATACCCAGGACGTAGCTACTCTTATTGAGTAGTTAACCTTATAAATTATTGTGTTCCAATGGATGTGTGTTTGAATTGTGTTTAGCAAGTAAAAAAATCTTTAATATAAGGTGAAGGTTGTTTAAAAAGTAAATAATCATTAAAGAAAAAGATACCACTAATTCAACCAGTCCCCATCTTAGTGATACTTGAATCCTAAATGGGAAACTTCAATTAGTATTTTTTCCAGATTCCATTAATTTATTCTTTGCTAAAGTTTTTAAGAGATGGTGTGGTGAAGAATATGAGTTTCTGGTATATTAAGGGGATTTTGATATTTTAGGGAAATAATTATCATATCTCGAATGATAGAAAGATGCCATATCTTATGACTCTTGGTTATGAAGTTATTGAAGCTACAAAAGATGGATTTACTCATATTTATGGAATGGTTCCTCTTACAGCCGTCGATAAGAAGAATATTAAGAATTATGAAAGATCTAAAAATGATTTACTATAATCACTTTCTGAATGTGTTTTTTAAGAGTAATTTTTTTTTCAAAAGCTAAAGGTATATGGTATATTTTGTAAAACATATGTGAAGTAAATAAAAAAAAAATAAGTAAAAACTAAAAATATGTAGGCTGAAGTATGAATATTTGAAAATGGGGGAGTTGGAATATGCGATGAAGTTATTTACCAAGGTAAATAATATTTTTAGTACTATTAAATGTTTTAGTGAATGGTAGGAGGTATCTATAATTCTCGAAAATATATTAAGAATTCTGCCTAATAAGTTTGATGCTAATATTTCTTCATTAGAAGATTGAGACCCTGAAACATTATCTCCAGATGATTTTCTTGACATTCTCATCACTAATGAAATGATAAGGGAGAAGATTATTAAGAGAAAAGTGTTGATATATAAATTTCTTTTGAAGATAACATGAAAGAAATGTCTAAGAAGGATCTTGAGGAAGATTATGTTATGGTATATGACTCTGAAAATGAGGTATGTAAAAATCTTGATGAAATAGTATCCTTATTTTCTAAAAATATGAGAACAGGTAAAGGTAAGTTTAAAGGGAAACATGCCTTGAATTTTTTTGAATGTGGAGATATTGGTAACCTTGCATCTAATTTCCCTCAATTAAAGAAAGATTAAGATAATGATGAAAAATAAATAAGACCAATAAGGCCATGGAATAAATAGGGTGATAAAGATAAATATTTGTCAAGAGGGAAGGGTAAAATGTTCTTCAAATAAAAAAGAAGATATTTTTTGTCTAAATATTAATAAGAATAAGATAGTCAAGATGAATCTAAAAATTCTTTTACTGTGAAATCTAGAGAGAATACTTTTTTTACAACAGTGAATAATAAAGATTTTTAGATGTTTCAGTTATGAAGAATAAGAAACTCAACTTTAATCTCATATGAAAGACGAGTTGAAAGAATGTCTGAGAAATATTAGAAGGATTGGAATGGAAAATATTAAGTTGATAAATGAAAATTCATCATCAAAAAATTAAGAAGGTTTTCCTGATGAGAATTTAAATCAAATAAAATATATTGAGGATCTAAATAATTATCTTGGGAATGAAAAGAATCATAATGAATATCTGGATGTAAATCTAAAGGCAAAAGAAGGAGAGTTGGAAATTTTCCAACAAAAAAATTATAAATCTAAACAAAGGAATATGAGATTCAAAAATTATAAATGAGAAGTTGGTTAAATTTTTAATAAGAATAATACTAAGAAGGATTAGCAAAATTTACCTTCAAATATAGAGAAGAAATATGGAATTGGTTCTGAGAAAAATAAAGATGGGAAAGTTATATATGTGGCCAAAGTTAAGAATGCTGGAAAATGAGAAGTATCTAAAAATACCGAGTCTATTTTTTTTTATTACTTATGGTTTTCATAATTATAGAAAATAATTTGAGCTGAAGAATAATGTTATGTTTTAAAATTATAAGTTTGATGGCTAATAAATTTCTGTTATGAATGTTGCTGAAAACATACTCACAACACCAGTCAATCAAAAAATTTCAAAAGAAAATAATATTTATATGAATAATACTAGTATTTTGGTCGATTTAGACATACAAAACATATTTGTTGGTTTAATCAAAAAATTAATACTATCGCATAGGTTATGAAAGGAAAGGTTTGATGGGGGATTCAACCCTATCAAAATAATAAGTATGAGAAGGATGTTCAGAGGAAATCTGAGAAGGTTGGTGTAAATGTTCAGAATAGGTTCCAACCAATTGAAACTATAAATTAAATATGTGAAAAACCTATACATCTTCCTAAGTTTTTTCTTGTTTTGTTACCAAAACAACAAAAGGTTCTTCACAATTATCAAAAATTGGAGGTGAGGAAAGAAAAGGAAGAAGAAAAATCCCTTATTGTTGAAACTGCTTTGAAAGATATAAAAGGAGAATAACCATGGATTCATGATAGTGGGTGTTATTCTCATATGAAATTAGACTTAAATTTGTTTAATAATGTGAAATAATTTAAATAATGAACGGTGATATTAGGCAATGATGAATTTATAAGGATCAATGGTGTTAGGTTAACCATCATTGGGGAAGAAAATATAAAATCTAAGATTTGTTATAAGTTGATGGGATGAAACACAACTTTCTGAGTGTTTAAAAACAATTTGATGAGTGTAACAACATTATATTTAGAAACTATGGGTTTTTTGGGAAAATTTAGGAAGATGTAAAAATAGTTACAAGAGTCCAATGTACAAAAGAAAACTTTTTCCAAGTTGGTGAAATACAAAACTACTGTTACTTGGGTATGGTGGAAGAAAATCAATTGTGGCATAAAAGGTTAGGAAACTTGTGTCATAGAAACATGAGAGTGTTATCAAATCAAGATAATTTATTATATTTTTCTGATATGTCAAGAAGAAGAGATTGTCAGTTCACTTTCTTAGAGAGGAAAATTTACAAACTCAGTGCATAAGAAATTTGACTTTTTTTTCAAAATGACCACGGGAACTTATTAATTATGATATCTATGGGACAATGAGAAAACAATAAAACAATGGAGATAAGTACTTAATCACATTCAAAGATGATTTTACTCGCATTAATTGTGTTATTTACTAGAGACATAAGTCATAGACTCAGAAAGTGTTTAAATGTATCAAGAGGAAAGGTGAGAAGCAATGTAAGTATTTTGTAAAGAATTTGAAGATAATAATGGTGAGTAATATAAGAATGAAGAATTTAAAAATTATCATGAGAATAATGGAATTAAAAATGATTTTATTTCACCATACACACCTCAAAAAAATGGGGTTTCTAAAAGAAAGAACAAAAGTCTGGTGGAAATGGGGTGAACTATGTTTCCTGAACATGGTCTCTCTCATTACTATTGTAGTTAATCCATGATTACTTTGGTGTATATTCAAAACTGAGGGTTCTAAATTCCTAGTTCAGATATGACTTCATATGAAATATTTTATGAAAAATCTCTATCTTTAAAACACTTAAGAGTTTTTGAGAGTCCATACATCACAAAGAAGAAAGGTGAAAACCCTCAAAAGTTAGAGTAAAGAGGTGAAGATGAAATTTTTCTTGGTTATGCTCCAAAACGAAGTGGATATATATATTTCAACAAAAAAGAAGAATAATTGTTAAATATAATTATGTAAAGGTTTATGAAAATGATAAGAAAGAAAATTTGATGTATGCTGATATGAAAGTTGAGCCAAATAAGGTAACAATTCTAATGATGCTGTCGATAGTGGGAATACTACTCAAGAAAGATAATCAGACTCAGATATTTCCAATGATGAGGAAGATACTCGAAAATGTCATCCTATACTGAGGAAACAAGTGTAAGCTCTAAACATAATTGGTTATCAACATCAGAAGATTCAAACAAGAAGAAAAAAAATGCTATTACACATACATTTTTGTATTGAAATGTGGAGATGAATGAATTAAAAGAAGATTTAATGTATCAAGAATGGGTTTAATCCATTAATGAAGAGTTTAATTATATTAAAAATAATAATACATGAGAACTCATACCCAAGATATACAATAAAAAAATTATTTTTATGAAGTGGGTTTTCCGGAATAAGCTAAATAAAGAAAGGGAAGTGATAAGAAACTGATAAATATTGGTTCTAATAGGGTATTCAAAAATTGAAGGTATTAATTTTGATGAAACATTTTTTCCAATAGTAAGGTTTAAAACAATCTGAATCTTTCTTATTATTTATACACAATGAGGTTACAATATTTTTCAAATGGATGTTAAATCCGCATTCTTGAATTGTGATTTTGAAGAGGAAGCTTTCATTGAAAAAACTTACAGCTTTTTTGGTGGAAAATATTAATGTTATTCGTATAGATTAAATAAGGATTTTTATGGGCTAAAAAAATCTCTTAGGGAATGGTATTCCAAATTGGATACTTGCTTAAGGAAGATGAGTTTTATGAAAGTAAGAGTTGATAGTAATATTTACATCAAGTAAAGTTAGTAGTTCTCTGTCCTCATAATTGTTTATGTTGATGAAATAATATTATCTAGAAATGATGAAAGATCTTGTGAAAGATCATTTTAAGAGATTAAGAAGTTTTTAGAAATGTAGATGATGAGAGAAATTAAATACTTTCTTGGGTTATAATTTTTTCAAAATAAGAAACACAATTTTCTTTTTCTAGAAAATCATACTAAGGAACATCTTAATTTGTTTGGAATGGAAAATTAGAAACTAGTTTCCACAATAATTTTAGTGGGAACCAAGTTTTCTAAATATGGAAAAAGAAATGAAGTTGATCAGAAAGAGTTTCATAAGCTGATTAGAAGTTTGTTATATCTGAATGTGTCAAGTCCCGAAATTGTTTACGATGTTACCTTATGCTCAAGATTTCATTGTACTCCTAAAGAATCATATTTAATTTCTGGAAAAATAAATCTAATATATATAAAAGGAACAAAAAATTTCAAAATCAGGTATGATAGCATGGAATGTATTTTATTGTTTTAGTATTTAGATCCTGATTGGGAAAGAAATTTTGATAATAAAAGATCTATATCTGGGGGAATTTTTTTCTGGGAGAAAGTATTGTTAGTTGGAATACAAAGAAATATAATTAAGTAACTCTTATACGACTAAAGCTATGTATGTTGATTCCACTCAAGTTGCAACCCAAATTACGTTAATGAAAACTCCGTTGGAAGGATTACTTGTTGATGTAAATTTACCCTTTCTCATGGAATGTGGTAGTCAAAGTGAAATAAATCTTATAATGAATTTGGTACAACATTATCATTTAAAACAGATTGATATAAAGTACGAATTCATCAAAGAGTAGGTGAAGAAGAATAAATTGAAGGTGGAGTATGTTCCTACATCGAAACAAGTTGCTGACATATTCACAAAACCATTTCCAGAGAAACCATTTTATAAATTAAGGTTGAACATGGGCATCCAACCTATTTCTCATAAAGGTTAAGGTATGTGTTTCTATCACCTCTCTCATATTACCTTTTGATAGTGTTGTAAAGGGAAATAATTGTTTCATAAAGGGTGAGTTGTGGGTAAGCTTTGAATCCATCATGTAAGGGTGTGAACTGTTCTAATAGTTTATTGGAGTGGGTGTAGGAGATTTTTTTGTATTCTTGTAATGTTGAAGAAGTATATAAAGCTGATAAATAATGTTGATGAAGAGTCTTGGAAGAAATATGATGATGTTTGGTAGAAGGCTGAGGAGGAAATTTGAAGAGGTTTCATAGTCTCTACATTTGGACAACGTGGTTTTGCTATCAATAATTCTGGTTTCTTACAATGAGTTATCTCACATAGGCTTAGAATTATTGATAAGTAATCCATATCATGAGGTTAAAAAGTTTACTGATTTATGAATCTTAGATGAAAACAAAATCCAAATGGGGATATTGTTGGGACCAAGTTGAATGGATAAATATTTGAAAGTAAGAAATGTTTGTTTTCAAGAGTGTTTTCATTTGTTATCAAAAAAGGATAAATCAATCCACTTTGTAAAATATCTTGAAAACTATGATGATTATTCAATGGTTTGTATTTCTCAAATATTGTAAGTAGTTTGGTGAACTTTTAATGCAATACATATTATAGAATGGGGGAGTAAATGTGTTGCGAATCATATTCGGGTTTGATTGGAAAGGAATATGTTACTAGAAGATAGAGAAGTTATAATACTTTCCTTATAAAATATGATTATGCTGAAGCTGATTGATCAAATGATATATATCACAAAATACGTTGTTTTTTATTAAATAAAAGACCACAGAATAGTTTGGTTGGTGTTTCCAAAGCATATTTTTATGTGGCACTGTTTTCCAATGTTTTCCAAATTCATGGGCATAAAAATCCAGAGTTTTATTTTTTAGAAAAGTAAGGATTTCAAAGAAGCATAGTTTAAAAATTGTGAAGGATAGTTTAGGGACCACATAGAAGGTATATGGAGCTGCGAAGGAAAATTGGAAAAGGTAGGATTCCACATAGCAGTGATATGCGGACTGCAAAGCGAAGTAAGAAAACCACATAGGGAAAATAGTTCATAGGAGGATTGTAGTTCAGGGGTGATTTTGTTTATAGGAAGGAATGTAATTCATGGCTGAGAGATGTTAATTTTTTTATAAAATAATCAGCCACCATAAAGAAACAAAGTTTGTACTCAGACTGCATAAGGAAAAATGATTCATGAGAAGAGCATAGTATATGGTAAATTCTATCTTGCATCAATGTTTTTAGGAAATCAGATTAGTGAAATTTGTAGAGTTAGTTTCCCATATAAATGTTCCTAATTCCATCATTATGTAAGAGTGATTTTTATTAGAAAACATCTTCACTCAGAGGAATACTTTGGTGAAGTCTAAAGAGTTTACGAAGGAGGATTCCATGAAGGAAAGAGTTCAAAGGGAAGAGTTTATGTAGGGGAGGAAGTAGTTAAAAGGGTATGATTTACACAAAAGAAGACTATCCAAAAAGAGAGTTTTAAGAAGTGGTTTATGGAGCTTGATAGCCCAAAAAAATATTATATGTGGTATTGGAGGATTGAAAAGGAGAGGTAGTCCGTAATGTAGGGGTGGTCTATGAATCATCAACAATATGCAGGGAATTTTCCATCCACAGAGTAGAGGCAGTCCGTGGAAGAAGAGGTGGTCCGCTGAGCACTCGCGTAGTGCAGTGAAACTCAGTTCATGGAGGATATAGGTATTCCACAGAGGAAGTAGTACAATTCACAGAGGACTTAAGGAAGTTCCTACCAGCTTCTTGGTTGGAAAGAGAATAATTGTTTTGAAAGATCAAACTCGTGAAAGCTGACCAAGAAGCACCATAATGTTGTATTGTATCATTTTCTATTAGAATTAGCAAACACACTATTATATTGTTTTCAAATTTATGTATGATTGTAAGGGAATAACCTACTCACTGTATTCCACATAAAAGTATTATTTTCTAGTGGATTTTGTGGTATTGGATCGTTCAAACCTTACTAAGGATGTAGCTACTCTTTTTGAGTGGTGAAACCTATAAATTCTTGTCTTCCTATGGATGTGTGTTTGACTTTTGTTCCACTGGGAAATAAATATTTAATAGGATAATAAATTTTTTTTAAAATTAAGGAAACATAATTAAAAAATATATCCCAAATTCACCCCTCCCCCTCTCAGTGATACTTGAGTCCTGACTGGGAAACTTCATTTTTTTATTTTACTCAAAAAAATAATGCAACATTGATTTAATCCGAATTATCCATTTCAGAGTGAATTTATAAAAGTTGAATACTGAATCAAATTTTTATTAATTCTCACAAGAAAGGCTGAAAGAGGCTTTTAGATAAATCCTTTGAAGTATCATCCCATGGATGCTAAAGGAAAAGTAAACCTACATCAAAAATAGATATATTCACACATAACAAACCATGAAATTATGAATTCATTTATTGGTCATCTCGAGGATACATATTTTCAAGTATATTGTGATTGGTAATAAATTTTAGGACAACACATGTATTAATCATTGTGATTAAGAATTTTTAATTTATGAAACAAAAAGGTTGTGCTAAAAATAAGTAGTGTGAAGAAAAAAGAACGTACCCCTACCATAAAGTAATGATGAGGTATTCTTACCTTGAAAAATTGGGTTGCATTTTAAATATATAGTAATTATTTTAGGTGATATTAAACAACAATACAATTATATTCCTTTGTTTATATGCTTATTGATTAATAAAAATACATATCCACTTATATCACAAGTCATGTTCTATGGAGGGTGTCTCATGTAAACAAATATGAGATACTAATAGATGAAAACACACAAAAATTATGGGAAACAAGTGTAAGTATGACATAAAAAAATTTGTTCTAATTTAAATTAGTATTACATAATAATGAATACTTATTTTCGTATATTTTCATCCATTTTGGACAAATGAATCATCATCATCTATACCCAATGAACGAATAATATCAGTGGCCTTGAAGTAGCCAGAAAAATATGGCCATGTAAAAGGTGTTGGTTTTGGGGTGTCACCATAAACATATTTTGATAAAATAAATTCATAGGGAGATAAAGATAATAAAATGGATGAGATGTAGGCATGATTAGTTAATTATAAGAAAAACTAAAATGGTGAACAGAACTGTTAGAAAAATTTATTTAAAGGAATCTATGAGAAGAAAATACATAACAAAACCACTATACAAATATCCCCACCCACCCCACTAGCTTTGAGGAAACCTATTCCCCTCAATTATATTCCTTAAAAGTCATAATTATTTTTTTCATTAATTTTTTCATGTAATGTGAATTAGAAAGATATTGATACATTTCCTACCATGATATTCTATAGGGTGAAAATGATAGTGATTTATATCTATCATCACCCACCTATCAAATTGTTACAATGTGCACAATGTACTATATCCAATGATACATTCTGTACAAAAAAACATCCAATAGGTCATATGAGAGTGGTGATTCATATAGCTCAAGATCCGAGTACTGAGCTACATATTCCCTTAGATGATCTTGTTGTACATATGGTCTTACATGCTATTGTAAATTTCATATAATTTCTATTTGATCCTGAAAAAATTAATGTTGAGAAGAATTTATTCTATTCCAACTATTTTTTTAAAAAAAACATTTAAAAATTAATAAAATAAGGCCTAAGCTGATGAATTTTTTATAAACAGTGAAAAAGAAGTGGGTGAAATAGATGTTCAAATCAAAAAATCTAAAAGACTAACCAATCAATGGAAAAAACATCATTAATTACCTTTACAAAACCAATTCAACTTATGCATTTTTGAATAATAAAAGTTCTTATAGTTATATCACTAAAAATTTGTGTCATAGACATAATTAATTTTGAATAATGAATGTATGAAAAGGACATTATTAGATATCATGGTCTTTATAATGATGATGAAATCATCACATATGAATTTATAGGAGTATCAATTTTAAATGAATAATGAGTTTTTTTTCATAAATTATTTTTCCAAAATTTGATCTTCTAGTTTAATTATAGTTACATACTATTCATATTTTTTCTCAATTATATAATAATACTATTTTAATGGAAAATATTTTTGAATTTTTTTTGGACTAATCATTCCTCAAACCTCTTCTACATAACAATTCTCATCAGAAGACTTGAAATATTCACTAATTGTATAAAAAATATAAAAAATGTTTGAAAAAAAAAATTAAATATGAAAAAATATTATTAATACCCATGATGTAATGATAAAACTATAAAATTTAACCATATCGAATATATTTTCATTCATTTAATTACCTATTCATTTTTATACATCATTGGTGACTCGTTAAAATTAATTCAAAAACTCCAATTATTTATTTTATGGATTCAATGCATGTATACCCAATAAACCAACCACACACGATGTTGGTATTCAATATATAATACAATAGATACAACATTTTACAAATAAACATCATGTAATACCTTTTATATAATGTTTTAATAATTTTTTATGATAGGGTGATGTTTAAATAGTTTTGAAATCACAGAATTGTAGAAAGTCCATGAGTATAAAAGACCACTGAATTTTATAGGTGGATAAGTATTAGGGAATATATAATAATATCTCACTGTCAAAATGTATAGAAAAACAAATTATTTATTTTTCTAAAATATTCCATAGTGCCTGAAACAAACTAAATAAAAAGCTAATAGTTATTACGTTTTCAAATTTATGAAAGATATTATATTCCATAAATAAACTAGAATCCCCAAATAGATATATCTAATAATAATTACATTTTCATTTAAAATGATTATGCAGCAAAGTGTGTGCTAGTGGAATCTGAAGTAGTGCCATCTATTGTTATATGTCTGGTGTTTATTTCATCTTCTATGGTGCTATCTATGTTTTATATAGGTGATAATTATTATTTTATATTTTTAATGTTTATTGAATTGTATGGTTTTCATTTAATGATTATGTTATTCTTGTTGGATCTTTCCCTCCTATTGGGAATGAGGTTCAAACAAGGTTTCAAGTGCCCCATCTGTCAAGTGGTGATAGGCGACTTTGAGGTGGTTTGGGAATTATTAGTGCTTTATATTGAAATCTTTGACTTGATTATCATCATGGATTGTATGATCATCATTAAGGCTTAGATATACTATTATCGATGTTAGGTAAGGTTATTATTTAATGATGGTGTCACTCGTTTTTTCTAGGGTGAGTGGGTATCTAGATTAGGAAGAGCGGGGCCTGTTGTTATATATACCAGTATAATATCTATAAAGTTTTAAGAAATTTTTCTCGATGATGTTGACCCTTTATTGGTTAGTCATAAACCTATTGATTTTTGTGAAAAAACATGAGGAATTTTTGGATATTTTTCTGGTTTACCACCACAAAGATAAGTTGAGTTTACTATTGAATTACACCCTAGAATGATGCCCATTTCTATGCAGTCCTATCAAATGGAAAATTATGAGTTGTTGGAACATAAGGCCCAGCATAAGGACATGTAGGTGAAAATATTTATTCATTATAGTATGTAATAGTGGGCTTTACCTATGCTCTTTTATAAGAAAACATACAGAAGTCTAAAATTTGAATCAGGTGACTGTTAAGAACAAATATCCTTTATCTAGAATTGATGATATCTTGGATTAGCTTAGAGGGGATAACTGGTTTTATAAGATTAAATAATGGTTTGGGTATCACTAGTTAAGAGTCTAATAAGAGTAAATACCCAAGGCATCATTTTAGAGTCAATATGGGAATTTCAAGTTTCTGATTATTCCATTCATACTCACTAACAATCCTTTAGTATTTATGGCTTCGATGAACTAGATATTTTATCAGTTCTTGAAAACTTTTTTTGTGGTTTTTTAGATTATATCTTGGTTTAATCCAAGTCAAAGGAGGAACATGTGGAACATTTGGATGTCTTTCTTCGAACATTGAAAGAAAATCATCTCTATGGTAAACCATATAAGTGTGATTTTTGGATCTAAGATGTTAAGTTTCTGGGGAATGTAATATCCAAGAGGGGTGTATCAATGAATCCTAAAAATGTAATGGTATATATGTCTAGGGAAAATCCAAAAAATGTGTTTGAGATCTTAGGATTCTTAGGGTTGTATTTTTATTACAAATTATTTATTCAGTACTTCTCCAGGTTTGCATCTTTGTTGAAAACATTGACTTATATGGGTTTAAAATTTTACTGGTATGATAAATTTTAGAGATATTTTGAGGATCTACAAGAGCGTTTGGATTTAATACTATTTTTTATTCTCCCATAACATGGTTTGGGTTATGTTGTTTTCTAGGATTCCTCAGGTACGTGTTTGGGATGTGTCTTGATGCAATAAAAATAGGTGGTGGAATATAGATCATGCTACTTACACCATAATTAGAAGAAATACCCAACCCATGATCTTGAGCTGGTAGTGCTTATGCATGTACTCAATACATGACTTGACTTCCCTTTTGGGTAACGATTTATAGTATATTCTAATCCCAAAATACTAAATTATGTTTTCACTCTGGGGGATATGAACATGCAATAGAGATAATGGGTTGAGTATATTTAAAATATTGTTTTTAATATTTTATATAATCTTAAGAAGGTACACGTGGTTGGCGATGTGATGAGAATAAGAATAAAAATCCACATAGTGAAGGAATCACCTGAAGAGTGGTCTCTAATGAGTTTGTCTATGGAGATGATCTTGGGAGTGAAGGAGATCGATGGTATGGTGTTCCCGAATTCAATAAAAGATGACTCATCTTTTGATGAGTGAGTTTGAATTTATAAAATGACATATACTGAGAGTCGTTGCTTTAGAGAAATCCTAAATAGTGGGTAGACCTTGGGTGAGTGGTTTCGATCTTCCAATAAAGATCTGTACATTTTTAGTAGGTTGTTTATTCCTTTTCCCTAGATATAGGAGTTGTTAGATAGTGGGGATCTTTTATGTTTGTCCATGAACCCTAGGGATACAAATAGGAAAAAAAAATTGAGACGTTGGTATTGGTGGTCAGGGATGAGATGAATAATTGTATATTTTATATCATAGTGTCTCACTTGCAAATATTTAAGGTGGAACACCAGAGACATAAAAGTTTGTTATATCGTTTACCAATTCCAATATGGAAGTGGGATGAAATTTCTATGAATTTCATCATTTTATTACCATGGAATCCTAGTGGGAAGGATGTGACTTTGGTGATTATCAACAGACTCACTAAATCAACACATTTCTTAACAATAAAGTAAATGAAGAAAGTAAAACATTTTGTGGAATTATATTTTTGAGAGATTTAAAGACTTAATGGGGTTCAAATTGTGGTTATATTTGATAGGTAATGAAGGTTTAAATCCATATTCTAGAAATGTTTGTAAGAGGAAATGGGTTCCAAGTTAAAATTGTGCACGACTTATCATCCACAGATGGAAGGATAGATAGAGAGGGATACCTAGGTTCTTGAGGATGTGATTCAGGACCGTGTCTTTAATTTTAGTGCATCCTGGGCTATGAATTTTCTTTTGATAATTTTTTTATATAAATAGTTATTAGGTATCGATTAGGATTGTTCACTTTGAGGATTTTTTTGGTCGACAATGTCAATTTCAGTTGTGCTGGGAAAAGTTGGGAGAGTAGTCCTTGGTTGGATCGAGTATAGTTAAGGAGACGACATAAATGGTGTATATGATCTAGATGAATTTGATTATGGAAAAGAGTCATCAAAAATCATATGCGTACCATCTACATCAGTTGATGGAGTTTTTGGGTGGGGGTGATCAATATTTTCTCAAAAGTTCACCTTGTTTGGGACATCATTAGTTGGGTAAGTAGGGTAAGTTGGAACCGTGGTTTGTGTGCCCCTTTAAGATCATTGAGTGATAGGGGAGGGTGGAAAATTGGCTGGAATTTCCGTCTAGTTTGGAATTTATCCATGATGGGTTTCATTTTTCCTATTTGAAAAGGTATATACCAGATCTTTCCCATTTGATTAGGTGGGAAGATGTATATCTTGAAACCGGTGCCACTTTTTTTTGAGCATCCTATTTAGATTATGGATCAATAGGATAAGGTATTGTTTGGTAAAATGATCCCCCTAGTCAAGGTACTATGGTAGTGTAGACATGATCACAAGGTGACATGGGATATGAAGTCATTGATGAGGCAACAATGGACTTACCTTTTTATGGATCTATGATCATGATCAATTTTTGGGGACAAAAATATTTTATTATGGGGAGATTTTAACTCCCCATTACCTTTCTATCAGGTATATTCTAATATTTTCCTTTGATATCCCTTTTTTTTGGGAATGTTTTTTTGAAAATGAAATTGGTAGGTTACCTATAATGGAGAAGTTTGGAATTTGTTGGAATTTTCTTAAAAAAGTCTGGACTTTCTACTTCTCTCTAAGCATTTTCACTCAGTGTAAATGCAATACAAATTTTGTAATAGTTTATGGGTAGAATTTATGGACTAAATACACATCATGAACTGGTTACACACCGTATAAAAGGCACACAATGTGTAAGGGATAAAATCCAATTTTTAATGAAAAAGGTGTTGGGGTTTTCGGTGTATACAGAACACAAGTATTACATGATGTATAAGTGGGTTACACACCATGTAAATATCATAGTGCTGGTTTTTAGAGTGTCATTCGAGTGATATGTTTCATTTAGTATATATGAAACCTTCCGCTCTCAACCTAGAGATATCCATGGGTTATTTTGGGTGATTCCTTCCTGTCTGGATCACTTTGTTCATTAATTGATCATCGTTGTGGTTGGATTGCTTCTCTCAGGTTAAGAATTCCTTTTAGATACTTACTCATTTATAGTTTCAATACTGATTGTGGTAGATATTTATTATCAGATCATGATTCATATAAATAATTTTAAGTCACATGTTATTCCTTATCTTTTAAAGGTGGATCTTTTAGTTTCCAATCCCCATTGTCAAAGGAAGTTAGGTTTTATAAATCCTTGAGTTAGGTTCACATATTCAAACATATACTTTTTTGAATTTTCTATTTGTATTATCGATTCATTAAGATTTGAAATTAAGTTTCATGTGTTGAAATAGAAAAGGTCATGGGTTTGTGCTTTAAAGGGGTTTTCTTTGAAGATGGAATTTGGATTGAATTGGAAAAGAATGGATTTTCATACCCTGAAGTGGATTGGATTTTACATTAAATGGTTTTTATAAAAAATTTGAGAACGGGTTTTAAAATAGAAATTGAAAAATATTTCATAGTGGGAATCTTGGTTGCATCCAGAAAGAGACACAAGAAATCATAGTGTGTGAGACACCACTTGGAGGTAACCTATTTCATATCGACGGACTATGGTAGGAATCGATATTAGTTGGATCCAACATTATTAACTTTCATTCTCATGAGTTTCTAGTACATATTGTTTGATAGTATATAGTCCAAATGGCTAGTTCATTGATTTTTCGTGTTATGTTTTTCATGATATATTATTTCACGGATGTTGTATCACATGTATGATTATATTTCTGTATGTTTACATAATTTGATTTATGAATGGCATGTTTCTGGTTGTTTATTTAAGGATAGATTATTTCATGGATGTTAGATCACAAGTATATTTATGTTTTTCTATGTTTACCTTATTTTTTTTATTAAAATGATTCTGGAGTTAGAAAATATGATATGCAATTTTTGGAAAACCATAGGATTTTTTTTATAAATGTTTTCAAATTATTTTATTTATAATTTTTTTTGAAAACTATATTTTTAATGATAGAAATTATTCATTATTGATATTATAGATTGTATAGATATCTTGGGGGTTTCCTACTCTGATATGTTTCTCACACCCTACTACTACCTTTTGAGCGACTGTAGACCCAGTTTTTCAGGACACCAATAAAGGGAAGGGAATTTTTGTAACATGTGGTATTCTCTTTATGTTGTCATTTCGGTTTGGGATGTTTTTGAGGTGAAATTTAGTCACATAGAGACTATTCTATCTTAAATTTTCATACTTCCGGGTTTATCATATTTGGATTAATTATATCTCCTTTTGTTTCTTATTTTCACTCTAGTTTTATGTCTTTTTTTCTTATATTCAAGACACGTTTTTTTATATTTGTTATACCTCAACCAGTAATGAGATTACTTGGGTGACTGATCTGGTTTACTTCGGTTGACCTGTTACAATTACAGATCGTTTCTTAGTTTTTGAAAACAACAATAGATAGTTTAATATATTTTGGCTATGTGATGTGTGTTTTAGAGTAAAATGACACTTTTAATGTGGAAACACACAATTTGGGTCATATCGAACACATCATGTGTCATATTTATTGACAATTGATTTATACACATCAAAAATGAATTATGGATCAACGTTCTAATTTTTCAAGATAAATTGAGTTTATTTACTTAATTTTGACAATGGGAAGAACATTTTACACTATAAAATTACACTTATATTGAAAACACATAATTTGAGTCATACAAACCACCTCATGTGTCTGATTAATGTGTGGTCAATTATTACATGTCAAAAATTAATTTTGGTTTATTTTCTTAACATTTGAAATTAATCCTTGAAATATTACTTAGTTTTGGCTATGTGAAAAACATTTTTCACTAAAATGACACTTTTATATTGAGAACATTAACATGGATTCATACTAGACAAATCATGTGTATGATTTTTGTGAATCCAATTCATTCTTTCCAAAATTGAATTATATATTATTTTAATATAGTTTTAATGAAATTTGATATCATTTACATAGTTCGGGCTATGTGAGATGTGTTTTACACTAAAATAAGACTTTTATATTGAAATCGCACACTTAGAGTAATTTCTTCCACATCATATATAATATTGACATGCAGATGATTGATATACATCAAAAACTAATTATGGATAATTTTTATGTATTTTGAAATAAATTTGATCTTGTTAACTTAATTTTGTCTATGTGACATTTTTTACACTAAAATGAAATTTTTATATTGAAATCAAGAATATGGAGTAATACTGGACACATCATGTTTCATATTGATGTGCTGTCTATCCCTACATGCCAAAAATGAATTATTATTCATTGCATTAAAGTTTCAAGATAATAAAATTTAGATTACCAAGTTTTTGTTTTGTGACGTGCATTTTAAAATGAAATTACACTTTTATATTGAAAACAATCACTTTGAGGCATACCGGCCACATCATGTGTCAGATTAATGTACAATCAGTTCCTACACATCAAAAATTAATTATGAATTTTTTCCTAAAATATAAATAAAAATAGAGAATGTTTACTCAGATTGGTCTATGTAATGTGTGTTTGACACAAAAACAACACATTTATGTTAAAAACCTGATCTTTGATTCATACTGACCACATCTTCTGTCAGATCGATGGGTATCTAATTCCAAAACATCAGAAATTAATCATGGATCTATTTCATAATGTTTCAAGATAATTTGAGCTACATTAATTAGTGTTGAATATGTGAAACACACTTTATACTTAAATAAAACTATTGTATTGAAAACATGTACTTGGAATCCTAATGGCCACATCATGTGTCAAATTATTATGCAGTCAATTCCTAAATGTTAGATAAGAATTATGGATCATTGTACTAATGTTTTAAATTAATTTTATCTTGTTTACTAAATTTTGGATTTTTAGATAAATATGACACTTTTAATGTGAAAACACAAACATTGAGATATATCAACATCATCTTATGTTAGAATGATGTATGGTTCATTATTACACATCGCAAATAAATTATGGACTATTTTAAAAATGTTTCAAAAAAATAAGTGACCATTGAGTCATTTTTTCTATTTAATGCATGTTTTATTGTAAAATAGCACTTTTAATGTGAAAACCAACACATGGAGTCATACCGGCCAAATTATCATATTAACGTGAAACAAATTCCTATACTTAGAAAATTAATTATGGATCATAGTCATAAATTTCAAAAACAACATGAGCTCATTTTATTGGTTTTGAATTTATAATGCACATTTTTAATTAAAATGACGCTTTTAATTTGAAAACATGCACTTTGAGTCATACACGACACATCATGAATAGAATTGATGAAAAATTATATATGGATATTTGAAATAATGTATCAAGACAATATAAGATCATTTTATTAGATTTAGATATTTGACCCTTTTTAACATTAAACGAGTCTTTTAATGTGAAAACATGAACTTTAATTAATATCAGCCATATGATGTCTCATATTGATGCATAATCAATTCTTATATGCCAAAAATGAATTATAGATCATTTTACTAAAATTTGAAACCAATAAGTTTTTGTTTAATCGTTTTTGACATTGTGACACATGGTTTAAAGTAAAATGACACTTTTAATGTAAGAAAAAACACTTTGAGAATTGGTGTGAGATATGGGTTAGGAATATGTGTTTGTATTTATAGTATCTTCCATTACCATTTATTTGGTTGAATCATACATGAAGATAATGAAATTCATCTTAATTGTTCATCATAGAGGTGGGAGTTAATATAAAAGGGGCTAAATAATTTTTATAAACTCATCAAAAGAAATAAAGAAACAAAATGAAAATGATGAGTCTAGGATCATGGAAGTACCTTCCCTAGTTGTTTTTAGTATGTCTTGAGATTTTTTATTAGAAGGATCATTTTCCCATTTATTTCTTACATTTATCTTATCTGAAACGTTGAATTCCAATCTCTCATGAGCACAAGAAGCTCCATACATGTCACTAGCTATTCCAAAATCCATAGAGCCTAACCCTTCGTGATACTTATCGTTGAGAAATAGTTAAAATATTTATTTATTTCCAGGTTCTTCTCTATAGTGTTTTAATGTTTCCTACAACTCATCCTAACCCCTAAATGAATGAAATTAGTGTATAAACGAATTTTTTAGGAAACATCATATATAATATTTATGATACTAATGATTCACATCCTAAAAGTATCTCTAGGGTAATAGTATGAAATTTATCATAGAGATAGTAGGTAACCAAATTAAATTTATATTGGTAAACATTCTGACACCATGCGGTATTCCCACTCATCTATAAACAAATTTACGTCTTGTTATGAGTACATAGACAATTGGCAGTCCTGTTAGTAATGAGAAAATATAGAAATAAAAATGACTAAAAAATATTTTAAGTGAAATTGTTATAAGATTTATAAATTAAATATTTTTTTATTCTAATTTGTTGATAGTATATAATATCCTTCATAAATTTTCAAACATAAAAACCACAATCATTGTCATTTTTTTTTCAAACACCACAAAAACATTGAAATAATAAATAAATTGTTTAGATATATTTTTTGAGAGTTAAATATTATTATATATACATTAATCGCATTCCATTTAAATAAATCCATAAGTTTTTTTGTTTTAAATCATTGAACAAATTCCATGATTTGGCCAATATTTAAAGATCACCCTATCATAAAAAAATATCGTTAAAACAAAAACTAAAAAATATAATTCGATGTTTATCTATAAAATATTGATTGATGAACATTAAAAATTCATAATTGAAGTATTGTGTGGTTAGTTTGATGAAAAGTGATGCTTTGGATAAAAAACTATACATTTTAGGTATCCAAATTGATTATGATGAGCATCTAGTGATTCCAAAAAAATAAATAATTAGTGAAAAAGAAAAATATATTTTATATAAATAGATTGTAGTGTTTTACTCATTTATTGAAGGAATAAAGAGGATTCCATCATCTATTATTTTATTTTCAAATGGTTAACATAAGTCAAGATTTTTATTTTTAATTTGATCCAATTCCAATGAATTTTTTCTCATTGAAATAATAGAGGGTTTAATGAGTCCAAATCTTGATTTTCTGTTTTCCCCCTTAAATAGTTGCAATACATACATGTGTAGAATGTTTTATTAGTTAATAAAAATAATTATCACAGTATATTATTTTTTGGGAAAAATTGATGAAAATCTATCTCATGTATGTATTCAGAACTGATTATTCAATGTATGAAATATTTCCATATATTAATGTTATAGTATGTTATTTTCTTTAAAGTAATTCAATAGCTTGCACTACACACAACACCGAGTTCGAGCGCACCACCAAACTAGCCGTTCAAAAGCGGTTATAAATAGTATTAACTTAATTTTTAATTTTATATACTCTATATAAATTTAGAATCCATATTATTTGTTTCTTAGACATAATATAAGAACAAATTCATTTTTTCAGAAAAAAGAAGTATTTTTCAAAAAATGGGATTTAAACACCTTTTAATGGAAAACCCTTTTTAAAACCAATATTTGAGGATTTTATATATTAAATTTAATGATATTAAATTATTTTTTAGAATATGAAAAAAAAAATTAATTTTGGATAAATTTTTGGTACTTTTTTGAAAACATTCATATTTGGATGAATACTGAAAAATACGAAATTTTAATTGAAAACAAATTTTTTAATAAAAATAATTTATATTGATAAATTATGTATTTGAGTGATTTGGAAGCATAATTAGATTATATTTTTATAATTTTATACAATTTATGTCATTATAAGTAATTTCTCATTTAAATTTGACATAAAGACACGTCAATCTTTTGATAGTTTTTACTTTTTAAAAACCCACTTTTCATTTTTAACAACGAGAATTAATTTTAAATATATTAATGAAAATTATATATTTTGAATTTGGTAAAATATAATTCATTTTTTAATTTGGAATATCGAAATTATCATAGGGTAAATTTTAGGTATTTTTTTGAAAACATTCAATTTTTGATGAATAGTGAAAACACTGCATTATAGTTTGAAACCGACTTTTTATTGAAATAATTATTTATTTTATTTAAATTTATTTTAAGTTAAAATATATTTACAATATCTATATAAGTTCAATTTAATTCATTTGAGTCATTTTATAATAAAATTAGATGTATAAAATTTTATTGAATCTTTTACCGTCTTTTACCCACCTCCAAAGAGCATTTTCAAATTTTCATAAAAATTAATTTTACCGCTTATGTATGTAGAATTTAAAAAATCCAAGAGACATGGTTAATATTAGTAAGTAAAATGTGGTTCTATAATATGAAAATATTTTTTGGTGAATAGTAACTTTTGACTTTTATTTGTCACAGTTAAAAATAAATAGGGTAATTAAGGGTAAAAATGATATCATAATTACCATAAAACATGTTCTAATTCTATTGGATTAGTATGATTCGACCAAAAAAATACTTAGGAATAAAATATGAACCTTTTTGGTCCACTTCGATTAGATTTGGACATTTATTATTATTTTATTTAAAGAAGAGTTAAAAGAGTAAAATTCAAAGCTCAATAAATAAAACATTTTTAATATAGGGTTACACCCAATATAAATTAGAATATAAATATTAATTAGAAATTTAAAAATATTTCATACATAATGGTATTTTATATATAAATTTTAGACATTAAATAATTTAATTTATTTATGACACAATGATGATGCAATAATTACCTTATTAATGAAATATTAAAATAATTGAAATTATAAATACCCAAATAAATGTAAATTGAGACTTATGATGAATTACACTAATTTTATAGGTTAATATGACATGTTAAAGTTAGTTTAATAAATATTATTCGAAGTGATAAAGTTTTTATGTCTTTCTAAAAAATCAAATACTGAATAGTGTCAAAATTGACATAATTGATTTTATTAAAATAGATATTATATTATTAATTGATATAATATTCCATAAAATCTAAGGTTCGGAAAAAATACTTAGAATAAGGTTATATGTATTAATAATTAACCACATGGGGTTCTATTGGCTTGTTATAGTAAGTTTATTAACCATATAACATATAAATACAAAGAGACATGGTAAATGTCAAACTATTTAACTAAGAGTTAAATCTAAAAGAAAAGGTTAATATGATGACCTAAACCTATATAAAACCTATTAGTTGATAGGTTTTCAACCCATACCCCCTCATACTTTAAATAATATATTTTTGAGCCATTATAAAGTGAAAATTATTTTATTATAAAATAGTATTTCAAGCTTTTCCTAAAGTGAACCTCACCTCTCTTATAAAAGGGAACTTCAACTTCTCTTAATTTCACACCTCCAAATCCTTTTTGCTCAGATAAACCCTACCCAAATATCCTCTAAAATTTCCTACCTTAATCCTAGAGGCCTTTCTTTTGTCAAAAAGCCAATGTAAGGGGCTATTTTGATCAAATCAAAAGTAAGAACTCGAAGAAGAGGTAAATATTTCATCACCTCTTTTAAGTTCTTTTCTTCTTACACTTCATATTTCTTTGTTGTTTCCATTATAAAATAATAAATCCAGTGTATTATATATATAATATGATGTTATTATAAAAATGGTATAACCATATTCATTATTATATCCATCCTATAAATGACAAAGTCACCATACAAGTGTACGTACAGATTAACGTCTCCACGTCGTGGTGTAGTTTGTTATTCAAACACTTCATTATTTTGATGAGTATAATAATGAGTATAAATAATGTAAATAATAAATATAACAAGTTAATGATTCTTTAAATATGATATACCATCCAATTATATAATATTTCTTCATCAATAAAATGATATTGTCACTCGTTCATACATATAGATTATAGTCTCCATGAATGCGATGAGATTCATTCCCCATTGAAATCATTAAAGAATAATTTTAATTTTATGATTAAAAATAATTTTTAAGAACACAAAATAATTCTGTATATGAATAAAATAAAACCTATCCTTAACAAATATGGATTACTTAACCGAGCATATAAAGGAAAACAGAGAAGTTAACACCTGAAACGATGATACTACTAAAATATTACCAACAAAGAAATATTATAGGATCATATATGGTATCATATTTATGAATATAGTTCTTTTATAATTTAATATAAATGGTTTAACTATTATACAGGATTTTAACGTACCCTCTACAAGGAAAATTATAAGGTAAGGGGGTTTCATCCCACTTTTATTCCAGTGAGATTCATACTATATTTGCCACTATTAACATTTGTGTGGTGTATTTACTTACCATGATTGTTTTTTTGCGTAATATACTTTAATTTAAAGGTATTTACATCATCATTAAATGATCCTTCTTTCATGGGGTGAATGTTTCGTAAGTTACCAAATCGGTAAATAAATTTCAAATTTCAGTTTCCACCCATTTGGTTTTACGCAAACTTCATTGATTACATTAATCCAACATTATGGATGAAATAACTATTTATTTACTTATGTAGTAATTTACACTCCCCTTTGTGTCGATATACTTTTGATACACATAATAACTCCATTGATAAATTCTCAAGTCATCGATATAAACTTGATAAGAGTAATTTTAACTAAATTTCTATTCATTGAGTTAAAAATCCAAGTCCTTGGTGTTGTTTTTACAAGAATATGTGTGAGTGTCCTCTGATTTATTTACAATGAATATACCATCATATTGAGTGTATTTATATTTTTCACACATAATTATGTCATCTATATATCCTTAAACTAAGGATATAGTCTTTATAATGGATTTCATCTCAACTTACATTCCATTGAGTCTTCTTTGTTGTTATGCGCCAATTCACTTTTTTTGGTGTATATACTGTATTTTGACATAGTATATAATGAATCCCTTTATTATCATGATATTATAAATTTTTCACTACCTAAATTATTTGTATTCAAGCATCTCTCATTTGGTTAAGAACTCTAACTAAAATATCATTTTAAATTTTCAAAAAATTTATTCTTCTAAATATTTCTCATTAATATCCCTATTTTAAAAATGGTTTTAAGGGTTTATTTATATGGACATGAATTTTTTAAAATGTTAATTCATTTCAAATGTTTCAAAGTTGTATGGTACACTTTTACTCAAAAATATATTTTAAACAACTTCATGATAAATAGTGAGACTTTTAAATATTTTCAAAAAATAGGGGGATAAGTCTCTCAAATAGTTTAGATGATTGTTTTAATCTGTATTAATATCATTCATTATTCTTGATTGAGGTTGATTTATTATTATAAAATCATCTATATTGTATTGAATTATTTTTTTTTGACTGTGGATGTGCTATTTTTATTCCATTCATGGTTTGTGGTTAAAATATTGACATTTCATATGCTAGTTTTAACACAAATGTTTAGATTACATTTCAACCTTTCAAATGAGGAATGCATTGGACTTAGTAAGTTATGGTTGGAACCCAAAATAGATCCTTAATACATCGTTAGGTCTCATTAGAGAAACTAGTGTCTTGGAACAAGGCTTTGACAAATATTATTTTTAGTCATGGTACAAGGCCTTGACTATGTGGTTATGAAGTCTGGAATTATGCATTCCATCATTATGAAATTGGATATTTATATTACATGTGATTATTATATTAGTATAATATCAATGTGAATAAGTAAATGGAATTATTTGATTTATCATTGCAATATTATTATGAAGTTTATGTTTGAAAGGCTTATGTTCTAGTCTTATACATTGCCTTAAATGTTTGTTCTTATTTATGATAGTTTCTACTATATTGTTATCCTTACTGAGCTTCTATGCTCACCCCTTTCTTATGTTTTATTTTTCCTAGGATACAAATATGTATATTGTGATTAACCTATAAGAATAGGCTAAGGGATATAAGAGTATTGAAATGGGACACTATGTTGTGTTTTTTATTTCATGATGTAATGTAAAAATCATGTATGTATCTAATAATTCTAAGGATACTAAACTGATCAGTATTTCAGGACATGATTCCTTGTATCATGACAATGTTATGTATTAATACACCGACTCAAGTTTCCTGGGGTCAGGGCATTACAGTTGGTATCAGAGGAAGTTTAGTACAAACCATGGAAGCTATATTTATAAAAACTCTGATTAGAAAACACTATCCAAAGATAGAAATTGTGGAATAATATAGAATAACATCCAAAAATATTGGTAATGTAAATATTATGTAGTTTTTCCAAGAAATACATCCCTGTCTGGATACGAGAAGGTAGAGGTGGCTCTGTAACATATGTAACTAGGAGTGAAAACTCTAACAAGGAGTTTCAGGCTTGACTTGGGGTATCTTGGTAAACAACAACAGGTCTTTCCATACTTTTGGTTATGACACTCCCCGGAGATATGCCTAGGATAATTTACATTTTCATTACAAATATATTTGAAGGATTTTAACATAATATGAGAATAAATAAACTTGGTTAATCCTAATGTGTTTTATATTTAAAATAATGTGTTATGATATTCTCTAAATGATTTTATGAACCACACTATGATTTCTTGTGTTATTAAATGGATGGATTCCAAGGAAGTCATAGTAACATTGAACATGATGTAAAAGGTGGGAATGGTGGTAGAAATGATCAAAAAATTGGAATGTTGACAGAAGTAAAAGATATCGTGTTGATTCCAAATCAGTTTTCAAAAAATATGATCAACTACCTATATATTAACCAACTTCTGGACTCAACAAAGAAGAGAAAGGTGGTGAATGATAAGAGCTCCAACAGTGGTGACCATGGAGAAAAGAAAGATCAATTTCCATCATGTAGGAAATGTGAAAGAAGACACCTAGGGAAGTGTCTCAATGGAACAATGAAATTCTTTATGTGTGGGAAAGAAGGACAGAAAGTAAATAATTTCCAAGGAAAAATGAAGAGTACTATGGAAGAAAACTAAAATGATCCCAAAAATCCTTTTACAGTCATTTTCAGTAAATATATGGGACCTGAGCATTACCTGATTTAATTCCCTATTCTATAGGATATCCTCTTGGTCATGGAAGAACCTATGCGGAAATAAATGGATGGTGAAATGTTTAAAAGTATTAGTGCTCTTTGTTGATGGGATTACATTAGAATAATTTTCTATTGTATGTGTAGCCCTGCAGTTTGTTATGAAAAGATGCTATTTTTGGAAGAATTGTCTTTTCTATTATCGATATAGTTAGAAATGACCATTTGGGTTTATATGATCCTTGAATTTGAGGTAATTACAAGTTATTAAATTTTGGGTTGAAAATGCAAGGTATGAGATAACATTTGTGGTGAAATTAGGTTATAGTTATTTTGAGGAATTTATCTTATTTTGGGAGTGTTATAAAATTTATTTTTTGAAAAAGGAAAACACAGAGACCGTGTGAATACCCGTCACATCAGAAAAAGATGTGAGAATTGAACCGAAAACAATAATGTGATTGGGATTCATCACTTACCACTGGACTACGTAAAGTCCTTGAATATTGTGACTAATTTTTTTAGTTAAATGATTTTATTGAACAATAATAGGTTGATTTAGGATATTATGTCTTATCAAATGGATATCCTTACTATAGGAAAATGATTTAGTAATTAAGTGATAAATGTTATTTTGGAAGACGTTCACTCTGTTGGGAATACTATATACCTAAGGAAAATAAAATACTATGGGATTTCATTTGGGGAGTAATGGTGGATTTTTATCTATATTTTTATTGTGGATTTATAGCGATTTGGGTTATTTATGGAAATTATTAACCTATCATAGATAATATGTGATTATTTTAATTACTTTTAAGTATGTGACTTTAATAGTAGTCATTGTTATTTAGAAATACAATTTAAAATAGAAGACTGCGTAATCAAATTCTTCTATGTGCTGGGTTTCAATATTAATTTGGATTATATTGAAGGATTTTAAGGAAAATTGTTTATTGAATGGTATTTCTTAATCTTAGGGTATTGTTGGTTCTATTTTAGACATTAAGATTAGTATTTATTTCTCTAAAGGATAATATGTTTTGGGGATCATCTAATCTTGTACTAACCAATTTGGTTTTTTTTGATCTCTAAAGATAATGTAAATATATATAGTTTATCATTTGTGGATTATGTGATTCTCTAGATGTTTATTCTAGCGCTTCAGGCATGACCTAGTCTTCTTGAATACTCATTGATGGAAAAAAAGAAAGATGAGTTAGTGGTAGAAATTTATTAAAGGATAAAACTCAATTTAAAATGTAAGTATATCTCTTTATGTTCTTAGTCAATGTCATAAATAATTTCCTCTACTTTATGAAATGGAACTTAAAAAATGTTATCAGTTTACTTTTCCTACTAGGAAACTAATGACCATTTATCCCATCACAAGTTTGTGGTTTTCTTGTTGTTAACTTTCTCCTGATAATGTTTTATACAACTCTCCACCAGAGCATTAAATTTAGTTTATCTTCCATATCCATGTTAACTTACATGGAATCCTAGTATGGGTTAACTCAGGTGACCTTTGTACTTCTCTTTCTTTCATTTAAAGAGATAGTTTTATTGACTCTTTTTACAATGTGGGACATTCAATGAAGTTCCCAAGCCCAATTTAAAAATTTTGAGGAAGCAATTTCCAAAAGGGGGGAAGAATGTAACTCCCCAAGATTCCATAGTAACTTATTTTCATTTAAGTAACTCAATAGCTTGTGCTACATGCAACACTGAGTTCGAGCACACCACGAATTACTAAACTAGCCGTTAAAAAGCAGTTATGAATATTATTAATTGAATTTTGAATTTTATATGCTCCATATAATTTTAGAATCCATATTATGTGTTTCTTAGACATAATATAATAACAAATTCATTTTTTCAGATAAAGGATTTATTTTTTTAAAAATGAAATTTTACCACCTTTTAATGGGAAAACATTTTTAAAACCAATATTTTACACTTTTATATATTTATTTTAATGAAATTAAATTCTTCATTTAGAATAGAGACATAAAAATTTATTTTTGATAAATATTTGGTACTTTTCTGATAACTTTCATATTTTGAGGAATACTGAAAAATAATAAATTTTAATTGAAAACAACTTTTTTAATAGAAATAATTTATAGTGTTATATTATGTATTTAAAAGTGTTGTAAGTATAATTAGATTATATTTTTATCATTTAATACAATGTAGTTTCTTATAATTAATTTTACATTTAAATTTAACATAAACACATGTCAATATTTTTATAGTTTTTACTTTTTAAAAACCCTCTTTTTGGTTTTGACAACTGTAATTAATTTTAAATTAATTAATAAAACTTAAATGTTTTTAATTTGTAAAAATAGAATTCATTTTTTAATTTATAATATCAAAATTATCTTAGGGTAAATTTTTGGTATTTTTCTGAAAACATTCAATATTTGATGAATAGTGAAATACATTGCGTTATAGTTTAAAACCGACATTTTATTTACATAATTATTTATTTTATTTAAATTTATTTATGTAAAAATAGATATATAATACCTATATATGTTAAATGTAATTAATTGGATCCATTTTATAATAAAATTAGATATATAAAATTTTATTGAACTTTTTACCATCTTTTACCCACATCCTAGGAGAATTTGCAAATTTGTATAAAACTTAATTTTAAAGCTTATGTGAGTTTAATTTCAAAAATACAAGATAAATAGTTAATATAATTAAGTAAAATGTGTTTCAACAAGATGATAATAATTTTTGGTGAATAGTAACTTTTGACTTCTATTACCACGATTAAAAGTAAATAGGGTAATTAAGGGTAAAAATGATATTATAATTACCATAAAACATCTCCTAATTCTATTTAATAAGCATAAATCGACCAAAAACAACCTTATTAATAAAATATGATCCTTTTTGGTCCACTTGGATTAGATTAGGACTTTTATTACTAATTTATTTAAATAAGAGTTAAAAGATCTAAATTCAAAGTTCAATAACTAAACCATTTTTAATACAGGGTTACACAAAATATAAATTTGACTATAAATATTCATTAGAGAAATAAAAATATTTCTTACAAAATGTTTTTTATTTATAATTTTTATACATTAAATAATTTAATTTATTTATGACACAATGATGATGGAGTAATTAACTTATAAATGAAATATTAAAATAATTGATATTATAAATATCCAAATAAATGTAAATTCAGACTTATGATGAATTAAAATAATTTTATAGGTTAGTATGACAGGTTACGGTTATTTTAATAAATTTTCTTCAATGTGATAATGTTTTTATGGATTTAAAAAAAAATCAAATACTAAATAGAGTCAAAATTGACATAATTGTGTTTTTAAAACCAATATTATATCATTAATTGTTATAACATTCCTATAAATATAATCTTAGTCAAAAGGTCTTATATAAGGTCATATATATTAATAATGAACCACATGTGGTTCTCTTGTCTTGTTATAGTAAGTTTATTAACCATATAATATAAAAATACAAAGAGACATGGTAAATGAAAAACTATTTAACTAAGAGTTAAATCTAAAATATAAAGTAAATATGATGAACTAAACCTATATAAAACCTATTGGTTTAGAGGTTTTAGACCCTTCTAGACCATAGTCTTTAAATAATTAATTTTGGAGACATTAGAAACTGAAAATTATGTTATTACAAAATAATATTTCATGATTTTCGTAAAGTGACCCTCACCACTCTTATAAAAGGGAACTTCCCCTTCTCTTAATTTCACAAATCCAAAGCCTTTTTGATCGGCCAACCCCTACATATATATCCTCCCAAATTTCCTCCATTCATCATAGAGGCCTTCCTTGGTTCATAACTCCAATCTAAGTATCCCTTTTGATCAAATCAAAAGGAAAAACTCAAAGAGGAGGTAGATATTTCATCACCTCTTTCAAGTTCTTTTCTTCTTCCACTTCCTCTTTATTTGTTGTTTCCATTATAAAATAATAAATACAGTATCTAATATATATTTTTATGTTATTATTAAAATGGTACAACCATATTCATTATTCTATCCATCCCATAAATGACAAAGTCACCATACGTGCGTATGTACGGATTACCGTCTCCATGTCATGGTTTAGTTTTTTATATAAACACTTCGTTATTTGGATGGGTATAATAATGATTATAAATGATGTAAATAATAAATATAACATGTTAATCATTCTTTATATATGATATACCATCCAATTTTATACTATTTTTCCATCAATATAATGATATTGTTGCTCGTGCATATGTACAGATTACAATCTTCACGAACACGATGAGATTCAATCCCCATTGTAATCATTCAAGAATAATTTTCATTTTATGATTAAAAATAATGTTTAATAAATTAATTTCATTCTGCATATGAATAAAATTAATCCTATACATAAAAAACATAGCTTACATAACTGAGTATATAAAGTAAAACAGATCAGTTAACACCCGAAACAATGATACTACTAAAATATTATTTACAAAGCAATATTAGAGGATAATATATGATATCATATTTATGTATATAGTACTTGTATAATTTAATAACAATTATTTAACTATTATACAGGAGTTTAACTTACCCTCAACCAAGGAAAAGTACAAGGTAAGGGGTTTTCATCTCACTTTTATTCCCATGAGATTCATGCTATATTTGCCACTATTAATTTTTGTGTCATGAATGTACTTCACATTATTGTATTGTTTTCATAATATAATTTAATTTATGGGTATTTACATCATCATTGTATGATCCTTATTTCATTGGTTGTATGTTTCGTACGTTACCAAATCGGTAAGAAAATTTCAAATTTCAATTTCCACCCATTCAGTTTTACGCAAACTTCATTGATTACATTACTCCAAGATTATGGGTGAAATAACTATTTATTTAATTATGTAGTAATTTCTCCTCTCTTTTGTGTGGATATAATTTTGATACACATAATATTTCCATTGATAAATTCCCAATTCATCGATATAAACTTGATAATAGTAATTTTAACTCAATTTCTATTCATTGAGTTAAACATCCAAGTCATTGGTGTTGTTTTTACAAGAATATGTATGACTATAATCTGATTGATTTAAACTGAATATCCAATAATATTGATTTTATTTATATTTTTCACACATAATTATGTCATTGATTTATATTTAACCTAAGGATATGGTCTTTATAAGGGATTTCATCTCCACATATATTCTATTGAGTCTTCTTTGTTGTTATGCCCCAATTCACTTTTGTTCAGTGTATATACTATACTTTGACAAAGTATATCATGAATACCTTAATTATCATGATGTTATAAAGCTTTTATTACCTCAATTATTTGTATTCATGCATCTATCATTTTGTTACGAACTCTAACTAAAATATCATTTTAAATGTTTTAAAATTTTATTCTTCTAAATCTTTCTCATTAATGTCCATGTTTTAAAAATGGTTTTAAATATTTATTTATATGGAAATGAATGTTTTAAAATGATAATTCCTTTCAAATTTTTCAAAGTGGTATGGTAAACTTTGAATCAAAAATTTATTTTAAACAGCTTCTTGATAAATAGCGAGACATTTAAATGATTTCAAGAAAAAGGGGGATATTTCTCTCAAATAGTTTTAATTATTATTTTAATCTATGTCAATACCCTTAATTATTCTCAATTGAGGTTGATTTATTATAATAAAATAATCCATATTTTATTAAATGAGTTATGTTTGACTATGGATGTGCTATTCTTATGGCATTCATGTTTTGTGGTTAAAATATTGAATTTTTTTATGATAGTTTTCATATGAATGTTTAGATTATGTTTCACCCTTTAATACGAGGAATGAATTGGAATTAGTATGTGACAGGTGGAGCCTGATATAGCTCCTCAATTCATAGATAGTTCTCATGATACAAACTAGTGTCTTGGTATAAGTCCTTGACATAATTTTATTTGTAGTCTTGTCACAAGGCCTTGACTATGTGGTTATGAAGTCTGGAATTATGAATTCAATCATTATGAAATTGGATATTGATATTACATGTGATTATTCAACTAGTAGAATATCTATGTGAATAAGTAAATGGAAATATTTGATTTACCATTGCCATATTATACTGAAGTTTATGTTTAAAAGGATTGTGTTCTAGTCTTATACATTTCCTAAAATGTTTGTTCTTATTTATGACAATTTCTGCTATATTGTTATCCTTACTGAGCATCTAAGCTCACCCATTTATTATATTTTAATTTTCCCAGGATGTAAATAACTATATTATGATTAAACTTTAGGAATAGGCTAGGGGATATAAGAGTTTTTAAAGGGGACACAATGTTGTTTTTTTATTTCATGATTTAATGTAAAACTCATGTATGTACTAGTACTTCCAAGGCTAATAAACTGATCGGTATTTCGGGACATGATTCCTTGTATCATGCCAACGTTATGTTATAATTCACCGACTCTGGGTAACTGGGGTTGGGGAATTACAGTTTCAATATCAATCATCTATTATTCCTCAGTATTGGAATCATTGGAATGTAAATAAGTCATTATCTACATGAGTAATTAAAAATTTAATTTATATTGTGTTAATGCATTAGAGAACACATAATATTATGAGGAGAAAAATAAAATATTAAAAATATTTAATCTATTCATTAAACAATATTTTTTCTTTAAATATTTAAGGTATTTGGATGCTCTATCGAATCCAAAATCCCCTCTTTATAGTCCCATCTAACATACAAGACATAATCTACATTGGGACTTACATGAAATGGTCATGATATCCTAATGAAAGGGATAAAATAAATTTATTTTTCATATGAACCTATAGTTTTTTGTTATATAATAGAACAATTTATCAATTATTGTTTTCTAGATCCGAGATATTAAATATGTTCAATACAAGTGACACCATTATAAAATATTTATATTTACACCCTTCAACACTGAAATTAACCTTCAATAATCCCAATTCATTGAATTTAAGTACGCTCCTATTGTCAAACCATTTTCAATGAAACATTTAAAATTGATATTTTTTATAATAAAACTCATATATCTATATCATTATTACAAAATATAAAATATTTTAATAAATTAGATTTATATCCTTGGAACTGGATATGTGCATTGCTTCCACCACAATAATAACTCTGTTTGTCATCATATTGTGTTCATATTGTTCATTTTTATAGAACTCATATCCATTAATTACAAAACCGTTGTAAGATATAACATTTAAATTTTTCCCCTGGGTATCCATCAAAGTCATTCACCATTTTAATTCCACTATTCATATTACTCATTATAAATATGATCACGTAATAATTATATAGACCATGGATAATGGGTATTTGATATACATTCTTTAGACCTTTATGGATTCATTTGTCTAGGAATTAGTTTTTGAGATTCAATTTAAGGAGAAACCTTTTCACTATTATGTAAAATTTAATGCTGAGATTTCTCCCACTATGTAATGGTAATTGTAACAAAATATATTTCAAAAATACCTTTTTCCATAAGGCGTCCATTATGATGAGATTTTGGGAGACCAATTCTATCAACATTTGATAGGAAATTGGTACGAAATTCATCAGCTTATTCAACAACATATCTCTATACAATAAAACTATCTAGAAAAATTTGATTCTTAATATACCCTTTTATAGTCATCATACACTATATAATGTGGTATATATACATGTAATATACCTGACCACATAGTTGAATCTATCTAACTAAGTGACCCATAAAGTGAACTATTATATCAAAGAATAATGGTGGGAAGAATATCTCCAATTCACATAATATGACTAAAATTTCCTTATTCATGATTGGAAACTTCAATAGGTCTATAAATTTACTATATATGGACTTGAAAAATAAAGAAATTATGGTAAATGTATGTCATAAATTTTTAGGTAGAATACAATGTAAATCTACAAGCATTAAATCATGAATCAAAATTTGACTATAGTATGATTATAGACCCTGTAACTTCAAATTAGTCATTAACACCACATTCTTGATAACTGATGCAGATACATCTGGATCTTTTACACAATTAAGGAATTTTGAAAACTTAATTTTTTCTTTCCTGGATAGAGTGTAAGCTAATTGAGGAACAAAAGTTCATCTTTCACTAATCATTGATTTTAACTCTTCCCTTATCCTGATGTCAATCATGTCCAACCTAGCATTAAATCCATCTTTTTTGTATGTTACATTTTTAGGATCCCAGCAACACTATGACATGAATTATGTGCATGTCATGAATACAATGTATGATGTACAAACATTTTTTGTATCATAATTCAATGGAAATAAATATCTTTTTCTTACTTGATGTCATAAGGATTTTGATTTTGTTACCAAAATCAATGTTAATATCATTTAATTTCTCGAATAGTTGATCACCCATTAGTGGAGACGGTGTTGTACCTTTTTTTATTTCCATCAAATGATGTCATCCATGATTGTTATTTTTGTTATCGGGGTAAATATTTCAGATGTATTAAAAAATATTATTTGAAGAATGTATCAACCTAATAGAGTGTGTGATTTCTTAAAACAATGGTACATTCCCTCATTCCATTAATTCTATATCCTAATAAATTTCCATTAGTAGGAATGTCATTTATCATCCCATATAATATGGATCTAAATGTGAACTCACCACTTATATTATAATCATACAATTTAACCCATGTATCCCAAATAAATTTTTAGATCTTAAATCAATAGATCCAAATAGACATCAATATCATTATTATGCTGTTTTGAAACAAATATAATAATAGTAAACAAAAAGTATTTATGTTTCACAGATAACTAGAGAAGGCTGTTATAATTTACCAACATAACTTTCCATGTACTGTGAGTCCTAATTTTTACCCAAACAATGACTTATTCCATCTATATATAAATTTAGGATATAGGTTTCTCAGCTCGTTTCCATATTTAGGATACTCATAATAAATTTTATTCTAATAAGGAGAGCCCATTGGGTGACATATTTTACCATCTTTATAGTAATCTAAAACATTAAATGATATAAAAGTTCCATAAAAAATTCATATGACTTGATTCATATTTATTGTATCAATCTATACTATACATAGGGAATTTTTTGAGTGATTTTTGGTTATTACAAAACAATATACAACCATTTTGAGTGGAATGATTTTTTGGAGATCATACCCATTGAATGTATAATTTTCATAGCATCATATGTTATATAAGGAAGCTAATTTTATTCCATTATCATATCATTTAGGATACTAGGATGTTCAATAAAACTTTTGTTTCTCCATCCGCTGCTAGTTTTAAAATTATACAACTTAAATATAGCTGATAATTATGTATATTTTGTATAATTAGTATACAATTTATATTTTCACAATTAAATAATTTATCATAAAAACTTGGTCAATCATGAAGCTTATTTTCAATTTCCTTTTTAATTTCTTCCATATAATCTCTATCATTATTTACACTATTGTTCAAATCCAATGATTCATAAATCATAGTGCCATCCTGATCAATATTTACAATCAGTGTTCCCCATATTTAGTCTAATATTTAGAGATTAAATCTATTTAATAAAAAATAAAATGCTTTTACAACTCATTTGGAAAATTTTTTCTTTAATAATATGAAAATAAACACACACAAAAAAGATTTGAGAGGGGTTAAACACATGCTGTATTGAAAACATGACAAAAACATTAGCTCCATCCCAATAATCCATTTTCATTCAATTAGCATATAAAAATTTTGATTAATATTCATCATATATGGTTCAAAAATATATAATTTTAACAAATAAATAAATAAATACACATGAATTTTGAATATAGTGTTTTTAGACATCGATATGTAAACAAAGCATTAAAATTAAATTGTATGCATGCTCTATTTTGGGAATGTTTACATAACTTGAACATGTTGAATGTCACTACTCACAATATATTTCTTACATTCATAAAAAAGATGAATTCTTCCCTTTTAAACCAATTTTCACTAATTGGTAATCATATTAATAATATGTAGATATCATGTAAATAAAGAATATATTAATAATATGTATATAGATATATATGTGTGTATCCACTAGGTAACATGTTAATAATATTGTATTTTCATACTCTAATACCATGAAAAGAACATTTTAAGGATAATTTTACATGTAGGGGAAGATATGAGCTCGTGATGTTGTTGCCTGAATATTTTTTCAAGTAATTTTCATGCTACCAACAAATATAAAGGGGAAGATTGAATATCCCAAAATAAGTGAGTTAACAAGGGGGGGGGGGGTGATATACTTAATATAATTTGTTTAACATATTAACTACATAAATTAGATATATACATTTTTAAATAAATTAAATACCTTAATATAATTCAATTTAAATGAATTAATAAAAAATATAATAGTAAAATATTTACAAATGAAATTCACATATATCAAAAAAATAATAATATCTCTAAATAATTTTTAGGCAATGGGTATTTTTAAAATATTATGTAAAATAAAAAAATACCACATAAACTTCTTATAAAATTAATCAACATGATTTTAAAAAAATAATATTCATCCAATTTAAAGGTGCACTCTATATTAATTGGAAAAAATTACAATTTAAAACTATGTTTTATAATGGATGATCAGGTAGTCAATAAATATTTTTACAAGTATAAATTAAATTAATAAGATAAATTTTATAGTTGGTATTATTTACAATCCTGATTAATATTACATATGATCTTATATTATTTTCATAAACTTATTTCTAAATATTTCAATAGTTATGGTATATAATAACATATTAATGAATGAAAAGGAATCAACCCTTTTTCTTAATCTCTCTCTAATTATTTTTTTTTGATTTGGAAATATGTAACACCCCGACCCCAAAATCCTAGAGTCGGTGCATTATGATGTATCATTGGCATGATCACAAAAGATCAAGTCTCAAAATACCGATTATTTTAGTAGAATTGGAAGTAATATATACATTAAAAAGGTTTAAATTACATCATAAAATGGAAAACAACAACAACATTGTTTCCATAGATAACACTGAGATCCCATATACTATCCCCATAGGTCAATCATAATATAATTCTTCGCATTCTGAGAAAAATAAAACATATAAAGGGGTGAGCTCAGATGATCAGTAAGGATAAAAATATAACAGAAAGTTTCATAAATAAGTATAAAAATTTAAAGAAATGTATAAGACTAAAACAAAATCATTTTAAACATGAACTTCAGCATAATATGGAAAATATAAAATCAAATATTTTCATTTACTAATTCACATCGATATTCTTCTAGTTGAATAATCACATGCAATATCAATAGGCACTTTCATAATAATGGAATGCATAATGCCAAACTTTCATAACCACATAGTCAAGGCCTTGTACCAAGACTATAAATAAGATTTTGTCAAGGCCTTGTGCCAATACACTAGTTTATCTCATAAGACCTACTGATGCATCGAGGAGCTGTAGCGGGCTCCACCTGTCACTTACTAAGTCCAATGCATTCCTCATATGAAAATTTTGAAACATAACCTAAATCTTCGTATTAAAACTAGCAGAAGAAATGTCAATACATTATCCATAAACCAGGAATGGTATAAAAATAGCACATACACAGTCAAACATAACTCATTCAATAAAATATGGAAGATTATATTGTAACAGATTAACATTAATCAAGAATAATGAAGGATATTGACATAGATGAAAATAATCATCAAAACTATTTGAGATAAATGTCCCCCTTTTTCTTGAAAACATTTAAAAGTCACACTATTTTTCAAGAATCCATTTAAATATAGATTTTTGAATCAATGTGTACCATTACACTTGAAAAGGAATTTTAATTTTAAAACATTAATGTTTTTATAAATAAATCCATAAAACTATTTTTAAAACATGGACATTAATGAGAAATATTTAGAATAATAAATCTTTAAAACATTTAAAATGATATTTTAGTTAGAGTTCCTAACCAAAAGAGAGACACTTGAATATAAATAATTTAGGTAATAAAAACATTAAAATATCAGGAGAATAAAGGGATTCATTATATACTATGTCAAAGTAAATTATATATATCTTTCGGTTAAGGATAAATAAATGACATAATTATGTGTGACAAATAAAAATACACTCAATATGATTGGATTTTTAGTGTAAATCAATCATAGGACAGTCGCACATATGCTTTTAAAAACAAAACCAATTAATTGGATGTTTAACTCAATAAATAGATATTGAGTTAAAATTACTCTTATCAAGATCATATCGATGAATTGAGAATTTGTCAATGGAGTGATTATGTGCATAAAGATTATATCCACATAAATGAGAGTGGAAATTACTAGAAAAATAATAAATAGTGATTCCACACATAGTCTTGGAGTAAAATAATCAATTAAGTATGCGTAAAGCCCAATGCGTGGAAATTGAAATTTTAAATTCCCTTACCAATTTGGTAACTTATGAAACATACACCCCATGAAATAAGTATCATACAATGAAGACTTAAATACTCATAAATTAATTTATATCACACAAAGAATACAATCAGGGGAAGTACATACTCCACACAAAAGGAAATAGTGTCCAATATAGCATGAATCTCACTGGAAGAAATATGAGATGAAAAACCCCTACTTCATTGTAATCAATCGATTCATATGAAAAAAAGTTAATAACCACCAAATGAATCACAAAATACCATGAATAGAAAGAGAATAATTATAATATATATCAAATGGTAGTATACAATACACTGCATTCAATAAATAAGTGGCGAACAATCGAAATCTCACGGAATTAAAAGTGGGATAAGAAACCCCTTACCTAGTACTTTTCCTTGGTCGAGGGTAGGTTAACATACTGTATAATTGTGAAATAATTGTTATTAAATTATACAAGAATCATATTTATTAATATGATATCATATATGATCTTTCAATATTGATTTGTTAATAATATTTTAGTATTATCATCGTTTCAGGTGTTAACTGATTCATTTTCCTTTATATGCTTTGTTACATAAGTAATTTTTGTTATGGATAAGATGTATATTATTCATATTCAGAATGATATCAAGTATTTAAACATTATTTTTAATCATCTAATGAAAATTAGTCTTGAATGGATACGATGGGGAATGAATCTCATCGCATTCGCGGAGACGGTAATCCGTACGTATGCACGGTCAACAATATCATTATTTTGACATTAAAATAATATATAATTGGATGGTATATAATATATATAAAATAATTTTCATTTTATATTTATTATTTACATAAATTATACATCATTATTATACCCATCCAAATAATAATGTATTGAATAACAATTATACCACGACGTGAAGACGGTAAGCCGTAGGTACGCATGTAAAGTGACATGACATTCAAAGGATGGATATAATAATGAATATGGTTGTACCATATTTATAATAACATCACAGTATGTAGAAGATACTAGAGTTATTATTTTAAAATGGAAACAACCAAGAAAGAGGAAGTGGAAAGAAGAAAGGAACTTGAAAGAGATGATGGAATATTTACCTCTTCTTCGTGTTCTTTCTTTTGATTTGATCAAAAGGGATTCTTAGGTTGGTTTTATGACTAAAGTAAGACCTCTAAAATTAAGGTAGGATAATTTATTGTGTATTTTGATTGGGTTTGTCTGAGCCAAATGTCTTTGAAGGTATGAATTAGAGAGAAGGTTAAGTGCCCTTTTATAAGAGGGTTGAAGGGAACCTTAGGAAAAGCTAGAAATATTATTTTATAATGAAATCATTTTTGATTTATAACAGATCCAAAATGAATTATTTAAAGTATAAGGTTGGTATGGGTTGAAAACCAGTCATCCATTAGGTTTTATACAGATTTGTGTTATTATATTAACTTTATCCTTTAGATTTAACTCTAAGTTAAGTAGTTTGACATTTACCATGTTTCTATGTATTTTTATATTATATGGTTAATAAACTTACAATAAACTTCTAAGAGAACCTCAAGTGGTTAATTAATGAAATATATAATATTATTTAAGACCTTTGGACAAACCTTAGTTTTTTAGGAATAGAATATTAATTAATAATATAATATTTGTTTTAAAAACTCTTTTATGTCAATTTTGACACTATTCGGTATTCGGTTTTTGCTAAATTCATAACATCATTATTACTTCGTAAAAAATCATATATACAACCCTAAAATGTCATATTAACCAATAAAATTAGTGGATTTCATAAAAATGCTTACATTTATTTGTATATTTATAATATCGATTATTTTAATATTTCATTAATATGGAAATCACTGCATCATCATTGTGTCATAAATAAATTAAATTATTTAATGTCTAAAAAATATAAATAAAATACCATTATGTAAGAAATATTTTTATATTTATAATTAATTTTTATAGTTAAATTTATCTAATGTAAAACCCAATATTAGAATTTTTTAGTTATTAGCCATTGATTTTTACTCTTTTAACTATTCTTTAAATAAAACTATAATAAATGTTCTAATCTAATTTAAGTGGACCTAAAGGATCATATTTTATTCCTAAGGTTTTTTTGGTCTAATTACACTTATCCAATAGAATTAGGATATGTGTTAGGGTAATAATAATATCAATTTTACCCTTAATTACCCTATTTACTTTTAACCGTGGTAAATAAAAGTAAAAAATTACTTTTCACCAAAAATTATTTTCATCTTATTGAACCAAATTTTACTTATTGATATTAACTTTGTGTATCAGATTTTTGAAATTCAACTCATAGAATTAGTAAAATAATGTTTTATATAAATTTACAAATGCTCCTAGGAGGTGGGTAAAAGACGGTAAAAAGTTCAACACAATTTTATACATCTAATTTTATTATAAAGTGAAATTAATGAATTAAATTTAAATTACATAGGTATTATAAATATATTTTTACTTAAAATAAATGAAAATAATATAAATAATTATTTTAATAAAAAGTCGGTTTTAAGCTATAACGTAGTGTTTTTAACTATTCATTAAAAATTGAATGTTTTCAGAAAAATACCAAAAATTTACCCTAAGATAATTTTGATATTTTGAATTCAAAAATGAATTCTATTTTACAAAATTCAAAACATATAACTTGTATTAATTAATTTAAAATTAATTCCCATTGTCAAAACTGAAAAGCGAGTTTTTAAAAAGCAAAAACTATCAATAGATTGACATGTGTTTATGTAAAATTCAAATGTCAAATTACTTATAATCACCTAAATTTTATTAAATGATAAATAAATAATCTAATTATACTTACAAACCATTAAAATACATAATTTATCACTATAAATTATTTCGATTAAAAAATTTGTTTTCAATTAAAATTTAGTATTTTTCAGTATTCATCAAAATATAAAAGTTATTAGAAAAGTACCAAAAAAAATATCCAAAATAAATTTGTATTTCCCAATTTTAAATAAGAATTTAATTTCATTAAATAGAATATATAAAAGTGTCAAATATTGGTTTTAACAAGAGTTATCCATTAAAAGGTGGTAAAATTGCATTTTTTTGAATAATGAATTTGTTCTTATATTATATCTAAGAAACAAATAATATGGATTCTAAAATTATATGGAGTATATAAAATATAAAATTCAGTTAATACTATTCATAACCACTTTTAAACGTCTAGTTTGGTAAGTCGTGGTGCGCTCGAACTCGTTGTTGCATGCAGCGCAAGCTATTGAATTAATTTAAAAAAAATAACGTACTATGAAATCATGGGGTGTTATATTATTCCCCCCTTTTGAAAATTGCATCCATGAAATTTTAAAATTGGGCTTGGGAACTTCATTGAATGCCCCACATCATAAAAAGAGTCAATAAAAATATCTCTTTAAAGGAATGAAAGTTAAGTACCAAGGTAACCCGAGATAACTGACACTAGGATTACATGTTGGAAAACATGGATATGGAAGATAAAATAAGTGTAATGTTCTAGAGGGGAGTGATAGAAAACATAATTAGAAGAAAGTTAACAACAAGAAAACCGAAAACCTATGATTAGATAAATGTTCATTAGTTTTCTAGTAGAAAAAGTAAATGGATATTGTTTTTTTTGTTTTAAGTTCAATTTCATAAAGTTGAAGAATTTATTTATGAGATTGACTAAGAACAAAAAGAGATATACTTACTTTTTAAGTAGAGTTTCATACTTTAATATATTTCTACCACTAACTCATCTTTTTATTCAAATAATGAGTATTCAAGATGACTTGGTCACGGGTAAAGTTATAGAATCAACTTTTAGAGAATCACATAATCCATAATGATAAACTATATATATTTACCTTGTCTTTAATTATTAACCAAAACCAAAATGGTTAGTACAAAGATCAGATGATCCTTTAGAGAATGAAATACTTATCTTAAATTCTAAAATTAAACTAACAATACCCAGAGTTCAATAAATACCATTCAATAAAAAATTTTCCCTTAAAATCCATCAATATAATCCAAAATAATATTGAAACCCAAAACATAGAAGAATTTTATTATGCAGTTTTCCACGTTAAATTGTATTTCCAAATAACATCGACTACTCTTAAAGTCACATGCTTAAAAGTAATTAACCTAATAACATATTCTCTATGATAGGTTAATCATTTACATAAATAACCCAAGTCACTATAAATCCACAATAAAAACATAGATAAAAATACACCATTACTACTCAAATGAAATCCTATAGTATTCTATTTTCCTTAGGCATATAGTATTCCCAACAGAGTGAACGTCTTCCAAAATAACATTTATCACTTAATCCCCAAATCATTTTCTTATACTAATAATATCCATTTTATAAGACATAAGATCCCAAATCAACTTATTATTGATCAATATGATCATTTAACTAAAAATAATTAGTCACACTAAACTGGGACTTCACGTAGTCCAGTGGTAGGTGACAAATCCCAATCGCACTATGGTTGTGGGTTCAATTCCTGCAGATTTTTCCGATGCAATGGGTTGTCACACGGTCTGCGTGTTTTCCCTTTTCAAAAACTATATTTTATAACATTCCCAAATTGCGATAAATTCCTCAAAATAACTATAACATAATTTCACCCCAAATTTTATCTCATACCTCGCATTTTCATCCAAAAATTTAATAACATGTAATTTCCTCAAATTCAAGGATAATATAAATCCAAATGGTTATTTATAACTATATCAACAATAGAAAACACAATTCTTCCTAAAATAGTATTTGCACATAATAAACTGCAGGGTTACACATAAGAGAAAAGTCTTCCAAAGTAATCCCATCAACAAAGAGCACTAATACTTTTAAACAATTCACCATCCATTTATTTCCACATTGGTTCTTCCGTGACCAAGGGGTTATCCTATAGAATAGGGAATTAACTCATGTATTGCCCAAGTCCCCTACATTTATGACAAATGACTGTAAATGGACTCTTGGGATAATTTTTATTTTCTTCCATAGTTCTCTTTGTTTTTCCATGGAAATTATTTACATTATGGAACTCTTTTCCACACATAAAGCATTTCTTTGTTCTATTTAGACACTTCCCTAGGTGTATACTTCCACATTTCCTGCATGATCAAAATTGAGCTTTCATTTCTCCATGGTCTTTACTACTGGAGCTCTTATCATTCACCGCCTTTATCTTCTTTGTTGAGTCTGGGAGTTTGTTAATATATATGTTGTTGATCTTATTTTTGGAAAACTGATTCAACATGATCAAGATATATTTTACACCAATCAAAATTCCATTCTGTTGCTCATTTCATCCTCTGTTCCCACCTTGTACATCATGTTCAATGTTACTATTACTTCGTTGGAATCCAGCCATTGACTAACACAATAAATCATAGTGTGAGTCATAAAATAATTTAGAGAATATCATAACACCTTATTTTCAATTTAAACCACCTTATGATTAATGAAATTTATTTATTCGCATATTATATTAAAATCCTTCAAATCATTTTGTAAAGAAAATGTGAATTATCCTAAGCATATCCCCCAGGAGTTTCGTAACAAATAGTGCAACAAGGCCCATTGTTGTGCACCAGTTCCCGTTTGAGTCTAGATCAATGCGGTGTTTCTGAGTTTTACCCCTAAGTACATTTGTGTCAAAGCCTCCTCTACCTTCTTGTATCCAGACAGGGATGTATATCTTGGAAAACACACAAAATCTCCACAATACCAATATTCTAGGATGTTATTCTATACTAATCCTCAAAGTCTATCTTAGGGATATGTGATCTAATCAGAGTTTATATAAATCTAGTTTCCAAGGTTTTTACTAAAATTCATATGATACCAACTGTAAAACCCCAACCCTAGAAGCCCATAGTCGGTGCATTATTACGTATAATTGGTATGATCACAAAAGATCAAGTCTTGAAAGACCAATTAGTTTAGTAGCCTTGGAAGTACTAGATACATTAATAAGGTTTACATTACATCATAAAATGGAAAACTACAACAATACTGTTTCCATAGAAAACATTGAAATCCCATAGACTATCCCTGCAGGTCAGTCATAATATACTTATTCTCATCTTGGGAAAAATAAAACATAGAAAGGGGTGAGCTCAGATGCTCAGTAAGGATAAAAATATAGCGGAAACTTTCACAAATAAGTACAAAAAATCAAGGCAATTTATAAGATTAAAAAAAGCCTTTTAACATGAACTTCAATATAATATGGTGACAATAAAATCAAATAATTCAATTTACTTATTCACATGTATATCCTACTAGTTGAGTAATCACATGCACTATAAATAGCCTCTTTCATAATGATGGAATGCATTATTACAGACTTTCACAACCACATAATCAAGGCCTTGTTCCATGACTACATATAGGATTTTGTCAAGGCCTTGTGATAAGACACTAGTTTGTCTCATGAGACCTACTGATGCATCGAGGAGCTATTTCGGGCTCCACCCATCACTTACTATGTCCAATGCATTCCTCATATGAAAAGTTTGAAACATAACATAAACCTTCGTATTAATACTATCATATGAAATGTCAATACTTTATCCACAAACCATGAATGGTATAAAAATAACACATCCACAGTCAAAAATAACTCATTCAATAAAATGTGGAAGATTTTATTGTAATAGATTAACCTCAATCGAGAATAATGAAGGATACTGATATAGATAAAAATTATCATCAAAACATATTTGAGAGAAATATCCCCCTTTTTCTTGAAAACATTTTAATGTCGTACTATTTTTCAAGAAGCAGTTTAAAAATAGATTTTTGAATCAAAGTGTCCCATACCACATTAAATGGAATATTAATTTTAAAACATTAATGTCCATGTAAATAAATACTTAAAACCATTTTTAAAACATGGACATTAATGAGAAATATTTAGAATAAAAAATATTTAAAACTTTTAAAATGATATTTTAGTTAGAGTTCCAAACCAAAAGAGATACACTTGAATATAAATAATTGAGGTAATCAAAACTTTATAATATCATTCGAATAAAGGGATTCATGATATACTATGTAAAAGTACATTATATACACCATATAAAAGTGAATTGGTGTATAACAACAAAGAAGTCTCAATGGAATTAAGATGAAATCTCTTATAAAGACCATATCCTTAGGTTAATGATAAATCAACAACATAATTATGTGTGAAAAATATAAATACACTAAATATGATTGGATATTCAGTGTAAATCAATCAGAGGACATTCAAACAAATTCTTGTAAAAACAACACCAATGAATTGGATGTTTAACTTAATAAATGGAGATTGAGTTAAAATTACTCTTATCAAGTTCATATCGATGATTAGAGAATTTATCAATGGAGTGGTTATGTGTATCAAAAGTATATCCATAGAAAGTGGAGTGGAAATTACTACAAAAATAATAAATAGTGATTCCACACATAATCATGGAGTAAAATAATCAATGAAGTATGCGTAAAGCCCAATGAGTGGAAATTGAAATTTGAAATTCCCTTACCGATTTGGTAACTTATGAAACATACAAACCATGAAAGAGGTGCCATAAAATGAAGTTGTAAATACCCATAAATTAATTTATATTACAAAAATAATTCAATCAGGGGCAGTACATACTCTACACGAAAAGAAATTATGGTCAATATAGCATGAATATCACTAGAATAAAAGTTAGATGAAAAACCCCTACTTTGTTGTAATCAATCAAGTCGTATGAACAAAATTTAATAACCACCAAATTAATTACAAAATATAATGAATATAAATATAATCATGAAAATATATATCAAATGGAAGTACACAATACACCACATGCAATAAATAAGTGTCGATCAATGGAAATCTCACAAGATTAAAAGTGAGATAAGAAACCCCTTGCCTAATACTTTTCCTTGGTTGAGGGTAGGTTAACATCCTGTCTAATGGAGAAATAATTTTTATTAAATTATTAATGAATCTTATACATTAATATGATATCATATATGATCTTTCAATATTGCTTTGTTAATAATATTTTAGAATTATCATCGTTTCGGGTGTTAACTGATTCATTTTACTTTATATGCTTTGTTACATAAGTAATGTTTGTTAGGGATAGGATATATCTTATTCATATTCATAATTATACTAAGTCTTCAAAAATAATTTTTAATCATCTAATGAAAATTAGTCTTGAATGGATATGATGGGGAATGAATCTCATCACATTTGTGGAGACGGTAATCCGTACGTAGGCACGAGCGACAATATCATTCTTTTGATATTAAAATAATATATAATTGGATGGCATATAATATATACAGAATAATTATCACGTTATATTTATTATTGACTTAAATTATACATCATTATTATACCCATCCAAATAATAATTTATTTTATAATAATTACACCACGACGCGGAGACGGTAATCCGTACCTACACACATATGGTGACATGTCATTCAAAATATGGATAGAATAATGAATATGGTTATACATTATTTATAATAACATCATAGTATATAGAGGATACTGGAGTTATTATTTTATAATGTAAACAACAAAGAATGCGGAAGTGGAAGAAGAAAGGAACTTGAAAGAGATAATGAAATATTTACCTCTTATTCTTGTTCTTCCTTTTGATTTGATCAAAAGGGTTCTTTAGGTTGGATTTATGACTAAAGGAAGGCCTATAAGATGAAGGGAGGATAGTTGAGAGGGTATTTGTGCTGAGGTTGGCTGAGCCAAATGGCTTTGAAGGTGTGAATTAGAGAGAAGGGGAAATGCCCTTTTATAAGAGGGGTAAAGGGCACCTTAGGAAAAGCTAGAAATATTATTTTATAATAAAATCATTTTCAGTTTTTAATGGATCCAAAATGAATTATTTAAAGGCTAGGGTTGGTATGGGTTTAAAACCACTCAACCAATAGGTTTTAGATAGGTTTGGGTTACTATATTAACTTTATCTTTTAGATTTAACTCTTAGTTAAATAGTTCGACATTTACCATGTCTCTTTGTATTTTTATATTATATGTTTAATAAACAAACTATAAACTTCCAAGAGAACCTCACGTGGTTAATTAATGACATATATAATATTATTTAAGACCTTTGTCTGATCCTTCGATTTTTAGGAATAGAATATCAAATAATAATATAATATTTGATTTAAAAGCGCTTTTATGTCAATTTTGACACTATTTGGTATTTTTTATTTCGTAAATTCATAACAACATTATTAATTCGAAAAATATTCATATAACCAAAGATAACATGTCCTATTGATTTATAAAATTAGTGGTATTAATACGAAGTCTCAAATTATATTTATTTTTTTATTTATAGTATCAATTATTTTAATATTTCATTAATTAGGTAACTACTGCATCATCATTGTGTCGTAAATAAATTAAATTATTTAATGTCTAAAAAATATAAATAAAATACCATTATGTATGAATTTTTTTTAGCTTTCTAATTTATATTAATTGCCGAATTTATATTATTTAAAACCCAATATTAAATTTTTCTTAGTTATTAAACATTGATTTTAACTCTTTTAACTCTTCTTTATATAAAATAATAATAAACATCCTATTCTAATCCAAGTGGACCTCAAGGATCATATTTTATTCTATTATTTTTTGGTCTAATTACACATATCCAATAGAATTAGGAAATGTGGTAGGGTAATAATAATATCATTTTTACCCTTAATTACACTATTTACTTTTAAACGTGGTACATAAAAGTAAAAAGTTACTATTAACCAAAAATATTTTCATCTTATTTAACCACATTTTACTTATTGATATCAACTGTGTGTCTCAAATTTTTGAAATTTAACTCATAGAAGTGGTAAAATTAAGTTTTATGTAAATTTGCAAATGTTCCTAGGAGGTGGGTAAAAGACAGTAAAAAGTTCAACAAAATTTTATACATCTAATTTTATTATAAAATAACACCAATGAATTAAATTGAAATTATATGGGTATTATACAAATATTTTTAATTAAAATAAATTTAAATAAAATGAATAATTATTTAAATAAAAAGTCAGTTTTAAACTATAACGTAGTGTTTTAACTATTCATTAAAAATTGAATGTTTTTAGAAAAATACAAAAAATTTACCGTAAGATAATTTTGATATTCTGAATTAAAAAATGAATTCTATTTTTCCAAATTCGAAACATATAAGTTTTATTAATTAATTTAAAATTAATTCCCATCATCAAAACCAAAAAGAGGGGTTTTAAAAACTAAAAACTATCAATAGATTGTCATGTGTTTATGTCAAATTTAAATGTCAAATTACTTATAATCACCTACATTGTATTAAATGATAAAAATATAATCTAATTATACTTCCAAACCATTCAAATAAATAATTTAACAATATAAATTATTTGATTATAAAATTTGTTTTCAATTAAAATTTAGTATTTTTCAGTATTCATCAAAATATAAAAGTTATTAGAAAAGTACCAAAAATTTATCCAAAATAAATTTTTATGTCCCGATTATAAATTAGAATATAATTTCATTAAATTGAATATATAAAAGTGTGAAATATTGGTTTTGAAAATGGTTTTCTAATAGAAGGTGGTAAAATTTCATTTAAAAAAAATGAATTTATTCTTATATTATGTCTAAGAAACACATAATATGGATTCTAAAATTATATTGAGTATAGAAAATTCAAAATTCAGTTAATACTATTCACAACCGCTTTTGAACGGCTAGTTTGGTAAGTCGTGGTGCGCTCGAACTCGGTGTTGTGTGTAACACATGCTATTGAATTACTTTAAATAAAATAAATTCCTATGAAATCTTGGGGTGTTACAAAATAAGTGTTAAATTTTAATAGTCATATGGAAACTAGTGATTTTTTGGATGGATCAACCCAAAAAAGGCTTCTTTGGATGGATCTACATAGATACACAAACAAAACCAAAACAAGTTGAACAAGAACAGAAAACTAAGATGATCCAAAATTAAAGAAAGTAGGCGTGAGGGTGGAGAGAATGGGGAACTATAGATTAATGGTTCTCGAGTTTCTTCAATGTTCTTGGATCAGAAGACACACCCATACCTTTAGAAATATTAAAAAACACATAAATCATAATTAAAAATGATAAAACAATGTATGAACATGAACGATAGAACACAAGTCACACGCCATGGGTTTTGAATGTATCGATTCATCTGAGAGGTCCGAGGGGGAGCAATACAAAAGTTTCAGTTCCACGAGAGCTTGAATGATGTGAGTTATGCGGTTCTCTATTAGGGTTAATTTTAAAATATAAGAATGTTTTTTTCAACTCTTTCTAAAAATTTGTGGATAAATATAGGCTTTATTAATTATAAAATAAAAATAACTAATAAACTGTTCTTTTTCAGTGCTATATCTTAGAACTAAGAAAATATGTCTTTATCATTGCTAAGATTTTAGTTATGATAAATATAGGTTTGGACAACCGTTTTTATTTTTGGGTTGAAAGAGCCTATTTTTATCATCACTTTTTTAAAATAGTTGATGAAAACTATATAAAAATAATTAAAATATATTATATGAATATAGATAAAATAAATAAATAATAATAAGGAAAAAATTAATAAACATTATTAATCAATAGATAATATTAAATGCATATATGTTATAAATGAGTGAAATTTTATAACTAAAAATAACTAGAATTCAAAAATATTAAAAAAATGAATGAGTTTTAATCGTAATGTAAATTATTAAAAAAATTAAAAATGAATATATACTAAAATGAATTGAATGCATATTAAATAGGTACATTATAAACATATTAAAAATCGTAAATATTAATGAATATATATATATATATAGATAATTTTGAAAAATGAATAAATTACAAAAAAATAATAAATGAATATATAATAAAACCAAATAAGTTATAAATAAAAATAACGATATGTAATAATATTAGGGATTGAATAATAATAAATAATATTTAATGAATTAATATTGAAAAGAGAGAAATATAATAATTAAAATATAATTAGACTGCAAAAATATTTTAAAAAATGCATATGTGTTTTTCATTATATATATTATTAAAAAAGTAAAAAAATATTTTAAATTAAAATTTTACAAATATTAATTATATAAATTACAACCATATTAAACTAATTAAATGTTAATGAATAAACACATATTAATAAATATAAAATATTTAAAAATTCAAATAATAATAAATAATGAAGATTTTAAATTAAATAAATCAAAAAATATTAAAAAATTAAGTCTATTAACCTATTAATAATATTAAAAATAAATAAATTTTAAATAGTACCAAATGTTAAGAAATAATTTATATTGAATAAAAATATAAAAAAATGAATAAAATTTAATGATTAAAAACAAAATATATATCAAATATATTCTATTAATAAATAAAATTCTAAAATGAATATTAAAAATTGAATAAATTATATAAATATTACGTGTGTGCATGTTTTATATACAATTTCATTAATTATAAAACATTTTTTCAGAAATTAATGTAACACAAGTTTGATATATTCTAAATTGAAAAAACAAATTATATTTTATAAAAAAATATTTACTAAATACTAATTTGTCAATATTTTTAATTAGTATTAATTTTTAATTATAAAATTCTTTCACTGAATACATGACTTAATTTAAATATACATATTTTTTATTATATAAATCAAGATAAGAAAATATTACATATATATATATGACTATTTTTGTATATTAAAAATTTTAAGAATATTAAATATATTAATAAATATCTATGTATGTAAAATAATAAAAATGAATAAATTACAAAAAATTAAAATAATAAATATTTAAAATTAATAAATTATAGAACAGTTTAAAAATCATGAAATTATTATTGATAAAATAATATATAATGAATGTGTGTGAAAAATTAGTGAAATTTAATTAATAAATGAATAGATTGAAAAAAATTAAATAATGAATCAGATATTAATTATTTAAATTTAAAATAAAAAAAATTTATATATGTTTAAATGAAAAGAAGTATACATTAATTTTTTAAATTACAATAGTATTAGAAATAATAAATGTTAATCAATAAATATAACACATATTAAAAATGAATAATTATTTTAAAAATATTAAACTTTTAAAAATTAAAAATGATTAAATTATAAAAATGTTAAAAAATTTATTCATTAAATAATAATTAAAAAAATGAATAAATTATATACATTTATATTAATTATAATGTGATAAATAGAATATATTAAAAAAACAAGGAAAATTAATTGAATTTAATAACTTTAAACATATTATAAAAAATAATAAATACAATTATTAATAAATGAAAATATAAAATGATATTTATAATAATTTATTTTTTTTGCATATTTTTCTCTATAAAATTGAATTAATTTTTTATATGTATATTTGTAAAATTATTATAGGATATATTATGCGTAACAAATTTAGAAATTTGTTTAATTAATAATTAAATATTATTTATTTGATATATATATTTATTTGAAAAAACTAATGACATTTATGAAAAAAATATCTTAATTATTAAATATATTTTAATTAATATTATATATTTTTTATTAAAATTATAAACTATTTTTTACTAAATATTTGACATAATTCTTTATGATTTATATTACATATTTAGCATTCTATAAATAATATTTAAGCCATATATATATATATACAAACATATATTATTTTTATTTTTATTTTCTTTTATAACTAAATATCTTATATATAAAGTAAAAATATATATTTAGTGAAACATAAATATTATTTAATAAAATATATTAAATTTTTATCAATATAAATATATTTATATATTAATTTATGATTTTTAGTTATATATACATATTTTTAATGAAATATACGCTTTAATAGCACTTTTTTATATCACCATTAGTTTCATGTACACGAACCTTTATTCATGTATTTTGTGTCTATATAATATTTGGGTTATGTTTTGGGAGGTTCCGAGGGGGGTTAACATGTTTTAGTGGCTTTTATCGAGGTTCATGGTTAGCGGAAACCATGAAACATCTCTAGGAAACCATAAAATGGAAGACATTGGGAACTGAAAAAGTGCATTTTTGGAGCATGGTTTGGTTAGCCCATACAAATTCCTAAGAGAAACTATACATCTTGAATAGATGGGAATAAAATTTGGTGCATAATTTATCTAACCGTACTATCCAACCATGTGAGGTGTGGCCTTAAAATAGTAGCACCACACAATTTACACATGGTTTTCCAAAACTATGAGGCGTAACCATGAAATGTACTGTTGGACCTCCTTAAATTGTGTATCTAATATGAATTAAGCCTTTTGACCCTCATTTTCCCTTAATCCCTTCCTAACTCAAATTTAATTTTCTCCCATGGCATGAGATATTATCCCCTTCGATTCAGAAGTGATCCTTAGGTGAATCAAAGTGTGTCAGAGGCCAGATTAATCGACAAATGCACGTTCTTCCTTATTATTCTTAGATCCAAGGTTCTTTTCTCTATTGGAAACATATATCTAGTCTCTTATAGATATATTTATGTGTTTTTAATGATTTTATGATTAAATATTATTGGACCTAGTGAAGGAAACATGGGTTGTGATTGGATCTTGATTTTTGTTGTGGTTTCATTCATTTTTTTCAACATCATTTGAGAGGTCAGTGGATTCTATCTCGATTCAACTTGATTTAGAACATAAAGTATCATATTTAATTAAATGATTTTCTGAAATGGTCATAAAATCCTTTTATGATTCATGTTTAAAATTCCATTTTTGGTTCTGGCATGGAAAATGTGGTAAGTGATTAGGTTTTTGAAAACCCTATTGTTTATAATTTTAAAATGACTATTTTAAAAATATGGGTTTTTATGATGGATGAAAAGTATTTTTTGAATTTTTTTTAAAAAGAAATGATTTGATTTAAATGACTTGGAATGATGTTGGAATAAATGCTTGGTCATTAACTGAATGGGATTTATTATGATTGTGATGTATGACCATAAAAATGGGAAAGATTATGAATGTGAAGTTACACCATTAATGGTGACACTAAGATTGTGTGTGTTTGTGGTTGTGTATGTGGACACAAAAAATAATATTTTATATCCAATGAGAAGTGGTTTAAAGTATTTATTTATTATTTCCTAGGGAAATTTGTTTATGAATTTGATATTAACTATTTTTACTACTTTAGAAGGATTTATAAAATGTGCTATCATGTTTTGTACTAGTGGTGTGTGTTTGGATATCATTGAGGAAATCCTACAGAGTTTAGAATCACCCCTTGATTGGGTGCCTTTGTTCATTTTTAGATTTCATATATCAAGACACAAATAAAGGCAAGGCATCTTAGATCTTTAGTGATTCTTCTTGATACAATGGCTTGGAATATGGGGTTGGAGTTTAGAGCAGGTGGGGTGTTGCTGGTTTTTCACACTTTGGAGTTTTCAGTTTTGTGGACTTTTAGTGCTTTTGAGAATCTATTTTGGTTTCTGATTGTTCTCTAATATTTTTATTGGTTTGTTTATGTTATGATTTTTATTTTATACACATTCATCATATAATGGTTTTTTTGGTTATTATTTGTGTAGTTTGGATGCTTTATATTTCAAAGGGAAAACAATCCCCCAAATTTCCTTTGGGCCCTGGAAATTTATTACTCTCTTTTGGTTTACTGGGGACATCACCTAAGGCCCAGTAAATCCCCTAAAATTTCTCAATACAATAAGGAGGGGCCAGATGTTACAGGTGGTATCGGTCTTAGAGGGTCAATATTTTTATTCTATTAAAAATAGCATCACCGTTATTCAATTATTGACATAGAAAATGGTGTCAGTCTTGTTTGATCTTAGAGTTGGACATAGTATCGGTTTGTCTCTTGGGATAGTAATAAGGAATGTGATTTTCATAACTTAAAATATAAAGCATTAAAGGTGTATCTAACCACTTTATTCTAAACTTCATGTTACCCTGGTGTTTGGGTACATTAGTTTTTAAGACACTTCTTTGTGAATTGTCACCTCATCATCATGGGTTTAGCTGATGAGAGTTACATGAGTAGAATTGAAGTTAAGACTTCAGAATAAGATTTTTTTTATGAATTAATGGTTTATGAAATAAATAACAATTGATTATCCTAGAAAATAGTGAAATTTCTGTTTTGAAAAGCATGGTGGTAGTATTTTAAAAAATGGTTAAAATGATAATGATGTTTAAATTGTGGAAGGTATGTTGTAACATGTGTTGATGTGGAAAATTGGAATAAATAATCCATTAGTTGTGAATGAGTTAGAATAAATCGAGTTTTATTCTGTTTATAGTGAATTGAATTTCATAGGCATCATAGATATAAAGCAAAAGAATCTACTACTAATGTGATTGCACCTGGGACACATGTGAACTAATAGCTAGTACAAATAATTGTACAATATTTTCAGTCCATGGATAAGGGTAATAGGAATGATGAACTATAGATAGTGGTCAATTTGATTCAGTTCCAAAACCATAATCCACTAACCTTTTAGGGGTATTTTGAGTCATAAAAGAATAATTCTATTTGAATAGGTTGAATCAAATGTTTTATTTACTTGGTAAACCAATATAATTGAAATTGGTATTGGAAATATATATGTATAGGGATTTGGTATGATATGGTGGGAATTAGAAGTTTAGAATAAATTCGACCAAGGCCTTATATGAGAATATTTTTGATGAATGTTTTAACAATAAATTCTATCACCACACCCTTTAAATTTCTATAACAACATGATTCACCATTTTTAATAATGAGAATCTATTTCTGATAGAGTATGTGGGAAAATATATAAATTTAGTCTAATTTTCCTACGAAGTTTCTAAAAGTGCATCCTTGAAGGAACATATTTTTGATTTAGGATTACAATAATATATTCTGTCATATATTTTCATGATTTTTATAATGGACAATACCATGATGGTAAATAGAGAGACTATATAAGAAAAGGATATCTTGAGAAATATTGTTCTAGGGAGTATTTTTATTCCTATAGGGATAAGTGGGGAATATAATGTTGGAATTAAGTGGAAGAGGGACACATAATTTCATAGTGGTGGGGAAACTGAAAACCAAACCATGGTATTAGTAAATATTCTTCCTCATCCGAAAAGTAAGGAGGGATGTTTTCATTGTGGTTTACATGACCATTTCATTTAAGATTGTAAAACACCACCTAGAGCATATCATAATTGTAAGAATATCGGACATATTAAACACTATTATCACATTCCTCTAATGTTAGGTTCTAGAGAAACATATCTTGTTTCTTAGACATCATATTCTTTAACGGGATGACTGATGTATAATACCTCTCTTCATTAGAATAGATTAAGGCAAGGAATTTCTAGAAACACCATGAATCCTCAACTAGTACAATATCAAAATTGTATCAAAGAACAAAGTGAATCAAGTAAGAAATTAAATGGAGCTAAAACAATGATCAATGGTGGTTAATCCAGTCCTTATATGGTGAGAGGTATTATTATTTTGAATTATACCCATATGAAATATCTTTTTGATATGGGAACATCCCACTCATTTATTTCTTCTCATGTTGTTGATAATATAGGCTTGAATATTGAGATGATTCCTTCTATATTGAAACTTCAAACTCTTATTGGAAAAGAGATTTTCAAGCTATTATGTTTAAACATTATTCTATAAATACTTATGGGACTAAGTTTCATTTGTATATATTTGTTATGGAGATAGATTTATATGAATTTATTTTGGGTATGGATTGGTTGACATCATACAAGAGCCACATAGACTATTATGCCTGAAAGGTTAGTTTCACATCTCTCGATGTAGTCAAGCATCTCTTTAGAGGAGTTTTAGAAGTAAATGAATATAGAGTTGAATTTTTGGATCTTGTGGTTATAACTATCTTATATAAGTTTTTAGTACTAGAACCGGAATATGTTGATGATATAGGGAGTAGATATTTTCTAAATATTATTGTCTAGTTTCCATATGTTCCCCCAACAATTTATTAGTGATTCCACCCTAATGTGAAGTGGAGTTTACGATTGATCTACTTCTAGGAAAAAATACTATATCACTTCCATATTATAGGATTGAAACCAAATAATTAATGAAATTTAATGTTCATTTGGAAGAATTTGAAAAAACAGTTCATTCGACCAAGCATGTCTCTGTGGCTAGAACCCGTTCTATTTCTGAAGAAGGAGGATCAACCTATTTGGATTTTTTGTGGATTATCATATGATTGACAATTAAATTATAAATAATTGGTATCCTCTTCCATGAATTTATGATCTATTTAATCAATTGATGGTATCCCAATGGTTAAATATAATTTAATTACATTCAGGGTATCATTAATTGCATGTTTGGAAGGGGTAAATTAAAAAATAGATTTCATAAAAAGACATGGACATTAAGAACATGTCATTATGAATTTTGCTCTAACAAATTCACCAGCCATATTTATGGCACTAATAAATTAAATCATTCAGATATATTTGGATTCCTTTTGGTGGTATTTTTTGATGACATACTAGTGTAGTCTAGGACAAAATTGGATTATAAGAAACACTTGTAAATAGTGTTGGGTATATATGAGGAAGAAAATCGTTATTCCATATAATAAAAGTTTTATTTATAGATATAATAGGTTTGATTACATGTACATGTCATTTATGAAAAATGAATTTTTTTATCTTGAAAATATAAAATATTTTGTCTCTTAGAAACCACCAAAGAATGTCTTTGAGATACATAGTTTATTTGACTTAGAAGGATACTACATATGTTTTTTACAAGATTTTTAATGATTATAATCACCAATGATAGATTTTAAGTGGAAAGAAATTCCTTTAAAATGGAACCATGAATGTCATAAATCCATTCAAGAACATCAAGTTAGACTTACATCACCACTTCTCTCCAAGTTTCCAAAGTATATAATTAGCTACATAGTCTATTTTGATGCATTTATATTTGGGTTAGAATGTGTTCTCATATAGGGTTATCATGTTGTTTCCTATGGTTCAAAACATTTTTGGTTACATAAGAAGAACTACCCCAAAAATGATTTATAATTAGTTGGTGTGGCCCATGAATTTAATACTCGACTTCATTACCTATTTTGTCAGAAATTCATAGTGATTATAGATCATAAGAGTTTGGAATAAATATTCTCAAAAAGTGATTTAAATTTAAGATAGAAAATATGGATGTGGTATCTGTAGATATTTTACTTTGACTTGATGTATAAACCAGGTAAAAGTGATCTATTGTGGATACATTGAGGAGAATATTATATGATCAATTAGATAAAGAGGCTTCAGACTATTGGAAACTAATTCCAACTATAGAAAATATGCATATATGTTTCTATAACTAAGGTGATGTTCTAGTTTTATTTCATGTTTTTTTTATTTTGTTGAATAGGTTATAGTTTCTCAGACATCCAATATTTCATGTGTTTCTATGAGTTCAAAACTCAATGGAGGGTTGACTATTGATGGTTAAAATTAGTATGGAAGTTTAGTTTTGTGGGTTTGGGATTATATGTCCACAACTTTGTCTTGTTAAGACAAATTTTTTAGTGCCTTCCACCATTAGAGATGGGTTGTTCTCCCATTAATTCAAAAAAATTATATAGCATTGAAAATTCAATTTTGTTGGGTTTTCATGAAAAGAGATATAGAGGAGTATGTCTTGAGATTCCTATCTTTTTAGCTAGTAATCAACAACTAGAGGGTATTTTCTATTCTATACGAGTCCCATTTTGGAAGTGGGAGAATATTTCCTTGTATTTTGTAATAGGTCTACCACACATTAAAAAAATAAATTCCATATGGGTAATAGTGGATCATCTCATAAAGTTGATTCACATAATCTTGATTCATGAAACTAATTTGATGGAATACCTATGAAAAATTTACATTTGAGAAATTTTAATGAGACAAAACTTTCCAGTCTCAATTATATTAGACAAAGACCCAAATTTTACGTCCCATTTTTGGAAATTTTCATTAATCCCTTGGAACACAATTGAATATGAGTAAAAATTATTATCCAAAAATAGGTAGACCGTCTAAATAGTAAATAAAAACATTGGAGGATATGATTAGAGATTTTGTAATGGATTTTTGTGGGTCATGGGAGAAAAATTTACCATTAGTGGAGTTCTCATATAATAACAACTATCATGCCTTGATTCCTATGTCTCCTTTTGAAGCATTATATCGGTGTCTATGTGGTTGTCAATTTTGTTGTGTGGAAATAGGCGAGACTTCACTAATTTTACCCGAACTTATGAAAGATAAATAAGGGATGATTAATTTGATCAAAAATAGAATGGTGAAAACTTATAGTTGTATGAAATTGTACACAAATCATCTTCGAAGACCATTTTCATTTGAGGCGAGTGATCAAGTTTTCTTGAGTATCTCTCCAAGGATTTGGAACCATCAATTTTGTAAGAAGTCCATGTTACCTACTTGATCGGTATGTACTTTTGAGATACTTAAATTAGATTATGAGGTGGAATATCGAATGTATTTTCCATTAAGGTTCAGTTAAGATACAATGTGTTTCATGTATCTCAATTGAATAAGTACCAACCTGATCCTGACCATGTTATTCAATGGGTTCACATTGACCTAGAACTGGATTCTATGTTGATTCATGTGCTATTATAGAATGTGAATTAGTAATATATTTCATTGGAAACAGTTGTTCAATTATGGGTTTTATGGAAACATGGTCTAATTTAGGATGAAACTTGATATTCTGAGAAGGAAATGGTTGAGAAATGGCCTAGTCAATCTCAGGGATGCAAGAGGTTTTTACTTTCCAAGGATGGAAGGGATAATGGTGGAGAGAATGTACCACCCCAATTTTATTTACATGACCCTTTATTCATGTATTTAGAGTCTATATAATATTTAGATTATCTTTTGAGATGTTATGAGGGGTTTTGACATGTTTAAGAGGACTTTCTAGAGGTAAAAAGTTTGTGTATGGTTATTAGAAATTATGAAGCCTCTCAAAGAAACTGTTCAAGGGAAGGCATTTGGAATAGAGTAGTGGTACAATTTCTTGAAAATTTTTACAAACCTTTTGAATTTCTAGAAAAAACTGTGCATCTTGAAATCAAGGAATTTTTTTTTGCTCAAGGTTTTTTTAACCATGAAAACCAACCGTGTGAGGTGTAGCCATTAGATAGTAGCACCACATAGTTGGAACAAAATTAGATTAACTATGTGTAATAACCATGTGGTGTACCTTTTGACCTCCTTAAATTGATTATCTAATCCAAATTAAGCCTTTTGACCCTCATTTTCCCTTAATCCTCCTATAACATGAATTCCTTTTTTCCCAAGGCATGAGAGATGATCCCCATCAATCTAGGAGTGATCCTTAGGTGAGTTAAAGTGAATTGGAGGTCTAATTCATTGCTATGTTTTTATTATTCTTCATTATTCTTAGATCCAAGGTTATTATCTCTCTAAAAACCATATATCTAGTCCGTTGTTGACATATCTAGGTGTTATGTAAGATTTTATGGTGAAATATTATTGGATATTGTTAAGGGAATGTGGGTTGTCAAAAAATCCTTATTTTTTATCATTCGTTTCTTTCACAAATGTTTGAGAGGTAGGTGGATTCTCTCTGGACTCCAACTGATTTTTAAATTAAAGGAATATATTTAATTAAATTATTTTATTGAAACGGGGGATAATTCCTTGGGTTTAGAAACCCCACAATGATCCTTTATCAATGGGGTTTTCTCTATTGAATCTAATTGATTTATTTTTGGATCCTTGATATTTAAATGGTGGTGGATTCTATGTTTGTAAATTCCATTTTTGGTAATGGATTAAAAAATTTTGTATGTGATTGGTTTTTAGAAAACCCCATTGATTATAATTTTAAAATTAATAATTTAAAATTATGGTTTGGTTTGATGAATACATATTATTTGATTAAATTCTTTAAAGAAATATATTTTTGATATAAATGACTTGGAATGTTGTTGGTATAAATGGCTGTGTGTGAGTTAAATTGGATGGATAATGGTCATGAAGTAGAACCATAAAAATGGGATAGAGTCTGGATGTGAAGTTAAACCATCAATGGTCACACCAAGCTTGTGTGTGTGTGTGTGGTTGTGTGTGTGGTCTTGGAAAAGAATATTCCAAATCAAATGATAAGTTGTTTAATGTCTTTTTTGATTATTTCCTTGTAAAATTGATTTATTTCTTTCATATAAAAAATTCTTACCACTTAGAACTATTTTATAAAATTTGATAATAGGTTTTTTCCTATTTGCGTATGTTGGGAAGTTATTTGGGAAATCCTATTGAGTTTAGAATCATCACATTCTTGAGTAGTATTGTGAATTTTTTTGATTCCATATATTGATATATAGGAAAAGTAAAGTTATCTTAGTTATATAGTAATGATTCATGATACCATGGAATGGTGTGGGGGGTTGGAGATTGGAGTGGGTGGGGTGTTTTTGATTTTTTTTGCTTTTGAGTTTTGTGTTTGTGGAATTTCGGTCTTCTTGAATATGTCTTTTTTTCAATTGTACTTTGATATGGCTTATTGGTTAGGTTATATTTTAAGTTATACACTACTATATATTTAAGATATAGCCATGTTTTTCAACTGTGGATATAAGTTCAAAACCATGGCTATAAGTTATAGCCACAACTTTATGGACCATGGCTGGTATTGGTGTGGCTATAGGACAAGAACTATAGCCACAGTTTCAAACTGTGGATATAGACCTAGAGCCAAGGTTTGAACTATGGCTATATCCCTATATCCACGGTTCAAACCATGGATAAATACCTAAAGCCACGGTTTGAAACCATGGATACACCTTAAGGCACATAGGTATATAGCCACAGTTTGAAACTATGGCTATATGTCAATAGCCATGGTTCAAACTGTGGATATACGTATATATCCACAGTTTAAGACCATGGATATATGGTTTTCCATTTCATAAAAAAACTCCCCTACCCAACCCCTGTAATTATCCCTTATATCACCCCTTCCCCAATGAAAATCCTCCCCCCACTCCCCCTGCACAGTCCCCCCTACAACACCCCTTCCCCCTGCAAAGCTTCCCTCCACTCCCCCTGGATAGCCCCCCTCGAGACCCTAGAAACCCCACTAGACAGACCCTCGAGAGACCCCCACAGATAGACTCTAGACCCCCACCCCCACAACACCCCTTTACACATGCAAAGCCCCCCTCCACTCCCCCTTGGATAGCCCCACCCCCCCAAGAACCTGGACACCCCCTAGATAGACCCTTGACAGACCCTGCCAGGACAGATCCTGGACACCCCCACCCTGGACAACCCCCACCTCCAAGACAGATCCTAGACCCCACCCCCCATGACAGACCGTAGACACCCCCCACTCCTCCCTACTCCATGAATCCCTTGCTAGTCCCCCCCAAACCCAGGACAGAATCCCCCCAGGACAGACCTTGGACACACCCACCCTAGACACCCCCACTCCTCCATGCCTCCTCCCTTCCCCATTCCCCCTTCCAGTCCCCCACCATGTCCCTGGACAGACTCCCCCCTATGACTGTCTCTGGACAACCCCCCCCCACTCCTCCTTGCCCCCTCCATTCCCCATGAACCCCCTACCATTCCACCCCAAGACCCCGAACAGACTCTCCTCCCCACACGGATGACCTTGGACACCCCACCCCCTGCAGCACCCCTTCCCCCATGAAAATCCCCCCCCACTCCTCCCTACCCCTTTCCCCATGCACCTTTTTCCAGTCACCCGCATACCCTAGACATACTCCCCTCCCCCCCAGGACAGACCCCGGACACCCCCACTCAGGAAAACCCCCCTCCCTTCCACATGAACCCCTGCCATTCTCCCCAAGACCCTGGATAGACTCCCCTCCCCCCAGGACAGACCCTGTACCCCACCCCCTGTAGTACCCCTTCCCCAATATACCCCCCACTCCTCCTTACCCCCTGCCAGTCCCCCCCAACCCCTGGACAGACTCCCCTACCCACCAAGACTGACCCTGGACACCTCCACCCCATGATGCACCCCTTATCCAATTAAAATCACCCACTCCTCCCTTCCCCCTTCCCCATGCACCCCCTTCCATTCCCCCCAGACCCTGGACAGACTCCCCTACCCCCAGGATAGACCCTGGACACCCCCCACCCTAGATATCCCCCCATACATTCCCCATGCACCCCTTCCAGTCCCTCCCCCAAGACCCTGGATAGACTCTCCTCCCCTAGGACAAACCTTGTACTCTCCCACCCCTACAGCACCCCTTCCCCCATGCAACCCCCCACTCCTCCATTCCCCCTCCCCATGCACCCCCCTGCTAGTCCCCCCCCAGACATTGGACAGACTCCCCTCCTTCCCAGGATAGACACCGGACACTCCCTGGACCCTGGACACCCGCACCCCCTGCAGCACCCCTTCCCCTATAGAAAGACCCTGCCCCCTCCCTTCCACATGCACCCCCTGCCCGCCCCCCAGAACATGGATAGACTCCCCTCACCCCACAGGATAGACCCTGGACACCCCAAACCCTAGAAGTACCCCTTCCCCCATGCAAATCCCCCACTCCTCCCCCTCCCTTCCCCATTCACCCCACCGACCAATCCCCACCACCCCACCCCCTGCCAGCCCCCCTGCCTGCCAGCCCCTCATGACCAAATCTAATCCAAATTTATTGTAGTAGGGGTTTTCTACTTCAGCGTTATAATCCATAGAATTATTACGTTTATAGAAATGGTTGAACTATAGAAGTAGTATATGTATGGCCATGGGTTATTATTTAAAATTAGAGCATAATACCACATTTAATCACATGGAAATTATAGGATAAATCCATGATCTTAACAATGGTAAATTTTAACTACACCCCTGGTAAAACCATGGATCTTGGTCCCTAATAACACTTTCAAAAACATGGAAAATAGACCGTACACCCACAATTATTAAACATGTAAATTTATTCCTACCCAACTACACTTAATCACCAAATGCTTCCATAATAGTTGCACCTTATAGCAGTACTCACATCCTCTTGCTTCGAGCAAAAAAAAAACAACACCATACAAATAAAACTGAACTCAAACATAATAAAATATATATCATAAGAATTCAAACTATCTAAAATATAAAAAATATAAAATTTCAATATCAATATCATCATAATAAAAAGAACTATTTGATAAAATTAAACGTATAAACCAAGAATAAAATTTAAATATGAAATGTACCTCTATATTAGCATCACCAAAACAATCATGACCCACATCATCTCTTATAGAAACACCAACATCATTATAAACTCCCCTCAAACCTCCTCCAACACCACCACCATCATTATCATTGAAATATTCATTGGTTTATGCTCCCAAATCAGTGGAAGGAGTGAAGAATCCTGATAAACATAATTCATACAAATGAGAACACATTTAAGTAATGAAAAAATTCAATGTTTTTATGGTGATTCATATAATATCATTATGTTACCAATAAAATAATCAACATAATTCATATAAATGAAAACACATATAATTAATGAAAATACCTAAAAACCATTCGTGAGGTATTCCCCCAGCCCTGCTGACCTCCCCCCTCCTCCTACACTGTAGAACTCCCCTCTACCCCTGCCTTGTAGACCTCCCCCTTCCCCCTACCCTAAAGACCTCCCCCTACCACCTTCCCCCTACACCCACCCCTCCCCCTAACCTGCAGACCTCCCCCCTGCCCCCCGTCCTACAGACCTGCCCCCTTCCCCCTGCCCCCTCCACCCACCCCATCCGCCTCCCGTCTACCCCCTTCCCTACAGACCTCCCCCTACCCTGCCCCCTGCCCTGCCCCTACCCCTGGCCTGTAGACCTGAACCTACCCCCTGCCCCCTCCACCCACCCCATCCCCCTCTCCCTCCCCCTGCCCTGCATACCTCCCCTTGCCCTGCCCCCTGCCCCCTTCCCCAGCACCTGGTTCCAAAAACTAGCCCCTAATATAGAGAACCCCCACATTAAGTATGTGGGGTAGTGTTGAACTCCTAGAAAGAATATAGAGGAAATAAATCCTGTAATAAATATGTTTATAAGTTAGTATATAACTCTTCATAGAATTATGAGCAACCATTACATGTCACTATCATATCTCAAATGGAGTACTTAACCATGTTCCAGCTTTGATTAAGTTGTCTAAACCCAGTAGTCTCTTTTGTAGGGAAAATAATATCAAACACTTTAAGATTAATCATAAACATTATATTATGTATAAGATGATCATAGATTCATTCTATACATGTAAAATTACTCTAAATATAATATTTAATTTTTGGATGCTGACACATAGGTGAGAAGAAATGCAAAACATAAGAAGTCACATAATATACTGAATGAAATTTTCATAACATGGTTTGTGAGTCCCATTAAAAGGCATGGAATGTAATTTTAAAATTCATTGTTAATATTTTTGTGTTAACATGTTTAAAGTAATGAATCCTAGGTTGTGAACCCTTTAAAATCATCAATGGTTTCATAGAAAGATGCAGTTGTAATTGTTTTAGGGAAGGAGAATCCTGGGAATATACATGGGATGGGTTATGGGCCTACTCCATCAACTATATTTGGTTCGGAATCATCCTCATTTACTACTACACCTATTAGGGGTTTGAGAATTTTAGTTGATCGGGAAACACATAGATAGATTTCAAGGATTAATGAAAAAGTGAAAGAACATGACATTATTAGATAGAAACAAGATTAGTTTTGATCTTAAATGGAAAATGTCATAGTTTTTTTTGTTTCTAAGGATGATGGGTACAATTGCTGAGGAAGTCTCCAATCTTATAACTCATTATTTCAAGGTAAATACTAAACTCGATCCACAAATCAATAAAACTTTCTAAAAGATTTAAATGTTTTTAAAAACATGCATTAAGGGGTGAAAAACAGGAAAAATACATCAAAGGGTTGTGAAATAATTTCACAATAACCATATATTTATTTGTGAAATATAGAAACTGACATCACATCAATTTGAGTTTCAATTTCTGAGATTCTCATATATGTTTTTTATTTTTTTTAAAAACACATGCACATAATGATCAAACTCACAGATAATAGACTCAAATTGATGTGAAATCATGGTAAAACTATGGCTGAATTCTTTTTGATGTGTACGAGTAGAAAAAACATCTATCTGACATGTGGTTGCTCGGAATGAACCAATGAATAGTTTTAAAAGAAATAAAAGAATTTTAATATATGTGTCAGGGGTTCAAAACAAATCAAATGACATCATAGGGCCATGAAATTAGATGAAAAAACTAGATATTGAATTTTGAAATATAGAAACTATCTATATTTCAATATGAGTTGTAGTTTACCTAATATTTTTCCAAAAATCTTTTTAGTGTTTAAAAACACAAAAACTAGAACTTAAAGGTCAAGACTATAGAAAAAATCAGATTTACATGAAATCATGAGAGACCAATTATTAAATTATTTTAGATGTTTAAGAGTAGAAAAAACATCCATATGATGTTTAGTGTGCTCAGAATGACTCATTATGAATTTTTAAAACAAATCAAATTCTTTAAAAACATATGTCAGGGGTAAAAACTAAAAAAAATATGATAGGGTAATGAAATCACTAGAAAATGACTAAAATAATTGATTAGTGAAATGTAAGAAACAAATACTTGTCGATCCAAGTTATTGTTTTCCCAGGATTCCCATAACAACAATTATAGTGTTTTTAAATCCCTAAACACACAAGTAACTATAAAAACCATATAAAAAACATCACACACATGTGGAATCCTAGAAAAAATTTGGTTGAATTATTTTTAACATTTACATGAAGGAAACATGTCCAACTGAAGTAAATGTTTCTCAGAATAACTTAGTAATTTGTTTCTAAAGATATAAAAGCCTTCAAAAACGTGTATTAGGGGGTTAAAACCAAAAAAAATGTTAGAGGGTAGTAAAATGATAGGACAAAGAAGATAGATTTATTTTTAAAATTTAGGAATCGAACTCATGTCAGTCTAAGTTTATATTTTCTTGGGATGCCCATAAACATGTTTTTTGTATTTAAAAACAATTAACAATACATATAATAGTCAAAACCATGAAAAATGACCTAATATTCACATTAAATCATAGGAAATACACATTTTAATTATTTATTAAATGTAAGAGTAGACAAAATGTTTATATAACATGTGTTGTGCTCAGAATGACTCAATAAGAATTTTTAAAAGATATCAAAGTCTTTAAAAATGATTATTAGGGTCTTAAAATAAGAGACGGATAAAAAATGGACATAAAATAATTTTTCAATGTGAATTGATTAATTTGTGAATATGAAAAACTGAATACATGAAAATCTGAGTTGCAATATCCCCATGATTCATGTAAAATATTTTAGTGTTTTAAAACACTAAAAGGACCATGTAAAGGACAAAGACAAATAAAACAACCTAGGATTGATGTAAAATCATGGGAAAACTATGGTCAAATTATTTGGAATTTTTCCAGGTAGAAAACTTGTCTATATGATGTGTAGTGTACGTGGAATGATATATTAGTAGTTTTAAAAGATATCAAAGGCTTTAATAATGTACATTAGGGAGTCAAAACCAAACAAACAACCTTAGAGTGAAATAAAATTATAGAAAAAATGTAGATTGATTTGTTAAATGTAGGAACTAAAACCATGAAAATATGAGTTTTGGTTTTATTTTGATACTTGTAAACCCATTTGTATGTTTTAAAACAAAAAAAAATTCATGTAACAGTCAAACCAATATAAAATGACCTTGTATTGATGCGAAATCATGGGTAAAATGTGCTTGAATTTTATCTAACTTGTAAGAGTAGACAACACATCCATCTTATGTGTTGTGTGCTCATAATGTCTTAACAAGAAGTTTTGAATGATATCAAAGTCTCTAAAAACATTCTTCAAGGGTTTAAAAAAATATTTATATCTATTGGATGTGAATACATATTAAAATAACCGTTGATTAATTTTTGATATGTCAAAACTAGCTCATTGTCAATCTGATTTGTGGTTTGTCTAAGATGACCATAAACACATTTTTAGTATTTTAAAGTAGTTAAATGTGTGTGTAGTAGTCAAAACCATAGAAAAAAACATCATATTTATATAAAATGAAGGGAAAAAATATGGTTGAATTATTTTTGATATACAATAAAAAACAACACGTCCATACGATGTGGAGTGTGCTCAGATTGATTCAATAGGAAATTTTGAATGATAACAATGTATTTAAAAATGTGAATTAGGGGGTACAAAAGAAAAAAAATGATGTTATAGGGAAATGAAATAATAGTTAAATGACCATATAGTTATATGTAAAATTTGTAAATTGAAACCATACAAATTTGAGTTAAGATTTACCTAGGATGCCCATAAACATATTTTTTTAGTGATTTAAAACTCTGAAACAAGTGTGTCATGGCCCAAACCATTGGAAAATACCTTAGATTGATTTAAAATCATGGGAAAACTATGGTTGAATTAATTTTGATAAGTAAGTGTAGAAAAAATTTCATTCATATTTTTATTGTGCTCGGAATGACTGAATAAAGAGTTTTAAAAGATATTAAATTCATTAAAAACATGGTATAGGGGGTCAAAAACAAGAAAAAAAATTCATTGAGTCTTGAAATGATAGGAAAATGAATGTAGATTAATTTTTGAAATATTTAAACTGAAACTATGCCGAAATGAGTTTCATTTTTTTAGGATACCTATAATCACATTTTTAGGGTATTAAAATAGTGAAAAATTCTTGGAATGATCAAATCTGTAGAAAATGTCACCAGATTAACATTAAATCAGGGGAAGACTATGGTTAAATTATTTTTTATGTGTAATATCTAAAAAACATCCATCCAATATGAATTTTTATAATAAGGACTCCATAATACATTTTAAAAGATATCAAAGTCTATAAAAATGGCATTAGGGGGTCAAAAAAATCGAAGGGACATGAAATCATATGGAAAAAATATAGATTGATTTGTGAAGTTTTGTAATAAACTCCCTTCCAATTTATGTTTTGGATTTATTATGATTTTTTAAATGAATTTTTAGTGTTTTAAAACACAAAAACATGTGTATAATGTCAAAAACATATAAAATGACCTCAAATGTCACGAACCGTCCCCCGAGGCCCATGCCGTGACTACCCCAAGCACGCTTTCCATAGGCCAGGGGCTAGCGACTAGAACCAAAAGGCGTATTACCTAAAACATAGAATGCATTGCCTTTATAACCTGAAAAATCACGTAACCAAGCACACAAGAAGATACGAACTCAAGTAAACTGAATAGTAAACAGAGTGAGTGCAATAAGTAAAGGGGCCAGAATAAAAGACCAACTGGAAAGTACAAATACAACTGAAGTATAATACAAATGAAGAAAGAGAAAGATAGTTACTGGATCGTCCTTCGAGGTTATTACCTGAAGTGTAGGTAAATATCGCCTCCTCAAAACTCCACGTCCACCTGTATCCTCTGTGCTCCGACATGCTGTATGGTCCACATCTGGGTACGATCAAGTCCTAGTACTCTCATCCTCAGTCAGCGCTGTCCGTTGTCTGCACCAAACAAAACGAAGTGCCGGCGTAGCCCGTGTATGGGTGAGTATAACGCTACTCAGTAAAGACCTCGAGACCCTCAAGGTCTCACAAAATCCACCAATGACAAACCAAAAAATATGAATATAATAGATAACCCCTAATTAGGTATATGCCCATACATATACCTAAGCTATCAAGTAATCCATCTCAACAATGAAGGAACACAGAGGTTCTGACTCAGCTCACACTACGTATATCATTAGGTACATTAGTTGAGATGATGAGAAGTAACTAATAATTCATCTTACTCTGTTAAGAGGCTCTACTGCTACCCTGCACAGAATCGCTAGGAGTTTACCCATAGAGGATCATTGGAGGTGACCCACCCAGGATCGCTAGGAGCTGACCCACACAGGATTGCTAGAGCTGACCCACATAGGATATCTAGGAGGTTACCCACACAGGATCACTGGAGCAGACTCACAGAGGATCGCTAGGAGCTAACCCACACAGGATCGCTGGAGTTGACCCATAGAGGATCGCTAGGAGTTGAGCCACATAGGATAGCTAGGGGCACTCTTCTCATCATAGCCAGCTACTGTGTTTCTGCACATGGCTTGCTCGTATCTGGGAGAGTCCTCTCACCAAACCACTAGTCTATTTTTAAACTGAAACGATGCTCCACGAAAAGTTATCTCAATGGACTGTCATGTCATAGGGGTCTGAATGCAAGAGACGATGCGTCATTTGGACGCCCAGTCTATGAGTTATTAGCCTTTTAGTCCTGAGGGCTTAGTTAGATTCATGCCTGATCCAACCTGACCATTCCCCAACATTATCCAAAACTCCAATGGGGTATACCAAATCATCTTTCTTGCTCGAAGATTTACAGCACCAATTACGGTTCGTAAAACAGACGTTTGATGCCAAAGTTTTTCCCAAAATAATGTAAATGGGTTGTAGTGGGCCCGGGTCTAGTCAGACCCAGTTGGACTAACCTACCCCGACCCACTGGGTCTGGCCTGGCCCGTTGGGCAGCCCGGCCTGCTGGGTCTGGCCCGACAGGCCATAGGGGTCGCAAGGCCGCGGGGGTGCCGTGATGGCACGTCGCGGTGCAGCTTGACCAGAGCGGATCATCCGCGAGGTGTCCCGAGGGCATGGAACAGGGAAGCTCGGCCAGAGCGGCTCGACCGGAGCGGCTCGCCCGGAGCGGCTCAACCATGAGGTGCCACGAGGGTGTGGTCGTGGGGTGGCTCGACCGGAGTGGCTTGGCCGCGGGCAGCAGCAGCCAAAGATGGACGAGGCCATGGGAGGCGATGGACGTAGAGCGACGCCGTCGCCTTTGTCGTGGCTGGTGGTGATGTTAGCCTCCGTTGCCGTGCCCCTTCTTGGTTGGTCTCTGACCACATCCATCACAAATAACACCACAAAACGTTTGAAGAATTACGGAGAGGATGTCCCGGGTTTTTTTGGATTGCACTGTCCACATTATAGCAGTAGAAAGTGGCTATAAACTCCCTTTTAATTATGAAGAGTCATCAAGTATGAATAAGGGAATAATTTCAAACAACCACTATACCTTGTTCATTTTATTCCTTGAATATTTTCCTCGGGTAAAGAGTCGATGCCATTGGGAATAGACATATTTCGGTGACGTCAGCATCTCCTTGTTCATCGGTGGAGATTTTCCTCTTTGGCGATCCTTCGACAGAGTTTGGAGAAGAAATCGTTGAAGGAGAAACGTTCTTTGTTGGTGTTCTTTATTATAGGATGTGTCCCTCCATGTTCTCTCAAGCTCCCACCTTTTCTAATGGTTATTTTCCCACAAACCACCAAAAAGAAAAGGGTAGCCAATATAATAAAATATGTTGGCATAATTTCAAAATGGAATAATTAATTAAATGAGTTTGTGGGTTGACTTAATTAATTAAGGAAAGGGGTTAGCACAATTAAGTGGGGAAGCTCAAGAGGTTTCTCCCCACTTAATAGGGAGTTCAAGAGGTTTCAAGCCTTGGGTGGTCCCCACCACCATAACCTCTCATGGGAGGTTAGGCTCGGGTGGTCCCCAAAACTATAATCTCCCATGGGAGGTTAACTCTGGTGGTCCCCACCTGTGAAACTTTCACATTAAAGCTCAAAAAAATAAAATAAAAATGTTACACAATTTTTATTTTATTTTAATCTTTCACAAAATACCCAAAATTTAACTTTCACCCCCGACCAAATACCATCGAGGTGAAAGTATCCTTAAGTGAATACTGTCACTGTGAGTTTAGTGGTGTCCCCAGATTTCAATTCCGAGCACCGTTTCAAAAGTTAGAAAAACTGCTTGCAAGTTTACTGAACGTACCTGAACAAAAGTTCAGAAATTAATTCCAGGAACTCTGGGACTCGGAATCACATGTAGTTAATTTTCGAAGACTCGTACAATTCCCCTATAATAAAAAAACTTACATGGAAATTATGGGTGTTTACATTCTCCCCACCTTAGGGATTTGCATCCCCGTAAGCCGCAACTCAAACTAGAAAAACAAGTGGGGGTACTGAGAACGAATCTGAACGTCCTGCTCCCATGTTCTCTCTTAGAGATTCTTGCGCTCCCAGGGAACACGTACTAGAGGTATCAGCTTTCCACGAAGGACCCTCTTCTGTCGATCCTCAATCTCCACTGGAACCTTCGTAAAAGTCACCCCATCGTCGAAATCCAGATCGTCATGGTTGATGATGTGAGAAGGGTATTGCATATATCTCTTCAGCTGGAATCCATGGAATATGTCGTGCACTCAGTTCAACTGAGGTGGAAGAGCTAAGTGGTAATCCACCTCGCCAACTCTACAGAGGACCTGGAAGGGTCTGATGAATCTCAGAGATAACTTGCCACCTCGTCCAAATATCCATAAACCTCATTGGGGTGAGACCCGTAGAAAGACGTGTAAAATGTCAAAACCATATAAAATGACCTCAAATGTCACGACCCATCCCCCCGAGGCCCGTGCTGTGACTACCCCAAGCTCGTCGTCCAAAGGCCATGGGATGGAGACTAGCACCAAAATGTGTATTCTCTAAAACTGGGAAGGCATTTACTTTATAAACTGAAAACTCATGTAACCAAGTACACAAAAAGATACAAACTCAATTAAACTTAATAGTAAACAGAGTGAGTGCAGTAAGTACATGGGCCAGAATACAAGCCCAACTGGAATGTACAAGTACAACTAAAATAAAATACAACTGAAGAAAGAGAAAAATAGCTAATATATCATCCTCTAAGGATCCTAACTAAAGGCTAGGTAAAGATCACCTCCTTAGAACACAACGTGCACCTATATTCTCTGCATACCCACATGATTTATGGTCCACCACCAGGTACCATCCAATCCTAGTACTCTCGTCCTAAGTCAGTGTTGTCTGTCGTCTGCACTAAACACATGGGTGAGTATAACGATACTCTGTAGGGATCCCGAGACCCTCAAGGTCTCACAAAATCCACCAAGGAAAAACCAAAAAGTATGAATACAATAGATAACCCCTACTTAGGTATATGAACATACATATACCTAAGTTATCAAGTAATCCATTTCAATCATGAAGGAACAAAGAGGTTCTAACTCAGCTCATGCTAGGTATATCATTTGGTACAATAGTAGAGGTGATTAGAAGTAACTACTAAATCATCTTCATTGGAGTTCTTCATTGGAGGATGTGTCCCTCCAAGTTCTCCCAAGCTTCCACCTTTGCCAACAATTATTTTCCCCCATACCTCCAAAAACAAAAGGGGTAGGCAATATAATAAAATATGTTGGCATAATTTCAAAATAGAATAATTAATTCAATGATTTGGTGGGTTGTCTTAATCAATTAAGGAAAGGGGTTGGTCTAATTAAGTGGGGAAGCTATAGAGGTTTCTACCCATATAATAGGGAGTTCAAGATGTTTCAAGCCCTGGGTGGTCCCCACCACCATAACCTCTCATGGAAGGTTAGGCTCGGGTGGTCCCCACCACTATAACCTCTCATGGGAGGTCAATTCAGGTGGTTCCCACCTGTGAAACATTCACATGGAAGCTCAAACAAATAAAATAAAAATGTTACACAATTTTTATTTTATTTAATTCTTTCACAAAAAACCCAAAATTTAACATTCACCCTAAACCAACTACCATCGAGGTGAAAGTCCCCTTAGGCGAATACTACCGCTGCTAGTTCAACGATGTCCTCAGATTGCAATTCCGATCACCGGTTTAAAATTTAGAAAAATACGCTCTCACGTTTACTGAACGTACCCAAATAAATGTTTGGAATTTCATTCTAGGCACTTTGGGCCTTGGAATCACGCACCGTCAATTTTCAAAGACTCTTAAAATTCCAATATAATAAAAAACATTACATGGAAATTATAGGTCTTTACATAAAATTTCCATGAAATCATAGGAAAAATAACATTGAATTATTTTTTATGTGTAATTGTAGATAACACTTTCATTTGGAGTGTTGTGTGCTTATAATAACCCTATAATTTTTTTAAAAGATACTAATGTCTTTAAAAATGATTGAAATGGGGTGACAACTAATCAAATGATGTCAGAGGGTCGTGAAATCATATGAAAGGAAATAATATTTGTTAAATATAGGATCCAAAACAACATTAATCCAATATATATTTTTCCTGGGATTTCTGTAAATAGATTTTTATTGTTTTAATACACTAAAATGTGTTGGGACTACTTTAATGTATAAGTTTTATATTCTGTTAATATACGTCAACGTGGTTGTCAATGATGATCAAAATGAATTAGAATAACTCAAATGTTAATGGATATTGGTTAATGTGATGGTTTCTGGAGAATTATTTTGGAATCACAGTAGTGAATGACATTCTTGGGAAATTCTCCTTGTTTTTAAATTAGAATAATTGTTTCACTGTTCCTAATGTTCAAAATAAATGTATGAAAGTTGATACATTGTCAACAACATTCATGGTGTTTGAAGAAGCATCCAATTTTGGATGAACAAAGATGATTGGAGTTATTTAGAATGACCAAACTAAAAGGAAATGAGGTTTTGAAGTTAGGATGATGAAATACTTTGGAATTAATATTCCAAAGAGTATAATAATAAATAAGGATAATTGTTGAAGATGAAGAGAAGACATGAAGTAGTGCATGGTCTTGGAACTATGATAAAGGCTAAAATAAGATAATGATTTTCTGATATGTATTTCAAAAATATCATAAGTTAGGAGACCTTTTTATGAAAGCCATATAAAGTAACATGGGATCAATGGTACTTCCATTCATATTCAATTTTGATTAGAAGGAAAGATGCTGGTGGAAGATAAGGAAGTTATAACACTTTCCATAAAATTTGATGATGATTTTCTACTATGTAATTTAAAAATATCATAAGATGTTTAGAGAACATGTTATGTAGTATTTTTGAAGATAACTAGAAGAAAATATGTTGTCAATCATCGTTGTTTTTTTTGTAGAAGCCAATGTCTAAGGTGGTGTAATTTTCCAGTGTTTTCCAAATTTTTGGGGTCCAAAATTTGGAGTTAGGAAAACATTGAGAAATGTGGATTTCCTTGAAGATATCATAAAAAAATGGAAAAAGGATTAATTTTAAAAATATTTAATTTATTAAGAGTGAATCACAAAATCTTAAATGATTCTAATGATGTGCCCTATGAGTATGCCAATCTTTGTGAATGGAAGAGGAAAGGAGCTTTGCGAGTGAGCATTGTAGCGGTGAAGGTGAAGAGAATTGCAGCAACACAAATGAAGAAATAAAATAATGATAGTGCAAAGGATCTGATGGAATTCATTGCAATTATGAAAATATTTTCAATTTAGAAAAAATTAAATGGAGACTCGCAAAAAAGATGGAATTTTGGCTGAATTTTCAGAGCTCTACGATTTGAGCTTACAAGGCACTGACGAGACGAGTAAAGTTCTAGAGTCGGTGGAAAATGACTATTAATAGGACTCTACCCCAAAGAATAGTGTAGATAGACATCAAAAAATCTTAGATCTCTCAAGTTGTGAATCATGTTCATGAAAAAAGTGAGCACTGTGAAGGAAGTGAGCTCTACAAAGGTTGTGAGCTCCGCAAAGGCAGTGAGCTTCACAAAGGCAACTTTCTTTGCTAAGGTAGTGAGCTCTGCAAAGAAAATGATCTCTAAAAAGGTAATTTGCTTCGGGACGACATTGGTTTCCACAAAGGTAGGGGTGCTTTGAGAAGGTGTGAGCTCTATGAAGGGTTGAGCTCTGTGAAGCAGTATACTCTGCGAAGGGTTGAGCTCTGCAAAGAAGTGTGCTCGACGAAGCTGTGTGGTCCGTAAAGGGTTCATATCTATGATGGGTTGAGCTTTGCAAAGGGGATTCAAAAAGTGTAGTATTTAATACCTGGTTTAGGTGAACGAGTTCATAGTAAGACACCATATATCTATTCCATATTATATTGTGTCAAAGAGAAAGAAGAGAAGAAGAACAATAGAGTATGTCAAACCAAAGGCTGAAAATTATTCAGGGCATTTTGATTATGATGATGTCAAGTAAGCTGATCTTCAGTGTTTGAATAATAAAAAATGTGTTTTTGATTCTAGCCAAGAAAAAGAATAAGTGCTACTGCATTTGGTTTTTTCACTAAAGAAGAAGAAAGAATAATAAGAGGTGTGAAATTTTTTTTTTCACAAAAAAATGGAGAAGAAGTGGTTGGATAATTGAATGCTCCGAAGAAAGTAACAAGTGAATAAATAAAGAACAAATCAGTAGTGTGGAACTAAATAGGTATCAATTTGAGGAAGACTCTATTGGTGTGGTAAACCCTTTTGGTGAAGAAAAAAAGGCTATCTCTATAGGCAGTATAATGAACCAGTAAGGAAGTTTCATGTTGAACATGGTAATCACCAGTTGAAGAAGAGGATTGTTTCCCTTACCCCCTCTAATGTGTGGGGAATCATACTAGGAATGATTATTTCATTCCCCCTCCAATGTTTAGAGAGTCACAGTAGCTGAAGGATTGTTTCCTTAGCCTACCCACTATAACAATTACTACGTTATAGTAGAGAATCCGTGCACTGGTCATTACCATACACAGAAAGGACATAGTTGCTCTTATTGAGTGGTGAACCTTATAAAAATATCTTGTGCAATTTTTATTGATTTTATATTATTTCATGCGATATGGAAAATAGTACAAAAGAATCATGATCCTTATAGGTGAATAGGTACATAGATAAAAAGTTATAATTGGTTTAAAATGTCCCCAACACTGATTCACCCCTCCTCTCATTGTTAGGAATATCACAAACTGGTCCTCACAAAATGTGCATCTGATGGTCAAAACCATAGGTAATGACCTCATATTTATGTAAATTAATAAGAAAACTATGGATTAGTTATTTATGGAATGCATGAGAAGAAACAATTTCCATCATATGTGTGGTGTAATGACTCAATAAGTAGTCTTAAAAGATATTAGTGTCTTTAAAAATGCTCATTTGGAGGTCTTAACAAAAAAAAAATTACATATAAGGGTCATGAAATCATATGTCACTGACTATAGATTTATTTGTGAAATATAGGAACTGAATACACATCAATCGTTGTTTTTTCTCGAGATTTCCATAAACACATTTTTAAGGTTTTAAAACACTAAAAAATGCATGTACTAGTACAAAACATAGAAAAAACCTATAATTGAAGTGAAATCATGAGACAAACACTATTAAATTGTTTTTTAAATATAGAAAATACTGCCATATCAATGTTATTATTTTTTATTATGAAACTTCAATCACACCCCATATTGGTCTAAAAATTGATTAGATTGTTATATAATTATCCCTTTTGAGTTCAAAGAGTTGAATCATATCTTTAGTAAGTAATTTTATGTTTTCAATGTATTAAATATGATATACTAAATTTTTCTATTAAAAATTCATCTTCATGATTAAAAAAATATTAAATGTTACGTGATTTTTTTGAATATATTTTGTCTATATTATGTTTTTTTCTATTCATAAATGTTAAGGTTTTTATTATTGTTGAAAAATTTTGGATGTATTTAGAAGGATGGCCATTCCAATCCAAAACACTCTTAAAAAGGTAGTTGTGAAGGCAATAGATTTTAGGGTATAGTTAAATATTATCAATGATTATAATGTAATTATTATTTATTATTATTTGTTATAATTTATATATATATTTTTTCTTATTGATGACATGATCGGGTAAGTTATGCGTATGATGAATTTAGCTATGGAGGTGGTTGGATGCAGTGGAGGTGGTGATATGGGAATATTAGTTATGGGATGATGATGGATATTGGACATATTATACACTATATATATGATTAATATGATTATAGGTTGACTAATGGATGTATATATAATGTGGTGGATGTATTAATGAGTTTATTAAGTATTTAGGGTTGAGTTTATTGTGTGATTGAGTTATTTGTATGCATATTATTTTTAAATAAATAGTATTTTAAAATAAATATTTTATTTAATATGTTTAGAGGTTATTTTTTTGTATCCTCCACTAAAACACACTGCCTATGATTTATTTAGTGGGTTTTTAGTTAGTCTTTATTATTATTTTATTTATGAAAATTAATTCACCACTAAATAAAATAGTGGTTGATTTTTTATTTTCCCCCATTTTTTCATTGTTTTTTCAAAAAAAACTACCACTAACTAAATAAAACCTCCTATTATTCACAAAAAACAACATATATAAAAGACCTCTAAATTATAAAAAAATTACCAAGTGATTTACTATTGTGAAATAAATAGTGTTTAAAACCTCTTTTAGAAGTAAAAAAATCACCACTAATAACCAATTTTTTTTATAGTGTAAGTTGTATACCAAAGGTGGTTTTTTGAAAAAGATATTTAACTATTAACTAATATTTTTTATTTTACTTATTATTCTACCTCCATAAAATATTCTTAAAACTTGATGATAGTATAACATTATTATATCCAATATTCTAAAATGTCATTATTAGTATGGTATAACTCGTTTTCATATTATTTTTTATCAAATGGGGATAAAAAACATCCGTCATGCATACGTGTGTACTACTTCATCCATGAAGTGGTGTGTTTTTTCAATCACCTCCACTCATAGAAAATTATAATGATGTATTTAATGTATATATATGATATTAATGAAATAAATAACATTATATAATATTAATATATCATCTATACTCATACCACTCAAATCATTAAAATCATAATCATTACACACATGTATGTACAAACTACCATCTCCATTAAGAGATGTAATTTTTTTTCAAAATATTACTCTTATAAAAGGTCATGGGGATGGATTTAATGAAATAATTTTATTTTTATGAAATTTTAATGACTATATGGGGATTATATTTTATTTTCCATCCAATGAAGATTAAAAACATTGCTCATGTATATGTGGGGACAACCGCCTCATGAGCCGATGCATTTTATTTTTCATAACCACATTTCATGGATGAATATAAAAGTATATTTGATATATAAAAAATATAATTATATAATAATTTTTATTTTGTATATTATGGAATATTTTCTACTTTAAACATTTTAAAAATACCAAATACATTTTACAATTATGATCTAAACATCCTAAAAAAAGAATATGTGGACATAACCAGTTCTATAATTAAATATTTCCTGGAAATAAATGAAATAATTTGTTTAATGATTAGGTTATAAATTTGGAAAAGGTTTTTATATAAGTGAATAATTAATATAAGTTTATTATATATTAGGTGAATGACATACATAACATGTTGGTAATTGAGGTATGGTGTTTCTTTAATCAATTTACATTCATTGGGTTTTACTTCAACTTAAATGACTATGTTATGAAAAGATTATATTTGAAATGAACTAATATTGTATTATGTTGTATTTCCATTTGGTTTTTTCTTCTAAAATTGTTACAGATATTAATTTAATTTATTTATTCTAACTTTAATGATATGATATTTGTTTGGATTATTTTTCTCAATATTATTTCTTTGAGATATCTCTTGTTTTATGCACCCAATTCTTTTTATGAGGTTTATATTATCTCTATTGACATTTTATATTATTAATTAAATTTTATTAATTATTTTTAAAGTTCCTTTTATGCTATATCTATAATGATATATTTTATTCAAGTGTTACGAAGGTTTTCATGGTCTCAATTACAATTATTTGAGACACAATTCATGTTATGCACCATGTTTTATTTTATATGGTGTAATTACTGCCCCAAGAATATATTTTAACATATTATTTCATTTAAATTGTGGTATTTATATAATCATGTTATGTACCTTACTTCAAAGAATTTTTTATTTAAGAATTACCTTAATTTCAAAGGTTTCTTGTCTCAAACATCATCCTTTAAGACATGTTTTGAATGAAGATACTATATTAATTTACATGGTGTAAACACTAACTAATTTTATTTAATATACTTCCATTTTTATTCCCATGATATATTTAGTTACTTCCTATGTTATTTCATTCAAATGGTTTTTTGTTTTAAATGTTTATATAAGAATTTTTCTATAAATTTTTTTTCAATGTTTTTTAATTTTTTTAACCAAACTCTTCCGCTAATTACTTTAACATCTTTAAATAATACTATTTAAAAAAAATTATTTCTAAAAGTTATTTTCCATGAACATTAACCTTATTTTAAATGTTTCAATAGTAAATTTCTTAATTTGGTTTCATGGGTAACTCCTTACTCTCTTTACAAATGTTGAAAAGAATATTTATTTTTAACAATTAAAAGATGATCCGATTTTCTTCACATTATAATGATTCATTTATTTGAAGATTAATTTTCAAGTGTCCATGTTTATTTTAGAATAAAATACTAATCTAAAAATTTGGTGATATTTTAGTTTTTAAATGTTATAGAAAAGTATATTTCCCACTAATTTTCAATAAATGTTTTAAACATTATATTAAGAGAATTTTCATCTATGGCATTATTCTTTAATAATTTCTATGATTTACTTGGGATAAGATATTATGAAACCACTCAATTACTTTTTCTAATTTGTTTATGGTAATGTTTTAATATGATTGTTAAGAAAGTTGTTTCATTCTATAGGTAAATAAAGCTATGGAAATTTTGATGGAAAACAGGCATCTATTTGTTTTGTTTCATGATATGGTTCTTGGAAATTATTGATGAAAGTGTGATTATGGAGTTAAACCAAATAATTAATCTAGTGTTTCTAATATGTTGTAGGATGGTATGTTAAATCCCTCTAAAGAATTTGTTAATGGGAAAAATTAAATTTAATGGACGGTACACCTAATAGATTATATCGTTTTATTAATCATAATATATTAAAGAGTTAAATGACTGTATGATACTCCCAATAGATGATGGATTTTAACTATAATAGGTTACTCCTAAAAGAAATGATAATTATCTGGTTAATTGATTCCATAATGAATGATTGATTTTTGAAGAAACCTACATAGGTTTTCAATTCTTTTTATAAGTTCTAATTGATCTATTTATCAACGATTATTTTAAAATGGATCAGGATTTTTGACTTATATAAAACCTTTTATATGTTATATCATATTTATATATCACATTTTTAATGATCCAGGTTTTAATGCATATGGATTATCTTATGTAATTATCAAGCACCTTTATTTTTTTCTCAAGTCCTTATACTCATCTTGTTCTCACAGATTCAATTCAATTGTTAATTCCTATGTTTACCATTACTAAGAACTTATTATCACCCTTTTTATGTTTGTTTACCCAAATTTATAAATAAATATGTTAAGTAATATATTTTAAGAAGGGGTTCATGTGGGTGATTGTAATTACATAATGTTGAATAATAAAATATTGATATAGTGGATAAATTATCTCTTACAAACCTGAGAAATGTTATGTAATAGTTTTATAAACTCTCTAAAATTATTATCTTAAAAGTTAATTGGGTATACAAGTGATTCTATATTTATATTTTATGTTGTATTTTTTGGATGGATAAAATCATGTAATGTTTATCAGTATAATATACAAAACTTTAAAAATTATGGTTTTAGAATTGGATCTAAGATTGTAGGTTCATGACTATTATAGTTGTTATAAGAGAAGGGAATACATAAATTTGGAGGTTATTATGTTTTCATTTGATGGTTTCTTAATATTTATTAAAAATATTTCATGTTTATATGTTTAATTTTAATTATAAGTTCAAAAGAAAAGAAACCCATTTTTAGGTTTTAATTGATTATATTTGAAGGTGATTAATGATATTTTAGAAGACGTTTTACCAGGTTTATGTATATATATCTCTTAAGTTTAACGTGAATTATTATTTTAGAATAATACTGTTACATTTTTTGGGAAGTAAGATAAATGGTATGATATAACCTATGAGGATAAAAAATTCTTTAATGTTGAGTTTAATGAGGTTAATTGGGATATAAGTTTATTTATTTATGGAATAATATAAGATAATAATTTGCGGTTATTTTTGAATTATGGAGATTAATGTATAATTTATTCATATGAATGGTTACTCATTTTGGATATTATCTTACCCCATTTGGACAATTTTTCTTTTGGATAATGTATAAAGATAGAAGGAATGACATGTTATCCTTTTTTGGATCATGTGATCATTGAAAATTTTATTTTAGTTCTATGAGTAAAAAAATCATCTTGAATATTCATTTATTGAAATAATAGATGTGATAGAAGTGAAAAATGACTAAAATACAAAAAAAAGGTTGAAATTTTGATTTTAAAATGAAATAAAATCATGTAAGTATATTTTCTTTTATTATTAGTATTGATGGTAAATGAATTCATAAACTTTGGTAAAAGGATATTTAAATAAAAATAGTATCAAATTACCTTAATTTTTGTTGAATTGATGGTATTTTTCGCACCTAATTGATTTATGGTCATATGGACATTAAATTAATCTAGATAAATCACTTTAATGTGATAAATATTGTATATCACCCAACATCATCATTTGAAGATTAATTTTCTCATCCATGTCCATATTTTCTCTCCCCATAAACATTATCCTATTTTCAAACATAGTTTTTTGTTATTTTTTAGATGACATTTATTTTTACCTTCCCCTCTTTTGAAAAAACGTTTTAATAACCATTTATATGATGTGTATTTTCAAAAATGGTATTTTAAAATTATAAACAATTTTCTGGTTGGAGTAGAGTACTCAAGCGGGGGGGGGGGGGGGGGTTGAATTAAGTATTCTATAAATTTTTTGTTTGAATAGTATTCTTAAAAATTTCCCCAATAAAAATAAATATAGCCTAGTTAATAAAATTATTACGTTTATGAAAGTTTGACTGTTTAAATAACATTTCAAAAGATTGATTAATTATCAATAATCTTAATATTAGTTAATAATATTACTTTTGAATCTATTCTAATAAGGAAAAACAATTATAACTTCTTTCTAAGATTAATTATCAAAGTAAATTTAGTGATTTATGAATTATACATTAAAAAAAAGAAAACTAATTTAAACGACACAATGGATATAAAAAAAGTGGTTCAGTCTCAAGGCGAGACCTAATCCACTCCACATGGTTATAACCTAACACTGAGAAGTTTATATTTATACACTTGATCCCTATCCTAGATTGGGATAACAAAATAGTGTAGAAGACTGTCCAGGTCAGACAACCTCTTCCACGGTTCTTCTTGGGTATGAACTATCTGGTTACATAGGGACCTATTCTACACTAATCCTTAAGAATAAATAAGTTTAAAAATATGTGAGAGGAAGGATATCTTGTATCCTACAGTTTAATGTAAAATAAAATGTGTGTTTTTTATATAGACACACACACACACTACTCGAAAGCTAAAAACTATACACAAAAGAGAAAAAAAAGATGAGATAAGGTTAGAAGTGCTCTGAGTGTTATTCAATGCATCTCTGTACTTCTAGGATGAAGCATATGTAACAATCGGGTCCTTTTGCAAGAAACAGAGTATCGCAGGTCGGATGCTCTGGTTTCCAGTTCGATCTGGATCATGTTCTTCATGGAGTTGGTAATGTGAAGATGTTCTTGACTCTGATATATGGTATCCCAAATCTTTGGATTCAAGAATACTTTATGTGTTCTTCAAATGTAACGAGTTGTTTGTGTCAGTAATTTCTCAAGAATGCTCATTCTAGTTCGTTATCACGCACTCTTGTTTCTATATCATCTATTTTTGTTTCTGGCCACACTGTTCTTTTTATTCTTGGAGTGCATGTGTTAGAGCTGACATGATGCATGTAGTCTGTACCTCGTACCTCATACTATGAGGTGATATGTCTACCAAGAAATATTAATTGTGTTAGTACATTTAAAAGACCCAAATATAACAGTTCAAAATTAAATTGGAAAACTACAAAACAGATTAAAGAACAGTGTTTCTTTGACAGATATGCAGTGTATAGACATCAGGAACCGGTAGACATATTTGGGTCTTTTAAATACACTGATACTGATTGACATATATTAACTGACACGGTGACATGGTGTCACCGTGTCAGTGTATTTAAGAGAAACTGTGTCTGTGTATTCATGAAACGGTGTCAGTGTATCCATGAAACGGTGTCAGTGTATTAACTCACATGTTTTTTGAATGGTGTATCCTTGAAAAACGACAAATATGCAGTGTATTCATGAAACTGTGTCTCTTTGAAATGATGTGTCTTTATTTTCCTTTGAGCAGTGAGACAGTTATGATATAACAATTTTATAGAGATCAGGAACCAGTAGTAACTATACAGTGTTAGGTTCAGGGTGTGTTGTCCTTGGTGTTTGGTCACGGTGTATGGGTCACAGTGTCTGGTTATGTGTGGGTCACGGTGTCTGGTCACAGTTTCTCAGACTTAGCCAAATATCTGTATACAAACTTAAATAGTGATATTTATAGATTGGATTAGACTTAATCATTTATCAAGGAAATACATTATATGACAAATTAAAAAATAGTTTACAATAATTAAATATAACACTTATGATCTTGGATAGGTTTATTTAAAGCATAAATAAACAAACCATTTGTACACATTATTTGATATATATTAATAGAATGTATAAGATTTCTGATCATTAAAACATGATTAACACATGGGGAGTCCAACAATCTCCCCCTTTTTGATGATCAAAAATCATCTGAGTGAGATATCTAGTCTTATGTAATATGTCTCCCCCTTAATGTGAATTTCTTAGGGTGCATGTCTCTCCACTTTTTGGGATTATAAAAAAGAGCACAAAAAATAAAGAAGAGAATAGATAATAAGTGGTCAAAATGCATTATATGGGTAAAAATATTCATTAAAAACTATAAGATACAAAAATACAAAAATTGTCAATATCAAAAGATAATGTTCATTTTCATTCAGCACCAGATATCTTCTCTTTTCCCTTGGAATCAACATCACTAGAAGCTAAAAGAGAAGAGGTAGAAGTGGAAGAATGAAGTGAAACAAGAGAAAAAAAGGTTGAGGAAGTCCTTGAAAAACAGAAGGGGCCAAGTTAGGTTTGGTTGAAGACCGAGGCAATTGTTGGTTATGGATAACTGGTCTGATTGGACTCAGTGCCTGAGAGATAGATATAGATGTTGAGTCAAGGGCAGAGTATGTGAAGATAGGCAAACCAGGTCTCCAGGGTGTAGCTGCAGGAGCCACAATAGCAATACTCTGGACATGATAATAAGGCCTCAAAATCTTGAAGAAGTTATCAAAGATCTAACCACCATACATCATAGCTTTCTCAAAGTTATCTTTGTTCTCCATGAACTTTTCCAACAAGGGAGTGAAATCCTTAAGCTTTTTAACCTGATTTTTTAAAGCTTGAGTGACATGATGTATTTTCAAATTTTCTAAAATGTACTTGAAGTTGTTTGTCATATCATGCTTGGAGAAGATTATATTAAATTAGAATTCCACCTTCTTTGTAATTTCTTCTTGTGCATCATTGGAAATCATGGAGTGAATTCTCACCCAATCATAACTCTATCACTTTTCTTGAAAAACATAGATAGAGATTCTTTTTCAAAACTACTGATCACAAACTAAAGTTTTTCTTTAACAACTGTACTGAGAAGATCACTATCCAAGGAGGGTGGAGATGATTGTCCAGAGGCACTAGAAGCTATAATAGATAATGTAATAGACTTTAGTTGTTTCAATAATTTCTAGAGACAACCCTTATAATCATTAGTAAACTTGTTCTGTCTAATACCATGCTCACACATCTCATGAAAAATTTGATTTTTTCTTTCATCCCCCATCTCAGCAAAAGAAATTAGGCTAGGTTGAATCAGAGAGGCTATTTATTATGGAATCTAACTACCAAAACCCTTGAAAGGATAAGAAAAAGATTCTGGTATTGAGTTCATCACACTATTTTTTCAACCATAGTTCCAAGATACTTCACTTCATCACTTCACTATTATTTCTGAACTGCGACTTCTTGAATTTCATTAAGAATTTGGGGATGAATCATCCAAATAATTTTCTCTAATAACAAGGAAGCATCCGTTTCACATAAGTTTATCACAGGAGTAGGTTTATTATTCATTAGCTTTTCAATATGATCCAATTGGGTAGCTTCAAATGATTTTAAATCATCCTTACTCACCAAGGTTGAAGGTTCTTATGAAGGTTCAAAAATAGGAGATGAGATAGGCTTAGGTTCCTTTACAGATATATCATCAAGAGAAGATATTGGTTTTAATTGAAACACAGTAGATAGATCTATAACTTTAACTGAGGCTTCTTGGTCATCCTTCATATGAAAACAGCTTGGAAATTTATACTATGTATCTACTGAGCTTGAATCAACCAGATTTTTTACTTCAACACTTTCCAGATTCGGGTGCTACTCCCCCTCAAAATGTGAATATTTATTAGGACTAAGAGATTTATATCATTGATCTAATTCTAATATTTCATCCCCAATATCCTCAACCATTTCCTTTCTAAAAAATTGAAAGGTGAGCTCCATTATCTCTTTATTAGATGGAATAACCTCAAGAACAACTTATTCCTCTAGGTGTTCCTCAATATTAGATTCTTTCTCAAGAGAAATTTCTTTTTTATAAATGTTCTTCCAGAATAACCTTTTACCTCTCAACCACAAAAAATTCCTCTTTAGAGGCAGGTTATTCCAGATCATTATTCTCTTTTGGGACATGTTCTTCCTTCCCAATTCAGACTTGAGAAGTAGTTTCACTGTCTTCCTCATCCAGGATAGTTTTCCATTTAAGTAAAAAAACTTCTTCCTCTTTTTCCTCGTCAAAATAGTCTATGATTTCAGCTGGTTCCAAATCATGATTAGGAATTTCCTTAGTTCTTGTAGATTTTTCAACTGAGTTTAACTTTTCATAGACACTATCATTATCTTCCACCGATGCTTTTCTCTATAGATTCTAACTGATTTTCATTCTCTTGACTATAAATTTTGAAATAATAAATTCATAGTCCTTAATTACTTCTTCATTTGGTCCATCCAACCCTTTTTCATGAATCATTGCTGAAGATTAATCTTGGGTAGAACAAGGTGGTTGACTTGGAGGTTATTGTGATCAACTCACACATGAGAGGTATAACATACTTGAATAGGTTTATCTTTGGTATATTATTCATAAGATGTATCAAAAATACATCCAGATACTTGAGTGTAGATAAATCACCTTTTCTAGGGATAATAATATTCTAAACAAATTTTAAGTGGAGTCTGGTTTCACAATCTAGCTCAGCTAATATAGTTCTTCTCTTTGTTTCAAACCAATTATGCTTCCCAATGATTCTTCCAAAATAAAGATCTTAGTTAGAGGTGGATGACATCAATGGTAGTCCTCACAAATATCCTCATGAGGTATCCTTAGCCATAAAGCCAATAACCTCAAAGAAAAGGTACATCTCTGGCCATTGATCCAGCTTCTGATAATAAATCCATATTCTATATCAAAAGAGAATTGAACACAATAATAAAACTGTGAAAATAACTACAGGTAAATAGGCCTATATTTATTTGTGAACCAATCTAGTCACCCTTAATCCTTTATTACATTCAATAATAAATACCTACTTGAAAACATCCACTTGGGGAAAATTTATTTTTTAGGCACCACAATTCTATTCACCAGATTCAAATTCAAAGGACCTTTGGGTGCTAACTTTGCCGTTATTTTAATATTCTTCTTTGATATTCTATTCTCAGGAGTTGACGAAGATGGGCGCTTCATCCTTGGAATTAAACAAATATTCAAGAGAGAGAGAATGTTTGAAAGAGGTGTTATGATTTGAGATAAGGGAGCTCGAGTGATTAAAGGAGTGAAACTTCTTTCATTTTTATCATTTCGGGATACCAAGTGTCGCAAAAACAAAAGCACGGGAAAGTAAAAATAAAAAAATTAATTATTGAAATTCAGGTTATAGTATGTAAATAAAATAATAAAGCATATTTAAGTTGAGACCATGATATAATTTTATGGTGAGACTGGAACTAGCTTTCATTGTGAGACTGTAATAGGCTTTTATAGTGAGGTCATAATAGGTTTTCGCTGTGAGACCGTAACCGTGTGATTTCTAAACTGTGCAGCTGTATTATTTGAGATAGTAACTGAGAAGTAGAAACTATGATACCGTAAACATAAAATAAAAAATTTTAAGACAGTAAACTCTAGATATGTTAGAGTTAGACAATAATCATATGACAATGACTTTTGAAATAGTAAACTATGAAACAATAAGCTGTGAAAAATTATACTAACTACTTAAGATTTATCAATCCCAAATCATGTATGATGCAATCTATTATTTCATAATTTAATGGTTTAGTGAAAATATCAGTGATATGATATTTAGTTCCAATGAATTCCAATGTGATGTCACCTTTTTGATAATTATCTCTCAATAAGTGATTTCTAACATCAATATGTTTTGTCTTAGAGTGTGAAACATGATTTTTGAGATGTTAATAGTAGTTGTATTATCACAACTTGTAGGTACATGCCTGAATTGATATTCATAATCTAGTAATGTGTGTTTCATCCACAAAATTGTGGCACAACAAATACCAGAAGCTATGTATTCAACTTCTGCAGTTGATAATTCAACAGGGTTTTGTTTCTTACTACACTATGAAACTAGTGACTAGCTTAAAAGTTACATGTTCCATAGGTTCTTTTTCTCTCTAACTTACAACCACCGAAGTCAGAATCATAATAACTAACTAACTAAAATTATTTTTCTCTAGGATAGAACAATCCTATATTGGGTGAATGTTTGAGGTATTTGAAAATTCTCTTAACAACATTTAAATGAGATTCCATAGGTTTTGCTTGAAAATGAGCACACATACATACACTAAACATAATGTCAGGTTAACTAGCAGTTAAGTAGATTGGATTTCCAATCATTCCTCTTTAAGTTGTTTGATTAACATATTCTCCATCTTCATCAAGATCTAGCTTTCAAGTAGTACTCATTAGTGTGTCACTACTTTTAGTGAAATCCAAGCCAAAACATTTTAGAATATCCATCATAAATTTTCATTGATATAAAAAAATACCATCATTATTTTGAATGATTTTAAATCCAAGAAAGAATTTAATTTCTCCCATTAAACTCATTTAAAATTCATTTTGCATCATTTTAGAAAATTCAATACATAAAGAATTTTTTGAAGATCCAAAGATAATTTATTCTACATAAAATTGAACTACCAAAATATTATTGGAAATTCATTTTATAAAAAGGTTAGGATTAGGTATTCATTTTTTTAAAACCTTTGGGAATAAGAAATGTACTTAATATATCATTCCAAGCTATTGGATCTTGTTTTTGACCATATAAATATATTGATAATTTAAAAATGTTATTTGGAAAATGAGGATTTATAAAACCAGGGGGTTTCTCACCAAAGACATCCTCATCTATATACCCATTTAGGAATGATCTCTTAACATCCATTTGATATAGTTTCAAATTCAGATGTGTAGTATAAGCAAGTAGAATTATGATGGCTTCAAGTCTTGCTACGAGTGCAAAGGTTTCCTCATAGTATATTCTTTATTCTTGACTATTGCCTTGTGCTACCAATCTAGCCTTGTTTTTAACTATGTTACCATGTTCATCTACATTATCTCTAAACACCCACTTAATGCCTATAGTGAATGTGTATTTGGGTTAGTCAACAAGTTTTCAAACTTTGTTCCTTTAAAATAGATTTTGTTCTTCTTACACAACCATCACCGAAAATTCACCATTGATAGAATCATTAATGTTTTTAGGTTCAAGTTGTGAAAAGAATACTTGATGTTCAAACTGATTTCTAAGAGAAGATCTAATTTGAGTTCCTTTATCTAAGTCTCCTACAACAACATTTAAAGGATGGTTCTTAAGTGTTCTAACAGCTCTAAAAAAAGAAGGACTAGTGATTTCAGGTTCTTCAACAGGTTCAGGTTCATTAGGACTTGAATCTGAAGAATTTACAGAATTGGAAGTTTTCACAGATTCCTTCATAGGATGGTCAGAGGATTTTGAATTAATTTTCATATTTGATACATCATCCTCCAAGTTCTCTAGAGTGGTCTTAGGCACATGTGGATCTATTTCATCAAATTTGATATGGAAATATTATTCCACACATTTAGTTCTTTTTTAAGCACTCTATAGGATTTAATAGAGATTGAATATCCGAGAAATATTCCTTCATCACTCTTGGATGATAATTTTTCAAGATTATCCTTAGTATTAAGGATATATACTTTGCAACCAAAAACTTTGAAGTAGCTAACTTTGGGGTTTTATTGTTCCATAATTTATATGGAGTTCTTTTAAGAACTGGTCTAATCAATACTATATTGATAATATAGCATACTGTATTTACATCTTCATCCCAAAAAACAAATAGGTATGTTATATTCACTAATCATGGTTATAGAAATCTCTTGTAAGTTTCAATTTCATCATTCTAAAACTATATTTTGTCGAGGTGTTATAGGGGAATGGAATTTAAGACTATTGCAATTTTTTGAGAAAAAGGATTGAAACTCTTGATTTTCAAACTCACGGCCATGGTCAATTGTTAAGGATTTCATTCTAATTCCACTAAGATTTTCTATAGTTTTGGAATATTTGGTAAAATGAGAGCAGAATTCACTTTTTTGAGCTAAAAAGAATGTCAACGTATATCTAAAAAAGAAATCTACAAGAATATAAACACAATGATTCCAATTTTAGCTAGAAAATCTAGATGGTCCAAACAAATCCATGTGAAGAAGTTTGAGAGGTTGAGAAGTTGACACTTATTTCTTTGGTTTAAAGGGAATTTTATATTGCTTTCCCTTTTTTCAAGGATTACACACTTTATCATTTGGAAACTCATGTTCAGGTAGGTCTTTGACTAAGATTTTTCTAGTTAACTTTCTATGGGAGTGAATATTACAGTGTCCTAGTCTCCTATGCCAAATCCATGACTCTTTGTGAAATACACATAAACATTAATCATTTTGAGAAACTAAAGAATCTAGTTTAACATAGTATACATTTTCATTTCTTAACACATAAAACACTAATTCATTTTTAGAATTGAAAACATTGAAAAAATCATTTTCAAATTTAACATGATATCCATCATCACATAGTTTTGAAATACTAAGCAGATTATATTTCAATCCATTAACCATAAATACTTTGTAAATTAAAACTGAGTGAGAGTTACCAATTTTTCCATGGCTAATGATCTTTCGTTTACCATTGTCAACAAAGGTGAAATGTCCACCAAATTTTTTTATTAAATTCTTCAAGCATGAATAGTCTCCTGTCATGTGTCTTGAAAACCCATTGTCCATATACCATAAGCTTTTATATGATCTCTTTAAGAAGCATTCCTAAAAACAATAAAATAAAAACAGATTTAGGTACCCATATTTGATTGGGTTTAGTAAAATTAGTGACTAGTGCTTTAGGAACCCACATCTACCTCATAGGTTTCCAATAAGAATTATGTAAAGTGCTTGAAAAATAAACTCTATTTGGTCCTGAAAAGCATGAAATAGTAAAGAGTGTATCATAACATGAACTAGCTAAAGGTTTTTCATAACTAGGAGTAATGTTGTAAGTCATACACATAGAAACAAAATTATTTCTTCCAAAATATCTTTTACCCGGTTTATAGCTAATGTTAGTGGTATATTTAGGACAAATATGTTTACCTAGAATTTGTACCAAAATATCTTTACAATTAGTAAAAAATATAAGATCATTTTCCTATTGATCATTAGATAGCTTTAGTTTATTATTTTCTTTGAGTAGTTAATAATTTTTCTCCCTTTCTATAGTAAGTTCTGTTTTAACAGTTGAGGTAAGAGCATGCTATTTCTTTAAATATTTGTATTTAGCTTTTCGTACAGTAAATGTCTCCTAAAAAATATTACAGAATTCAAAAATTTCATCATTAGACATATTTTTAGAGGCACTATCATCTCTATAATAATAGGAATTGTGTACAGGAGATTCCAGTGTTACCTCAGATGTGTTTTTCATAAAACACATATTGTCTTTGTTAGCCTGTTCATCATGTGAAGATTCTAAGTCACTTGAACTGTCCTCAGAAGCACTCCATGTTTCTTCCATTTCTTTTTTACACTTTCTATATTTTTCCTCACACTTCTTTTTTTATTTGATCTGGGGACAATCATCCTTTACATGTTCCTTTTACTTACATTCATAGAATACTATCCCATCAGACTTGTCACTTTTTTTCTAATCTTTCTTCCAGCTTTATTTTTGATCACATCTTCTCTTGAAGTTAGGATTCCTAAAAAATTTCTTCTTCTATTAGAATCTCTTAAACCTTTTGGATAATTTATCCATCTCCTTATCACTATTATGTGATGATTGTTCAATATTGAAATTTTCTACAAAGACTTCCAATTTCCCTTTCTCTTTGTGTTTAGAAGTGGTGGTCTTAAATTCAACATATTTTTCTTTGGGTTCATCCTCCTCTTCCTCATTGACATTCAAATATTATTCATACATTATAAATTTATCAATGAGTTATTTTACGGGTAACTTGCTGATGTCACATAAATTTCTAATAGATACATAGGTTCCTCTCTATCTGTCATGTAGGCATTTGAAAATCCTCCTGATTTGTTCTTTTGCAGTGACTTATCTTCCAAGAGAAATAATTGTGTTGAAAATTTAGTTTATCCTGAGATACATGTCATAACTAGGCTCATCAAGTTTCATTTTAAAGTTATCATATTTAATAGTATAAGTATTAAGTCTCATTTCTTTCACACTATATGTTCCTTTATGTGAAACAGAAAAAGTATCCCAAATTCGATGGGCATTTTTACAGGCAGAAATTCTGTTAAATTCATCACCTCCTAAAGAGAAATATAAAGCATTCATGGATTTAAAATGTTATCAAAGGTAGTCATGGTAGGGTCATCCCAAGTGATTTTATCAGTATCATGAATCTTATACTCATCTATAATTTAAGACCAAATTTCAAAACCCATATTTTCTAAATTCATTTTCATTTTAATTTTCCATTGGGCATAATTAGTTCCATTAAAGAATGGTGGTATATTTTTTGCAGAACCTTCCAGTCTATTATCCATAATAAAGAACTACTCTTAATGAGATAAATATTTATAATTAACAAAAATTTACATATCTTTAAAGTAAAACTAAAATCACAGTTGAATAGTGTCAAAGAAAGAGTCTTAAGAGGAATGAAAACTCCTCTAATACCAAATGTTGGTCAAAGTAGAGTACCCAAGAGGAGGTAGAATTGAGTATCCTATAAAAATATTCTTTCGAAAAGTATTCTTAAATATTTCCCCAATAAAAATAAATATAGCCCAGTTAATAAAAGTAATACGGTTATGAAAGTTCGACTATTTAAATAACTTCTCATAAGATTTATTAATTATCAGTAATCTTAATATCAGTTATTAATATTAATTTTGAAGATATTATAATAATGAAAAACAATTAAAACTTCTTTCCCAAAGTAACTATGAATGAAAATTATTGATTTTTGAGTTATACAGTAAAACAAAGAAAACTAATTTAAACAACACCACAGATATAAAATAAGTGGTTCAATCTCAAACTGATACCTAATCCACTCCACTTGGTGATCACCTTCCACCAAGAAGTTTATATTAATAAACTTGATCCATACCCTGGATCGGGGTAAACAACAGTGCATAAGACTATCTAGGTCACATGACCTCTTCCACAGTTCTTCGTGGGTGTAAACTTTTTGGTCACAGATGGACCTCTTCCACACTTATCCATGTGCATAAACAAGTGTAAAAAGATGTGAGAGGAAGGATATCTTGTATCCTCTAGTTTAATTCATGAGATAGTGTGTGTTTTTTATACAGACACACACACACACTAATAAAAAGCTAAAAACAATACAAAACAAAGAAAAAAATGATGAGACAAGGTTAGAAGTGCTCTGAGTGTTATTATATGCTACTTTAGGATTCAAAGATGAAGTATATGTAATAATTGGGTCTTTTTGCAAGAAAAAGATTATTAAAGGTCTGATGCTCTGGATTCCAATTCGATCTGGATCATGTTCTTCATGGAGTTGGTAATGCGAAGTTGTTATTGACTCTGATATATAGTATCCCAACTATTTGGATTCGATAATGATTATTGTGTTCTTCAGACTTATTGAGTTGCATGTGTTAGTTATTTTCTCAAGAATATCTGTGCTTGTTTGTTATCACACACTCTTGTTTCTCTATCCTCTTTTTTTATTTCTGGACATGCTGTTATTTTTTTCTTAGAGTGCATGTGTTGGAGATGACAATATGTATGTATTCTAGACCTTGTACCTCATACAATCTGGTAATGTGTCTACAATGAAATATTAATTATGTTAGTTCATTTAAAAGACTCAAATATGACTGTTAGAAATAAAATTGAAAAACAAAAAAACAAATTAATGAACGATGTCACAATCAGTCTGGAAACAATGTCTTCATGAAATGGTGTCTCCTTAAAACTGTGTCTCCTTCTTTTCCTTTGAGCAGTGATATAGTTATGATGTCACAATTTTGTAGAGATCAAGAACCAGTAGCACTCATGTGGTGTTAGGATCACAGTTTCCTGTCCTTGGTGTTTGGTCACGATGTCTGGGTCACGATGTCTGGTCAGGGTGTATGGGTCATGGTGTCTGGCCACTATGTCTAGGTCATGGTGTCTGGGTCACGGTGTCTGGTCACAGTGTCTAGTCATGATGTCTAGTCATGATGTCTGGGTCATGGTGTCTGTTCACGGTTTCTCAGAATTAACCAAATATCTATATAGAGACTTAAATAATGATATTGATAGAATGGATTAGACATAATAATTTATCAAGGAAATCCATTATAACAAAAATTAAAAAATAGTTTCCAATAATTAAACATAGCATTTAAGATCTTGTATAGGTTTATTTAAAGCATAAAGAAACCAATTATTTGTATGCATTATTTGAGACAGATTAACAGAATGTATAGGATTTTTGATCATTAAAACATGATTAACCCATGAAGAGTCCAACACAATTGATTAACAAGTTGAAGATAAAATTTAAAGGTCATAGTTTATTAATGTTGGAATAAATGTAATAACCATATATTCTAAAAGAATAATATGTTTGATAATGTGTATGACACAGAACACAAAGCTTTAAAGGCTAAAAAAATTATTATTTTAATATATCCATTTTAACCTAGCCTTCGAATTGATGGGTATGAATAAGAGTAACCAAATTATGAAATATATTTATATAATTTTACCACTCAATAAAATTTATTGATAAATGTTTAAGACATAAGCACTAAATTTTTAGTAAAGTTATTTTATTCTTCAAAAATTCATTTTACTAAACAATGGGTTTTATTGATTTTTATCAGAAAATATTATATTTAATTTATTCCAATTTAAAAATTTTATTTTATAAATTTTATATCATTTTTTAAATCAAAATATCAAAATTATCTTAGGTTCATATTTTTGTATTTTTTCTGTAATAATTAATTTTCAGTGAATAGTATAAAATACAGATTTTATTGAGGATTATATTTTCGATTCAAGACATTACAAAGTCACATTTTCTAATGAATTAGTTTTAAAATTTCAATATTTAATTTTTATTTAAAATAATCTAATTATTTTATTTATAATGGTAATTATGCATAATTTTGGTTTAACTTTTTTATACTTAAAATTCATTTTTCTTGAAAAACTATTTTTCGTCACATTTTGCAGGTTTATTTAAATTTTTTTTTGTTATACCTAAAGGAAATTAATTTAATATAATTTATTCCACAATTAAAATTAAGAGCTGAAAATTTAGAAATTAGGACCCTTTTATTTTTGGATAATATGAATAGCGACCGTGGTAAATATTTGTCACCTTAGTAAGTGTAAATCTTGTAAATAAGGTAAAAAATAATGTGATAAAACATTAAAAAGATAATAGAAACCTGAATTATTATTATTTAATGAGTTTAATTCGAACATAATCATCCAATATTTGAGGATATGGGGTCCTGATGCCATTTTTCTTCAAGAATGAACTTAATTTAATTTTAAGTAATTTATAAATATAAAATGTCACACTCATTGAATTAATATATCTAATATTTTTTAATAGGGATAAATAAAGACAATGTAAAGTTATAAATGGTTATTTGAAGTAATAATTTTCTTATGATGTAATTTTAATTATAAATTTTTATGTTGAAATAATTACCTTAAATGCTGACACAACACCAACACAATTCATGTATAACCAGCATAAAAATAAAGTCGTTGATTTTAAAAATTATAATTTTATTTTTTTATGATATATGGTTTTAAATTAAATTTTAAGAAATATATAATGTATTAGTGATTCTTTAAAAGTGTATATTGGAATTAAATTTTAGTTTTTATTTTTTTGAAGTCATAATTTTTGAATAGACCCAAAGATGACTTTAATGGTATTATATTTTAAATAATATTTTTTAACTGATTTGAAATTCATAAAAATATTATATTTTTACAAGTGAAATGGAAATGGACCATAAAATCATCCATCATCCTCTTCTAGGTAAAGTTTCCTTCTATAATAACTTTCTTGACCCCTAAAGTTTAAAAAACATGTATATCATTGTAATCATCAAAATGGGTAATGATAGGTTAGAACTAAGATATAAGGGTTAAAATAATACATAAACTTATATAAATTTTATTGGATTATAGTATTTATAATAATAATAATCCTAAATTTTAAATATTTAATTTTTTCCATTTTTTCATGAATATTAATATATATTAATTTAATAATTTAAGTAATTCCAAGGGTGCCACTCCCTTAAATTATAATATTCAACCTATTATCCCCTCTTACTAATGAATTTTGAGAAATATTGATCAACAAATACATTACCAAATGAATTTAAAAACTTATTATACATGGCCTAGATAATCTATTATCATCAAAATATCCAACCTATAATGCTTAAGGTTTAATCCAAAGGTGGTTTATGAAGAAGAGGCATAAATCTTAATTGAACATTTTCATTTTACTTGTTCTTATACCTCTTTCAAATATTATTATACCAGGATGATATAAAAAAGGTATCTACACTATAATAATTTTTTATGACTATGTTAAAACCCCTTTTCATTCCCTTTAACTTCTAATGGCGAACACAACCATCATTCATGCATACGTACAGACTACCACCTCCACGAAATAAATTGATTCGTTTTTTATCATCACATAACATGAATATTTATAATGTTGGATTTAATATATATACATATGGTATTAATTAAATAATTATAATTATTTATTGTTAATATATCATCTGTCTTCATATCATTCCAATCGTTAAAAATAGAATCATTACACTTGCGTACGTACAAAGTACCATCTCTAGGTAGCGATATACTTCATTCTTAAAATAATTACTTCTCTTTGAAGGTCACTGGGATGATTTTAATTAATTTATTTTTTTATAATATTATAAATCTTATTTTAAGAAAATATTTTATTTTAATTATTTATTTTTCATCATAAAAGTAAAAACATCATTCATGTGTACGAGAGGACTACCACCTTATGAGCCAATGTATTATTTTTGCAACCAATTTTAATGGTTGATTCTAAAGTTTTATTTTATGTATAAAATTTAGAATTATTTATTGATTATTATTCTATATTTTATTGAAAAATTACTTATTTGTTGATGATCAATATACCAATGTTGTTTATCAATTATAAACTGAACGTCCTCAAAACACCTGTCATGGACTTAATCAAGTATCTAATTAAACATTTCATCAAATAAATGAAATAAATAGATTATTTATAAGTGAATAAACCTAGAAAAGGTTCTTAAACATGTAAATAATTAATATAATTCAATTTCATAGAAGTTAAATGACATATACAGTAAGTTAAGACTCATAGTAAGGAGTTTTGTAACTCAATTTCCAATTATTGGGTTAGAATTCTACTTCATTGAATATATTATGAGAATATTATGTGTGAAAATATATATAATTGTATTATATTGTGTTTCCTCATGTTTTTTTTAGTTTAAAGTTTTTTACACATAATCCTTTCATGCATTCATTCTATCTTCAATGATATGATCCTTCTGGGATTATTTGTCTCAATATTGTTTATTTAAGAAATTTCTTGTTTCATGTAGTTATATCATTTTATAAGGTGTATTTATGTCTATTGAGATATTATATCTTGAATTAATATTTTATCACAATGTTTAAAGTTAATTTTATGTTATATATTTTATAATATATTGATTAAAATGGAATAAAAAGTTATAAGGGTTTTAAGTGTCTCAATTTCAAATCTTTGAGGCATAATGAATGAGATTCACCATAATTTAATGTATAAGATCTAATTAATTCCTAGTGAATATTTTCAAAATATTATTTCATTGATCTAATTATTTTTACAAAATTATCTTATATTCCCTCATTTAATGTATTATTTATTTAGGCATCACCCAAATTTAAATGGTTTCTCTATCAACTATAGTCATATTAAGTTCCTCCTCATACTTTAACCTAAGGAGTAAAGGTTTAAAACTAATTTCCATATAATTCCTTAAAAGGTTTCACTTGTATGCCAAAATAAAAAATATTATTATAATAAAAATGCCCCAATGAAAGATATTGATCTTAAATTATGTTGCGATACATTGACCAATAAAGAATCATGTTTTATATGGTCTTAAATTTTCACTCAGATTTTACATCATATTGAGGATGAAAAGATGTGTATTAATTTAATTCAGTTTCAAAGGACTTCTAAAGGCTATTCCAAATTTTATGTAAATATTAGATCCTGATCATATAAAAATGGTATATGAACTCTATGAAACCAAAAAATATATTTAAGGATCATTTCAAAAAGCTGATCTAATGAAATAGTATCTCTTATAGTATGGAAATGCATAGTTTATTTAATCGATCAATAATAACACAATACACAGTATTATCTCGAGATGTAATTGAAATCCTACCATGAAATACATGGAAACACATTCCCATTTCCAATATATAATTGCTAAAGGATAAATAATCACCTAAATTAAATTATATTTTTCTTTAACCTATTTAAAGGATGAAAATTTCATAGTAAATTTTGTAATATATCTTTTCATTCCATCCCACCAGTAATACCCTGAATAGTCTCAGTACTTCTTTGGGCTACTAGGGTGAACATAAAATTGGGAACTATGAGTTTTTATCAACAATTATCTCTTAAAATGAAGATCACAAGGCACACATAATATTTTAATAAACATTATAACACCATAATCATCAATATTAAACCCTTATAACTTACCATTCAAAACAAAATCATTCATTTCATAAAAAACATGATCCTCATTTTAATCATTTTCAATTATTTTTCATAGAGATGATTGTACTGATAGTTAAATCAAAATAGAGGAAGTTCATTCATACACAATTTCTAAGCCAAAATTCATCAAATCATAAAAAAGAGTCTTTTTCAAACTTTAACATTGTAAATGATTCATTATTTTCCAACTAAAAGCATCATTTACATTGTTTGTGTTTCTAGGATGGTAATGAATTATGTAGTCAAAATCCTTAATCAATTAAATCCATATTTTCTACCCCATGTTCAAATACTTTTGAGTGAATATATAATTGAAAATATTATGATTAATATATTTTTCAAACTCAGATATATATAAATTATTTCTCAAATTTATTAAATAAAATACTATAAATGTCATTTCAAGGTCAAATTTAGGGTAAAATTTCTCATGTGGTTTTAATTGATATGAAGCATATAGAATTGACTGATCAATCTATATCTAAAGAAAAACAAATTAATTTTAATTAAGAATTAATGTAGATGAAAAATTCACTATTTTTGAGGGTAGAGATAAATATTGGTCACTTCTTTTTAGTTCTTTGAAATATATATCACAATCTTTTTCCCAAATAAATTTAACTCCCTTTTGAGTTATCTTGGTCATAGAGCTAGATAACTAATATTTTTGTTTCAAAAAACCACCAGTAATATCCTACTAAACCATGATAACTACAAATCATTATACCATTTTAGATCTTGGACAATCGTCAACCACATTTTTTTTACCTGGATCAATCGTTATTCCATTTTTTTGAAAATATTCCAAAGGAATAAAATATGTTGTAACTAAAAATCACATTATCTAAATTTCTATATAACTATTTTTATTTTAAGGTTATAAAAAATAAAATTTAATTTTTTTCAAGGTCCAAAATTTTATAATAAACCAAAATATCATCAATAAAAATAGCCCCTAACATATCAAAATATTCAAGAAAATCTCTATTCATATGATCCATAAATACGTCTGGAAAATTTGTTATTCCAAAGGAAGTAACCAAAAACTTATAATTCTTATATATATTTTGAAATTATATTTTTTGAGTTTACTCCTTCATATTCAGTTGATGGAACATGAACCTTAGTTCATGATTTAAAAAATATTGATCTCTCTTTATTTGATCAAACACATCATCTATATGAATAAAAAATAATTATTCTCAATAGTAATGTTATTAAAAGCCCTATATCAATACAAAAACTCAAAAACACCTTCTGTATTTTTAACAAAAAATATGAGAACAACATGATTAAGTAGAAGGATGAATGAAATAATTTTCAAAGAACTCATTGAACTTCTTTTTCAAATCCAAAAGTTCTAATTGAGCCACTGGACAAGTCGGTTTTGATATTGGAGTAGCATAAATAACAAAGTTAATAGTATATTCAACCTCTTGATTAGGTTCCACACCAGGAAACTCATTAGGATAAACAACAAGATATTATTTTACTACAGTCACAACATTAATTTGAACAGTTCTATTATTTTCATCAATATGTTCTAGATAACATTCATTTACATATTTTGATAGTTTCTCAAATTCTTGAAACGTTAACAAAGGTATGAGTTGATTACTTTATAAAAAAATAATCCTTTTCTAAAAAAAATATTTAGATATTCATTATATATTATCATAGTAAAAATAGATACAATCGTTACCCATAATAACATCAAAATCAACAAGGGGAAATACAACATGGTTTGTAGGTAATGTCTTTCCACAAACAATTATAGAAATATTATTATAATTTATTTTCCCTTAATACATTCACAATGTTTTTTAACCTAAATTAGGGATTCATTTGTTGAGGTTTAATTTCTAATTTACCATAAAATTCACAAAAAATTAAAGAATGTATAGACCCCTAATAAAAAAAATACATTATCCTAATATGTATTAAAAGTAAATGTGCCTAATAAAACATTATTTAGTGGCCCATCATTTACTGAAATATTTTCAAAGTATTTCACTACACATTTATTATTATATTCAGGATTCTTTCCATTATTCAGGTTCTTCTTTAGACACAAATATTTATAATGACCCATCTCACCACATTGAGAATACTTTACTTCTTTCTTATCAGTATTGGCATAACCACTGCCAAATTTTTTTTCATCCCAATAATGATCCATATGCCCCCACCTAACACATAATAAGCACTTCCCAAAATTCATAAGGCATTACCATTGTTTCTTTTTACCACAACTATCATAAACTAGAAAATTTATTTTCTTACCAATAGATTTTTTTAATGGGTTATTTCTCATTTCCTAACACCAATACATCTATTTATTCTTGTTATTGTAGAACAATAAATAATATAAAAATTACATTTCCACCTACTTATCACAACAAAAAAGTTTCTCATAACTTTTTAATTCTCAAATAGCCAATTCCATTCAATATCTTACTTTAAATATAGATTAAAGTAGATAAATTTAACAATTAATATCCAAGATAATGTTTTTTGTATACCCTTCCAAAAAAGTTATTTTTATTCATATATATCCATTAAATGTTTATCCCTCTATCTCAATTAAAATAATTACATTTTTATAATAATTTTAACCACCATAAGAAAGTATTTCTTAGGGAATATATTCTTCAATTCATCCCATTACAAGAATCAATCTCCTCTTTTTCACTAATATTATTGACTATTGTCCTCCAATTGTCATATTCAACTTAAAAGTGGTATAAAATAATACTTTTCATTTATTTATCATAAAATATTAGGACATAAAATACATTTTATATGTAATTAATTCATCCTCCAGCTATAACTAGTTCAAAAGATCCAATGAATGATGGAGGGTGTCTTATCACAAAGTGATCCACTATTGAAATTTTTCTGTATGGTATAAATGGATTATATCTTTCATGGATACCACAAACATTTATGGTATGTGTCAAATGATCCATCAATATGAAAAATGTATCCATTATAATTCCAAAAATTCTTGGATGCTAATTTCAAAGGATACTGTACTATAGCTTCCTTTCTACTAGAGCTTCCCTAATTCATATGAATAAAACCACTATGAAAAACTGAGCTTAGATGAAGCAACATGGTAATATTCAAATTATATATCATGATGAAAATAAATTAAAATATATTAATGGTATTTACTTTATTTATTTTAATCTCTAAAATTATCAAAATCTTTCCTCTAATACAAATTATAAAGACCAAACCTTAAACATTACATAATATTGGGGAATCTAGTCTTGAATTAATTTAATTTTTTTCTTAGATCATTCCATGTATATAGTTTTATAGAATTTGTTCATAAATCATACATAAAAAATCATATATTAAAAATTATAAAACTCTACTTCATATCTATTTGACCCTAATTTATAAATTTTAAAAATAATTATTTTTTCTTTTCCTAACACATCTTTAGAATATTGATCTTGACCTCATATTTTTCCCTAATCATCCTTAAAACCCTATGAAAAACATTTTAAAATTAATAATGCACAAAAAACTAATGTAATGGACATAGAAGCTTGTTAGTTCTTGAAAACATATAAAATAGTTTCATTTTTTAAAAATAAACATCAGGCTCAAAATGAACATTTTATTACCGGATAAATCAACTTCTCAATCCAAAGTTTTTCATAAACCATTTCCTAAGAAATCACAATGGAAAAATAAAACTAGTAATGGTATCTTTGAAATAATGAAAATCTCATGATTTTTTCTCAAAAAGTTTTATTTTTTACTCATAGGATATATAAATTAATTCTATTTAAATAGAAATTCATTATCCTACCTTAAAAAATCATAAAATTTCAGTAAAATTCATAGTAAGAATAAATAAATAACGTAGTTAAATTGGGGAATAATTTTCATATCACTCTTATATATGGATTAACTTTAAAATTCAAAAATGGAATAAACCTCATAGTGATACATGGAATAATCCTCACAATTATACATGGTATAAACCTCATGGTTATACTTAGAGTAACCAACACAATTACATTTGTAATAACCATCACAATCAACTTACTACATAAACCTTACTCAATGTACTAGAGGGTTATCATAGACAAAACAATCATCATAAATAATTCACATTAAAAATTATATAATCATATCATATAAAAGATTTCATTTTTCAATATTACACAAATAAAAATATTCTTTGTATCTATAAGAAAATATTTCTAAATATCATTACTTTTTATAAACCCATTTTCTAAAATAACTGGAATAAATCGAAAATAAGGGGTTTAATTTAATAAAGTAAGAAATATTGTGAAATAAAACAAACATAAAATAATGGTTATGGTGGTGGAAAAAGTTGTTGTCACTATATATATTGAAATAAAACATTTCTATTATATTTTGTCAAAACATTCCATAAAATATATATAAAAATATTCCTTTTGAAATCCATTAAAATAAAGTTAAATGAGACATAAAATGTCCTTTAAAATTATCTTATTTCCATATAAAAAAATTCAAAAAATAATTTTACAAATATAGACAATGAATAACAATATTTACAAAATAAATCTTTAAAAAATTTCAAATGAGGTTTTAATGTAAAGTGTCCCTTAATTCGAGTCAAATTTGTCATGTATGTTCCTTGTCATCTTGAAAAATTAACATATGTTAATTATTTAGTTACGTAAGAAAAGTTTTAAAGTTTATTATTCCATTTAAATTATCTATTACCATGTTATTTTCAATTACATAATCAATCAATTTTATATCAGATATTTGGATGATATTCTATTCATAAGTTTAAAAATACTTTGGTAGGTCGAATATGGTAAAAAGGTCTTTATTTATTCATGTAAAAAATAATAATCCTGAAATCATTATCATATTTATATATTTATTATAACTTTATAACCAATCATGAATTAATGTTATGAAAAATAAAATATAGTACAATCATGGAGATAGTAAGTTATACCTAGATAGGAGTAAAGTTTTCATTTTTCAATGCTCATTAGGAATGAAGGTAAGTATTATTTTATATTTAAATATTTATAATCATATTATAATAATATTTTATTTATTTTAATATAATTATATATTTCATCCATGTCATTTGGTGATAGAATGAAATCTCCTCTCTTTATGGATCCAGTAGTCCACATGTTTTCCTGAAAGATGTTGTCATTTTTAGGGAATATGATGTTGAGAAATGAGATGATATATTACTTCTCTAGATTGATACATATGTCATTAATATCATATATATATATACAATAAATCCTTCAGTATAAAAATCCATGAGAGAAGGTAATGGGAAATGAATTATATCAGTTTATAAGGCAATAGTCCATCATACAAACAAACAAAGACTTCATTTCTTATTTGATGGAATAAGAGATGGATATAGGTAAATACACTAAAATAATAATATCATAGTATATGGTATATAATAATGTAATTATATAATAATGTTTCAATAATAACTGGGAAGGGATTGTCAGAACCAAATGGTTCTTGATGTATGATGAAATAAGAAGAAGATATGCCATTTTATAAGGGAGGGGAGGGGCGCCGTTGGATTTTATTTTAAAATACCATTATTAAAAATTAATTTTTAATTAAAAATAGATAAAAATTTATAATTTTTTGATAAAAGATCTGTATTATTATAAATAACATCATCCAATAAAATTTTGATAAGTTTGAATCACATTATTACCCTTATCTTCTTTTTTAGCCCCTCGTTAACCCTTTTGGCAATTAGAGTGATATCAATATGTTTTACTCATACGAGGTTAATATAACTACCATAAAATGAAAAAAAGACCACAAATGGACCATGGATGATCCCATAAATCATTTCTCATTCACTTGGAAAATGATAAATTTTGTATGAATTTGAAATCATTCAATAAAATATTATTTATTATAAAATAATATTAATTACAATTTTGGAACTATTCATTTAATGTTACTTATAAAACTAAAATAAAATAATGAAATTAGAATAAAATGAATTAAAAACACTATAAAATTTTTTATTATCTAAAAAATATTAGGAAATAATATATCCATTAGATTAAATTATTTTTAGTGTTTTTAAAATCATTTTATTGATGTTTTTACTTCTTGTACAAGTATTTTGTCAGTGTTGTATAAAATTTAAAATTAAATACACCATTAATAAAAATTATCAATAAATTAACATAATAAAAATAAATCATTTCTATTTAAATTGAATTTTAATAATTAAATATATATTCTGTTTGTACCTATGTTTAAAATTTAATGATAATTAAACAAAGAGTATGGCATTTTCGACATTTTTAATATAAAGTAATATAAAGGTACAAATCATCAAAAAATTGACAAAAAAGGCCATATATCCCAATTTTGTATTATTACGGATGATATAAAATCATATAATTTTTTTAATAATGTCATAGGGTCATTTTTAAGTCCTTATCATTTTATTTTTTAACCTCAATTAGCTGATTTACCATTTACTTTGGTAAAAAATATTCTATGGTTAATATACATAATATTAAAAAATAAAAGAGAAATATTTTATAAATTTTGAAATACTAATTGAAAATTTGGATTCTATTTTCAAAACTTCAATCCAAATAAGTGGTTGGATTTAGTTTATCATTATACGTGCAAGACATGATGAAAAACTATTTTTTAGAAAAAATGCTATTTTTAGTGTAATTTTTTTTAATACTAAATTAAAGAGTAAAATTTATTACAAATAATTTAATTTTATTATTTTAAAACAAAAGGAACTAATTAAAATTTAAAAATAATCCTAAATATAATTTTACTTTGTAAATATTTTTAAAAAATACAATTTTCAATAATTTTTTTTCACTATTCATTAAAAAACAATATTCTTAGAAAATTATAAAAAATTTATACTATGCCAATTTTAAAATTAGGAACAAATAAATTAAATTAATTTTATCATATTAAAATTATACAATTTGTAAATCATGATTTTAAATAAAACTACATATAGTATAAAACCGAATTTTGTTAGAAATAATTCTTTTTTCCTTTTGATCAAAAAAATAAATAATATTAACATAATGAATATAAATATATAAAATATCGCTAATGAATTTATATAAGTGATTTATATTAAAATTTTATGGTCTGCTGCATCCCCTCATTTATTTCTCATGTTTGGCAGATCATTACTCCTCCAATTGGAGTTTATCAGTTATATTTTTTTTAATGTTGGGGCTGAAGACTGATTTTTTTTATTAAATCAAAGACCAAATTTGACAGAGTAGAGGGAGAATCTATACATATCCTGAATTCCCAAGGCCAATTGGCCTGAATACAAGGCTTGAAACCCCATTTTTTCCCAAAGGGCCCTTTGGTGAACAATACTACTACAGTACTGGGGCTGCTACAGTACATACTACAGTACCACATCCACTACAGTCCCCTGATACAGTGCATCCTATGCTACAATGTCTTTTCTGGTATAGCTCTATTGCTTCAGTACTACTATAGTTCCTGGTATGGTGCTGCTATAGTACCTGAAAATTCGTCCCTTCTCAGATTCGATCCTGGGACTTTTGGATGCTAAGAAAGAGCCTTTACCACTTGGGTATAGGATTATAAGAAAAAGTTCATCACATATATTACATGTAAAAAACATTATGATTTATATCTCTCTATATCTTCTTTCCATTGTATATTTTTTAGTTTAAACCTTTTATAAATATTATAGAATAATCTCAGTTATTTTATGAAGATTCTAATACCGTGTCTTGTCCATTAAAAGTCATTCGAATCATTTCTATCACTTCAGAGGAGGGATGATCCGGGGGAAGAGTTCCAATGGAGATATTCAACTCATATTTCATGAGTTATGATCCCTATTCATGAATTTAAAATATATATTATATATTACGTCTATAAGAACAATTTATAATGGGCCACCAGTCATTGAATGATGACTAGTTTTTATAAGTTTTAATTTCATATTTTTTGTACTTTGAGTGTTACCATCTTCATTACTTCTATTGTTAATCTATTTGTATTTTTTCATGTATTATATCACATTTTCATCATATTAATATTTTTTTTGTTGATGATGTTATTACTATGAATATAGGTACAAGTTGTTTTGAATCATATTAAATAAGTGTTTTTATTAATTCTATCATTTTCTTTATTCATTTATAGTGTTTCTCATATCAAGTAATCAAAACTGCATTATTCTAATGAATATTGTATTTTTTAATTTATCCATTATTTATTTCTATGAACTCATTAGAAAACAATAATATATATAGTGATCTCTGGTCATTATGTGCGTTTTTACCACTGAAAATTATAAAATCAATTGGTATCACAAAATCCAAATAAATTATGAAATCTACTAAGTATGAAATAGAGAAGTTTGAGGGTGGAAATGATTTAAAACTTTGTAGAACCAATATGATAAATCTACTTTCCCCATAAGTTCTCATCGATTAACTTTAAGAATTTAATAATACTATTATTACTCTTATTAATGATGGACATACAACTCCGACCATGATGATGTCCCCATTAAAGTTATTTATAAAGAAAATAACCTCTTTTTAGTATCCTTAGGTGATAACATTTTTAGAGACATTGAACATGAATCACTTTCTACATTTATTTGTAATTAACAAGATAAATTATATAAAAATAATTCATTATTTGGTCATTTCTATAAAAATTATATAATTGTTATATTAAATATGCTTTATAGATCCTCTATTTGAGTGCATCATGATAAATTTAATAAAATATATTTACCTATAAAACATTAATTGCATTGTTAATGATTATGATCAAGTTATTATTATAATTTTTCTTATTCATAATTTGTGGGTCACATTTTTCAATTCTGTGATGTATGTTTATGATACCTTATCCCTTGAAGAGTTTATGCCAGCTTTAATTTCTAAATAAATTCATAATAAACCTTATTTATAGTATAATGTAAAGTGATTTCACACTAGGGGTAGACTGAATATAAAGAGTAAGAAGAAATATAATTTTAAAGTAAATGTAATGAATAAAAAACAATGAAAATTTATATGTATCATATTTAAGTCTACATCAAGGAAGGTAATTGGTTGTAACTATTGTAATCTAGGATACATAAGTATAGAATTCCGTAAGCCCAAATAAAACAAAAAATAGAAGTACCTAATGATCACTCCCAATTTGTAGATACAATTTAAAAAAATGAATAGGATATTAATGTCTTTATAAATTATCTTTCAAATGAGTAGGTCGTAAACATCACATGTTCCTTCCATCGATTTCTTAATAGAGATTTCATCATTGATTTGAATGATATAGTATACAAAAAGCATGTCATGGGAATCAATAGGTTATTTTAGTTCTATGGTAGAGGTTTTTGTTTTATTAGAACTTGATGACCATTCAATTTTTACATTAAATAATGTTATGTGGGTCCCCATACTTTATAGAAATAATATCTTCATAGGATTTCTAGATCAAAATGAATTTACCTCCAAGTCTGAATTTATTTGTCTCAAATTCTATAAAGGATCCAGAACTATCATTAATATTTTTTAGTTAATAGGATTTTTATTATATGGGAAAACCCATTATAGTAGTTGGGCAATACATATGTCACTAAAGTGAAAATACTATGATGAGGAATTAGAAGTTAGGGAATTTTATCTCTAAGGGTATTGTGGAATTAAGTAACAAGGTGTTAATAAATTACAAAGCACCAATCAATATTATTTTTTATGAGGACTATGTTCTTGTTAAATCTAAGAGAGTTTGGTTTAATAGATTATATTTTATATCTAGTCACTCAATTGGAGTACATTCACACTGATATGTGGGTTCCTACCATGAATACCTCTCATAGTGAAAACTCATGTAATATAAAATTTATGGATGATTTTTCATGTTATTTAAGATTTAAATTATAAAAAAATACAATGTTTTTATAAATTGAAAAATAGTAAATCCAGTATTGAAAACTAAAGTAATGAAACATTAAAACTAATAGAACTGATAATGAGCTGTAATATTTAACTAATTTCTTCCAATTATATGATTTTCATGGAATCATTTATCATAATACTATTAGGGATTCTTCAAAAAGTAATTTTATGGATGATCTCATAAACCACACTATTTTGGGGTGGGTCCATAACATGCTTACTTACTCAGGCCAACCAATTTTTTTGGCCGAAGATATAAACACTACAATTTTTATAATTAATAGATTTCTATCATGACATGACCATAAAAGGGACACTTGGATAGGGAATAGTCGAGTGTGACTACCCCAATACCACATCCAATAGTCTAGGGGATGAAGACCAATTCCGAGTAGGAATATCATAGATATGGGAGGACTCATATGTTACCTGTTCACACTCTCACACATCCATCTCCTTGAAATAATTTAGAGATAATAATTCATTTAGTATTTAATGGCGGCACACATTTATATCCCACAATTAGAGTACATAAATATAACTAAAAAACATTAAAGGTAAAAATAAAATCCCCTTAGAAACTGATAAAAGCATCAAACTTTCTCATAAGGAGGGGACTTCTATCAAATGAAACCACTGATACACACATCAGTTTGTCCATCTCGCTATCCTCCACCTTCAATGGATCCTCCTAATACTCTTTCATTAAGGATATTTTCTACAAATAAACATTACATGTACAAGAAGGTACCTTGTCAAGGATAGTACAAAAATACCCATATGGTGCTTCAAAAATCCAAAATAATAAAGACAAATTGAAAGGAATCATTTTTCTCAAACCAAAGCCAGAGGGGATGGAAAATAAGATATTTGAAATCATATCAGGGAATCCAATAATATCCTAGAATTACTAATATTTGACACCAATTCACTTGGCCTCAACCATATAGCCTACCATAATATTCTACATGCTACTCAAGGTATCACTCATCTTGATGAACACACACCACGGGCCCAACCATCCTTCATTGTACTCATCCAATAGACCAAATTCATTGGTCCTCACCACAGATAATGTCATGAAATAACTAAGTGTATATCTATACTCATATAGGGTATCTCACCCATGTCTCATTAAAGACTCCAAAAACCCTATTGGAACCCAGAATTGCTTAACTCATAGATATGGGATCACACCTAAGACCATTGGGGGACACCAGGATCCCAGTTTGGAACTATGGAGATCACAATGATTAGATAGGGGACCACTACATAGACCACTTTGGAATACCATGAACCCTAAAAAGACTATTAATCATGATACAAAGATTGAGGATCTCACTCATGACCACTGAGATATACCACAAAGCTAATCCAGATCTATCCACCAAGTAGGGGATCACATAAACAATGATACCACAAACCCTATTAAATAAGATCTCTATGAAGGGGTAAAAACCCCATTAAATAGGTTCAAATTGATACCACAAAACCTACTTTGGAAAGAATACTTGATAGAGGACCCCACCCTGGGCTTCCTAGAGGGATTCATGAATTCTATCTGATCAAATCCCAAATAGGGGATCAAAAACCTATACTTAGGATGTAATACCACACTGCACCATACGAGGGATATAAAAAGGAAGTGGGACCAAAAATCACTAATATATGTGTATTTAATAATATATTCCTACTAACATCACCCCTCATCACATATCTAACATCAAACCATGGACACCATCATTTCCCACAAGAAAAACTACTCAAGATAGGATACTCAGGGGCCTTTATCCAAATCATGAAGATATATATATAATAGGGAGTAGTTTTAGAGGAGAGTACATGGAGAGTACTCAAAATATACTGTGTGTCTATTGAAATCATCCCATTGTCGTATCACCTCTCATTAATTAGTGATCATAAGAAAAATACATGGCATGTACCCCTTGTCCCTGGCCTTGTGACCTTTTCTAAGCCCCTAAGTGTGTCCTCACCTGAACATATCCTGGATGGGAATGTGTCCATTCATACTGTGTACCCTTTGTACTAATAATGTTCTTATTGGCCTATCCCATGCCTCTTTCCTTGGTCGTGCTCATGTACCTGGCTGTGTTCCCTTTAGCCCGTGTACACCTGAGATATGAATGTGTACTTCCACACGTCCATGCACCCTTACATGGTATATCTTCAAATGTCCTTGAATTCATGGAATGGGACCACTAAATGACATGTAACCCCAGTACACTAAATATAGTCCCAAAAATTCCATCCTCCCCAAATATAAAAAGCACCAATCCTCTGCGCCTATATTAAACACCCTGTGATTTGGAATTCTAAAAGGGAATTCACTATGAGCCACCAGATTCCCCTGATTTCTACTTGAAACTCACATATATACTAAATGGGTTCTTTAATAGTATAAATAAGTCCATAAAACCTTAAAAATATATAAAGGGATGATAACTTAAATATCAAAAATCCACCCACCTCATAGAGAAACACCAATCATTCAGGTCTAACACAATTCTTAGAAGAAACGGTGTCTTGATCCTGTGTCGATTATCATCAAGAATAAATTTTTGTAATTCAACATATATTTAGTTCATACCTAGTTTATATTTAATTAAAATGGGGATTCTATGTGTGGGAACCAAAGGGGGGGATATTAGGGTTATTAATTAAATTTTATTTATTAAATAATCCTTCATCATTTAATACACTACCAATGGTCACCACCAACTAGGATCCCAAGATTGACAATATTTATATCATTCCTTGGGTAAAACCAAAATTCCAAACTCAACCATAATATCAAATAACCTATGTGATACTTCATCATGGAGTTACTCCACATTTTTAGAAGAAAAATCCAAGCAGAAAAGATATACAAATTTTAATTTTTTTAATATTGCTGTACTGAGACTCACGAGACCCCTATATTCTAAAACAACTCAGTGCTTGGATTCATGAATATTACTATAAATATTAAAAAGGATTACATTATATAAGTATAGTCGCAACACTCTCAATACCTTTATGATATTTCTTCCAAAAAATAAATAACATATTTCTAAGGGAGAAAGAGATCCAAGCTGGGTTTCTTATACTAATGACCTCTCCAGAGGGTTATCATGATGTCAACAAAACATGAACTTAGGGAAACCAATCGACCACCACTAGGTAACTTAGAAAGTGAAATCCACAACTATCTCATAGTTCAAACTATGTCGACATAATACAATTAGTCATGAACATGTATCCCCAGCTGCGATAGGTGGAAAAAAACAAATCACCTCGTCAATCTATGGTCGTGAGGTCTAGTAGTAAACCACCATGCTAACCCACCACAAAACCTAAAGAGAGAGTCTATGAACCTTTAGGTTAGAATAATGACTAGGAAAAATCCATCCAACCCTCAGCAAAAAGAGATCTACACTAAAATAAGATATCCTTGGAGAGATCCGAAGGCCACCATTATTAGTCTATAAAGGACTCTGAACATGTCCCAATAGTCCCCATCTTCCCTAGTGTGATCGAAACCATCAACACGAATTGATTGAAGAAAATATGGGACCACCAATTCTACCTATAACTTGAAATGCGCTATAAAAATATAAACTAAAATTACTCCCCAATGTGTAATAAAATGGTGTTACAAAAATGGTGGAACGAAAACTACACAACCCCAACATGAAAACCCTGATCATGTCTTTCAAAACCTAAAGATTTCCCTATACTTGTTACAACAAACACTATTTAGGATGTGTTAATAATGAAATAAACCTCATCATGTCCCCATATCATAGCATTATTAGTGCCATTATCAATCCTTTTAAGGTGTATATACTCACCACCATATGGAAAATCCATAATGATCATGTCTAGTAGATATTCGATCATGAAAGACCTTATAATCAAAACCTACAAGCTACACCTCCAAAAATTATATGAAAAGAGGGTGGGTAAAAACTAGAGACTAGAGACATGCCACATCATCTTCATAAAAAAGGGTCAAATGAAATAGTTCAAATCATCTATTACACCACTAAAAAACCTTTGACAAAAACCCTCAATATGATCATATGCTGCAACGGTCACACCCATGGGTGAATATCAAGCTATCATGATCTCAACCTATACTGGTTACACATGTACATCCATTTTTGATAGGACATACCATAAGAATTGGACCTCTTGAATCTATAAATGTATTTATGAGAGATTCCAAATAATATGGAACTCTCAGAACATATCTAGAAAACATCAAGTGTCTAATGTAAAAATATGACACCAAGCACATGAGGGCACTAAAGAAGACTACCATGAACCGATCAAAATAGGGTGAATGATCCAATTCTAAAGTCTCTATTCCATCTCTTAGGTGAACACATGGCTACCCAAGTGTTCACCCTAGGTTTAACCTGGCCCTCCTTCAACAAACCTGTATCTACACTACAACTCGTGAAGATACACATGAGTCAAATGATATGATGATAAAAATATTTATGAAGTTCTTTAGTGGAAGTCAATGTAGAAGTCCAACTCTCAGTGGAAAATTAAACCCATCCCATACTTAGGAACATGACCTCATACTCCACCCCACTGTAGGTATTTGAATGATCGTAGCATCCACTACTCTAAGGGTTGTAAAAGCCAATTAAAAACAGTCAGTTGTAACCACATACAAATGATCTCATCCTTCCATGTCTGGGATCACTCATCCATAAAAAACAAAAAATACAACTCATATGTAGAAAAAACTATCTCACCCACTGGTAGAAACCTTCTATGAATGAATGGTATGAATATAATTTATACTAAATATGTATCATATGGTCTCTTTCTACTACTAAATAAAAGGCTTTTATATGAGTTTATCACTCTTATAGAGTTAGAGAACTCTAAAAATAGGAGTTTAAGACCTTCGATCCTTTATACTAGAGCTTATAATGATACGAGTTGAGAAAAAGGCTATATTTTTATTGATTGGTCTTGAATAAGTCCTACAATGAAGGAAAATATCTCTTGACTTTGTGATACTATGACTGGTGAATTAAAGTCACAAGTCACACCACAAACCATAATCAAGACTCTAGGTAGAATCCCCTTCTTCTTAAAGATCATACTTTCCTTTGACCACCTATTTACCATAAATAGGGCATGTTCTAACACATCTACAACAATCACCCCAAATAAACAACTCAAAGAAACTCATATGCAACATCTCGACGCTATCTATAATGGGTGACATTGACTCACCCACATAGTTTTGTATCACATCTCAAAAATGATTCTTAATTTGTGAATAATCCCTATTTCTTATGTGTATGAAGCCACATCAATCATCACTATCACATGGCTCTATTAACACCCCAAATCACCCTCAATAAAACGTGAGAATTAAGTTTATAAAAAGGGTATCCGACACCTATATATAACAATACCAATAAAAAATTAAATAGTATAAAGATCAGAACTATAATTATCCTTAGACCCTCCATATCATAGGTCTCCATTGTTTTGGTTATTCTCTCACTCATCCACTATCTTATAGATCCCGTCATAAACAACCTAGGGGGTGGTGGGGAAACCGATCAAACAGTCTTCCACATTCTCTTACTCTACCCTCTCCTCCACCATATCCTCCATCATGAAGAACTCCATGATCTTATCATTGCATCTTCCAGGGTGGTACATTGACCACCAACCTAGTATTTAAATAGAAGGTTAGACTATATTATATAAGATGTCCTCTTTGGTCACTTGTGATAAAATTGTCTCTATCTCGACTAACTAGAATCAATATGGGAGCCCTAAGAAAAAAACCCTATATCATGGGACCATCTCTTAATGAATATCACACAGTAGATTCCTTGAGCCTATTTTCAGATACTAGTTTCCAAGGTCTCAACTCTGGTGTTCCTAGAATAGACTTTCACTGTATTCTTAGCTATAAATCTTTCCACAACCAACATCCTCATGAGCACTCTATTATAGGTGAGGATGCATAGTGATATAAAAAAACTCTTAATATATTAGAATAATTACTACTCAATGGTCCATTCCAAGAAAAAAAGTTCTTGGAACATATAAAGAGAGTATCACTTGAGGTTAGTGAACTATGCTAAATACTCATCCACAGTAATGCTACTCTACTGAAGCTGCAAAAGCTCATGGATACTCAAAAATTTCAACATGGATCGATAAAAATACTACATAAAGAGCCACTAAAACTTTGTCTAAGTGATATTCATTTCATTGTGTGTCTGATTCACTAGACCCCACTATCACACTATGGATCCATAAATAAGACTCGATTCTAGGAAAACCATCTGATAGGGAGGTGTCATCACAAGAATGAAAACATGGGTGAATACCTTAATCCAGTCATTAGATGCATGTGGTTATTGATCACCCCAATAACTAAGAGGTATTAACCTCTAAAACTCATGAAGGACACTCATACTGAGTGAATCCTCATCTATTGCTTCTAAAATAACATTAATCTCAATGGGTAGTGCTTCGAATGAAAAAATTATAGGAGATATTTCCTCCCATTCATTCCCCATCAACGAAGCCGCATCACTGGAAAGATCGTCATTACAATCCCACTGTCGATCCCTGGATGGCTAATGTCATGGTGGAATCTTGATATATAATTATGATTCACCATGGTACAAGATAATATCAGGGGGTATGATTTAAAAAGGACATAAAAAACCCAGTCCTATATGATGCATGTACCAATGATTCCCTGTAAACAGTGCATAGTTGTTCCAATTCAACAAGATAGTTTTTATAGTCCTAATGAATAAATATTTTATCCACCACAACAACAATGTAGTATATGGTTTGAAATCCAAACCCAAAAAACATTAACAACGTCATCATGAATCTTAAACCAAGATCAAAGATAAAAAATCTCAAAACCATACCCCAAAAGTGGAACCCACTCTAATACCACTATGTCATGACCTGTCCCACTGAGGTTTGCTTGGATGGTGGAGATCTAAGTGTGACTAGTCCAAGTCATCCTCTAATAGGACAGGGTATGGAAACCATCATCTAATTGGCACATCACACACCTAGGAGGCCTTAGATTATGTTATCTATATACATGCACATACATCCATCTCCACAAAATAGGGAAAATAGAATAATACAATTGATACCAAATGCATGCATATATGTCTATACCACAATAAGAGTACAAAACAATTACAAGAAATAATGAAAAGGAAAAATAAAATCCCACTAGAAACTGATAAAAGAGTCCAACCTTCTCATAAGTAGGGCACTATAGTCAAATGAAACCATTGGTAAAAACCTCGGTCAGTTTAGCTTGCTATTCTAAACCTACTTTGGGTTCTCCCAAAACTATATCAAAAAGAATATCATCTACATAAGACAAAACATGTGCTAGTAGAGCCCATGAATGGGTGAGTATAACAATACCCAGTAGAAAACTTGAAAAACAAAATTAATATGAAGAATGTTCAAGACAATTGTATCCTTGATTTGATTCCAAAGAGAACATAAAAACCAAAATGAGAGAGAACTTGGATCTCCATCTCAATAAATCCTTGACTATACCTGAATAGTTAGCTTATATTCATGTATTATGTCAAAAAATATGTCTGACATCCCCACAAGGAATCATAGAATATCCTAGATATACTAATCTAAGACCCATGTCTCATGGTGTTAACCATACAGCCTACCACATGATTCTACACGAGGATCAAGGAATCAGTCACTAGAGAGAACTACGCCTATGAGCCTTAATATCCATTATGAAACACATCCAAGAGAGAACAATCATCTTGTCTAAATATAGATAAATTAATGCAAGAACATAATGGATCTAAATAGTATGATATGGTATATCAACCATGTCTCTTGGGGGACTCCATGAAATTGACTATAACCTAGAAGTCCTCATCTCATAGATAATGGATCATAACCAGGACAACTAGTGGAAAACATGAACCATGTTTGGAACTTCAAAGATCACAATGCAGAGATAAGGGATCACACCAAGAACTATCAGGGGACACCATTAACCCTATCGAGACTTAGAACCGTGATACATGGATATGGGATCTCACATAAGACTTCAAAGAGACACCATACACCATATCTAGATCTATCCCCCCAAGTAGGGGATCACAAAAAAATGATACCACAAACCATAATGGATCAACCATCTATGTCGGAGATCAATTTCAATGCAATATAGTCACATTGACACCACAAACACCACTTAGGAAAAAAGATATGATAAAGGATAATTTGTTGGGATTCCCAGAGGGATTAATTTTTTTATCCAAACCAGGCCTATTGAGGGGATGACAATCCTATTCTCAGGACATAATTCCACACCATAACCTTATAGGTATAGACCATAGAAGCACACCCACATGAAAATAATCTAGGTGTCTTTAACAATATCATCCTCCCAACATCACCCTGGGTCGCATCTCTAACACCACACCATGACCACCATCAAATCCCACATGAAAACTAATCAATATAGGAAACCTTTGGGCCTCTATATAAGTACCAAATATAGAGATTCTGAGGTAGTATTCTTCAAGGGGAGTATAAAGTGTGTACCCATAGTACACAACAAGTATCTTGGAACCTTCCCCTGACCATCTCCCCTCTCGGTACGCAACATGTATAAAGAAAATACACCACATGTATCACATGCCACATAGTATGTGACCTTTTTCATACTTTTGAGTGTATCCTTGCTCTCACACAGCTTGGATAGCCATGTTACCATACACAAACTATACCCTTGGTAAAAAGGGTGTTCCTCTTGGTCTAGAAAAATAGTAGGTCCTTATCTGTTCCTATGTACCTGTACATGTCCCCTCTGACCCATGTACAATCGGGATATGTGTATTTACTTCCACACAACCATGTCTCCTCACATGGCATGCCTTTCCATGCCCTTGGCCACATGGCTTGGGCTCACTACAAAGCGTGTAGCCCTAGTACATGGAATGTATTCCCCAAAACACCATCTTCCATTAATGGGAAGAACACATGGTGTGTGATCCTATACTACACATCGTGTGATTTGGAATTCCTTACAAGAATTCCATATTGGACACCAAAAACCATTGATTTCTATCTAAAACCCAAAAATATACATCCAGGGGATCTCTTATACTCATAATTTGGAGATAAAATCATAAGAAAACACATAAGGAGGTATTTGGATGAAAATATAATATATATTCCTACCTTGTGGTGAAACACTAGAGGTAAGGGTATAATGCATTTCCCAGAAGCTGCTTCACCTTAATCAGATGTCGATCACCATTAAGAATAGAGTTTGATAGTCCCTTATTTCCTTGGTTCATCCTTGGGACATATTTCATAAAAGGGGATAAAACCTATCCTTTTCCCTTCATGAGAACCATTAGGGGAGGGAATATTGGTGTTATTTTTTAAATATTATTTAATTATTAATCCCCCATCATTGAATAACACACCAATGGTCACCTTCAACTGGCCTCGCAACATTGAAAAACATTATGTCATCCCTAGGGTAAAGGCTATATTCCAAACTCATCTATTGTATCATATTTGTGATCTGATGTTCCATTAAGAAGTTATTACACATTACTAGAAAGTAATTTACATTCATGATATAAAATATTTAATATATTTAATATTTGTGAATTGAGGCTCTCTGAGAACTAGAATTCAATTCAGACATAACACCTCACTTCTGGAATATTCTTATAAATATTCTAAATTATTACATGTGAAAACTAGAGTTTATATAATTTACATATATTGATAATTATTTTAAAACACTAAATGAATTATAGTGTAATAAAACTTCTTATTATAATATTTTATGGGTATTTTTGTTTATACAGTAAGACTATATTAAAATGGATAGTCTTGAATCTCAAGCACTAAAATGAATATTCATTTACTATCCTAAAGGAGCAATGTGATATAAAATCTAGATTTATAATCTATGTTATAAAAATGTATAATTATCTATGATGTTATATTCCATGATTATTTTTCACTTATTTCAGAGTATTCCACTTAAAATAGTAAAGATTCATCTCAATATTGGAGTTTTAAGACTAGACAACCAGCCAAATTAGAGGAAACTATTAAGTACATTCTACCTCATCCGTAAGCAAAGTCCGAACCTTATTCTAGATCAAATTACGTGTTAGAATATGATCATTCTAATGTTACCAATGACTACAAGATGACTAGATATATTTATAGGAGAGTGGTTAGTTCAACTACTCATTTAGGAAAATATATTATAACCTCTTTTTATTTTAATATTTCCTAGAATCTTATAATTGAGTATAATCAAACATATAAACATGAAATTAATGAAAATGATTTTAAATAATGGTTTACAACTTTGTATGAATAAATGAAATCCTTAATTAAAAAAATAATCCATGTACATTGTTAATAAACTATAAAAATACTAAGGCGATCATTTGTAAGTGGATTCTCAAAAGGAAAGAAGATAATAGTAGAGATAATAAAATTAAGTTTAGATATTGATTTATATCTATACGGTTCTTCAATTTATTAAAACTTGTTACTCTAAAATTTCCTCTCTTGTTATGAATCATTCATCTATTTATCTTCTACATTATTTTTCTTCTTTTCATGACATTCAAATATAGTAGATTGGTATTAAAACACCTTTTCATAATATTGATATTGATGAGAAAATATATATGAAGCCTCATGATGGTTACATGGATAGAATCAAGACAAATTATGTATTATTATTAAATAAATCAATACATTTCTTGAATTAATCCTCAAAAAAAATAGTATGGAAAATTTGATTCATTCATTATTAATAATAATTTTAATAGGATTAAACATAATACATGTTTATACTCTATGTTCGTTAAAAATTGTTTCTTTATCTATGCCTATATATGGATGACATGTTGATTATTTTTAACGATATAAATCTCATATCTTCTATTAAATCACAATTGAATATTGTTTTTTGAAATGATGAACCTTCGTAATTATAATGAAATATTTTGAATGTTGATAGATGGGGATGAAAATATAAAAATACATACCTATCATAGTATTATTATATTTTGATGATTTTATGGAATTATTATTTGAATATATTAATCCTAATACTGTAAAATTTACATAGAATATTGAAATATCATTTTCTTAATCACCCAGAAAAAATTATGATATTTTTTACATGAGTAAAATACCTAATTCAAGCATTGTCATTTGTATAATATATGATATAATTTTCACCAGACCATTTGTTTCCTTTACTTTTTCAGCCTAAACAGGTATATGGAAAAATTCAAATAATCCTAATTGGAGTAACCTTAAAAAGATTCATAGATATATATCATTTTTATAATCTTATTATTTATTTTTTGGAATAAATTTCAATTCTAGAAAACTGGTTACTGGCTTTAATGATTCTGATTATGTTGGTATCATTGGAACTCAAAAGTCCCTCACATTCTATTTTTTACTACTTGTGGTGGTCCCATTTCTTGGAAGTTAAACATATAGTTCTTAGCATCCCTCTAAACCACAAAGTCTGAGTATATTTTATAGAAAAAGATATTAAAGAAACCATTTATCTCTTCGGGTTACTTTATAATACATAATTATGAAATTATGGTATTATAGTTTGTAGTGAAATTAGATTTTTATTATATTTTTCTAAAAATCTATTTTTCCATGGTAAATAAAAACATATAGATATTAGACTACTCATTATTTGTGAAATTATTTAAGTTGTAATGTAGTGTGTTATTAAGATATAAAAAAATAATAATCTAGCTGATATTTTGACTAAGGTCATGGAATTGTTCAGATTCAATCACTACTTATTTTTTTGAAAATGGTTATAATTCAATAAAACTAGTTGAAATAACATCACCGAAGTCAATATTATTTTTAAATGGTGGATATTTTTGAATTATGATTTATGTATAAATTTTTTCAATAATATTCCTTTTACTTGTATTTTTTTGTCCTTATATGTATTGTACTAGTTATGCTCATTTTATTGGCCATTCTTATTCTCCGTCACACTGAGATTAAAGGTTATATCATGCTTTTATTTTTTCCTATTTAAGTGGTCCTCCTTGAATTGGGACTTTGAACATGAACTTTTTATCATTTCCATTGAACCTAGTTGATTGAACATAATTTTGGTTACAAAGATCCTATGATCCATTAATTATATTTATTTTGAACAACACCACCAATGACATCCACACATGATGTGATCCTATTTGTCCTCCCATAGGTTTTTTCACAATTTTAGTTCATCATTACTCCTATTGTATGAATTAATAATTAGTAACATATGAAAAAACTTTTAGTATTCTCTATCTATCCTTCCCTCATAGTAATTCCAATGGAAATACTCAAAAGATATTAGAGAATAAGCTCAATGATTCTTCAAATATGTTAATGCAATGCACCATCCATTGAAGGAATTTCAACTCTTTTCTATCACTTCATATAAGATCCAATACTGGTGTAGATATTTATTAGAGATATTATGCTCATATCTCACGATGAATGCTCTATTTGAGTGAATTTATATATATAATCAAAATTATATCTAGTTAAATCATATGCAATGGACCTCTTCTTATGATTAATACATTTTTTATTCTATGTTTTCTTTTTATATTTTTTTTCAATTTTTTTCATCTTATTCTCTTCTAATTTGATCTATATTACTTGTTTTAATTTATTGTAACCTATTTCCCGGATCTTAATAAAAAAATCGTGAATAAGAATTTATTTTTATATGTAAATAGGGATAAACCGGTCTAAATCACATTAAATGACATTATTCTTTACTCCTTCTATTTTCTTTCTTAATTTCTTTTTTCACATATCTATACTCATAGAAACCACATTATTCTTAGGATAGTTACCTTTAGTAATTCATCGAATCTATATTTTTATTAATGTATTAGTGAAAAATCACATATCCATTGATCCTAGGTCATTTCTTGGGGGAATAACAACCAAAATATTCGCTAATAAAATTATACATTCATAGAGAACTTTTCTAGAATACCCTTTCACAATAAAATACATGGATATTTTGATCTCCATGAATTACCATCAAAATAAAAATCATAATAATACTATCATATTTATGATATTTTCTAATAAAACTTGATATCATTTATGAGAAATTACATTAACCAAGAATAAAAAATAAATATTTAAAAATATCAAAATTTACGAATATAAATATATATCTAACTCAGAAAGACACCACAGATGGACCCCTAATACATACCATAATGTATATTAGTGATTTTATATATAATACACTATGTAAATAGATTCAATTATCATATAATAATAAATACTACTACCTACTTCACCCAATGAAAATATATTAGTTGTATATATACCTCAAATTGTTTGATGAAAAAAAACAAATAGATGTCCAATATAGCTTGACCACAATGGCATATAATGCATTGACCCCACCGGATCATATCATTCATTAACCTTAATGATACATTATCGAAAACAGAATCTATTACACTTAGATTAATTTGGACCATTATTTCCAGTTGTGTTGATGTAAAAGCCCACATTCATCATCATGATCCAATGGCATAGAAATTTGTTCATAAAACTCAAAAAATGAAAAAAATTATTTTTATTATTCTAGTATTTTTTACACATAATCCAATTGTTGGGGTGGATCAGGTCCTACAAGATACAATGAAAAACCCAGAAAAAGGATTGGGTTTATTCATGTGCTTTAGGAAATGATAGTAAATAAAAAAATTTCCCACAATAAAAAAAGAACATTAAATAGGAAACAAAAATTGAAAAAAAAGTAATAGAACATAGATAATTAATGTGTTTTTACCAAATTGGTCATAATCCATGAAAAGAACAACACCACACAGTATACCATTATGAAAAGAAAAAATGGAACCGTACAAATAAAAGAGTAGACAGAATGTGATATATAGAATATAACACCTAGGAACATAACGAGAGATAATAAATAGATATAAAAACTGAGATACAATTTCATAAATAATAAAATAAAACAATTCAATATCAATGAATAAAAACATATAGAAACCCCCATAAAAGTTCTCAAACTCACTTGTATAACCACCCATTTGTTGATTAATTATCATCTCTATGTCCTCATCAAATCATGTATTCCACAAGAACATTACATGAATAAGAATGATAAAATTAGGAATTATTAGTTCCTATAATGAATTTATAATAAAATTATACCTTATTTAGATCAATTTCATATCTATTGATTTATATCAGCATGCAATACACAAAATCGTCTCTAAGTTTCTAACCTATCCTCTCATCATGAATGATTCCTAGAAAATATGTAAAACTATAGAAACTATCAAACTAATAACTCCATGTGTTTAGAATATTCTAGATCCTAGAAAGAAAATTTAATTCAAAAAATGTGTGAGCATATCCAATGAAAATAGTATAAAAAATCAATGATAAATGAATAAAAACAACACATATACATTCTTAATGTGGAAAAATCATCCAATGAAGAAGATTAAAAAGAAATCAAAGATGTTCATAAATTCAACTATAAATTGGAGTGTAACAAATCAATATAAATTCAAAAACATAAATTATAATCATAGAATAGATGAAACCTAGGTAAATACCACACTATGATGTGATTGTATCGCCTCTCTTAAATATAACCTAGTGAATGATACCACACTTATATGACATCTATAACATCATCAATGATTCAATATGAAATAACATCCCTCTTCTGTGAAAAATATAACTACACTACAGAACTAATATGACATAACATTACACTTTTAAAATATTAATCTGAAAACACATACATTAGAACTACACCATCCTCTATTTGACTCACGTCTACTGTTTATCGACATACTGCACATGGTACCCCAATTATTGTAGCTACCTTCCTCCTCTAAATGGACAACATTTTAGTGGAATCTTAACATTATTCATGAAGAACCTCCAAATGAGTAGAAGTGACCACCGATGTATCTTGCCTAATTTTTTATTTATCGCACTCTAATCTCCTTATATTGAATATAAAACTCTATAAAAATCCCATATGTAATTATTGATGAAAATAAAAACTCCAAGGACATGTGTTCAGTCATGAATCTACTGAAAAAAACTATTGGAAAAAACTAGACAACTCACATCATGTAATGGTAACTCATGCCACTATGTATCTATTGAATCAAAACACTTTATATGTGCAATGGTTATCCTGATGCTGCCCACTCATGTATGGGAAATCAACCTCACAAAATTGTAACATACCAGGTCCCCCAACAATGTATAGTTATTCATAGGCTACTAGATAAGTGTCACACATCACCCTATATAAGGTTAACCCTCCCTCAATTGAAGGGTGACTCACACCCATGTATTGTTAAATAAGATTCAAAAAGATCATGAAAGGGTAACACACTCATAATGTAATGGTTAAAATCACCCCACATAAGGAAAAATAGTCCCATTGGAAATCTAGAAAGAAAAAAAACATAATAAAACTAAACATAATGCATAACGAAATTAATTTGTAATCATGGAATTATTACACATGGCTTTAGAAAACTAAGAAAACATTTTAGTTTTCAATACTAATAGTATAAAAAACAATTCTCCTCCATAAGGAATAAAATAAAAAACACCAATGTGATTTTATTATATGCCTATACCATCTGAACCTATCAACTGGCTCAAACAGTTTCACTTAGAAAAAAACTATATTCTCTATCATGATCAACCTAGACTTATCACCTCTTTATAATGTACCATACGAAAATATGTTTACATGTACCAATACACCAATTTCTATAAACATGTAAACATGATCATAAAACAAGAATAATTTAATGAAAAAACATTTAATCAAACCATCCAACAACTATATGGCTATATTTACCAAAATAAGGGTCTCTTTTGTGGTTTTCTACCCAAAAGTGGAAACATTGTGGTGAAATAGTTTACTAGGACCTATAAAAACCCACAAAAAATATACAATTTATTTAAAGAAAAAAATAGAAACAAATTAATGATATATAAAAGATCAAATTAAATAAGTAAATCAGTAGAAAACACATTATAAGAAATTATAGGATGTTGATTGAAGAAAAGTATCCACCTTATCACAAAACTTCTTAGAGAAGTAGCCCTACATTCACTATTCCTTCTAAAATAGTTCACCAAGGAAGTCACATGCGAAGATAGTTCTTAGATCACAGAATAAAGAAAACCAACATCCACACCTAACTGTACTCTAAGGGATATTAAACAAACTCAAAGAATCTATATACTAATATAAATTTGTAATAACACATTGTTATATCCATTTTATCCTTAGACATATTCTTTGGGAAACATTTATTAATCTGGATAGGTATTCCACACTAATAGAACCTAAAACTCATATACAAACTTCCATTTTTTTTTCATTATACTACTATTTTTCAATTATATCTTCATTTTATGAAATTGAAGACAATATTTCTCTCTAAGACCCTCTATATTCAAACCATGAATCTAAAAAACCCTTTAAAATATTCTATACTTCAATTCCTTTAAATTAATGGAATCCCAATAATAAATCCTCAACTCCTTGTAAAGGTCATCCACCCCATTTAAGGGTAAAAACCCTCACACTCCAGCTACATAATATTATTCTCAATCTACTATATATGGTTCATGAATCCCCTCTGTAAATGAAAACCCCCTCCATGTATGGGTGACTCTCCCATGTAATGATAAATAAAATTAAAAAATAGTTATGTTTAATAGGACCCTCACATAAGTGTCATATAAAACTCATGTATGGGTAAGAAAACCACCAATAAAACCAAAAAATAAAAAATATAAAAAATCAAAACAAATCAAACGTGATGAAAAAACTGAAAAACGACATAAAATCAAGGAAATTATACACATTACATCATTAAAATAAAAAAAATTAAATTTTATAAATAATATAATTACAGACCAAATCCAACACATATGAAAAAATATTTGAATAAAATATTTCCAAAATGAGAAATTAAAAATCATTTACAACCAGTGAAAAAAGGATGTAAGCAATGGAAAGACAACATTTCAATATTTCATGAATTATTATATACATAGAATCAAAATTTCGAACTAGTTGATGCAACTGAAACTAGAATCATTAAATATAATCACAAAAAAATAAAGTTCACATATACAGTTATTGAATAATAAAAAAAATAACTTGTGGTGAATTAAGAACATATTATGTCACAAACGAACCTATGAAATAATTTCAGAAATTATGAAACCAAGAAAAACACAGCTCATATAGTCTTAATATCAATAACTAAATTCAAAATAGATTTAAATAAATTCATAAACAAACTTTAAAATAGAGAGGGTTAAATTATTTCTAGGTCAAAGAAAATAGAAATGGAATAAATTAAATGGATATGAGGATTTATGTGTTTTCCAATTAACCTATATTCTCAGAGGGGGATCATCATATGACTAAAAAAGAAATTAAATTATTACAATATGTATAGAGTAAAACAACCACACACAAAGAGCATATAATATATTTATATAATATGTTCTCATAAAATTTGAAGACCACAATCAACCTAAGATTGTAGAGACATTGTATAGTAGAACATAAGACATACTCACTCACGTTGATAACCTAGAACTAAATATAAAATGTGTGAAAGAATAAAAACAACCAATAAAGAATAAATAACATAGATTTAGGCACCCAACTAGGGGTTGGTCTCAACATTCATATGTCTTATATGATGATGGAGCTAGTGGTTATTATCATTGAGTCCTTAGAGTCTATTCTTTAGGATCAAAACTTCTATCCATGTACATCACAACCATCTATATATACATATTATATTCAAATTATTCTACAATATATACCCATTATCCACACTGATTTCAAGAACAAGAACACCTAACACATTCAATATCAATCTATATCTGAAAAAACTTTAGAACACTAGGAGCTAATTGAAGTTATTTCTCAAGAAACATGGATAAAATGGACTCTTCCTTGGACCCCCTTTGATGAATTGGAAATGACTTACTAATACTGATTTCTCCCTTGTTCTCTCTCAAATGAACAAAATCACCAAAGTAGGGGGGTCCCATATTTTGAATCCCAACCATCATCCACAAACCAAGGAGTTTTGTGCACAATAATAGTCATGAAAAAAAATCAAGGAATGTTATAGAGAAAATATGGATAGTGGATAAAATAGGGGTTGTTCAATAATGTCAACTACATAACAAAACACATGGGAACATTAATTTTAGTGACAAAACACCAGATATAAGCCCCAAATATTGTAGACAAGATATTTTAAACAAGCATAGTAACGAGATTATATGGATTCACCACTATAATGGATAAATAGTTGGATGTAATAATATGAGAGCGAAATAAAAAAATTATTTAATCAAAAACAAATTGTTAATGAATAATTCATAATAATTTAGCTTTATAATTAAAACACATGAACAAAATTTAATATACAACACTACCATATAATCACCACCTTGAAATTTAAATCCCTACAGTTATGTGGATTATACACCCCAAAGTTATTAATATGGGCATATCCTAACCATGAAACTAATAAATATAATAATTGTATGAACTTAGTCATATTATCAATCTTATTTCCCCAAATATGAATTAAGGTGATACATATTTTTCATGTTGAATGATATTCTAAACAAGTACTAACATTCTCAAAACTGAATAATTCTAAACATAAATATAATGTGAAACTGAAATTACTTGAGTCTCGCTAAAATGATATGAATGTGGAAATATGGGACCAACTCATCGGTACTTTAAAGATAAAGTAAAAAATAATACTCATCCTGTAAAACTAGTGTAGAATAGATATAGAAAATTCATAATGAAATAAATCAGTAGTATAATAGTGTAGTCATGAAAATAGTAAAAAATAATAATCACATAAAAATAATGCATAGAAAAATTGTACAAAAAGTATCAACATGAAACAAAAAAACCAAAGGAAAAAACCATCCTAAGAGGGGTCAAAAGTTATTACCTAAGAAAATAAAACTACCCAAACAAATATAATAGGATAGTTATGAAAATAAATAAATTACACTACATACCTACACATGGCTTTCATGAAGAAAACATGGTGGATGATGGCCTTGCTAATATGGGAATCAACCAGAGCGTCACTTGGATAGTTGATTTTCTAGTTGATCTTCTCCCTTATCATGAAAGGGACTGTAACATGATTCCTTCTTTTAGACTTATGTAGTTCCTACTTTCATTATTAATAAATTGTGTCTTGGTCTTTGACCAAGGCACCACCTTTAAAAAAACATGTAGCCCAAATTGTCAAAAGGAAAATTTATAATCTCGGGAGGATGAACCAGTAATCAAAGGGAAGAAAGATACCAATAACAAATTCCTACCTCAGTCACAATTCCTAAGTACATCTAGGTACCATCCAACATCCATAAATGGATATTAAAATAACATATATAAAGATGTATAATTAACAAAAATTTTCATATGGAAAAATGAAACTAAACAATTACCAAGCCTAAACACCTTATTTAATCTTGTTAAAACATGGATACATAGTACCTACAAGAAATAGAAAAACAAGGAAAAAAATAAGAGTTAAATTTATGCTCAATATTGAGGAAAACAAGAATAAAATATACAATATAATTAAACTAGGTAGGCACTTTTAAAAACCTCATTGAAATCAAAACCTCTCAACTAGTATGAACTCATGATAGCCCCTTACTACCCCCAAAACTAGAGACATAACCATGTAGCACCAACCAAATGGTGTATTTGCTATGAAACTTATATGAAACCAGTATAGGAAGCAAGGAAATAGTAATCAAAAATAGATTCAAAGTATAGTTAAGGATAGTAAATGAAAAAATTGAATAAACATCAATGCATGTGGAAGTGAAAAAGAAATAAACAATTCATTCAAAAGAATAATAATATATTTAAAATATTAATAACCTATAATTATATAGAATTCAGATTAGATACCAAGTATTTCCGCATACATTGATATCAGAACATGCACTCTACTTCCAAGATCAAATTCAGTAAAAAATTGCATCATAAGATAATATACAAATATTTATTATTATTAAAATGTTAACACAAAAGGGAAAAAAATATGAAACAATATTTTTATAACTGAATTCAAATATTAAGGAATAAGAAATGATTTAAAACTAGTGAAATAAGCATGTAAGTAATTAGAATACAAAAATTTAGATTTACATGAGTTCTCATTAAAAAGATATTCTATACATGTTTATTCAACCAAAAAAAATCACAAAACATGAGAATAAAATAAATGGACTCTCATATTGTAACGTCCCGATTCCAGAGGACACCTAGAGGTGCCCTGTACTTGGTTAGTCAAATGGCCTCAATCGCATTTCCCCAAATTCCAAAGGCTGGTGACTAGCAGCGAGGGCCTTGGGTATGATAGTGGGGAAACTATGCCCTCATTGGCAGTGTAACATAGCGGAAGACCAACAAATATACAATAACAGAAGCAATAGTATCCAACCACAGTAAACAACAAAAGACTGAAATGATAAAAAAATAAAGCACATATATATAAAATGATTCATGGTACAAATATGTCTAGGAAAACATCCAAACATGTCATAATGCTGAAATACAACAGCACTAATCCAAAGTGCAAAAGAAAGAAAATAAACTCCTCAGTATCAGAATCTATATCTTGGTCCCATTCTCTCCAGATACAATGCAGTCAAGTACCTGAAGTAGAAGGGCGCTTTCCCTTATTTATACCTGCAACAATGTAGTCTATTTGGGCATAAAACCATGGCCCAAACATGGTGTGAGACGAATCCTAGTAGGAAACCACCACAAGATCTATTCCTAACGGCCAGTGAATATATATGGCAGGTAAAAGTATAAAAAACAAAAAACAGGAAGGTACTCAATAGTAAACAATCAACAGTAACAATTATCAAGAAACATCTAATCAAAGCAAGTAAACCTTAAACAGAAACCCCTCTGGAAGTAATCCCAGTCACCCCCTCTGGTCCCACCTAAGGATTACAGACAACCCTCTGGGTAGCACACTCGGTCTAACCCCTCTGGTTCTGTATATGAATATAGTAAACTGTTTGGGGAAGCGCTCACATAATCCCCTTGTAGTCAAGGTAAAACAAGACTGTCTGAGGAATCTCACACAGTAATTCCCTGTATAGTCTATTTAAAGAAAGTATCTCGGAGGAATCTCACATATTCCATTCCCCATGTAGTCTAGGGTAGTCAAGGAATCTCTAAAGAAGCTCACATGTCAATTCCTTTTATAGACCCAAGGTCTATGACTCTCGAAGGAAGCTCACTCGGTCAATTACCCTTATAGCCTAGGTCGTACAAGGTAACGAAAAGTAAATAGAGTCTCTCTAACGAAGATCACTTGGTCTATCCTCTTATAGTCTATAATGTCCAAAGTCTCTCTGAGGAAGCTCACTCGGTCTATCATATTATAGTCTACTACACCTGGTTCTCACGTCCTGTGTAAATCAACACATAATAATGCTATAATGCCCATGTAAACCTATAGAACTACTTGGATAAATAGTCTATATCATCTCAACATGATAGAATACAACACTCTATCCTATAATCACTAGTCATGGGAAAATAGGAAAAACATGACCAAACAGTCGTAAACAAAACATGCATGGTAGAACATTCAAGCATGGTAATCAATTCTATTTACATCAAAATAAACATTGCATGAGCATACAAGAATGACATGAAAAAACATAGGGGTAATATGGTAAACGCACAATCCTGCATTCAGGGGTATTATCGAAATTACACATAAAATTCAAAGACCTTACACCGAAAGGCACAAACCACATACCATTAGGGTTCCAGTGAAAATGATCCAAAAGCTATTCCACCTCCTCAAAATTGGAGAACGCACCACCAGAAATGGTAAAAACCTCCTTCCCTAACATCCACAAGTCTAAGAATCAACACCCGAGGCAACCACAACCCTAGATCTACACATAACGGGTGTAGATCTAGAAAACCAAGGGATAAAGAGATGTAGATATAGAGGGAAACTCAAAGGAACCAAGAGGAGATACTTACCTGAGAAGAACCAGCTTTGATCCACCAATAAATCCATTTGATTTTCCTACAAAAAGAGTGGGAGAGCTCCTTCAACCCTTGAGAACCCAAAATCCTAAATGAGGATCGAGTGGGAGAGAGTTTTGAGAAGAAATGAGGAATACCAAGCGGCCCGAGGCTTTAAACCTTAATTTTTAAGTGGCCGCATGGTTTCCCCGGACAGTTTTCCAAATAGTGAGCCAACCATGCGGTTGACACTGTCTCTCCTAGGGACATCGCATGGCCTGCCCGCACAGTTTGAAAAACTGTACGCCGCCCATGCGGAGCCCACTATCTCCTCCAGGAACCTCGCACGGTTTGCCCACACAGTTTGACAAATCGTGCACCCCTACATAGCCTCCAGTACATTAAATGTTTTCTTCCCAAAATTCATATTTTTCTCGACAACAAACAGAAAATAAAAACATACATGAAAAGAAGGTCTGGGTTCTTACAAACATTCCCCCATAAACAAATTCATCCCCAAATTTCTCTAGCGTGGTGCAGAAGAAGGAACCCCAAATAGCTTTTCCCACTAAGCTCGTACATCAGCCTCCCTATCCCAAGTCTCATCAAGTACTTGCCCGTGCTGCCATAGCACTCACACCAGAGGAAAAGACTGGCCACTGGGAACCTTTGTACTGTGATCGACAATCCAAATAGGATTATCCTCGAATGAAGAATCCTCTTTGAGCTCAACATCCTCAGGTTGAAAGACATGATATGGGAATGAAAAGTAACGTCAAAGTTTTGGAACATGGAAGACGTCATGCATGGCCCGATACCTCTGAGGTAACTGCAACTGATAGGAAACGGTCCCAACTCTCTCCAACACCTCAAATGGCTTGACATACCTTGGTGAAAGCATACCCTGTCTTTTAATCCTCTTATGCCCCATCCTCGGTGCGACATGCAGGAAAACCTGGTCCCCGACCTAAAACTCCAGAGGTCATGTCTGCTGATCAACAGAAGACTTCTGACGAGACTGTGCAGTAGCCATCCTTTTCTGAATCAAATCTATCTTCTCTATGGTCTCCTAAACAAGATGAGGTCCCAACAAATCTTCCTCTCTTGCCTTCAGTCAATATAAGGGTGATCAGCATGGACTACCGTACAAAGCCTCATAAGGTGCCATCTGAATAGTTGATTGAAAACTATTATTGTAGGAAAACTCCAAAAAAGGAATATGCTTCTCCCAAGAACCTATAAAATCTAAGATGCATGCTTGGATCATGTCCTGAAGAACCTCAATTGTTCTCTCACACTGGCCACTTGTATGGGGATGGTAATCTTTACTCAATATTACTTGTGTACCCAAAGCCTTATGAAGCCCATGCCAGACCCGAGAAGTAAAACACACATCCCTTTCTGAAATTATGGAGTGTGGAACTCCTTGTATATGAATAATCTCTCAGATGTAAAACCGTCTCAGCTCATCAATGCAGAAGGTCTCCATGATCAGCAAGAAGTGAGAAACCTTTGTGAGTATGTCAATGACAACCCATACTTCATCATTTCCTCGAGGTTATCTCGGAAAACTGGTCACTAAATCCATCGCTACGTCATTTCACATCCACTCAGGAATGGTTAACTATTGTAAAAGACCTGATGGTCGCTTATGTTCCGGTTTCACTTACTGACAAGTGGAACAACTCATGAAGAAACTAGCTACATCCCTCTTCATACCTAGCCAACAATACTGGCGGTGTAGATCACGATACATCTTGGTGATTCCAGGATGAACTGCCCAAATTGAGGAATGGAAATACCACATCAGCTAATTGTGTATATCTGCTGGCACACATATGCATCCCTAGAAATTCAAGATCTAATCCTCGCCTACTACCTATCCAGGAAGAGGATCCCCTCTAGACACACTTTCCAGTAGGACTAGGCCTTCTGAGTCTGACAATTGCCTCATTCGTACCCAATCGAGAAGTGTAGAGGTAACAACTACAGAAGATAGAAAAGTCTACCCCATTCTACCATGAACATCCAAATTCTTCTTAGTGAACATATCCATAAGCTGTCACTCACTGCTGGCCTCTTGAACTGCTTGTATCTGAGTTATTCCTCTCAACGTGTCAGCCACTAAGTTGCCCTTTCTAGGTGTATATGCAAGATCAAAGTCGTAGGAATGAAGATACTCAACCCACCTGCGCTGTCTCAGATTCAGATCACGCTAAGTGAAGATATTCTTGTGACTTTTGTTGTTAGTGAAGACCAAAAAATGCTATCCCAAAAGATAATGTCTCGAACAACATAATTCATGAACAACGATTGCCATCTCTAGATTGTGCATCGGGTAGTTCCTCTCATGTGGCCTCAACTGCTGAGACCCGTACGTAACGACTCCATCTCCCTGTATAAGCACAGCTCCTAGCCCGATACCTGAAGCATCACAAAAAACGGTATAGCTCTTGCTCGGCTCCGTTCCTATTGATCATCACATATTATTATCATATTAGGTTTACAAAAATAAAATTAGGGTTCAAATTAAACCAAAATGATGCTCTAATAATTATGGAGAATATATATTTTTATAACTATTTGTTTTCTATACACACGAAAAGATATTAGGGCTAAGGAATCATATTTGTAAAGACTCCTATAATAAAGAGATAGATTGTTTAGATTAAAATATTTATTAAAAAAAAAATTTTAATTATGTATTTAATCATCCAATTTATTATGAATAGGTTTTACACATCAAGAAAACTTTAGGCAGTAACTGATAATATATAGAAATAACATGTTCATGCTTTAGACATTATCCTCATGTTTAATCAATTCAATGGAGAGAAGTAGTTATTATATTCATTAATTTTTCATTTAAATTATAAAATCAATATTATTTATGTTTTATATTCATTTCATGAAATTAAACCATTACCAAAAAAAAAAATAGGAAATAATAGGCCAGAACATTTAGTAAATATCAATAGGAAAAATGAACACACTACAACCACAAGCGATTAGAAAAAACACAACCATTTATTTAATATCCAACAAAAAATATTAATTATTTACGCATTTCATTATTATCCCATTTAAATTATTGATTAACATAATAATATAAAAATCATCTTTACAAAAAATAATAACCAGATACACTATAGCCTGTGATACTATGAATGTTATTTTAGATTCCATTCTTAGAATTAATATCAATAATTCTATATGTGATTATTCCCTCCCTCTTTCATAGATATTATAAAAAGTTAAGAACTAACATTTTTCAAGTAAAAAATATATAAAAAATTCTTCCTTTAATTATCTATATTAAAATCTACTATTATTTTCAAATTCTATCCAATAAAATAATAAACCCATATCTTCATGAAATTTTAAAAATATCGAACAATATCAATACAAAATGTGATTATTGATTTTATCTATCTTCCATAACCTCAAGATTAACAAATAAAAAAATTATTTTTATGAAATTATTCTTCTTTTTCTATCATATGATTTCAAGAATGATATTAAATTATTATACATCAGTATGGGATAAATTTAGATAACTACGAGTAACAAGAGTATGCGATTTATAAATTCTTAAAATGATACAATTTATTCATTGCAAGAATTTATTACCAATAGAATAATAATATATATTATTGGTGATATAATTATATTTTAATTACTGAAATAATAATATTACATTAATAACATTTCCCTTCATGTGTTTAATCTCCTTCTTATCTAACATTTTCTAGTACATTAAATAGTCATTCTTCAGGTGATTTCCAGATTATTAACTGATTATATTCAATCACATGAATTTATAAAAAAGAAAAATAAGTATAAATCTATCACACATTCACTTAAAAAATAGGGATGTAATAAATCCCATACCTCTTTGAATATTTACACACAATGCACTTAGAACAAGAGAGAGATAAAGAGATATGATACCAAACATTACTGTAATCATAGAAGAGATGCATGAGATGACTGTATATGACTCACAATATATTAAAGGTTAGGCTTTATATTTTATAGGGCCGAGATAATAAAATAAGAAAAATTAATTATGGAGGTATACTATTTTAAAATAATAGATACAATATATATGGGTATTTCAAAAAAAGGCTCATCAAACAATGTATTTAATTTTATATTTAATCAGTTTTGATTTAATTATTATCACAATATCTAATAAAGTAAATTAAAATTTAATTTATAAATTATTTCACTTAATCTATTTACAATATATATTAAGCCAAAGATTTTAAATTAAAATTTTCATAAAAAGTATTGCATAATCGAACAAGGAAAAAAATAGTAGATTTTGGAATTCTCTGTACATAAAACACTACCCTTATGAATTTAAGAGTATTTGAGTTAAGGTAATTTGGATTACCTTTACACAACACCCAATGAAAATGAAATTTATGAGACAGTATAGATTTTCATAAAGGTAGTTTCATTAATATTTATGTAGTTAAAGGATGAAATCTTCTTAGCTTGGTCCGAGGGAAAAAATACCCTTACAAGATAGACCCATCCATGATTAGTGCCCAAGACAGAGTCACTTATAGACTAATTTAATACTTAAAGAAACCAACCTACCCTTATATATGGTAAATAAATGAACTTCATTCAGGTAAAATTAACTTACCCATACACAAGGAGGAAGGCATGTATACGGGTAATGTTTTTAATTAAATCATTTTCAATTGGAGAAACTTATATATAATAAGGAAAAATATTTATTATTGTTAAAAATTTATATCACTTAAAAAAATATATAAATAATTTTAAAAAACAACCAAATTAAATTCTCAACTTATTTAGAAATTTTTGAATCCCATTTATAAATTAATAAAATAACTTTTAAAATAGCATCGAAAATAAAAAAACCCTTTCGAACCACTAAACACCTTGGAATGAAATAGGAGGGCTCAGAAAAATTCCATACCTTTTTATATACAAATACATTTATATTTTTATATTCTATTTTAATGTTATCTAATCATTTTATATATATATATTACATTATTTTAGATTAATATTCAATGTATCTCATAATAATATGCATCTAAGAACTTTAATGTTTTAGTTTCTTTGAATTCTAGATGCATAAAAAACCTATTTAATTATCTATATACAATATATCCTAGAAATATCTTCCCACATAATATCATTATTATATATACCCTATTTAAAAACACATTTCATAACCAAGGGAAAAGGAAAATAGAGAAAGGTTGAGATCAAATGCTCAGTAAGGGTTAACATAGGAGATATAATTTGATTGTCAAAATTGAGCATAAGATAATCATAAGGGTATGAGAAAATTATCATAACATATGAAAACATACCAAAGATATCATATTCCATAAATAATGAGTCATTGAATAATGATTTTATATAAAAAAGATGGGTCATAAGAGTTCAAAATCATTAATAATAATCAATGAGCGATGATAGCATATCATAAGCATAAGAACATGTAGCATGAGTGTGTGAAAAAACATAATCATAGAAAATCAGTTCAATAGTTTAGTCTCACTACCAATACCATTATAAAATAGCGGAAAATTTACAATAATAGATTGTGTTCACTACCCAATCACATTTCATTCTTGAAATGGGTTTACTCCCTATCATCATTCATATTATCTCTTGACATATAAATATTTAACCAATGCATTGAAGGGATATATAATTATATAAAAACACAACACATAATTAAAACCATACCCAAGTGTACCAAAATATCATAAAAACATTCTTCATTTTTTCATAGTGTAATTAACCTTGGGGAATGAAACGAGTTTCATGAATTCACCCATAAACCATCATCATTATAAGTCATCCAGATAATAAATTTTGATACTATAATAGGATCTTATCCCTATTTAATCATAATAATACTTAAATTATATTAAAATATATAGAAATTGTTTTTTATAAAATCATTTAGAATAAATTTATAAAATCAATAGAAAATCCACCTTATTAAAAAATTTTAAAAACTAAAATTCCAAAAAATATGAATAATGTTTTATTTATAAAAAAATTTAAAAATTCAAAGAAATATTTATAATTAAGTAAATAAATGATGATGCGAAAACATACTCATGCCATATATGTCAAAAGAGATCATTTTTTGCACACTTTTTAATAAGTAAAAGTGAGTCATACAAACAAACCATTGAAAAGATTAATTTTAATCATTTTTAGAGAAAGTAAAATAAATTGAAAATTAACTATTAAAAAAAATTAAATTATAGTAAAAAACTTTCATAAAAAAATTCAATAACATATACATTAGAGAAAACTATTTTTGATGAATAAGAAGAAAATTGGTCAGGATTTAACAAAAAGACTTTTTGTTTTGGAAATTTTTGAGAACTAAAGAGTAGAATATGGTATTAATAATTGAAAACATAAAAAAATACATGAATAAAATGGATGGTTTATAAAAAATAAGTATCATATATTTTATTTCATTAGAAATTTAACATTGAGAATCCAAAAAGGTAATGATATTGTAACATAAACCCTTACCACCATATCAAAAATTCTTTGAACACACTCTTAACCTAATGTATAATATATATATACTTATTATAAATATATAATAGAACTATCTCATAATTATATTATATTTTATCATTACCTTATAATGTAAAATTATCAATTTATTAACAATTATTCATTAAAATAAACATTTGGGTGTTAACTGTTTCATTTCCCATGCATGATTTAATTAAAATATTATGATACTTATACATTTTTCATGGTTTCTTCATATCCTCAATATTAATAATTTCATAGGAATGTTATTTATTAATTTTATTCACCTTTATAACCATTCAAAGAAAGTAGTGATGAAAAATGAGTTACACCACTTCATGTAGATGATAATTTGTACGTATACACGATTGATGTTTAAATATTCCCATTAATGGAAGGAATTAAATGTAAATAATAATATTTATTTATATAATAATTATAATATAATAAATATCATATATGTTTATAAAATGTATCCTTATGAACTTAAATGAAAAAAATCACATCGCTTCGGGGAGGTGGTAATCGACATGTATGCATGAGTGACATTATCAATTTCCAACAAATGTAATCAAAATATGGTTGAAGAAATTTTATAGTCAAATAATTATAATTATGTTATAAAAATTATATATATCAATTAAATATATCTATATAACCACCCTTAATATAAAGTGATAAAAAATTAAATACATCATTTTGTAGACTTGACAGTCTACACGTATGCCAAAGTGATATTTCTCTTTCCCATAGGATGGAAAAAGAGATAATAACTGGTATAAAATAAAATTAATTACCTTTAAATAACTATTATATAAATTTTTTATTATATTTTCATGTTTATGATTAGTTTAAAGGATGTAGAAGAGGAAATAAACATGAAAGAGCATGGTTAAGAGTTACACCTCTTCTTTAGAAAACTATTGTTAGATTATACCCTAAAGTTTCTAGGTTGGAAGTTTGGTGAAACAAGAACCTCTAGGAAGTGGGGATGAAATATGATAAGGGATTGTTTATGTATTTTCAAAACTATATTACTCAAGTGATGTGGATTACTGATAATAGGAGGTCCCCAATTATATGTGAGGGGATCAACACACTTATAATTATTCCTAACATTTATGTAGTATAATTTTATTACTCATGGTCGGGTAGGGATAAAACAATTAAAATAAAATGATATGGGGAAAAAGGTTAAAATTATAAATATAAAATAATTATAAATATGATATTTTGTGACCTTATTAAAACATTTAACCATAATTAACCCATTTTACCATAGTGACAACATTTTTACCATGGGTAATATTTATAATGACCAAAAATAATATTGAACTCATTACTAAATTTAAAAATACTAATTAAAAAAATAAAATTCATTTTTTAAGATTCAGTTTGAATAATTTTTATAAATCTATTATAATATAAGTGCATAAACCACAATGAAGAACATTTTTTTTATAAAAATGCATTGTGAATACAAAAAATGAACTTAGACCAAATTCATATATAGTACTTATTCACAAAGAGTAAATTAGTCTATATATAATCAAATAGATGTTATGTTAATATAAAATTAAATCCAACATAGGATGAGACTTTTAAATTAGATAATTTAATGGAATGAAATGATAGTTTGGAAAGAAATATGATCATTTACTATTTAATGAAAAATAAATCCTTTTAGAAAAATAAAAAAACATTACTCAAAGATAATTTTTACTAGATGATTTAAAAAATTATATCAATTTTATAATATTTCATTTCTAAATTGGAAAAAATTAAATATATATCCATGCGCAAAATTCAATAATTTTTTTTATTGTGGTACATTCTACCCCTTAATAATTTTTTTACCTCACTACACCATTACCTTAATACAAAAAATGAGGATAATTATACCTCATCACAACAATGGGTTACAATGTATCATCCTTATACTTATAGTTTTTCCACAAGGTAATGATCATATGAGTGTTCTTTTTCTTCAACATTATATCTCAATGATCTAGATTCTCTACAAGTTTCTCTTCATAAGAAATATCATTGTCCAGCGGTAAAACAATTTATTTCATCACATATGAAATATCATGTATGTAAAATATCAAAATAGATACATGGAACCCATTATAAACATGGGAAAGTTTTGGTAAAAGTTCCAAGTGAAAAGATACCAACCTGATGGGATCAAGGATTTTCAAAGGACTGATATATCAAGGTTCTAACTTTCCATTATGTCAAAATGACATCAAATTATTCCAAATAGATATTAATAGGAATCCATTATCATCAATATGGAACTCTAGGTCTCACTAATGATTTTAAGTATAACCTTTACAACAACCCTGAGTCGCCATAAAGTATGCTGAATAACTCTAGAATTCTCCTCTATTTCTTCATCTAGTTCATATCCTAATAGTTTTTCCCCCAATTTCATCCCACTATATTAAATTCTTTAACTTATTTCCATAGACGGATTCATAATAATCCATCTAAATTATATAGTTAAATCTATTATTATAAAGGAATTTGACTAGATACATGCGTTGATCCAAACCACCATATAAATCTATAGAAAAAACTATCAATATATCATCTAGTATTTGAATATTCCACTCATAATTACAATATGTATGAGAATTATATGTAGTGATAAAGTCAAATCTCATATTAAATTCCATTTTAGTCTTCTCTATAACATCGATGTAAACCATGGAACTCAATCAGATATAGTACAACGTGGTACTCCAAGAAACCTTACTAATTACTTACTATAAGTCATAGTAATCTGAATTTTTTTAATATTATCTAATTTAAATTAATTTGAGTGAATTTATAAGGTGAACATCTAAAACCAAAAAAACATTATTCCATTGTAGATGTCTTAGGGAGTTTGATGATGAAACCCATGGTGATATTTTTCATATTTTAGTTTTTATATGGGTAACGATTGTAACGTCCCCTTATAATTTTTTATCTTAGCCTTAACTTATTTTCATCCCATAAATGAGATAAATACACTGAAAAATACCTATTCATATTCTCCCAATAGTAATTATCTTCTATAACACTATTAATCTTCATATATTCATGATTAATATAGAACGATGAACAATGAGCTTTATCAAATAGCTCCTTCTTCAAATAACATATTGATATGAAACATACTCAATTCCTAAACCTTATCATTCAATTACAACTATGGTTGAATTAAAGAATATTTATCACCTTATTCTATATTTCTACATCCCTAATTTTCACCTATTTAATATTTACATGGATAGATGGTTGAACACTCATATAAAAATCATATGATATTTTCGATCCCCCATTATTTCAAGATATAAATTTTATATATTTATAAGTGTTGGATATATTTATGTCCCAATCATGGGGAAAATTATAGTGACCCTAATTTTTCTTACATAAATAATACATTATTTTAAAGATAAACAGAATAATAATTTTACAAATAAAATATCAAAAGGTTTAACATCTTGGGAAAACTAGGCTAATACATAACTTTTAAAAAATAAAACATAAATTGTTTAATTTATTTTTCTCTATCTTCTTAGTGGATCTCGGGTTATCCCTAGTACGCGTAATCACCTGGGGATAATCATCAATGAAAGGAGGGATCTAAAATCATAGTATAAGGATTAATAAGAGAATATAATCAATATAATAAGGGTGTTGAATAACATAATAATCATATAATAAGCATATGACCATCATTAAAATTATGAGAAGAAAAATAGATTAGGTAATGGAATGTCATGCCTAAAAATGAAGCATCATGTGATAATGGTCAAATACAACAAATAGTAGTGAATAAAACTAGAATAATGTTCACACATGCAATTTATTCATAATCATAACATTATCATTTTGAAGAAAAGATAGCATAATTTTCATGCATATGACACATTATCTTGTGAAACACATCACATTACCCAATGCACTGGAGAGCTATATAATTCTAGGTCCACCCATCACATCATAACATTTACATAATCATTCTTGCATCATAGATTTAATAACAATCATAGTTAAAAAATAACCCATGAAAAGGAATAGGTTTCATAAGAGTTTTATAAATCATGCATTCATGAATAAACATTGGATTTACTAGATGGAAAATTGAAAAAAATACTTGGTTTAAGAATCATTAATCTTGGGTGAAGAAGAAAATGTCTCAAGAGGGGTTTAGATGTGATTTGGAAAGAAGACTCATTTTGAAAAAATCATTATATTTTTCATAAATCCAATTTGGAAACATGTATATATTCAAAAATAAGATATTATACTAATTAAATTTTATTTAAGGATCAATATACACACAAAAATTTGGAATGAAAGAGGTAATACCCAAAGAAGGGGAGTTCGGTTCGAGAATCCCCTACCTTAATTCTTACAATATTTTGTCTTTTTTACAACTATTGAGTAATAAAATTATATTTATTAAAACATTGATCCAAAAGTGAAATATATTCATTTATAAAACTATTTATTAGTTTTAATCATTTGATTATATTTATTTATTTTTGTTGATGAAATTGAAGCATTTTGATGTCATGATTTTCTTAAAAAATTCCCATTTTTCTTTGATTTCTCTATTTTCTTAAATGTAATTTATAAATTAGTATAATTAATTACAAAATACTATATGAATATAATTACATGTTTATGTATTATATACAATTTATAATATCTATCCATGATCCCGGTTATATTTTTTTACATGTAAATTTCTCCATAGGTGATTAACAGACCATTGATGGGACATTGTCGGGAGAGAAGGAATTATAAGTTTATAATTTATATATACAGTAGTGTGATACTTACAGTAGGTTAAAATCATTAATATAATGTAAAATTAATGATTAATCAATTATTTTATGGGTTTTTTGTGAATGTTTTGGTTGAAAAATATGTATAAGAGGAAGCAGGTATATAAAATAGAGAGGAGTGGATCACACCTTACATAATACTTGGTGTAGATACTCTTGTAAAACACTATAAATCCTTGGGGATTAGAGTTTTATAGCTCCATATTTTACCTATGTAATATAATGGTCTTGAATGGTAGTATTTTGGAAGTTATTGGTATTTGGAATGGGTGGGAGGAGTGGTTTCCAATGGGAGGGGAAGATGTTATTTATACTCAAGGAGATGGGTATAATTAGAATAAAATATTGAATAAAATAAAATATTAAAGGTAAAACATTTTATAGTTATTTTTTTAAAATATAAATCATATATTAATATAATATAATGGGTTTAAAAATTTAAATCCACTTTATAATTCTAATTCATTAATTTATTAAAAAAGAAAGTACAAATAAAGTAAATTTTTTTATTTAAAAAAAACACTTTTGAATTTTGTTTTTGCAAAGTTATTTTTAGATTTTTGAATTATGTTTATTACATTGTAATGAATAATTTATGAAATAAAATATATCATTTAACTAACACAATTTCTATAAAGTATTATGTCGTTATTACATCATGGATGTTGTAATTTAAGATATGATGATTATATACAAAACTGCATTTTCACTATTCAGACAATAATGAAAGTATTTTAGAAAATCACCAAAAAATAACCCTTGGATAATTTGAAAATTATTATTGAAAAATGATTTCCATTTTATCAAAATATATTTCAAAAATATGCAATTTAATATTTTAAAATAAATATAATGAATTTTTTAAAAATAGTGTAGAATATAGTTTATTAACTATATGCTTATATTCTCTTTGAGTTTTTTTATCATGATATTTATTTTCTGAAATTATGAAAATTTTATTTATTTAAATTATTCATTATTAATAATATTTATTTCACAATTTATTTATCTTGTGTAAAATTACTATTCTAAAGGGTGGGTTTTTATTTCTAATGGTTTGGCTACTCTTCCAATAAGTCAAATTACTATATAAGGGTAACATTACTATAAAAATGGTCAAATTATCTCTTATATATAGTTGCCTATTTTTTCATTCAATATTCCACTAAATTACTCTCAAATTTCCAAATTTATATTTTCTATAATTTTTTTGGTTTACTAATATTTTTATTCCTCTCTATTGTGTTAGTTGTGGGGGTAATGTTTCTAGTTGATTGGGATAATCCCTATTTTTCCTATTTAGCCTTTATAATTTATATTTTTTGTAGATTTGTAGTATCTGTAATTTTAATTTGTTTCATTGATAATTAATGTAACATTTTTTAGTAATGAAATAAATTATTTATTTGATTATCTATATTTTTTATGTGTATAATATGTTATTATATAACACAACACATTTATTAATGAAAAAATATTGCTAGTGAACACTCAGTCATTGAATTTTCCCCCTTTAGAAATTTCATCCCCAAAATTTCATCTCATATTCTTAGTTGAGAATTGATGAGGGTTATTTTGTTTCATTGTATCCGACAGTTTCTAGGTCACCTATTCATACTTAGGGTTAATCCAAAAAACTTTGACAAGGTGAGATGTCTTATTACAATGAAATTGGTCTCTATGATCCAAAATATTCACCCAATGCTCTTCGTATGAGAGGAAACTATATAGTTGTACCACATTTGGATTCAGTACATTTGAGGGATCATGTATGTACTTCCCCCTATGTGATACATAGAAAAAATCATGAACATGAGCCATATTTGGTGGAACTTCAAGAAGATAGACCACTTCTCTTATGCAATTCAAGATCTTATAGGGGAAGATGTATGTTAGTATAACCTTCCCTTAATTTATAAACCATATGACTCTCTTCCATGGTGATATTAGAAGGAAATTATTTTATCCAACAATAAAATCTATGTTCCTGGGAATGTTGTCATGATTTCCCCTTTTTCTACTATAAGAATTTTTTATATGTTTGAGGATGGATTGAACTTTTTATAACATCTCTGGCTCAAGGTCTGATCCTTGTAGCTTGTTTTCTCCACTTCATCCAAAAAAATTGGATTTATACCTCACTTCACTTGTAGAGATTTAGATGGAGCCATTTAAATACTTGAGTGGAACTAGTTTTTATATGAGAACTCAAATAATGGGAGATGATGGTCCCACTCCCTTTAAATTTCATTAAATTGTTTTTTAAAATGTCCCTAAGCATTTGAATGGTTCTTTTAGATTGTCCATCAGTTTTGGCATGGTAGGCCATGCTGAAATCCAATTCAGTACACATAACATGTTTGAAACCTCTAAAAATATTATATGTGAATCTTGGATCATGGTTAGATATGATCAAAATTGGTACCCCATGAAGCCTCAACACTTCTCTCACATATATAGTAGAAATTTTTTCTAGTGAGAAATATTCCTAAATAGGTAACAAGTGGGTAATCTTGGTGATTCAATCCACTACAACACATATCATGTTTTTTCCATTGGATGTTTTCAGGAGATTAGTGACATTGTCCATGTTGAATTTCTCTCATTTCCATGTGGGTATAGGGAATGGATACATCATCCCTTTCGGCTTATGTCACTATGCTTAAAATTTTTATCATACCAAACATGTTGATATGTACTCATCAATCTCTTTCTTCATGTTGTCCTACCAAAAGTTTTCTCAAAGATAGTGATACATCATGGTACTTCCTAGATGGATGGAGAAAGATGATCTATGCAAATTATCCGATATATTTTAATATATCTCAGGTGATGATGGCACACAAAGCCTTGTTACAAACTGAATCACACCATCATCATCAATATGGAACTCATGTAGCTTCCCTTCATATACTATATTCACCTTCTTTCAAAGATCTTGATCAATCCTTTCCACCTCCTTGATCTACTATTTTATGTATAGTTGGGAAATAATTTATCCAAGGTAAGAATTATTCCCTACCATTTTTATTTCTTGATCAATATTATTTATATCAATGAGGATATTTTCTTTAAAAATCCACCTCATGGATAGAGTACCATGTTCTTTTCTTAAAATAGCATTATCCCCCTTATTTTCTTTTCTCATATGGTATGGAATTAATAATTCATAGTCGTTTATTGTATCTATCCAGCTTCATTGACACATATTGATATCCTTTTGTGTGAATTTATATTTCATATTCTTGTGATCAATATATATATCACACTTTTCACCGTAGAGGTAGTGTCACAAAATCTATAGAGTGATGATCACATCTGTTAACTCTATATCATGTGTTAGGTAGTTCTTCTCCTGGACATTACAATTTCATGAGACATATTCTATCACTTTATCATTCTATATGAGTAGAAAACCAAAGACATTATTTGAAGCATCACTTTATATCACAAAACCTTCTTCACTTTTTGGTAGTGTGAGTACAAGTGAAATAATTAGTCTCTTCTTGAGATCCTTGAATATTTCCTCACATTCTTCTACATAGACATAATTTACCCATTTCCATGCTAATTTATTTATCGAGTTGGTCAATTATGAGAAATTACTCATAAAATGTCATTATTACCCATCCAATCAAAGAAATATATGGATTTCTATTATAGTAGTGGGTTTGGTCCATTATATAATTTCATTTTTTGAGGGTTCTATATAAATTCCCTCACATGTGATCACATTCCACAAGAATGTGACTTGTTGTATCCAAAAGTCACACTTGGTGGACTTATCACATATTCTTTCTTTCCTGAATGTCACCAGCATAATACTTATATGCTCTTAATGTTCCTACTTTCTCTTGAAGTAAATGAGAATATCATCAAAAAAGAATACCAAATATTTTTCAAGGTAGTTTATAGAGACTGTATACATCAAATCCTTAATGATTTTAGAGGAATTAGTAATTTTAAAGTGCATCAATAAAATCTCATAATTCCCATACCTTGTGATAAAATACGTCTTCTGAATATATTAATTGTTCACCTTCAGTCGATGATTTCCAGAATAAAGATATACCTTTGAAAAGTACTAATCTATTTATAGTTCATCAAAAAATCCATCAATCCTTGTAAGAGGATACCTTTTCTTTATGGTGATCTTATTGACCTCATGATAATCGATATATATCTACATTGATCCATCCTTCTTCTAGACAAAGATCATTGGCACACCCCAAGGTTATGCACCAGGGTGTATGAAACCTCAGTCCAAATGCTCTTGCAGCTCCTTCTTTAACATCTCCAATTCAAACATGACTATAATGTATGAATATTAGAAGATATGAGTGGTTCTGGGTATATTTTCTATTGAGAAATACCCCTCATGATCTGGGATAACTCTTCACAACTCTATAGGAATTACATCAGTATACTCCCTAAAAATGGTCAATTCACTTATGTTGATACCTTCCTTTGACAAAACTATTTGAGCAAGGTATGCTTATTCACATTGTATCAACATATATACTATTGATGGATTTTAAAAAGGAGATTCATGATCTTCCTTATATTTTTGGAGGAGCATTGGATGGTTCAGAATAGGAAAAGATATTTTATTTTCCCAAATGTTGATGCATGCTATATAAAATGAGTGCCAACCCATTCTCATTATATTAGGGAATTCCTCCAAGGGAAGTATTACAAGATTCAACGGATGAAACTTCTGACAGACACTTATAGGATAAGATTCCAACACTTTGGTTGTAATTATTTCACTAATAGATATTTTTACGGATATCATTACTCCAATGTATCATGGATAAAATGCAATTTTTATAGAAATCTTGCAGAATATAGATAAATTAATTGAACTAGAATAAAATAAAAAATTTCCATTCTTGATTAAATATGAATTATACCTTATACCAAATAAATTTCATGCAGCACTTTAGTAGTAGTGATGGTATAATATTTCCCTTGATCCTTTGTATTTGGTGTCTACTGACATGGATTTCCCTTAATTACTCTAGGTTTAGTGAACCAACTTTTAGAGAGCCCTTGCTCTCTATAGTTGAAGCATTTAACCATATATGGAGCATAAAGAGATTCCATCATTTCCTCCATCATATTGGTTGACTTATTTATGTCTCCTTAACATTCAGAAGCTTGATAGACTTCTCTTCCACACATGAAGATTTTCCCCATCCCTTTGAAGAAACTCTCATGATGCTTGTTACCATATTTTTGACATGTGGGTTATTAGATCCTCTTTCCTACATTTTCATTTGACCTACCACCTTGAAACTCCATTCTTCTAATAATATCTCCATAACTAAGAGAACATTCTAAAAACACCATCTCTATATTGAGATCATATCGAAAAACTTATTCGTAACTCTTGTTGTCTCAGATAGTTATGGACTTTTGAAGGAATGGTTTTAAAACACTAAAGAATCTATCTGTTTTTCTATCATTGTTGATAAAAAACCTGAGGAATATCCTAAAAACCTTGTGATGGTTTATTTTTAAGACCCAAAAAATTCACCATCCTTTTTCTTTAGATCTATGAATTATCTCTCTATCATTTTTTGAAGAGTTCAAGGGAAATAATTGGTAAGAAATATTTTCTTAAAGTCTTCTCACTCTATGTATTCCATTACATCATTAGGATTGATATCATTTATCAATAACCGCTAATGGTTGGATTATCCATATAAATTATAATCCAAAAGATTCACCTTTCCCTTATATGAATAATGGACCACATAAAATATCTTCTCCATTGAGTTAACCCACTGTTTGATAATAAGTGGACTAGAAGTGTCACTATATGCTAGTGATAATTGACACATAAAGTAATCAATGTATAGTTGATCCTTTTTAGGTAATGGATGATGTTCCACATATTTAATTTTATTATTCATATCCCTAGATAAGTGGGTAATAATTTCTATAATTCTTTGAACTCCACATTCCCTGGAATTAGGAATTCCATTCAAACAATCAATGTATTGTCCATCCCATGGTTTGTTGGCCTGGTTTCTCTAGGTTTCCACTATTTTATAAAATATAAAAGGTTTTAACAAAAATTATGTCTTAAATGAATTTATAATTTATTATTTTACAAAATTAAAAATACATTTCAATCTTATGGGATCCCAATGTTTATCATTTTTCTAAAACAAATCTTCTTGGATGTTTATATATACTTAGTATTATCCTAAGGGTTTTCACTAACGTTTTCTAATCTTAATTCCAAAATTAACTAAACCGTAATCTAATAATAACTATAATGGTATTAAATTATTTCTATTAGAATATAATTGGTACCAATAAATGAACTCCATGGGGGGCTACACCTCCTAGGTGGGATACATCACCATCCCTAGTGGAAGTCCTTTCCTCATGAAACCCTTGGGCAGAGAGCCATTCTTCTTCCAACACTCAAACATGAGAGTTCTCAAGGATTCAATTCCTTCGTTTTTTATAATACATACAGCAAACCTACTTTTTCAAACATGAATATTACATCATTTTGAAGATAAAAAACGTAATAGTGTTACAAATCATGGATCCAAGGGTTTGGTGTCTTGATAAAATTAGGCTCATAAATAACTTTTACAAAATAAAACATATCATTATTTAATTTCGGATTCTCTATCATCTTAGTGGCCATCACGTTCTCCCAAGTGTAAGTAATCACCTAAGGATATAAATCAATGAAGGGGTTAGATAAAATCCAAATAAGAGGATGAATAATGGAAATAAATCATCATGAAAAGGGTGAAAAATAACATCATCATCATATCATATGCATTGGATCATCAATACAATATTGAAGGAAACATGTGATAAGAGAATGGAATGTGGTAATGCATAAAAATGAAACATCATGTCATAGTGGGAAAATACCACACACAGTTGTGAACAAATCTTGGATCATATTCACACATAACATATGTGCGTAATCATAACATAATCATTTTGAAAAAATATAGAATCATGTTCTTGCATATCGCACATTATATCATGAGATAAATCAATTTAACCAATGCATTTGAAGGACATATAATTCCGATCCCACCCATCAGATCAGAATATTAACACAATCATGCATTCCACATAGAATGTATAACAATCGTAGTCCTAAAATAAGTCATGGAAATGAATGGGTTTTATAGTAATTTCATAAATCACATATTCATGAATAAAATTGGGGGTTTTCAAATGAAATAAGTTATAAAAACACTTGAAATAAGAATAATTGATCTTGAGTGAAGAAGAAACAATATCAAGAGGAGTTAACATGTGTTTTGTAAAGAAGTGTTCATTTGAAAATACACTTATAATTTTCCTAAAATGATTTTGGAAGCATGTACATCCTAAAAAATATGAGTTAAGAATAAATAAATTTTATTTAAGGAAAATTAAAGGAATATACACACAAAAATTTTTCATGAAAGAGGTATAACCCAAAGAAAGGGAGTTGGGTTCGAGAATCTTCTTAACTTAATTCCCACCTTATTTCATTATTTTTTTCACCTCCTAGATAATGAAGTTATATTTATTAAAAAACTGATCTATAATTGAATTATAGACATTTATAAAAATATTTATCGCTTCTAATCATTGAATTATTTTTCTTAAATTTTTTTCGTATGAAATTTATCTGTTTTGATATCATGTTATTCTAAAAAATATGACATTTCACATTGATTTCTACATTTTCTTAAATGTCATTTATATGTTACTATAATTAATAATATAAGATTATAATGAATAAAATTACATGTTTATATATTTTATATAATTTTCAATATCCATCCAGGATGATGCTTATATGTGTTGACATTACATTTTCACCGTATATGGTTAACTGACCTTTGACGGGACATTGTCGGGAGAGCGGGAAATAGAAGTATTAAATTTATATATATAGTAGTATGATACTCACAATGTTTCTACGTAATTAATATATTTTTAAATTAATACCTAATTAGTTATTTTAAGGTTTTTATATTAAAGTGTTTGTGGAAAAATAAATAGAATAAAAATAAAAAATAAAAAATATAGAGGAGTGGATCCAAACATACTTAACTCTGAGTGTAGATTCTCTTGTATGACACTATAAATCATTTCTGATTGGATTTGGATTGCTCAAAAATATACCTATGTATTAGAATGAGATTGGTAGGGAGGATTTGGTCAGATCATAGGCTTTGTAATGGGTGGGAGGAGTGATTTTCTAAGGGGAGGGAGAGGAGTTATTTATCCCTGGCGAGAGGGATACTTTGAGAATAAAATATTGAATAATATAATATATAAAAGGTAAAATAAGTAATTGTTAATTTTTGAAAATATAAATTATATATTAATATAATATAATGGTTTTAAGACTTTAAATCACATTTATAACTCAAATACATTAATTTATTAAAAAGGAAAATTGGAAATAAAGTTAAATTGATATTTTAAGGAATCACTTTTGACTTTAGGATCTGGAAAGTTTTTTTAGGTTTAGAAATTATGATTGTCATATTTTAATGAATTATTTAAGAAATAAAATATATAATTCCATAAAATCAATTTATATTAAGAATTATTTAGTTATTAAATAATGAATGATGTAATTTAAGATACACCGGTTATGTGCAAAACCCCATTTTTTCTATTCACCGAAAAATAGAAGTATATAAAAAAATTACCAAAAAACAACCCTTGGATAATTTTGATGTATTTATTTAAAAAATGATATCAATTTTATCAAATTAAATTTCTAAAATAATAAATTCTAATTTTTAATTTAACAATTATTATTTTTTAAAAAATACCTTTAAATACCTTTTATTAAATATGTGTTTATATTTTATTTGAGTATTTTAGTCATGATTTTTTTGGAAATATATTTTTTTTATTTAAATAATTTTTTCCTCATGAATAATATTTATATTAAAATTTATTATTTTCGGGTAAAATTAAAATTCTAATGGTCAAGTTACAATTCCCAATAATCACATTACAATTCCAATGGTAACATTACATCCTATATATACTACTCTATTCTTCATTAAATTTTCAACTCAATTCCTCTAAATGTTTTATATTTCCATTTTCTATAGTGTGCCTTTTTTTAATAATAATTTTATTATTCTCTATAGTGTTGGCGGTGTGGGTGGTGATTCTTGTGGATTGGGATGATCAATATTTTCCCATTTTAGCTTTTTTTATTTTATATTTTGTGTCTAGTTGTAATATTTGAAATTTGAATTAGTTTCATTCTTAATCAATGTAATAATATTTAGTAATGAAATAATTTTTATTTGTTTCTATATATTTTTTGTTTTTATAATATTACATAATATAATGCAACACATATTTATTTAGGAAACAATTATTTCTAATAAAAACACGGTTGTTACAAAATAGGAATGTTCCTTCCAATTTAGAGCCTCATCCAACTTGTTTTCTTTCCTAGCGTGGTAGTATATTGATAATTAATAATATTTAATCCACTCCAACCATATAATTTAGTGAATACTATCCTTTTTATATGAGAATATATACTTGATGCTTTCATGATTAGTATATATATCACACCATTCACCATAAATATAAATACAATATATTTTCAATTTAAAATCTGTTACTTCTATATCAAAATCATGATTTGGGTATATTTTCTTAAAAACCATTAATTTTTTGTGAAGCACAATCAATCACTATAACATTCTACATGATGTTGAATCCCAGTCCATCTTCGATGCATCACTATAGATAAAAAACCTTATCCACTAAATGGTAGTGTGAGTATTGGATTACTAACTAGATATATTTTTATATCTTGAAAATTTTACTCAAATTAATATTTATGAAGTAACTTGTATCACTTATATATTAACATGGTTGTTGGTTTTGATATCAATGAGAATTTTTTCAAAAGTAATCAATGGTATCCATCTAATCTAAGAAAACCTAAAATTTCGTTCTTTTTGGTTGGTCTAGGCCATTTTTCAGTAACATCCATCTTAAAATGATCTATAGATATACCCTCTATTGTGGTCACTTAACCCAATAATTGTAATATATATAACCAAAATTCATACATTCCAAAATTTGAATACAACTTCTTCTTCCATAGGGTCTTTGGTACAATCCTCAAATGATCTTCTTGCTATTCCTTTCTCTTTGATTATAAACGAATATCATTAATGAAAATTTTTTCAAAATAATGAAGGCAATGTATAAAGACACTATTCATCCATGAAGATTTCATTGATGTCAGTAAGTAAAAATGTAATTACTATAAATTCATAATGACCATACCATATACAGAAGATATTATTGTGTATATAGTCCTTATTAACCCTCAATTGATTATATCCAAAATAAATTTCATTCACGGGAAAGAGTTTATCTCCATATAGCTGATCAAATAATTCATAAATATGTGGAAAATTATACTTGTTCTTGATAGTGATATTGTTATGTTATCAATAATCTATGCAGAGACATGTTAATCAGTCATTCTTTTTTAACAAAAAACAAGTTAACCCTATGGTAACAGATTCTAGCATATGTATAAGTTTTCTAGATTCAACTAGAGTTTCTTATTTAATTCCAAACACTAAAGTTATTATATTATATAAGGAGTTTTTGAAGTTGTTATAGCACCATTTATGTGTTATATTGAAAAATATACATCATGATTTAGAGGGATAAGTAGAAAAATATTTAGGAAATGCATCAATATATTTTGGAACAATAAGAATATCTTTAATGTTGAGTTTCTCCACAACCATTTGAGATAAGTACCTCTCATGAATTAGTGGTAAGACCCATATAATGGATTTTATTTCTATTATAAGTTAATTTTTATCCTTAAACCAATATATGATCATAGGTTGATTCATAATATCAAATGTGACTTCCCTTCCTTGATAATTGACAAGGAATCTATATAGAGGGAGAAAATCAATACTCAAAATGACATAAAATTAATAAACATGGTGAATAAAAATATTTTTAGGAATCACATTCAAAAAAATTATATCATAGATAATTTATAAACATGATATGTCATCATCATACCGTTAAAATATTTCACCAGTAATTCAATATATATAAATTATAAATCTTATACATGTTTAATGATATAGAGTGATTCATATTATTAAGATCAAATATGACACTTAATTTTTTGAGCATAACTATCACCTCCTCAACTTAACCATTCTATATTTAATCCTTATATAAAAAATTAAACATTATATAAGAGAATCAACCATCTTTAATCAAAGTGATAAATCTTATAATCTCAAAAATTATGCAAAAATTTCCTAAATTATAGATACTTATTATCAACCCATAACACCATAATTTCATCCTATTTAGTTTTTAGTTCATCATACGTTGATTTTTTGTCCTTATGTTACTCATAATATAATCTCAAAAAATAACTAAACCTTTAACAGATACCAACTATGGAAACCCGAGCAATACATACATAAATAATACATCATTTTAAATAATAATTAAATATAACACATAATAATAAATATCTTAGAAATATACAGTCCTAGTTTTTTTAATACAAGATATGTAGTCAAATTATTTCATGAATTATTTTTTAACATCTCTTAGATATATCTTCTCACATAGTTCCGTTCTTATACACACCTAATATTAAATCATTCTCCATAACATGGGAAGCGGAAAAACAAGTAATGGTGTTCTTAAATGCATAATAATGGTAAACAAGGGATATATTAATATGTTATAATATTTGAGCATATGATAATCATAATTGAATGAGAACATGATCAAAACCAATGAAAAAAGACCCAAAATGTCATAGATTATAAATCATGAGTCACAATAGAAGGATTTTTTCATAAAAAACACACGAGTAATAAGAGTTCAGAATCTTAAATAATCAATCATGATACATGAAGGAATAAGATAAGAATTAGAACAAGTAATATTAGTATGTGGAAAATTATAATCATATAAAATCATTTCATTAGTTGAGGCTCATTGTTAAAACCATTAACACTTGGTGGAAAATGTCTCATATTTGATTGGGTTTATTCCAAAAACACATTTTATTTATGGAATGGGTTAAATACCTCAAGATCCTTCATATAATATCATGATATATCAATAATTAACCAATTCATTAGAGAGTTATCTAATTTTTGGTCCACCAATTACATGATAAAAAGCATACACATGTGTGTCATAAGATCATAGAAACATTCAACAATATACTATTGAAAATTTGTCAATGAATGTATCATTTATAGGATAGAATTTTTATTAGAAGGTATGAATATGACAAAATATATTATAGAAAATTATTTTATACCCATGTAAAAAATAAATCACTAGTTATCATTTTTTTATAAATTATATTAAAATTATTTAAAAGTTTAAAATCGATGTTGTTCTTTGAAACTATTTTTATGCTTGATATGTTTTTTTATCTTAATAAATTAAATTAATCACTATTTAATAATGGGTTTTATTAAATATCAAGATTATATATCTAATAAAATATTTTAAATTCAATTAATTGTTACGACATTGTATTAAATGAGAATAAATTCAGTTATTTTCTTAAAAAACCATTTTATGAAAAAACAACCATTACCTTTTTGATGAATAAAATAAAATGAATTTCACCCACTTAAAAGAATTGAATTTGATAAAATGGTTTTAATATTAAAAATAATTTTTTGAGTATAAATACATTTTTTTTCATTATGAATATTAAGAGAGCTAAAAAATCATTACTACAGTATTGGATAAAATAGTTAACGAGGGGTTAAATAAAGAGATAAGGGTTTAAATGACCTTAAAAAATATCCAAATACTCTTGTATTAATGTATTTAAATCCTATATCATCCTATATTATATATTCTCAATTTATATATTCAATTACACATGAGAGTGTGTTTATTATATTTTAATATTTTTAATAATTATATGTGTTCCACTCCCCTTGCTTAAAAAGTGCACCTCCTATCATCTATAATTCACATTGAGAAATAGTTCAGAAAATTAAATCTCAAATCTCCTTTTAACCTCCCAATAAATTTAATATAGCGTTTAATCCACTTAAAAGACTATCCCAAGGGCCATTAAGAATAGAATCAATGGATAATTCTCTGAGAAGTGGTATGTGTTCCTACTAATAATATTATTTCCCCATTCTTATTATACTTCCTCCAAATGTTGTAAAAAAATATTAAAATGATTTTTTATTATCTTTAACATACTGATATGTTTTTATGTTAATTTTATATCTATTTTATACCTTATTTTTGTTCGGTTAGAAATGAAAATATTTTTTCTGTGTATATGTGTATTACCACCTCTATGAAGCCATGTGATTAAATTTTCTTATCCTCAGTACATGGATGGTTATATGGATGGGATTAATGAATATATAGGATATTTATGATATTGTTATAATTATTAAAATATATATTATTTTTTATCTTTATTCCAATCTTTTCATTGAAAAATGAAATTAGTACTTATGTTTCCATACCGATTACCATCTCTAAGAAGTAAATAAATTCATTTTAAAACAGTGAATATTATTAATGGTTATAAAATTATATATAATAAATTAATATGATACTTATAAAATTATTAATATTAGTTATAATAATAAACAAATAATATAACTGAAACTTGCATGGAAAACAGACCAGTTTTGACCAAAAAGTACATTTTAATGAAAAATTGTTAATAAATGGAAATTAAAAATTATAATGGAATGTAAAATTTTATGAAAATTTTGAATATGGTTATGGTATATAACTAGAGTAAATATAAATTTATTATTCATGTTATTAAGAACATTTATGAAGGAATATGGGACTTAATATTAGGGGTTTTGTAATAGCCTCATTTTTTTCAGGATTGTCGATAATAAATTTCCATTGAGGGAAATTATATGGATATAATAAATTAAACCCAAAAAATTTTATTCTCTTCTAGATGTTAATGAAATTTTCATGAAGTAGTACCACTTTAATAAAAATTTTACTTATAATTATTGATAAATTTGTTTATGAAAAATTAACCTCATTTATTCTTTGGTCAATGTACTTTCTCTTCAGTTAACATGATATTTAAATTGTTTTAAAGTGTTTATTATAATATCAAAGGATTTTTAGATTAATTTTCAAATATATTTTAATTTATTTTAGTTTTTTAAATATTAACCTTTATAAAAGTTTCCTAACATTTTACTTATTTATTTTTACAAAAAATCATGAAATGAATCATTGTTTAACATTTTCTACATGAATGATTTTTATTTTCATCAGGGATGAATTCCAGAAGGCCTTATTTTTATTAATGTCTGATAAACCCATTTTAAAATTTTAGGGGTAACCTTTACAAATTTTATATACCTAGAGGAATTATGCCTTAAATACATGTTCATTTCAGGTCCAAAGACCTAAAACCCAACAAACATCCCCACCCAGTTGATGCTAATTGTTTTCTCTAAAGTGATCTATCTTCAAAGATTCTCACCAAGAAATACCAATTCATGACTGAATCAGCCTAATACTGATGGAAAATCCATACCCACTCATTCATCCAAATTTGATTGCATTGAATTTGGTGGTTTCCTGCTCTAAAATCATCTGTGGCTGAAATCAGGTATGAGGCCCCCTTTCCTACACCTTTTTAAAGGTTTATACTATGATGAAATGATAAAATGTCTGTGATTGTTTCCTTTTCCATAGGTTATGGTATGATGAGTTGATAAATTTTTGGGAATCTGAAAAACACATATATATGGTTTTAAATATATTATGGGTTGGAAAAGAACTATATATCCTTCTAATTAATTGCATAAATATTAATGTCTCATGAGATAAAATGCAATATAATGGGGATTGAAATTAGTTTTGTAAGGAAATCTATCCAATATGATAGAATTGGGAGTACACCTAGACTATCAAAATAATAGAACGAAGAGTGAACCCAATTCAGTATGATAGTTTTGGAAGTGATCCCCGACTAAGAAAATAATTTTATATAACTATGGTTATTCCAAGAACCCATATTGTATTTTTATGATATGTTCCTTTGGAATGTGATTGATTATTAATGATTCTGGACACTTATGATTTACATAATTTGTTATGCTAAATACTTGTTCAATGATTCATGATTAATGATATTTGTCTTGTTGGGGAATACTTTTTTAAGTTATGATATTGTTATCATAACCTATGCTTATCTTATTGTCACTTATGATCATTGATTGAAATATATTATATTTAACCATACTATCCATCTAAAATCACACTTTATTATGTTTCTATTTTCACCAAGTAATGGAGAAAGATTTCATGGAATACACATCTAAGAAGAGTACTATAAGGGAAGATATTTATGGGATATGTTGATGATATTTTGTGAAATATGTTTATATTATATATAGTCTCCAAAGACACCAAACCTTTATAGTTTTAGGGTGTTTATTATTTTTTGATTTTTTTAAATATTCATCCAAAATGATGTAATATTTATATATTTTATCATTGAGTTACCTTAATTGTTATTATAGTAGGGTTTATTATTTTTTGATATTATGTTATAATAAATATTTGGATAGAACCTATGATAACCTATGATGAGTTGGAAGGGATATAGAGTAAACCACGAAGTGTTATAGGTTGATAATAAGGTTTTATTATTTAATACACATCGGGAATGATTTTAATTATGATATGATTGGTAACTCTGATTCTTATATATTGAATATTAAATTATGATTTTTGGTTTTATTCAAGGGATAGAACCAGGAAGAATGCTGTGAACAATGAATGTGATGGAAAACACATTGAGAAACTGAACAACATGGGATATAGAATGAAACATCATGCTGTAAATATTAAGAAAATATATCATGGCTTGAATAATATTAAGAATCTAAATGATAATTTGAGGGACCAATACACCATTGGGTATTTCATGAGGAAATATAAACCTTCTTTTATTGGGATATTTGATTCATTAGTTTCTGAGAAATGGATTTGTACCATGAAAGATATATTTTATAACCTACAGTGTTCATATTAAAAATTTGTTTCATAGAAGCATATCATTTGAACAAAATAATTGATTTCTCGTGGAATCTTGTGGATAATATGAGGAGAAACTCAGAAATTAACTCTATGAAATGAGAATACATTAAGAAGTTATTTTTCAGTAAGTATTTTTCTCACAACCATATTAGTAAAATGGGGAAGGAATTCTAAGAACTAAATAATAAATATTATGAATCCATTAATAAACATGATGAAAATTTCACAATACCTTCAAAATATGACTGACATTTTATCATCGACCCTAAAAAATTTGACCGATTATAGAGTGTTTTGAAAACATGCCTCTAAAATTATTTGGGTATATAATAATTTAAGAATTATTTTAAAATAATTTTCTATTATCTTATATTAGAAATGGTTGTTGTAAACTCTCAATAATCTCACTATTTTTTGGGATAAGAAGAAAAAGATTTAATTTCAAGGAAATTATAACAATAAAACCCATTGATGGGAGAAAATATTTTTTTATATTTTCCATGAATTATAGAAGTAATCATGGGGGAAACTATATTATGGGATTTGATAAATTTTTTATATTTGGAAAATAAGTATATCAAGAAAAATAATGTTGATGTGATATGAGCAGTCCAGTCTGTGAAAGGAATGGCGAGAACAGTCAACCAAATGTGCAACCCACACTTCAATGTTCTAATTAGAACGAGTATAGTCATTATTCTCATATGTGCATGAATATTATTGTTAATGATGAAAACTAGTGTTTTTAAACTCTTAAGATAATAAAAAATGGGAAAACTTATGTGATCACAATTGTTGAAGTGCGTCATGAGAAGGAAGCGATGAAAGGCACACTTATTATACACTCTAGAACTGAAAATATCACATTTGATTATGGATCTACCAAGTATTTTATATATGAATAATAGGATAACATCCCATGAACCATACATGGTATCTCAAGGGATAAAAACATTACCCAATGAATTATAGGGATATATTATTCTGCTCCCACCCATCACATTTATATCATGTATATGTATTTGTGTACCACATAGAACAAACAACATGATAAAATCCTTCATTACTTTTAATCTCATGATTAATGGTTTTGGGTTACATTAATGTAATACACTTGTACATAATGTATAGGTATAACTAGGTGAATACCATTGAGTGGAAATGGGGATGGATATTCACCACACAAATTTCTGGGATTGAAAAATACCTGTATAATTTTGGTAGCATAACGAGTGTACATAAAGATTTATGAAACAGTTTAATGAGAGTGAAATGGGGGTATATCATTACTTGTTCAACATAAGGATAGTTAGAGGGATGTGTAAGAACATATTAAAACATAAATAAATTGAAATTAAATGGATTAATATAATGAAAATTATTGAATAAAGAGGATTAGGAGAGAATCCCTTACTTTATCATAGTCATGGTTTAGGAATTGTTATAACGAGAGAGGATAAATGATCTATCATTATTAGAAAATAAATTTTATATTATAGGGGTATTCATAAATACATGAATACATAATCAACTGAGATTAAAACACTAAATAAAAATAAGATTATTGAGTATAAAAATAGAGAGAGAGACCCCTTACCTCGAGAGGGTTCTAAAATATTAAATGATATTATTATGAGATTGGATGGTGTGTATTGAATCAGGAGCCATTAAAACCGTGCCCCGAGTCAGTCAGTCATGGGCCTTAATCGCACCTCTAAAAATTCCAGAGGCTACCAACTATAATTGAGGGTCTAATGATGTTATAATGAGGAAAATATATCCTCTAGATTAATAAAAAACATAGAGGAAAAAAATATACAACAATGAAAAAATATTAATAGAGAAACTAAAGGTAGTATCCGAAAATATTTAATAAATGAATAAATAATCATTCATGAACATGATACAATGTAAAAATGATAGACTTACAACATGAAAACATGGAAGTAGACATACAATACATTATAGAGGCCAAACTAACAAAGGAATTAAATAAATAAATAAAATACTTGGTAGCTATCTATAATAGCACCATGAGAGATATCTAGGTCATATTCTCATGTCCTTTATCCTATCCCAAAAGGATAACAACATGCAAGAAAAATCCATGATCTTGAACTGGAAACCACGAGGTTTTTTTGGGTACCAAACAATGTCCATAATAAGGTGTGAGATATAATTAGTAGGCCACCACTATTTTCTTTAATTCATACATAGTTTGTGAATATAAAATATAGTAGTGTGTAGGTATATCTATAAGATAGTAAATAAATAAAAATTAACAAGTAAAACATGGGTTAACCAAGGGACACCCTTCTAATAATACATTCTTTAGCATATGCTAAAATATCTCTTATGATCTTCCATCATATATATATACACATAAGTATATAAATATATATGTATATATATGTATATATATCCGATAAAATATTTTTCCATATATATTGATATGTTGTGATAGCCAAGACCTGAGGTGTAACTGAATTGTCAATGCATAGTCATACCAGTCTCATGGAATAATATTAAGGTAAATGATGCCTAATTATCATAGTAAGGGTTTCCAAACCCATATATCATACAATATTAAGGGATGTTATGCCCATGAATAAGAGGGGACCCCATGCCCATTATTAATACGAGACTACATTCCCATGAATAATAATGGACTTTGTGCCAATTAATAATATGGGAGACTGTGCGAATGAATAAAAAGGGACACCATGACCATGAATAATATGAGTCTCCATGCCCATGAATAACAAGGGACTGTTCTTAAGGTTGTTTTAGTGCTCATAGAAAGATGTTTTTAAAATATTACAAAAACCTACGTAGAGAGATGGGTTGGTTATAATCCAGAGGCAACATATATGAAACATTTTTTAGGCCTTGAGATTATCAACTTCTGCTATAATTTCCTATTATAATTTTTAAAAATAAATTATAATAAAAATTAAAATGGTCAATGTGAGTATCTATTCCTAGTTATAAATTGATTAATTTAAAATAACATGATGGCCATTTTAAATAACAATTTCATAATAATAGTCACCACAACACAATTAATTAACCAGATTCCAAATTGATTCAACTAATGAGATTCAGTATCTCTCCACTTCAAGCATGAAGTATCTTATCAAGGACCCAGATGTTTATCTAAACCACTTTGAGTTATTGAGGAATTTATAAATGCGACATGAAATTTAAATAAAACACCCGAGGGTTGGTTTAATCACTAGTCATGGATGGTACATGAGTCATGCTATTAAACTCACCTTAAGATGACTTCTGGGATAAGGAAACTACCCTCCAACCATTAAATAGAATTATATCTCACAGTCTAAGAATTTAGATTAATTAATTTCATGTTTATGAAGTGAAACACAGAATATATGGTGTATGGAACATCGAAATTTTTTAAAAACATGTGAGAATCTAATGGAAAGTAACTAGACCACCTACATTATACAAAGATTGTTTCACTCATCCAAAACTAGGATTTTTTTCAATCTTGAATTGGAGAAATTAGAAAAATATTGAAAAATAATGAAAATAACGAAAATGATATGGAACAATTATCACATAAAATTTGAGAAGAGAGAATAATAAAAGAGGAATGAGGAGTCCTAGAATCACTATTAAAATTCAAATTCACCAAATATTTTTTAATCGAACCAAGAATTAGGGTGAAATACCCATTGGAAGAGGTGGAGGAGGTGCATTCATTTAGGAGGCCTCCTGGGTGAAAGTAGGAGGAAAATTAGTCAAATATTAGAAAAATATAGAGGTGAAAAAATAGACACTTTCCTATTTAAATGAGCACCATGGTTTCTTTGGACAGTTTTGATATATATATATCCTAATCATGCAGTGTTATTTTCAATATTTTCACCCACCTCACTTAGCTAGCACATAGTTAGACAAACCATGTAGTACCTGTGCACCCACCTCTATAATTATATACATATCCCTTTCACGTTCATGTGACCTCGAGTGAATGGTTTGAGAAACCTCATGACATAATCCATGCTCCTATACTTAGTCTCATGGTTTCACTTAGAGGTTCACATGTTTTGGGCCACATGTTTACTATTAACTATGCACCAACCCTGCACCTCTGTCTGTTTCTCTTGAAATGGATTTTTCAGAGCATGAAACCCGTGAAACTCATCTGAGGTCTTTAGACACATATAAGGACCTAAAACACATATAAATTTATTAAATTTAATTTTTACAATTCTAATATTAAAATTCCACGTAAAATGAAAATATTTAGACATTTTGAAAAATGAATGCTTGAAATTCCTTTAGAAATTTCAACCTGGTCCGTAATAAAGGATCATAAAATCTACCCACCATAAAAATATTATCTATAAGAAACATTGGGGAACCAATAAATGTCACATGACATTCGTGGGTTGAGAATTTTCTATTGAAACAGTCATGTTGGGTTTCTAAATTCCCAATAAACCTCCAAGAGTCATTTAAAGAATATAGTTTTTAAACCACAAAACATGAGCCAATGCTCGTAAACAGAACAGAACCTCAAGATAGATCTTACCCAATCCCATCTACCCTAAGAAACCATCATGTAATTTTATCTTTTATCAACCTACCTATGGTTCTCCCGACCATAAGTTGTTGATTTCTCATTACCAATTATGAGTCATGTTGCTTCTAACCCTAGAGTTATATATATATATAGAAATCCGTAGAATCCAACCGATTCTCTCAAAAAATTTATAAAATCACATGTTATTACATTATAGTCTTCAATAATTTGATCATAATTGTTGAACCACGATTCTATCCAATTGAAACTAGTCATGCTATATTTTCCTTAAAAAGCCCCAACTGACTCCATATGTTGTACCCATTCCATCCCAACAATATTCCCCATTATATTCCTCAAAAAACATATCCCCATATCTAAGAGAACTCAAGGCGAACCATTTTTAGTAAAATAATTTAGGAAAATGATTGTATCCTACATTCAATTCATCAAAAAAGAATATTTAAAATACTTTATCCCAAAGAGTACTGAGATCATTCCAAGAAAGCTCACAAAATTCTGTACCCAACATCCGATCATGTATCCTAGATAAACCATCTCCCAAAAAAAACATTATTGTTTTTTATCCCTAACACTAACATTATCCTAATCTTAAATCCATAGATCATCATGAGATACTCTAAGAAAAACTACCACCTCTATATTTCATCCAAATCCATTATTGAATTGTACCTATAATTTTACAACAATGGTAGTCATACTTTGTTTCACCTATTAAAATACAAAGGAGTTATAAAACAGAAATCACAAAAATAATCTTATAGTTCCATGACCATACTCACATGAGGTTTACTCCCTATAAATAAACATCCTTCTCCAACCTTAGGAACATCCTTACTATCCCACAAAAAAAAACGAAATCCGGATTATCATTACCAATGACCATATATAATATCTAGAATTGATAATCTATGAACATGATCATCCTATGTAGTAACATAAATGTTTCACAATACTCATTCCTACTTCCCGAGAATAGTTCCCATAGAGAACATTGAATTGAAACCCATAACATGGGTCACAAACCTTAATCGACTCATGATTTACAATGCATCAAATGGTTTTCAATTTAACCCCTTGTTAAGAATACATCGAAGGGTTATTACCTGAATACATAAAATATATTTTGTTAAATAGGTCAACATATACTCAACCCTCTCATTGAAAACTATGGACAATGTCAAGATATTGGGAATGCTTTTCTCTAAGTTTAGAGTACACTATGATATTATCAATAGGCATGTATTACTCCCTCTCTGCCATGCTCACATCTAGTTGGAGACAACCACCTTTTTCAATTCATGAAACTATGTCTCTCGACCATGCATGACATGTTCTATCCCTTGGTAAATAATCTAACATCACATAGATTATTTTATAATTATACCTTCTCACAAGGAACTTCATTTAGTCTTTCTTAAAGCTTCACTCCACCCTTATCATAAGAGTCATATTGAAACCATCGATCCTCCACCCTTACTAGGTCGATCAACAACATTTAATTATAAAATGAAACCATACACTACGGGCATGAGATAAAAATTCCATGTGATATAGTTTTACTTCTAATAATATCTGGTTTGTTACCCGATCCATGCTCCCATGAGTCATTTATAAACAATTCCAAACTAATTGTGCTAATTGGAACATCATTTCATAACATGCAAGGAGATCCCCTCACTCAACTCTCAAAAAATAGGTACCTACCTATGAAATGTTTTTCTAAATGAATTACTACATCAAGGCTTCATTTTCATTAACTAATTCATCTATATTTAAATCACTGATCAATTGATCTAGGAACATGAATGGTCCTTCCCATTGGGGCAGTTTCTATAGACAAGCACTGTGGGTGATTTTAAAAAATTATGGAATCGACATGTCTATATCATAAAACCTGATAATCATTCATGAAACAGTATAAAAAAGAGTATAAACCCAATCTTTATTCTTATATGGAAAACATAAAACCATGTCCAATATGTCTCTAACATTTCCCTCGATCAATAAATCATAATTGTCCTATTTGCGGTATGATTCAAATGTGAGGTAATCTAGGTTCATCCACATAGCCCTGCATTCTCAAGAACAAGAGCCATATCCCACCCAAGGGGTTTTATTAGTCAATATCCAACATTCCTATAACTCTATTTAAAATAGGTTAAAATAATGGTAGGTAAAAGACTATCATCCTTTGAGGGTTAAACTGGTCAATATAGGCATGACAACACTAACTATCAAACATTGGGATATGGGGCCCTGATTATCATTGAGAATCTATATAAGGGTGTTCTTTATTGGGGGGAGGGGTTGAATGAAAATATAAGAAATAAAGAGATAACTCTTACTGGGTATATTCATAAAATATTACCTCATCAATGTTCAACATACCATAAAACCACCCATCTACTCAGGGTTTCATTTCATCAACTCAGAGTCCTACCAGAATCAAATGGTTCTAACAGACAACACCTACCATTCATTGAAACACATACGAATAGTCTATCACTTTCTTATGTCCAAGGGTGCTACCAAAAAAAAATATTCACTATGATTAGGTTAATTTAATGAATAGTAAACAATTAATACACCAAAATTCATGAGGCCGTACAACCCATCTTTTAGGTTCAAGTAATAAAAGTTCAAAATAAAATAGATACCTATGGGAAATGATCATGTTCCCTCTCAAAAAATATCTTAAGTTAGAATAAACATAACCCTTAAAATAGGGTTGATTTTATAAACACCTATACAATGATTAATTTATGGCATTATACAGATGATCATTTATTTCCACATTTAATGTAGTTCACATATTTGGAATATTATGTTCTAGTTATAAAAAAAACTACACTAAGAACCTTATTTAGATGATATCATGAGAAATAAGGGGAATATTATCTTATAATTTCTTTTTAACATTTAATAATTCTCTATTTAACTATGAAATTATCATGAACATCTTTGTTAAAGAAAATTTCAATCCCATGATATTGATTAAAACACTCTTTAAGTTGTAATAGACATTTTCATTAACTAATGTCTAATAGTAAAAAGGCCAAATGTAGAAATAAAGGTATTTAGTTCTTTGAAGGTAGAAAGTTCAGTAATATTCTAGAATAAATTTATACATAACCCATATATGTGTCTACTAAAACATTAAATAACCATCCCACATAGAATGTATATTTCCCCATGGGGTTATGTATCAAGGTATATAAAGAATAAATGGGACCTATTCGGGTCCAATAAAGCTAACCGGGGTTGAGTTAACTATAATAAATAATAGTTAAATTATTAAACTTGTATACACCCTTAATTAGTTTATCTCATATGAAACATGACCCAACAGACCTACTTGGGTCTAGTCATGCATTCTGAGATTCAGTCATACATGCCATCATTCCCAAATAATAGAGCTACAAGATTGTATAAATGTAAAATTTTTCTATAAGAATTTATATTTATCATATTTATATAATAAAAATAATCATGGACCAGTTAAGTGAATTACCACTCCCATGTTATAAAGGTATGTTTCTTTATATGTCAAAATTGTAATTCATGTAACTATACCAGGTTGTTAGCTTTGGTGCCGAAATATAACCAGTCATTATATGATGGTTAAATTATATGGGTTACCATTATCTAATTTATAATGTTCCATAAACATTATGAATTATACCATTGGATCCCATTAAATTGAAACCATAAATGTTTTATCCCATGAAACCAATGTTTCATGGCTCAAACATGCAATAACTAGTTAGTTAAAGAGAACTTCACCATCAAGCTATGTGGGAATACACTATTTATGTTGATGCAAAAACATTATTTAAAAAACCACATATCATGATTATAAATAAGAATGCTATCACAAAAATCATACCAATAAACAAGAAAAAATCATAAAAATCTATTATGTAAGAAGGAAGAACTATAAAAAAGGAAGGTAATCTAAAAATCAGTTTATAAAAAAAATAATTGTATAAAACTCATTATGCATTAGGAAATATACAATGTAATATATGTGGTTTGAAATATGCATGACCAGTGATTCTCTACGAACCTACAATGATGAATGTCACAATAATTCATTACCATATGGAGACATGGGTAAAAACCCATAAATCTGTAACTAGGGAATGTATAATAATCACTCAAGAAGAAATAATTATAAACAATAATAACAATTGAATAAATAATACAATCCTTAGAAACTTGATCTTTCCCCCATTCCTGGGTTGGCCAGACCCAAACATGAGTTATTTTACAAGAACCAACACGTTCTTAGTTTATTTTCTACCATCCAAAAACTATAATATAATGAGAAATTAAAGGACCTAATAAAACATATATAATCTTGACTCAAAATCCATCAAAAATATTCCTCGTGGTGGATGTCCACTAGGCCTCAAGCAAGCCTCAATGAATGCAAGAGGCTATTGATTAGAAATGAGGGTCTAATAATGTTACAGTAGAGAGGATATATCCTCTGGATCATTAAAAAACATAATGGGAGCATAAATAAAGAATTATGAAAATAACTGAATAGAGTAGTAGAAGTTTATAACTAACAATCATAAATAAATGAATAACTTGCATAAACACAATACAATGTACAAGTGACATAAATATAATAGGAACACATGTAAGCATGAATACTATACAATAAACAGGTCTAGACTAACAGGGGAATTAAATAATTAAATAAAATATTTATCCACTATCTATATTAATATCTTGAGAACTAGCATGGTCCTTCACTGCTGTACTCAATCCTTCCCTAGAAGGATAATAGCATTCAAGCACAACCCATGATCCTAAACATTCAACCATGAGGTTTTTTTATGTATCAAATGGTATCCAAAAAAGGGTGTGAAATATACATAGTTGTCCACCACCAAGGGAGTTTAATACATACATAGTCTATGAAAATAGAATACAACAGTGTGAATGTGTATCAATAAGATAATAAATTAATAACTAATAACAATTCGAACTTAGGTTCCCCAAAGAAAACCTGGCTGATAAGACCTGCTTCGGCATAAGACATGATATATCCTATGACATGCAACCACATATATATATATATATAAGTTCACAAATATGAATGAATATATATGCACTATATATGTATGAATGTTTATATTTATATATGTAGATAGGTAGTGAAATCCAGGACTCGAGGTGTCACTAAAGAATCCATCAATAGTCACAAGAGTCTCATGAAATAATATTATGGGATGATAAGTCGATGTATCATAGTAAGGGTCTCAATTACCACAGTAATAGAAGAATAAGGGATGTTATTCCCATGAATAAAATTGAATTCCATGAACATGAATAATAAGGGACACAATTCTCATGAATAATAAGGGATTTAATGTCCATGAATAATAAGGGAAACCATTCCCATGAATTATAAGGGATACCATGCCCATGAATAATAAAAGCATCATTAAATGCTTCATTAATTAAATTCAAATTTTTTTAACTAATGTGACTGATCGAAACACATCTTCACGCATAAACCATGTTATCAAGGACCAATAGTTTTATCTAATCTTCATTAGTTTATTAAGGAATTTATATACATGACAAGGAATATAAAGATCACACCCAAGGGGTGGTTCAATCACAATTCAAGGATGGTACATGAATTATGTGGTCAAAGTCACCATTATAGGTTTATTGGGTTGAGGTCACTGACCGTCAACCATGTAATAGGGTTCTAGGTCATAGTCTTATCATTTAGATTAATAAATTTTATGTTAAATAAGAAATGCATGGAATGTCAAAGACATAGCACAATGGAAAATTTTAAAAACAATTGAGACTCTATTGTAAGTAAACTAGACCAAATATCTTTTATAAAGGATACTTCAGTCATCTAGTAACTGTATTTGGTATGATCCAGAACGAGAGAAATTTGAAGAATCGTTAAATGCCATAAAATAGGGAAAATGAGCTTACAGAATGATCGACTCAAAAGTTATAAAGGAGAATAATAAAAAGGAAAATATGATTATTTTAATAACCATTATGATTACAATAAACTCACTGAAACTTTAATTGGACCAATAATAATTGATAAATCACCGTGGTAAGATGAGGATAATGGGTGTGGTTATAGGAGTCCTCTTGGGAGAAAGTGGGAGGAAAATTGGGAAATTTTTTAAGGACTGAGCAGAATAAATAGCCATTTTCCTATTTTAAAAGAGCCTCATGATTTTGGAACATGGTTTGGCTAACCACATTCTAACTATGGGGTGCTGCTGTCTTAAGTGTCACCCACCTCGCATGGCTATGGCACATTTAGAGGAAGAGTGTGCAACCCATGTGTCAACCTCCTCAATTTTATTTTGAACCCTGAAATAACCATGCAACCATTGATTAATGTTTTTAAAGAAGATATAAAACCCTCATATACCCTACACTAGTCCTCATGTTTTCCCCTAGAGGTTATTATGGTTAGTGCTAACTATGCACCAACTACATGCCTTTATATGTTTCTAGGAAAAGGTGTTTTAAGTGCCTGATCCACATGAAACTCATTTGAGCTCATCATACACCTATCATAACATAAAAACATCTAAATACGTCAGATTTTAGTTTTCCAATTCACAAATTTAGATTCTGAATCCATGTTAAAGATTTATACTATCCACAAAATGGAACGTTCAAATTCCATTAGAAATTTCGACAAGGTTCAAAACATAGTATCCTATATTTGGAACACCTAAGAATTTATTTAGCGAGGTATAGGGAGCGTAAATTAATTTTTAAATGGTTTTGAGTGAATAAAATGGGTATTGGGTGGGTATTTAAATAAAAAGATTGGGGAAATCATTATTAATTTCCAATCTTATAATTTGGACTCTATATGATAAAATAATCAGAAGCAGAAAACCTCCAATCAGCTTTGCCCATGTTTTTCAAAAAAACTGAGTGTTTTTAAATATTTTAAATTTTTATGAGCCAAAACAATTAAAATAAGTTCATTAGTGATTTGAAAGTGATTCATGTTCATAAAGAATTTATTTAAAAAACTTAATATATAATATTTGTTTTTGGGGGATTCATTAATGGAATATAAAATTAACTAAATAACTTCAAAACCAAATTATATTAAATGGTAATTATATATTTGGTATTTTATTAATTTTATAGAATTTATTACATCAATTTTATGCTATTATAATTTCATAATGCATATTGTAGATTTATACAATATTAAATTTTTACCCAAAAATTCAATTATCTCAAAAAAGTATGATAAATTCATCAATGACTAATTTCAATACAACGATTTCAAAAACGGTATTTTTTTTGTAAATTATTGTATAAATGTGATAATAAAAACTCAAATATAAATCCTTATTTATTGAGAAATACTTGTTTTTATTACATTAACTAAGTTATAAACCTTATGGAAGTTATTTTGGAGTTCATTAATTTATATTATAATTCTTATTCAAAAAAGTATTATTTAATAATATCATTTAATTAAAATAAATTTTATTTTAAAATTATTTAATCTTTCAAAAGAGTCTTTTAATCAAAACTATATATTTAAAAAAATGAAATTTATGTATCTTCATACCAAAATATAATTTATATTAAACCCATTATTTAGTAAACTATATATATTAATATAAAAAGGGATAATTAAAATAATTATTTAATTTAAAAGATAAATATAAAATTTCATACTTTAGGGTCAAGATATATAACCCCTTATTATACTAGAGTACACCCTAAGGGTATGTTAAGAGATGGTGGGACTATCTTCGGGTGGTTCAACATCCATTGTTTGGGTTGAAATAGAATAAACATGAACTTGTACCATAAATAGTTTCAATCATGCTTTAGTTGTTGGATTATAGCTTGGTTTTGGTCAAGATAAAATCCCAATGAAGCTATCTCTCTCAAAATCTCTAAAAAACTAGGCTTCCTAGGGTATGATCCTACTAGTCCAAGCTTTCATTCCATCCATCTCTATTAATTAGACTATATCATAACCCTAGAAATAGAATAATCTTAATGTTCACAACACAATATCTATTATATTAAGGAATTTTATTCTTGGTGGTCCTTTACATTTGATAGGAAATAGAAGTAAAAAATAACTGATTTATTTATTATATTTTCCATAACTACATTATTTAATAAGAAATATGATCATTAAAAAAGGGAATATCATTAACAAAATTTATGGTCTTTTAATTCTTCCCCCATTTATAAAATTTCTCATAAAAGTTCAAATCATACACTAAAACATATGAGGATAACTTTGTTTCATTGACTTATTTGGTTCCCAATTTTTTCCTTAATCATTTGTTTTCTCCAAAAAACATTTTCCATGAATGATTTCATTTTTTATAGAAAAATTCCTCTATGATGTATAATTTTCAACGGATTCTCCCCAAATGAAATTTAATTCTAAAATGGCAATACCAATGGATTAATACATTCGAGGGGTTTGATATGTGATTCTTCAATAGGTATACATATAATGCATCATGTAATTGAGATACAATAGGAGGAAGTGCTGGTCAATAAAACATTACTCTAATGAAGTCAAGGATATCAAAGTGTCCAATGTATCTTGGGATAATATTTCCATTTTTTAAAAACCACATGAATTTATACCATGGAGATATTTGAAGTAAAAATTAATCTCTAACCTCAAACACCAAGTCTTGTCAATGTTTTTCTTCATACATTTATTAGTAATTTTTTTCATATTTCAAATGACATGGAATGGTTTCAAAATTATATTCCATATCTTCAATAAGATCAGGTATTCTAGGCTTCATCTATCTAACTTAATCCCAAAATATTATATATTGATACTTCTTCCCATATAGAGGCTCATAAAGTATCATTTGAATGCTAAAAATAAATTTATTATTATATGAGTACTCCAATAGTGGAAGGTGTTTTTACTTTCATCATTGGAAATCCATTGAAAATGATATCTTCATATCTTATAGAATTTGAATGGTTCTCTCAAACTGACTGTCCATCTGAGGGTGTTATATAGTTTTAAAACTCAGATCTATATCCAATACTTACTGAAGGCTCCTATAAAACCTCTAGGTAAACCTCAGATCTCAATCAAATACAAGGGAGAGTGTAACTTCATGAACTCTTACCACTTACCTTATTTATATCTTGGTATGATGGTCAAGAGTGGAATCCTCTATAATATAAATGAATTTCCATAAATTTATATAGTGATCAATTACAACCAAAATGGAGTTATTTCTTATAGATTTCATGGGGATTCCCCTGGTGAAATCCATGGTTTTGTTTTCCAATTTAAATATTGGGGTGGGAAATGGTTTCATAACAACCTTATACTTCTATCAATATAAATTGACTTTTTAGAAAACTAATAATCAAGAAAAAATCTTGCAATTTCCTTATTCATGTTATCCCACAATCTATTTTTCTTCAAATCTGTATACATCTATGTTCATTCTATATTAATAGAAAATGATGAGCTATTCACATCATCCAAAATATCCCTATTTAGTTATGTTCTTGATTGGACACATATCTAGGTTCCAAATATTTTAACTCCATCATTAGAAAATTTGAAGTCCTTAATATTCACTACCTTTTTCAATAGAACCTATCATCCTTTTAGGAATCCTTGATGCTCTTAAGAATGAATGTATAATAATTTATTTGATCAAGGTAGGATGAATTCCATTTTATGACTCCCATGTATATCGATTTCATTTTCAAAAATATTATATACCTTTCAGTCCACAACATTGATAGTTTTATAGGATACATTCAACTAAAAGTATCCATGACTTTATTTTCCTTTCCATGATGGTAATGGAAAGAATGATCATCTTCTTTTATTAGATCTTACCAGATTCATTGTTCAATATTGGGCTATTTTTTGAATATATACTTGATTCTAATCAGACTCATATATAATTTAAACTTATTCTCATATATATAATTTTGTTATATCATTAATGTGAAGATCACTACAACCAATTACATAATTGGGGATTCAAAATTCATACCATGGATATATAATTGATGGAAGATAAAGGATATAATGTTTTCAAATAATAGGAGTACACAAACTAATGAATTTTTTGATTAATTTCTATAGATTAAGAAAACATCCACATTGGTGGGTAATGTGAACATAAATATAGTGATTATCCTCTTCATTAACTATTTAACTCTCACATAACATTCATCTATCCAGAAAAACCTCAATCCTTTCCAATAATTCATTGTAGTGGGACCAAATATCATGATATGTTTCTTAAAAATAAAATAAAATACCTAGTTAAGCCAAGGATAACAAAAATTATCATCACATATATTGGTTTGGTTCACCCTTTAATTGCCTCTATTTTCAAAGGATCTATAAACATCCCTCTGATGGTGATCAAATTCCCCATACATGTTACTTCTCCTTAGAAATCACAAATTTTATGTAATTTTCTTATAACTTATCATTTCTCAATGTATTTAGTGAAATATTAAATTTCACTACATGTTCCTCCATGTAGGATCGAAATAAGAATGTAGATGCTCAATTACAAGAGGGGGGGGGGGAGAATTTTAATTTTTTAAAAAAATCAATTTTAACCTTAAGGAAAACTATGTTTAATAAAGTTAAACAAGGTAAATTTAAAAACCCTAAAATAGTTCTTTACGATAAACTTACTAGGTTCTTGAAATGTGGTTCCAGAAAGGAAACTTAAGGAAAGTTTACTTCAGTAAATATTCTACCTTAAAACGAATATAATATTATTTATTGGAGTACATAAAAGAATAAGAATTTATAAGAATGTTATACTTTATTCCTTTATAAAAATAAAGTGGAAATAAACTTGAAACAAAACAAGTAACAAGTATAAAATCATTTAACCCAAAGAGTAGGGTATCAAACAAACTTGGATAAAGGTCCCTATATTTATACTTTCATGAAATTTTGTATTACCCACACCAGGGTAAGACATATATAGGAATAACATAATCTATCTTGCTATCTCCAAAAGACCTCAATCGTTAGGGTAGTCGGAACATCTGTATCTTTATCCTTGGAAGTCCTCGACATTAAGGTAGTCGGTACCTCTGTCTTCCCGTCCCCTAAATCCCTCAATTGTACTTAGAAATAATTGGAGTCCCATGAAGAAAGCTGAACAAGATGTTCATTATGCAAAAGGTATGATAGTCTCTCTCTCTAAAAATCACTTCAGTAGCATATAATCTCTAGATGGATGGAATGGTGGTGATCTCATTCAAATGAACACCTATTTATAGGCACAACTTCAATGGTCGACTCCATCCTCCAATTGTCATATTTTTCCTTGAATATTGGAGGTACCTATACATGTTTCACCCAAAAAATAGTTAGTTTGAAATAGATTGTACGACATAATTTCATAATAAATGTATGGAAAATGAAATTTCTTAACCAAATATATTTTTCAGAGTCTAAAGGAAAATTGAATTCTAAGTATAACTAAATAAAAATTTAGATTCTATAATGCATGGATATCCAGATTCTATTTTACAATGATTTCAGAATCTGAATTCTATAGATTTTTGAGTCTGAATTCCAATTAATTTGGAATCGAAAATATGAGGAATTTGGAGTCTGAATTCTAAGGAATTCGGAGTTGAAAATATAAGGTATTCGGAGTCTGAATTATGAGGAATTAGGAGTTGGAATTATGTTGAATTCAGAATTATGAGGAATATGGAGTCGGAATTCTAGTGAATTTGGAGATAGAATTCTGAGGAATTAAGAGTCGGAATTCTAAAGAATTTGGATTCTAAATTCTAAGGAATTCAGAGTCAGAGTTATGAGGAATTAAGAGTCTGAATTTTTGAGAATTTGGAGTCCAAAATTCAAGGGATTTCAGTGTCTGAATTTCAAAGAATTTGGAGTCGGAAAACAGAATACTATATATCCAAGGAATAATGAAATTCGAAGATTTTACATAGGAATCTGAATTTTAGAATTATAAATAAAAAGAGTTTGATTTAGAGAGTTTATAAAATAAGATAATAAAAATAAAGGCAAGGATAAAAATTTCCTACGATAAGGGAAATTTTCCTCATGAAAAAATTCCTTAGGGAAAAATAGTTTTCCATAAGATAAAGTATTTGTGATTTTTAAAACATAAAAGAATGGTAGAGTCATAAGGAAACATTATTGACTCAATTATCTCCCTATTTTTAGAAATCATAAACATCCTTATGAAAAAACTTAAGGAATAATAATTTTTTTAAGAACTTAAAATAAAAACCCATCTCTATTTACTTATGTATTATTATGAATATGACTAACTCCCCCTTGTGTTTTGAAATTCCTGAGGATCATATTCTTGATTTCCTTAAAGCTATTTTGAATTTTCTTGTATAAGGATATTTTAATTGATAAAACTCCCCCTTAGATAAAGTCACCCTTACTTAGGGAATTTTTTTTCCTTACATAGAATTATTTTTTAGCATTCCTTTATCCCCATTTGTGATTTTCAAAAAGGAATTGAGAGAATGGAAGAAAATATAGTACCTGAAATATTAGTAAAATAAAACAAAACATATGAAGAACAACCAAATTTTCATTATGATTGGAAAAATATGTGAAAGGTAGGAAATACTATAAAATATCGGTGTTAAATAAAAAATACTACTTATTTTTTCCTTCTGCATAAGATTATTGACAATGGAATTTAGTTTTTAAAGTCATTATGATCCTATTCAAAATGTTTGATTAATTGATCCCGATCTACATTTTTCTTTTCTATAGAATTTATGTTTTCTTCCCAAGACTTAGGGATTTTTTCCCGAGTCTTCAAAAAGATCTTCTTGCTTACTAATATTTTCTTCAAACTCAATTCTAATATATCTTTCCCTTTTCAAATTCAATGTAACTGAAATAAGTTTCCCATTTAGATATTTGTCTTCCTGCTTCTAATCTGTTTGTTTAATATAGAGATTTAAGTTGAAACTGGTAATAAGATCTTTGATCATGATATCATTGGTATCAGAAGCATCCTTCAAATTACCTTTAAAGTCATCAAATATTTTCATCTCTTCAATTATCTTCTTGGACCATCTAGTGATTTCCTTGAACAACCTCATGTGAGAATCATACATGATGTGGAATGATTATAAACTATCCTCAAGATTGATGAATTTCTCCAAAATCATGTAAACATAATCCTATTTTTGATTAAATAAATTCTGAAGCATATAACATCTCGAGTCAATACTTGGAACCGAGGAATTGCATCAACCAATTTCTTCAGGGATTGAACCACAAAATCATGACCCATAGAAGATGATTCTGAATTATATTCTCTTATTGGTGAGAATTCTTTCTCAATTTCGTCATTCTTTCATTAAGAAGATCCACCAACATATTTCTTAGCCACGAAGACCTTCTCAGGTGTAACATCTAACACCTGTTTTCCTTTATCAGATATCGGAATGATCTCAGCAGCCTTTGGAGATTCATGTTCACTATCTGATAATTGAACTATCTTATCTTGCTCAAACTTTTCCTTTTCAACATCTGCCACCTAAATCTATGATTTAACCAATTCATGGTTGCTTCTCTCATATTCTAAAAATTTGTCTACATCTTCCTGACCCTCTTCTTCTTTTCACGGGGAATCAAGTTGAGTATATTAACCCTGAGAAATCTGGATCAAAAATTTCTCATAAGGACTCTCCTTCTCATGATATTATTAAACTTGTCTTATCATATCATCAGTATCATCACTTCCTTCCTCTTCTTATTCTTCTTTCACCTCCTCTACCTGCATAATCTTTTCCTCTTCATCAGGTTTCATAATGACCTTTTCTTTCCAAGAGCAACTGGAAGTGATTCTTTTAAAAACAATTCTAGTATGTGAATTTTTTCTGAGTATTTTTTGGTATCTTTGAGAAGCGCATGAAATATTTCAACCTTAGAAAACATCTTCTTTTACTAATTCTATTTTTTTTATTTTTCATACTCCTGGGTAGCCTTAATCTCTAATTATTTTTCCTCAGTAGGATCCAAGACAAAGATTGTAACTCCTTCCTTATTATTATTTTTATCTTCTCACCACTTAGCAAATACATCATACAGATAAGTCTTTTTCTTCTTATGTTTTTGAGGTGTTGATTGGGATTCCACGACTATAGGATATTTTATTTTTTGCTTTAGGTTCCTTAAAATTTCTCTTCTTTCCACCCTTCTTGGAAGTATCATCTACTTCCAGATACTTTGATAAGGCTTTAATCACACTTTTAGACAAGTCATAAAATTATCTGGACTTACTGTTAAAGCCAACCTTCATCCTTCAAAGGGTATCATTACTCAACAACATAACCTTGAAATTCCTTGGCTTATAAATGCATGGAAATTTTAACGAATCTAGGAAAATAAATATGATCTTGGAAAGAATAACCAGATACATAATGATTTTCAATTTGATAGTACCATTCTTGATATTAATAATTGTATGCAAGACATACTTTCCCATATTTATCTTCATGAGGTTGACCAGAAAATTCAGAATATAGATATCACTTTTTTTCAAGATAACCTTATCTCCTTTTCTCAGAATGAGAAATCCATTAACCCATAAATCTAGAATTGGAAAAATTTTAGAGAGATAATTAGTCGTCAATGTATTCACCCTGGATAAACCAAGTCACTCTATGGCCTTATCCTTATAAAAAATTCTTGATTTATCATGTATCTTGTGGGTGCAGAAATTAGGTTCCACCTCATATGAAATTACTATAATACTTGTACCCAATCAAAAGGAAATGGAATATATTTTCCTATAACTCTTAAAGGAAAAATTATCTTTCCCATCATGAACAAAAAAACATACGGTCTAATAAAATTTTACCAGAAACTTTGGAAAAACTAGGTCTTGTGCCTTTGGTTTGGATACACAAAGGCATTCCAAGCCATTCAACAGGATATTATTTGAAATTAGAGAATCATACATAGTGAAAAAATTCATATATAATAACCTCTATATGTAGATCTTCCATTCAGAAATTTCCTTAATTGACAAAAAACTTTTCTGGTAGGATGCTTCCAAAGAAATTTGGATTTGGGAAAAATGTAAAATTTTGAACGATCCTTAAGAAGATCGACAGAGATTTGGTATGAAAGAGATTGAAAACCAATATGGGGAAACCATTGGGGTGGCCATTATATAGGTGTTGAGGAAATAGTTCATATTACCAGATTAATACATTGGTTTAAACAATCTTAATTAGATATGATAGTTGAGAAGAAAGATGAAGAAAGATTTTGGTAGATTCCAAACATTTGAGGTTTTTAAGAAATAACATCAGATTTAAGGAAATTGAATCCAAAATATTTTCCTAAAACAGGATGAAAATACCAAGAAGTAGAACATTGATTGACAAAATTTATGTAAGGAAACATACCATCTATATTACTCAGGAAATTACCAATAATGAGAAAATTTTATCTTGAATAACTTTTAGATTCTGAAATTTTTTAATGATATAATGTTTTTCAAATCATGAAATTTTATAAAATAAACATAAATTGGGTTCCAAAATTTTTATTTCGGAAAATAATTTTGTTTACCAAAATAAAATTGACTAAAAAAATTTGATTATGAAAAAAATGACTATGAAAATTTGATTACAAAAAAAATTGACTATGAAAAATTTGATTATGAAAAAAATTTATTATAAAATGTTTGATTATGAAAGTATTTTTATTACAATAAAAATTTTTATTTAGAAAGAAAATGTACCCCCCTATGAAAAGTAGTTTTTTAATGTTCGGAGATAGTTTTAAACAAAAATTTAAAATATAATATTACCTTATAGTGATCACTAATAACTTTTTTTAATGTATTTTAATCTATAAAAGTGTAAAGTTTTTTTTAAAAAATATTAGTAAATTGATCTTGTGTTCCGATAAACTATTGAATAATATCTCCTTTTAGTGTGTGATCCCTAAGAAAGTGATGCCTAATATATATGTGTTTCGCATGGGAGTGATGTTTATGGTTTTTTGCTTAGGGAAATGGAACTAGTATTATTACACAATATATGTGTTTTGGTAAAACTCATGCCATAGTCTGTGAGTGTGTGTTGCATCCACAACACTTGAGCACAACAACTTCTAGCTGCTACATATTCAACTTCAGTACTGGAAAGTGATACTGAGTATGGATTTTTTAATGACCAAGAATCTAATGAATCTCAAAATAAATGACATGTTCTATATGTACTTTTCTTATCCATTTTACACCCACCAAGATCAGTATCTAATTTTTTAAAAAAAATCATTTTCAGAAGTATAGAAGAGTCTTAAAACCATGGTTCTCTTTAAATAACGAAAATATTTTTTTCAATACTTTTAAATGAGAATAGTTTTGATTAGATTGATATCTTGAACATAATCTTAATAAAAACATTAATTCTAGATTTCTAGATGTCAAGTATAGTAAAATTCATATCATACCTCTAAATGATGTTTGATATACTGGTTTCCCAGCTTCATCAAGATCAAGAGAATTTGTGGTACCAATTAGAGTCCCTGTACTTTTACTGTTATCAGATCCATAATTATTAATGAAGATATTTAATATAATTATGTTTCATTATAAAATTTCCTTCTTGTTTTTTAGAAATTTTAAAACCTTGTAAAAATGTTAACTCACCCATCATACTCATTTAAAACTCATATTTCATTAGATTCACAAAAAAATTCAATTAATTATTGCTGAGTTGAACAAAATATAATGTCATCAATATAAATTTGAACAATGAAGACAATTTTCTTATTTTCTTTTTGAAAAGAGTTTGATCAACAGTTCCCTTAACATAATTTTTTTGTAACAAAAATCCTATAAGTCTGTCATACCAGGCTCTAGGGGATTGTTTAAGACTATATAATGATTTGGTAGGTTTGAAAACTTGTTCAGGATGTTTTGTGTCTTCAAAACAGAGAGGCTGTTCAACATAAACATCCTCTTGAATATATCCATTAAATAAAGCACATTTTGAATCCATTTGGAAAATTTTATAATTAATGAATGATGCAAAGGTAAGTAAAATGAAAATAGATTCAAGTATAGCTACACGAACATAGGTTTTCTTCGTAGTCTATTCTTTCTTTTTGATTATATCCTTTAGCAACTAATCAATATTTATTTCTCAAAATCATTCCATTTTCATCACACTTATTTTTAAAGACCCATTTTACTCGAATAATTGAAGTTTCCTTAGGAATTTCAACCAAGGTCTAGAAATTATTCCTTTCAAATTAATTTAGCTCATCTTGCATGGATTTAATCCAATCATCACCACTTAAAGATTGAGCAGTTCCTTTTAGTTCTAATTGGGAAAATAATTCTAGATGTTCGACTTCATTGTTTAAGGAACCTCTAGTCCCTACATGTTTATTTACATCACCAACTATACTATAACTGGTATGATTCTTAAGAAACAACTGATTTGGGTTTTGTAAAACCTATTAATCAACATACGGTAGTAAATATTCTAGGGTAAATGCTTCAGAAATATTTTCTGGAACATTTTACTTTTTAGAAAAATCTTCTATCTAGGGTTCATAATTAGTTTTTGAAAACACATCCGAAGATGTTGGTTGGGGTTGTTTAATTAAAAAAGGATCAGTTTCATTAAATTTAACATGCACTGTTTCTTTAGTAGTACAAGTGTTTTTATTAAAAAATATATAAGACTTAGAAGTTGTGGAGTATCCTAGGAAAATTCCTTCATTATATTTGGGTGAATATTTATATATATTATCATTAGTATTCATAATTAATACTTTGAAACCAAATACATTGATGAAGGAAAGTCTAGGTTTTCTACCATTCCACAATTCATAAGAGGGTTTGTTAACAAAAGAGCTATTTTAAATTCAATTTATAGTATAGAAAGTAGTACTTATAGCTTCATCCCAAAAGTGTTTAGCTATATAATATTCACTGAATAGGGTTCTAGTTATATATTGAAGAATCCAATTTTGTTCTTTCAACAACACAATTATGTTGAGGAGTTCTTGGAGTTGAGAAGTTATAAGCAATTCCATTTTTACAACAAAAAGTTTCAAAATTAAAATTTTAAAATTCTCCTCTATGATCAATATGAATAGTTATCAATGGAAGATTTTTATCATTTTTAACTTGGGATCTAAAAATTTTAAAATAATAAAAATCTTCAGACATATTTTTTAGAAAGTAGATACACATAAATATATTGTAATCATAAACAAAGACAAATGAATAATATATGCCTCCAATGCTTCCAGTTTGTGTTAGACCGAAAAGATCTATATGAACTAACTGTAATTCAGTAGATGTTGTGACTTCACTAATTAATTTAAAACATTATTTATATTTCTTTTCATATTTAAAAGGATTGTAAACTTTTTAATAATAAAATCTATGCTATGGAAGATCATTAAAAAGTCTTTTCTTCGAGAGTTTTCATAGGTCCCTAAGGTAATAGTGTACTAAACTTCTATTCTACAACCAATATTGGTCATACATTTCACTAAGGAAAGGTATATCTTGGCTCATAAGGTTTTATAAATTCTCTTACCTATGGGTAGAAAGAATAATCTCTTCCTTGAAATTGTGTACTAAGAACTTATCAATCCAAAAATTCATATGGTAACCTTCATCACATAATTGACTTATGCTAATGAGTTTATTCTTAAGACCCTTAACAAAAAGAACATTTGAAATTAATTTTTTTCCAAGAAGAACAATGTTATCTATACCAATAATATCTCCCTGAGCATTATCTCCAAAAGTTACTTTTCCTCCTTTTATCTTAGTAATGTTTTCAAAGAAGTTTTTGTTACCATCTATATTCTGGGAACATCCCCTATCCATGTACCATGTATGGCTATTTGTATTATCTTTATTTTCTTGGAAATAAAATAGTTATACTTTCAGAATCCAAACATTCTTGGATCAATTTTTTTTATAAAGTATGATTTTAGGAATCCAAATTTTCTTAGAAAATTAATCTTTATGAAAAACTAAATATTGGGTTTTGTTTAAAGAACAATTTTCCTCCCAATGTCTACCACACTAACATTTAGTAAAAAATGGATCACTTTGGAAAAATATAGATATTACTATAAACTGGTTTAGAATAGGTATACCAAATCTTGAATGATTTATTAAATGGGGAATTTGGGAATACATCTTGTAAAAGTTTTCCTTACTAGAGGTAAAGTTTGACAAACATTTCCTTATGGAAAATATTTTCGACTTTAGTTTGATAAACAAATATTTATCCTCAAAAACATTAGTTTTAGAGATAGATTTAGCAACTAAAATATTTTACTTAGAAATAAAATCTTCAAGATCCTTAAATTTTTTATCTTTCTCAGAATTAACATCCTTATGGTTTTTAGAAACAATTTGAAAATAAAAAATTATCTTATGAAGATATTTTGAAATATCTGATTCTTATATAGTTAAAATAGATATTCTAGAATTTTCTTTTTCTAACTTTTTTTTTAATTTTCATTCTCAAGATGTTTAGAAAACCTAGATACTTCGTTATATGAATGTAAAGTATTATCTTTATCAGAAGATTATTCTGCATCTTAAGACTCATAATATTTATAATGATTATAATTTTAATTCAAAGATAAATTAGTGATAGATTTGTCATTTTGTTCCTTGGATATTAGACAATGATTTTCAATAAGTAGTTTGGCTATAAGAAAAATATTATTCTGACCAGAAGATTCATAATCTGAAGATTCATCAGATGATTCACCACCATTGTAAATCCATGTATCATTTTCCTTCAAGACATTCTTGGATTTAGATTTGTAATAATTGTTCCTATTCATCTCAGAATGTTTTTCCTTTTTATCCTTTTTAAGCATAGGACAATCTAACCTTATATGCCCTGCTCTATTGCATTCATAGCATGTGACTTATGAGTCTTTAATATCTTTTATTTATTTTTTCTTATATTTATACTGAAAGCCTTTATTTCATACTATATTGTTCATCCTTTGAGAAGGATTGGATAAATCATTTTCAGAATGTTCACTTTCACTAGATTTATATAGAATATTGACTTTCTTAAACTTAGATCTTATAACCCTTTAAAGAGTCTAGAATTTACGAGTAGTAAAGGCTATACTTCTATTTCCATTCTTCCTTTTATTCATATCATCATCTCTTTTAATTCATGTTTCTTGTTGAAGACTAGTTTCAAAAAGCTCATCCAGAGTAATTTGAGACACTTTTGTATTATCCTCAATAGATATTAATATAGATTTTCACTCATTAGGCATAATATCAATAATCTTGTCTACAATAGCTTCATCATCAAGACCCTCCTCTCCCATAGATTGTAATCTGTTGATGATGGTCCTAAACCTTTGTTTAACCTTTCATACTGGTTCTCCATAGGGAAATAAAAATCCATGATATTTATCTCTTATCATAGCTCTTTTAGTTTCTATCACTTTTGAAGTTCCAAAATGATTAACCTCAAGTTTTTTCCAGATGAAATTAGAAGATTCACAAGAAGAAATTTTACTATATATATTCCTGGTCATAGAACACAACAATGTATTGAGTACCTTGTAATTTAGTTGATATTCTAACTTGTTTTGGTTGGTAATGGTTTTTACATCCTTGTCTTAAAATTTGTAATCTTTAGTAAGCATAAAAAAATTATCCACTCCTGTGTTAATGAAAAAATCTTCATTCAATCTCTCTAGTACTCATAATAATTACCATAAAAAATTGGTGGTCTCAAAGGATTTATGCTTCTAATTGAACGAACATTCCTTCATGCCATTCCATAAGAAAATTTCTTTTCACAACACTTGTTAGTAGAAATTTTTTTTAAACTAAGATAAAAATCTCAAACTATTCTTATGTAAGAAAATTTAAGAAAGAAAAATTTACAATAATGAAAACATGAGCAAGAAAACTTATAAGTGAATATAATTATTTCAGATACCTATTTTGACACCAATTGTAGGATCAAAATAATAATACAGATGCTCAATTACAAGAGGGGGGTGAACTGTAATTTTAAAAAATTTCATTTTAAACCTTATAGAAAACTATGTTTAATAAAGTTAAACAAGGAAAATTCACAAACCCTAAAATTGTTCGATAAGAATAAATTACTAGGTTCCAGAAATATGGTTCTAGAAAGAAACTTAAGGAAAGTTTACTTAGGTAAAGATTCTACCTTAAAGCATATAGAATCATATTTATTAGAGTAAATAAAAGAATAATAAAGTATAAGAAGTTTATACATTCTTAATTTATCAAAATACAGTGGAAATAAACTTGAAACAAAACAAGTAACCAGGTATGAAATATTTTAACCCAAAGAGTAGGGTATCCAACAACCTTGGATAAAGGTCCTCTGATTTATACATTCAATAAAGTTTATCTTACCCACACCAGGGTAATCCCTAGATTGGAATATCGGAAATTTTCTAGCTATCCTCGCATTCCCTCAATCATTAAGATTGTCGGAACCTCTGTCTTCATATCCCCATAAGTCTTAAAAATTTAAAGTATTTGGTACCTCTGTCTTCCTATCCCCAGAATCCCTCAACTGTACTCAGCAAAAATCGAAGTCACACAAATCAAGCTAAACAAGATGTTCAGTATGCACAAGGAGTGATAGTTTCTCTCTATATAAATCACTTCAACTGCATGTAATCTCTAGATAGATGGAATGGTAGTGAGCTTATTTAAATTAGATTCAATTTATAGGCACAACATCAATGATCTGTTCCCTCCTCCAAAAGTCATATTTTTCCTTGAATCTCGGAGGGACCTATACATATGTCACTCAAATAAAAGTTAGTTATAAACAGATTATACGACATCGTTTTTAAGAAAATGTAATCAAAATGAAATGGCTTAAAAAAATACTTTTTTCGAAGTCTAAGGAAAAATAGAATTAGAAGTCTAACCAAATAAATATTCAGAGTCTATAATACATGGATATTCAAATTCTATTTTACAAATAATTCAGAATCTGAATTGTATAGATTTTTTAGTATGAATTCCAATGAATCTAGAATCTGAATTCTGAGGAATTTTGAGTTGGAATTATGATGAATTTGGATTCCAATTTCTGAGGAATTCCAAACCAGAATTATAAAAAATTTGAAGTCGAAGTTTTAAGCAATTAATAGTCTAAAGTTTAAGGAATTCGGAGTCTGAATTCTGAATAATTCAGAATCTGAATTATGAGGAATTTAGAGTCTGAATTACAAGAAATTCGGAGTGGGATTTATGAGGAATTCAAAGTCCAAATTTCATTGAATTTAGAGTCTAAATTTCATAGAATTCAGAGTCGGAATTTCCAAGAATTCAGAGTCTGAAAACAGACTACTATATATCCATGGAATTATGAGATTCTGAGTTTTGAGACATGATTCCAAATTTTAGACTTAGAAATAAAAAGAGTTTTATTTATGGAGATTATAAAATGAGAAAATGATAATAAAGGTAAGGATACAAATTTAAATAGATAGGGGAAGTTTTCCTTATGGAAATAAACCTTAGGGGAAAATAGTTTGCCTTAAGATAAAGTTTTTGTAATTTTCAAAACATAGAGAAATGGGAAAGTCATAATGAAACCTTATTGACTCAACACTCATTTGTTTTGGCACAAATAATAATATAATTTAAAACTAGTACCACAAATTAATCAAGATAATTCGTAAATACGCTATTAATTTATCCATGATGATTTCTAGAGAATTAGAGAGTCTAAATGGAATCACTATGAAATCATAGATCCCATAACTTGTATGAAAATATGTCTTTTTGATTTCCTCCATATTCGTCTTTACATTATAGTTTCTCAATCGAAGATCCACCATGGAAATGTACTGGGATCGACATAGCTGAGGAATGAAGTCATTAATCCATGGAAGAGAATAATTTTTCTTTATTGTGACCTTATTAGGATCAGGATAATCAATGTAGAGGCAAATTGGAAGAACTATATTCTTGATGAAAATGAACAACACACTACACATTCATTAACAAGGACATGTAATTCCATCACAAATGGCATGTAATTAAGGATAATATTTTCCTTAGTATCAATCAATTTAGCTAGATACTATTTCTTCAAGTAAATTATATAAAGGCTTGATATGATGAATCCAAAAAGTGATTCATCCTCCTCCATTCATATATATAGAATTTGAGGGAGATTTTGAATATGGAGACTGATTTCCTTCACTTGGAAATTTATCTTTTCTATATACAAGTAAATCCAATGCACACAAAGAATAACATCAAATTCTGGTAAAGTGGGTATCACAAGGTTTTCTGGGAAAGGGATCCAACAAAATTGTATAGGGAGTGATCTATATGCTTGGGATGGAATAATTGATTCATTTTCCATCTTCATAAGTACTTGGACTTCTATGTTTTGAGGTGGTGTTTGAATAATTCCAATAAATATTCATGATATGAGATAATACATAGAACCATATACACATAGACCATTTGAAGTTCATGAATGGATGATATTACTACCTTTCTCAATTTTACTATAGATCTTTTCATTTAATTCATCCAAAATAGGCATAGGGATGATAATTTTCAAACCATTAAACACCTAATATGGAAACCTAGAAAATTTTAGGGGATAAATAAAAAATGACATATATTCCTAATCCTATGAAATTGTAGGCTTAAATATAAGTTATCCATGTTTTATTTCCCAACATCTAATTTTATAGGAATTCTTATTGACTTTAAAATGGTTCATAGGGAGGTTGTGAATTTTCCAAATCATATCTCTTAAGAGTGATAAGATAGGTCTATAGTAAGACCTCTTTATTAGGAACCACTTAATTATCAAGTCAATTTCCATTGAACACTTTTTCGGGTTATTACTTCTAAGTGAAACTAGGCCAGAGCCACTTCAACTAATAGTATCCAGAAAGGGATTTTTTTTGAAACAACATACTATATACATTATCACAATTTAGGTTTCCCTCTATATTTAGACTTATCTCTAATATTTTCTCAAAGGTTTTCTAATTGTAATCTCTAGATAAACTAGTCTTTTTTCTGATAAAAAAATGAAATTATTCATTTTTCATACACTTTATTTTGTGATTTATTACATAAAGAAACACATAATAAAGTCAAAGAATTTCATGTGGCCTATATTCTTTGAGAAATTAGGTACATTGTATAAGAAATTTAAATGGTGAAACAACAACATTATTTAAAACACCAAAACATGCTTTTAAAATCCATTGATTTTCTGAAATTGCATAGGATATCCAAGGGAAATAGATAAGAAAGGGGTGTTCTATATAGCTTAGTAAGGGTATAATCAAAGAATAACATGATGTAAATAATATATTTGAGTTATGATACATATAAAGGTGACATAAATAGGGGATAAATTTAATCATGAACATCCATTCATGATATAAGAAGATAACATCAAGGAATCATTATAATTTGGAAGCAACATAAAACATGACATCATAACAATATTACATAGATAACCATAAAGAAATCACAACATAGTGATCTTATGATAAACTCCCATTCACCATCTAGGGTATGTCATGAGGTAAAACATTACTAAATTAATTGGAAGGATATATAGTTCTGATACAACCCAACTCATTTATATAATGTTCATGTATTTGTGCCTCACATAGACTATAAAACATGATAACATCTTTCGTTACTCTTAATACAATGATTAAGGAGTGTTGGAAATGTACATGGAATCCCCAAATAAATTAATTTTATGTAAAACTAGGTGAATACAATTTAGTGTAATTGGTAAATGACATTCCAACAAAAATGTTACAAATCAAAAAAGTGTAGGACAATTTCAGCAGAAAAATGGGTGTACATTAATATTCATGAAATGGGTTAATGTGAGTGAAATGGGATCTTTTTATTAGAATTGAAACAAATTGGGAGTGATCTAGATAGGTATAGGGAGATTAACTTCATGATGCAAGGGATTTTAGTGTAAATTATTGGGATATTGGGTGGTTATTTTTAACAAAAGTGTGATAATTCCTTATTAATTTTAAAACATAGGTTTTGGACTCTATGTGATAAAATTATCAAAACCAAAAACCTTAACATGGGTTTTCTAATGGGTATTGTAAAAGGTGATTTTTTTCAAATATTTTATAACAATAATATCCTAACTCTTTAAAATAATTACATTGGTAATGTAGAAGTGAGTTATGTTCATAAAAAATTGATTTTAAAATGATAAAATATATTATATGTTTTGGAGGATTCATTAAGAGATTATAAAATTAATAAAAAACATAGAAAACAAAAAAAAATTAATGGTTTCAAAAATATTTTTTTATGGAACTATTTTTTTGAATTAATTACAACACTTTGAGGATATTATGATGTTATAATAAATACTATATAATTAAACCATATTTAATTTTTACCCAAAAATTGGAATGTCTTAGAAAAATATAAAGAATTCTACATAAGATAATTTGGCTTTTCTAAATTTATAAAATGTTATTTTTTTCACCAAAATAATTTTGTAAATATGATAATTTACACTTTAAAATAAAAATACTTATTTACTAAAAATGACATGTTTTTATGACAATATAAAATTAATGATCGCTATAAATGTTATTTGGAATTCATTAAATGGAATTTGCATTTATATTAAATTAAATATAAGTTAATATTAAAATTTTTTCAGAAAATTATTTTAAAATGATTTATTTTATCAAAATTGTGTTTTAATCAAAATTATATACTTCTAAAAAATCAAATTATTGATTCTTAATATCAAAATATAATATTTATTAAACAAATTATACATTAATCTTTATATAGTAATAATAAAAATGTTTGAATATAACTATATTTTTATTTAATAGAATAAACTACTATTACATAACCCCAAAAAACACTAAAATGTTCCATAAGGATAAGGTTTAATATGGTGGGACTCTCTTGGGGTGTTACCGCGAAAATTGTTGGGTCATGATATCAATAAAATTGGAATTTTTATATGAATAGTTTCAATAATTATTTTATTATTGGATATCTACTTTGTCTTTTTCAATGGAAAAAACCAATGATTTAATAACCCTCAGAATCTTTAATAAATGGGCTTTATAGGGTATGATCCTATTGGTTGAGGCTGTCATTTTTTCCATCATTTTAAATTTAAATTTATCATAAACATTAATAAAAATTTATATTAATGGTCACTATAAAATGGAAATATTATTAATGGTTATTATTATTAAAGGTCTTTTAAATCTGACTAACTATAACTGTACAAAAAACCAATGTAGTGAATGTGTTTTCTATAACTACATTTCTTAACAAGAATTTTTTAAAAAAATTGGAATTTATTTAAATAAGGTTTTTTCACTACAGTATTACACCACCACATCAATGATTAGATATTGAATCAATAGTCAAGAGTCTTAATGGTATGATGATTGCATCTAAAATCTATAGCATATCTATGATAGACGTTTGTGGGAATGTGCTTCCTAAAAATATTATGATTCTAACTCAGGTTTAATTTTTATTTATTGTGGGAATTAATTAGATTTATTTATGTATATACCATATAAATTTACATTAAAGGAAATTCACATTTTTTATTCCAAATAAACATATAATTTTATTTTAGTGTGATACTGATTATGAACTCCCAGTTGAAATTACATCTATGTTATGGGTTTCACTTCATAATAATGAGGGATATTTCTATAAAATTGTTGGAGGGAAAATAAATATTTAATATTTTCCCATTTTTTTGGGAATATGATAATCTACTTCTTGGATAGTTTCATAGTCTTCCCTAGAATATTGATGTTGAGTTTTTAGTATAAGTCATACCTGGTGTTGCACCTATTCGAAATATTTCACATAGAATATCCCCACTACCAACTTAAAGATTATTTTATTTATTATCAAAGACACTTTTTTGGGAAAAAGTGAGAAACCCCAAGTTCATCTAGGATAAGAAATAATGAAATAAACATAGGTGTTAAAATGAAACTTGAACCAATTAGAATTCTTATCCCTAAATAATTTCCAAGAAAGAGAAGATACCAGTGTTTTTAGATCATTATTTAGTAGGTCTTCAAAGAGGGAGGCCATCATGTCCCACACTTGCACGTAATCTTCTTGTGTGATCTTCTCTTCATTGAATCCTCTAATTAAAATCATGTTTTTCTTGTCTATCCAAGAACTCTTCTCAGTATTAGTATGCACCTTAATAAGCCTTCCCATCATCTTTTTTGCATCCTCTATGGAGGAATTAATAACAAGGGATTCTTCTTCCATAACTTCTATGGAGTACAGAAGCAACTCCAATGGAATATCCTCCTGTAGGTCACCCTTAAGGATGAATGCCCCGCAATTCCTCCCTAAACGAATCAAAATTCCCGTAGGGTTGGTAGCACAACCCTTCACCTTGTCTTGTGCTTTTTTTCAGATTGAGTATCAATAAGTAGAGGTAAATATGATTAGTCCTTTTGTCCTTTCATACTAATTTTCCGCCCCTTCCTACTCCTCTGACCGTAGGTTTCTTTATCATGGAATTCTATATCACTGTCTTCAGTAAACTCACCGGATGACTCGCCATCAGATTTCTCCCTAGGAAAATCAGCCTCCTGACCGGGCCCTTCATTCTCCAATCTTTCAAAGCAGTTACCCAACATAATGGATAGGGACCCGCTCCTCGAGCATGTTCTGTTCAAAGCCACAGTCTTATGATGACGCTCTTTTACAGAAGAATCCAGACCAGTAAGCACAACCTTGGCATACGAAGTAGCCTTAATGATGTTAGTATTTCCCTCCTCTCCCTTTATTGTATTCACCTCTTGGTTGCGACCACAATCATACGCACTAGTTGAAGACTCCACAGGTAAAGGATCTAGAACACATGAATTAGTCGTGCACTCCTTCACACCAGGCTGAGGCTCCTCCCGGTCCTTCCTCAGCTGTCTAAAAATGACACTAACTAGAGGTTTTCCATCCCAACGGTCCTTTTGAATTTCCCCTGACACCTTCTCCACTTCCACATGCCCCTGGGCAGTGGTGTCGCCTTTAGACGCAGGAGCCATGCCGCCGCCTGTAACATCCATATCCCCCTGCATCTCCAAGTATCTATATCCTCACCTGCAAAACTCTGGCGAGTGACCCATTCTCATACAAACCAAGCAGAAATCCACCCATGATTCATAAACCACATGTTGTTTATATCGAAACTGTTATCCAACTATTATCCAGACAAAGTTATTAGGGGTTGTTGAAGCATCAATTTCAACTGAAGCTTGAGGGTTAATCGGATGACAAAGCACTTGAGTTTGGATTTCATCACACAAGAAACTACCAACTTGGTTCCCTAGAATCCTAAAAATCGAAGGATTCTAGAAAGGAAAAGGAAGGTTAGGAAATCTCTCCTAAATCATAATCGAGGGAGGGTCATGATTCATATGAAACTCATAAGTCCATCTGAATAGAAAAAATCGGGTCCCATTGCAGCTGCGTGGAGCGAAGGCCCGTGAATTTATTAGATCAACTTTTGAAGCAAATAGAATCATGATACTTTTCTTATCGAGAAACCCCACGATAGACCGTTCTTTTAAATCCCAAGAACTAAATACAAACCGATCGAATGAATCCATCGAAGGTCATCTCTTTGAAAAATGAGCTATTAGTGTCCGATTGAGGAGCGCTGAAGCATCAGTAAACTCCGCGAGCTATTAGTATCCGATTGAGGAGTGCAATAGTTATATTTTTAATAATAAATATGAGATAATGCATATTTTCATTGCGTATAGAAAAAATAACACGATCACTATCAAGAAAATATATTTTCTACCTCAAATTAGTGACTTGGTTGATAGAATTTGTAGAGCTTAATACTTTTTAAATATGAAACTTTATTCTAAATATTGTCAATTGATTTTAAATAAGGTGGATATACCTAAGATAACCATCCATACAAGGTATGGTAATTGATAATTTATATTGATTCCATTTGGATTTACTAATTCCTATTGAATCTTAATAGAGTTAATAAATTGAGTCCTTAATGAAATCCTGATCATTTTCGGTAGAAATTATAGATAATATTATTATATATTCCAAGACAAGGGAGGATCCTTAATATTATTTGAGGATTTTTTTTGAATACCCAATGGATGAATAAACCATATTAAAAATTTATCAAGTATTAATTTTGGATAAAATATTTTTAATTTATGGGTCATATAATCCTAAGTGTCGTTATATCGGTGGATCATTCAATGACATAAGTTATTTAGAAATATACCAAGACAACAATTGTGAATGAGGTCCTTTGGTTTCCTGGGTACTAAGAAAAAATCAGTACTTTTTGATATATTTTTCAATACTATATACTCACATAACTATATTGAAATGGAAGAGATTCATGTTAATTTGGATGGATAATTGTGAGAGAAATTCCATGGAACTGAAGATAAAGTAAGTTACTTTTCCAATGCTCACACCACCCTACATTAGAGAAGGGTTTCTGATCTATAGTGATGAATTTAATATGATAGTAGGATTCATCTCCAAGAAGAATAATAGGGTTATATCATAAACCTCAGATGTAATGAAAAATTGTGAAACAAATTAACAACCTTCTAATTTAATGTTGGAAGAAATAATTTATTTATTGAAATTATGGATTCATTATCTTTATGATGAAATACATGACATATATACATTGATCATAAAACTATTAAATATATATTATCATATAAACATTTTAATACGTTCAAAAAGTATATAGTATGATTTGAATAAAGTTTATGAATGCTCTATATATGATCACTCTTGAAAGATGAATTCGTTGTAGAATGCCCTGATTTAGAAGGACAATGTTAGTTTTTTCATTATGGGGATTAAAACATATCCAATATTAATGTATTTAAAATATATATTTCTTGAAATCATGATTAATGGGGATATATCATATCTTTCTCAGATAAATGTCTAAGAAACTAGTCATGTGAGTATTGAAGAGGTAAAATAGGAAAAAATTGGAACTAAAAAAGAACATGAGGAATCTTCCTGAGTTAAACCTTGATTTTGAAGGAATGGTATGGTTCTGGAAAAGTGTATAGTTCATATTATTACTAGTATTTAACGATTTATTAAATGAATCCCTCATTTCATCCATATAAAAGTATCGTAGATTCACAATGACATATAAAGATATGAAAGAGTAATTGTTATTGGAGAACATGAAAAGGGATATTATAGTGTATATATATCTAAGTCTGGTATGTGAAAATGTTTAAGGAAAAAGACAGAAGTATAAGTGGATCCTATAACCACCACTCATATTATAATGGTTATGGGAAAATAGTAAAATTTATTCCATTGCAAGAATACCCAAAGTATTTAAATAGAACAATGCTATTTGGGATGTAGTAAATTACTTATAGAAATAAACACATTGTATTACTATCAAAGAATATTTATCTCTTGTTTATCTTAACATGATATACATTAAGTAAGTGGTGATATTTCATGGAGTACTACATTTTATTATATTTAATCAAGATCCTAGATTTACCTCTATATTTTGGTGGAGTCATTAGCAGGCGTTGAATATGTAGTTCAATATTATCACTACATATAATAATCATAAATATAGTTAGTATGAGAGGTACATTAAAACTATAGAATATATGATAAGATAATTTTATTTGGATTCCAATTGTGTTTGGGATCAACAAATTTCTCTAGTCGAATTTTTTTACAGAAATATCGTTCATTTGAGAATTCAAAGGGCTCTTTATGATGCCCTCTGTGGAAGGAAGAACATAACTCCAATGTGCTAGGATAATATTGTAGAACAAAATCTATTGATACCCAAGTTATATGAGTAAATTTAATAGATGCAAGGATCTATTATATAACACATCATAGAATCTCATAGTCAATATAAATGTTATCCTAAGAATAATTGGTGAGAATTAAGGTTCAATATCGGTTATATGGAATTTCTATGGATATCTCCATGGAAGAAGGTTATGATATTTGGAAATAATGGAAATTTGAGACCTAGATATATCTTGCCTTTTGAGATTATTCATCATATCGGGATTATTTCTCATCATTTGGTTCTTATAACAAATATCATTCAAATTGATGATGTGTTCCATGTATGTCTCCAGAGAAACTACATACCTGATATTTCAATTATAATGGACTCAGTGGTCATACCACATAAGAATGATCAATTCTTATAATAAAAAACAAGTCTAGATTCTAGATTAGTGGGAGAATTTTATATTTAATGAAACACTAACCACGGTAATGTTTTGTGGTGAAACCATAAATATGAATAATCCACATGGAAACCTGAGAATGTGATAAGGGAAAAGTATCCTTACTTTTTTGGTATCAGTGTGATGGAAATTTTAGTTAAAAATTCATTAAATGGGAGTAGAATGTAACAACTAGATGTTTTATAATATATTTTTCTTAAAACTAATTTTATTTATTTGATAGTGTTCTTTATATACCATCATAGGTTTAAGTGAATAGTACTAGACAATTGAAATATTATTATTAAATGTGCTAATTATCGAAAATTAGTTATATAATGGGGTATGAATGAGAACAAAAAAATTATCAAAAATGTTGTTTAGTTTTTTTAAAATGATTTTTATAGTTATCAATTAATTAAAAATGAGAAAACATGATTTGAAAGTAAAAAAGTGTTGTTTTCCTGAGAAAATAATTTTATACACACAATGTATTTTAATCTTAATAAATTAAGTTAATCATTATTAATATATTTGTATCAATTTTTTATATAATATATTCAATAAAATATTTTAAAATTTACCAAATGGTTATTACAAGGAAAGGAAGGAGAAAAAATTCAGTTTTCTATTTAAATATACATTTGTCTATAAACGATTTTCATTGCATTTTTCATTCTTATTTTAAAATGAATTTACCCCGCTAATAGGAATTTAATTTTATAAAATGGGTCCCATATTTTTAATCTTAATTTAAATTTTTTAATTATTTAACATTCAATTTTATCATTATGAATAGTAACCATGATAAAAATTCCTTACTACTGTAAAATTTAAATATAATAATAAGGGGTTAAAATAATGCGATAAATGATAAAATGACCCAATAGATTGTCAAAATCCCATTTTATTAATGTATTTAGGTCATATATAATCCTATATTCTATATTTATCCAATTTAGCTCCACTTTCCAGTGTTTTTCATTATTATATTATTATATATTTTATAATTACATATGTTCCAATCCCCACAGTTAGAAAAGTTTACCCCCACTATCCTATTAATAACTTTTTTCGAGTCATCTAAAACATATAAGAACTAGAAAAATATATCCTAAAATTTCCTAGAAACCCATATATTTTTTGGTCTTCCTAAAATACTTTACTGTAAGTCTTTAATTAAATATTCATGGGAGGTTTATGGAAAAAGAGGTATATATTGTTACGGATCGTTTTCAATATTCATTATTATTCTAATTACCCCAAATATTTTATAACCATATTAACAAGATGATATAAATATACATAATATAATGAGATGTTTATATGTTAAAATAATTTCCATTTTATACCTTCTTTATATCCTATGAGAAATGATAACATCATTCATGCATGCTTGTAAACTACCACCACCATGAAGTGATATGATTCATTTTTCAAGTCTTCCATAAATGGAAGGTTATATGAATGATTTCGATTATTATATATGAAATTTATGATATTATTATTTTTAATTAAATATTTATTATTATTTTTCTTTATTTAATTCCATTTTTTGAAAATTGAAAACATTACTCTTATGTATGTACAAATTAATCTATCCATAAAGTAATATAATTAATATTCATTACCACTTTATATGAATGGTTATACAAGTGTATATAAGGAATTAAAATTTTAAATAAATTTTTTTCAGATTTTAGAGATCATTAAACCATGTCCAAGGTGAAAGGTTCATAACCATTTAACCGAAATATGCATAAGAAATAGACCAGTTTTTACCAGAATGATCATTTTAATGAAAAAATGATTATAAATGGGAAATTGAAAATTATAAGGGAATGTTATATTGGATAAAAGTTATAGTAATGGTTATGGTTTATTGGAATGATAAATTTAAATTTATTACATAGGATCGTATGAATTCATATGATGAAATACAACCTGAGGTAAGGGATAATGATACAGTCTCATTTATTTTTAGGATTTCCTATACTAAATTTTTATTGGGGGAAATTATACAAATATCATCTTTAAAAAATAATCAATTTTCTTCTCAAATTATTATTACTGATTTTTCAAGTAATATTACCATATTCCTCAGTTTCTAATATATAATTAATTAGATTTTGTTTAAGAAAAATAGACCTTATTTCCCTTTTTTTCATTGAAAATTTTCATCTATCTCAATGATTATTAATATGTTTGGAAGAGTATTTTTTATAAGATATAATTATTTTTAACCTATTTTTTAACCATATTATAATTTAATTCCAATTTTAGTAAAATTATTTTTATATTGTTTTCTGATCTGGTTATTTATGTATTTTTACCAAAAAATGAGAATGGATTATTTGTTTAAACATTTACCATACAAATTACTTTTACTACCTTCATAAAAATATATTCCTTTGAAAATTAATTTACAAGTTTCAATAGTTATTTAAAAAAATACTTTCTTAATATTACCGTATTTTTTTAAAACAACAAAATAAAAGGGAGTTTTCTCTATTTTCTATGAAATGTTAAAATGATATTCTAAAAGTTATTTTCCTCTTACTAAACATCATTTATGGATTTTTATTCTTTAATAGGTATATGATCTTAATATTACCTAAAATTTCATTTTATAAATTGAATATTAATATTCGATGATGATTGTATGAAACATGTTTCTTTCCCGGAGTTAACAAAGTTATGATGAAATATTTATGAAACCTTTACATTTTCCATGGGTTATAATATAATAAAATTTGGAATGTTTATAAAACAAATTTATTTTCAACGGGTTATGTTATAATGAATTGGTGGATGATTCATTATACTATGAAACACATATTAATTATTTTCATTATGTAATGGGTGAACCCAATATTATATGTCCCTATAATGGATTGGGTAAAGATTAATACCACATGAGATAATATAGACTAGAATGTTATGTAAATCTAGTTCAATAAGGTACTATGTACAATATGATACTCTAGGGAGTGAACCTTGACTATGTAAATATTGAAAATAGGATTTAGTCTAATCCACTATGATAATGTCGGTAATGATCCTTGACTAAAGAAATTATTTTTTATGCATATTTGTTTTATATAAAAATATATATTATGCTTATGATATGTTCTCATGGATCATTATTAATCATTGATGATTCTAGAATCTTAGGGAATATATATATTTTTATAAAAAATACTTATGCAATAATTAATTATTAAATATCATTGTCTAATTGGGTATGAGTTTTATAAGATACCATCATGTTATCATATAATTTTTCTTATATTATGCTCACTTGTGACCATTTATTGATAAATATTATGTTTACCATTACCAGGAGCTTGATCTCACCATTAATTATGATTCTATTTTACCAAAGTTATAATTAATGTTTTTTAGTATGAAATATTTAATAAGTGTACTAATATTAAAAATATTTGTGGTAGTTATTGGTATATTTTATGAAAATAGTTGATTATGCCTCCAGTATCCAAAGGAACTAAACCTATACAATCCTAGGGTGTATATTATTATGATATGCATTCAATATTCATAAAAATGATTTAATATTTATTTAAATAATTCTTGGGTCACTTAAAATATCATCATCATAAACCATATAGAGAAAGAATGTGGAAAGTATCATAAGATAACATCCCTAGTGAATCATAAAAATCATTATATAATATTTACCTAGATAAAAATTCTTTTTAAAAGAAGATATTATAATAAAATATTAAAATATATAGAAAATAACCCTTTTCTTTTAATTACAATTTAAAAATAAAATTCCTTAAAAATGGGAATATTATTTTCTATGTAAAATTTTTGAAACCTGTAAAAGAATATTCATTATAAAGGAAATAAATTAATATAGGGCAATCTATTCATGTTTTAAAAGTTAAAAGAGAATAATATTTTTACCCTTATATAAAAAATAAAAAACGAGTCTTACAAAAATCCTTTGAAATGATTACTTTTAATAATTTGTAATGAAATTAGAAGGTAGTGGAAATTGACGTGTAAAACAATTTTAGTATAGGTAAAAACATCCATAAAATAATGTGATGAACATGTACATAAATGAAAAATAATCCTAATCGAAAAGGAAATACAACTACATTTTCTTAAAAATATCATTATGGCCATTTATATTAAAAAATAGGGGAAGATGGAGATAATAAATGAAACATCAAAAAAATAAATTATAAGAATATATATGGGGTTTAAAAGATAAATATAATATAATTCCCCTCATTAAAAAGTTTAACAATGACACTCCCAAATAGAAATGAGATTGTAACACAAAACCTTACCTCAAGTGTTTAATTTTATCATACAACCTATTAATCTTTAGTATAATATATGTTATTTTATTATACAAATATAATAGGGCAATATCACACTTATCTTTCATCATATCGTTACCTTATAACATTAAATTACCAATTTATTAAAAATTCTTCATTAATATAAACATTTGGGTATTAATTGTTCTATTTACCATTCGTGCATTAGTTTAATGGTTTTTATACTTTACCCCTAATCATGGTTTCATCTTATCCAAAATATTAATCATGTAATAGTTGTGATATTTTTTAATTATATATAATTTTATAACCATTAATATTAAGTGGTGATGAAAAATGAATTACATAACTATGTGGAGATGGTAATCCGTATGTACACTATAGTGATGTTTTTAATAATAATATTATATATATTAATTAAATGTATCATTAGGATTGACAATTCTAAGTGGAAATGAAAAATTAATCACATCTCTTCGTGGATGTGGATTTCCTTACGAATACATGAACAATGATATCATTTTACAAAAGATGATAAAGTAATAATAAAGATAATATTTTAACATTAAAAATCATAATTATGTTATAAAAATTATATATATCCATTAAATGTATCTATACATCCATCCATGTGGTATAATGATGAAAAAATCATCTCTTTTCGGATGAGGTAGTTCACATGTATGTAGGTGCAAAGTTTTCTTTTCTTATAGGACATAAAATGAGATTAAAAAAGGGTATTCTGAAAACATAATAAAATTTATGTATTTTGTAGACACTGATGATATTATACAATATTTTTTTATGATATGTTATAAGGAGGTAGAATAATTAATAAACATGAAAGAACTTGGTTAGGTGTTTTACCTATTCATTATAAAACATCATTTTCATTACATCTTAACCCATTAAGGATAGTCCTCTAATGATACATAAACTTTAGGATACAGGGAAGAGATTTTGGAAGGTATTAATTTTGTTACTTTCTAAACTATAATGCTCTAGTGGTGTGCAGAAGTGAGAAGAGGAATTTCCATTTTATAATTGAGGGGAGTGGCATAATTATAATTATTTTTAACTTTTTAATATTATAATTGTCTTACCCATGGTATAGTGTCACTGGAAAAGTTAAATTTCATATGGTGATAATGATTGAAATTACCTAATCCAATAATAATTTAGATGATATTTTGTGACCGTATCATAATGTTTTGACTTTAATTTACTTGTTTTACCCCTTTACCATAGTGAGAATATTTTTTCAAAGGTTACTATTTATAGTGACCAAAAATTAAATTTATCAATTTGAACCTCATGATTTGAAATATAAAATCAGTTTTTAAAAATTAATTTTTTATAAGTTGGAAAAATTAATTTTAATATATGTTTATAAAATGTAATGAAAAACCATTTTTTAAAAAAAGTGTTTTAAGCCAAAAAAATGAACATATACAAAATTAAATATAATTCTGATTCTAATTGCTTTAATATTATTATAATTAATCAATTTGATTTTAAGTAAGTTTTAAAATAAATTCAAAATATACTCGTACTTCTTTATTACTTGATTGATAAAAATAAATAAAAGTTTAGAAAAATTTAGCATTTTCATTATTCGCTAGAAAATCTATTTTTATGAAAAATAAAAAAATATGATTGTAAGATAATTTTTTAATTATGAATTCCAAAATGATATCAATTTTATCAAAAAATATTTAATTGGTATAAATTAATTTTAATATTCACTCAAAAAATTCCATCAAAACTAATTTTGTAGAAAATGTATTTTTGAAGCATAAAATGACATTATTCACCATTCATGACTAATAACCATGATGATTGATTTTTAATTTTGTTTTTTGGATATTTAATCTATGCATTTTGTAATAATAAATTATTAATAGTGATTCATTTAAACTGTTGGGATAAAAATACATTTCACATGTAAAAAATGTAGTATGAATACTATCTTATATACCTTTAGTATATTTCATCATCATTGCAAACCAATTTAAAGTCAATTTATAATTCACTATTGACTTTATTTAAGAAAATAATTTTATATATATTTTCAATATTTTAATTTGGTTCATCTCTACTCAGTATTTCAAATATTCTAATATATCAAACACATAAAATTTCCAAAAGAAAAATATATATTTAAAATCTTAGGGAGTTATATGTTGTGATCCAGATCCATTTCGCACCAGTTTAAAGAAAATGAATCCTCAAACTCTTTCACAATTGATTTATTGTGAAAAAATTCATGAAAACATGGAGCTTAATAAATATCCATCTCTAGTAATTTTTATGATGTTGACCTTTACCTTGTCTCCCCATTTGGTGAATATAAAATCTTTTACCGGGGTCTATTTTCTATTTTATATCTTTTGAATAAATTAAATCACCAATGTAGGGGCTCCCTATAATTGAATCTCATGTTTATTACAGAAATATTGTGGAGTACATTAAATAATGTCATGGATACAATCAAGGTACATAGTAAAAATCATGTGGATGATAGAGATCACATGGGACGATGGGAAAAGAAAAAACTACATAACAGACACCATATACATGAAACTATAAATCATCGATCACTACAAAGAATCACAAAATCAAGTAAATAAATGAATTTAAATAATAAAAATAAGGTTCGAAAAAATTTTCACCATCACAATGGATTAACTTGATGGTAATACTAGGTGAATGACATATTAGAAAAATAATTTAATTAACCATTAAACATTAAAGATAAATTCACACATATTTTGACCTATCTTATCATATATCTCCAATCCCACTTGTCTAAATCTATCCATACAAAACATATATCACTTAAAATACAAAATATGATTAGACACTTCCTCTTAATGTCAATTTATTAAGATATTGTGACACCCACATGTCACTATTACTTCATATTTTACATTAGATTAGCATAATATTGGGTAATTTTTGTACTTGAGAATTTTTAGCTCTAAATAAAAAAAATGAATTTTTCCCCTTTTCAAACAGTTTGACTAGATGGTTCAAGAAAAAATGTCTAGAAACCCTTACACTAGGGTATTTTTAGTTATTTTTTTTGTTTCATGATTGGTCTCTATGGATATTACATGGTATATTTAAAGACATGTTAATATCTATTGATATTGTGCCATACAATTGGTCTTTATGAGTGTTTCTACATGACTTGCATAATGTTATAGGTATCCATATGAAAATAATGTTAATATATGTCTAGTTTTATCATTTGTTTTTTGTATATGGCATAGGGTTTGGTAAATTGTGTTGCCAAAATATGAAAGTGGGGTTTTCTAAGGAGTATTCCTGAACATAATTGGGGCATAGTTTAGAAAAACATGTGGAAAAAACTTGCTATCTATATAGTTTTAATTTAAAATATTAATGGTATAACCCCAATCAATTTTCATGTTTTCCATCCCTCTTTCTCTCCAATATCTCATATTTAAATGGTGAATACATGGGGTTAACTCTTTTAATCCCCTTATTTTTATTTTAATCCATTTCCCTTCAATTTTAGGAATCTTTATATAGGTAATTTTCTTTTTTCCTCTTCCCTTCTCTTCACATTGCACTATTTTTCCATTTTCATTTCATATAAAAACCCTAACCCCTATTCGGGTTGGTATTAAAGTTTGAGATGATTCTAATGTAAGGGATTTGGCTTATTAGGGTATTGTAAAGTCTTCATCTTAATTAGTTGTGCATTCTCTATCAAAGGCGAAGCATTGTGATGATTTCTTCTTGATATGAGATATTTATTCCATTAGAATTTTATTGTAATACATATTATAAAATTATTGAGTGTTGTAAAATTCTTTATTATGAAATAATAATCCTCTTAAATACCATTTGTTAGATTTTGTATGTATCAAAAATAGTTTGGACACTCTGAATTGATGTATGTCACCTTCTAAATTTTTTTTCAGAGTGATCAAGTGGATTTCCTAAAATAATTTAAATGTTTTGAAGGTGTGTTTGAATCCAGATCAATTTTAAAAAGGTAATGTGTGTGGATTTTAAGGGGTATTTTTCATTATTATGGGATTTATACTTACTTTTAAATGATTTAGACTTTTGGGTCTTGGACGATACTGACCGTTTTTAGATATTTCTTAATATTATTTATAATAAATCTTTGGCCTTGGTTTGGGTACATCTTTTTTGGTTTTTTTGTTGGGGAGTTTGATGGTGAAATTGGTGAATTTTGGTAAGAAGTGGCCTAGTTCATAGTTGTCTAATGATTTTACCAAACTGTGCAGCCATCCTAGAAATCGTACAAACCCAGCTATAGGGTATTTACATGGTTGTTTCATGGTTTTTCAAACCATGCTCTCTATTAGGAGTATCCATGTAACACCTGGAAGGGGATCACGGTTAAGGCCCCAGGATTGGAAAACCATGTGCCCCTTCCTTGGAAACTATGCATGTGGTTTTAATTATCTTGAAAATTATATTAAAAATACTTTAACCCACAAAATTAACCTAAAATTGACCATAAATCAGAACTAAATGAATTGTATTAGATTTTGATGATTTGAGATGGATTCCTAGGCCTTACAGACACCTTTCTTAACGAATAAAATCATAAATTGACAATATGAACATCTCATAGTGAGGGATTCTCATATCGATTTGTTTCTTATCCTTCCCCATGATTATATCATCCTTAAAAGGGTGTTTTCATCCATTTTGTGGATATATATCAAGGTTTTGGTAGATCTAATCTATCTATTCTTGGATTTTGGTTTCTAATCTAGACCTCATTATTTTTTCAATGATCCACTTTTATTGGGGATCTCTATTGGTGAGTGTTCGTCCTCAGTTTTGTGGTAGGTGGCCTAAATTTAAAATCTCATACTCTTAATTTAAATACATTAATGTAATTATAGAAAATTTAGTAACCATGTTTTTGAAATTAAATTGAAAAATTGATTTGATAAAATTTAACTTCCATGTGATATTGATTTTTATTAAATTGGGGGCAATTGAAATTGGTTGAATTGAATTAATTATTTAGTTAATTAATTAATTGAATACTATGATTATGAAATTAATGATAAATTTGGATTTTGTAATTATTCAATTAATGTGATTTTGAAATTAATTGAGAATGAAAATTATGGGATAGATAACTTGAACATAATGGGTTATATGAATTAAATGTTGATTTTTTTAATAGTGAGTTGAACATATTATTTCATGTGGAGATGGTATCAAATCATGATATTTTTATATTTTAAATGGTATATTGTGATATGAAATTTTATAAGAGGGCTAATTCTTATTAACCAATATTTTTTTGATATATGTGATATTTGTGTGGGATTTATTGATATCTATGTGTCAGATATAGACTACTACTTCAAAATCCCATAATGACAAATGAGTCTGTGACATAGAAATCTTCTTCAGAATCTAACTTGTCAAATTGATTGATAATGAGTGTGGGACACAAACTACCACTTCAAAATACTAAGAGGGTGATAGAAATGATGTTCTAAGCCCAAAATGTTGGCGTTAGACCATGGATCCAATTGGCCATAGGTTGAATTGAATTGTTTTGATAAATGAAAACCATTATGTTATTGTATATGATATTCCTTGGGGATGGTTCAAACCAAACAGAGTTTGATGAAAGTATTAAGTGTTCGGGTGTCCTTAGGAACCTGAGGTTTGATGTGGCTAAAAAGATATTAACTTAATACATGTAAATTGTTTTCTTTATTTCTTTTTATTTTATTCCTTATAAAACAACATGAACTATTATTGATTGGATATTGCTTTAGGTGTCGTTGATGGTGGCCTACTAAGTTTTACTTACACCTTACTCAGACTACATGATCGGTACTCGAATAGAGATCATGTTTGAATGATGGGATAAGGGAAAGAGTCTTATGTTAGATGGATGATTTGGGAAAGAGCATGGATGAGGGGACTAGACATGATTTGGGACCCACATAAGAATTTTTGGGGTCTTTATTAATCAATGGTTTTGAATTAGACACTTTAAAATCATCATGGAATGACATATCTTCCTATTTTGGGTTGGATATTTTATTCGAGTTTTAGTCATCATGTGATACTGGTATTTTTCAATTTGCGTTTATTCAGTTGGATATTTATGATTAATTTCTTCGATTGTGCTCCTTTAATAAAAAGGGTATAGTGTCCCCATGATCAATATTATACCCGCACTGCTAGTCACAACCTCTAGCATATAGGGAGGCACACCTGTGGCCACGTAATTGACCAGCTCAAGGGATCTATATATGAGACCCAAGTCAAGACATTAAAAAGTGGAATCAAATGAGTTTTAATTTATTTTCCTTTATCTTAATAATTTTGAAAGGTAGAAAAGAGAATAAGATGGGCCATTCCTTGGGTATGAGCTCATGCATGGGAGTAGATAACCCATGTATGGGGTAAAACTGAAGTACTTAGTGTTGGATTACAGTTATTGATGGTTGTTGTTACATTTGGATGTTATTTCACCTTGGGAGATGAACTAGTTGTGTGATGTTATTTCGTTTTGATATTTTTTGAGATTTGACTCATAGCGCAGTATGGAATGATATTTTAGTATACATGCATCATTTTAGGCACTCAAGATTATCATTTAACATTCATCATTTATAAGAACGCATAGAAAAGAGGGTTTTGAGTATGGTTAAATTTTAATTTTTTCCCTTGATTGTGTATTTTAACTATCAATGGTGCCTATAATGAAATTAAAAGCTACAAGATGATGAAAAATGTCACTAATTGGGTATTAAATGAGAAAATTGAATATTAAAGTATGTTTACCCGTTCTTAACCATGATTAAGATGTAGTATGATTAAGGGTAGTGATAATTCTTTGGTTTAGAAATTGTGGTGTGTTAGGGGAAATTACATAATATTATTTTTGTTAAAACCTATTTTAAAATGTATTAATTTTATGAAATGTTTCCTGTGGTTCATGCTTGGAATTGTAGAGGTATGCATCCCTAATGATGCTTGATGAGAGGTTGACAGGAGAGAATAAATAGAGATGATCCTCAAGTTGTGGAAAATGAGGCCCTGATAGTGCTGGGTGAAGGAGCCATATATAAGTTCTGTGAGAATAATTTTTGCTTCATATAGTATATTTAAAGAGACCCAGGGTGAGCTGTTAAGCATTTTCTTGACCTAGGAAGGGTGTTTTGTTGTAGCACCCTCTAATTTTTATTATAGAGGGTGGACCTAAGGAAAACGATATCTAGAATGAGTCTATACAAACTATACTTGTCCACTTGTAGACTCCTACTAAGAAGAAAGTCAAATTGGATACTTACATGTTACGTGGTCCTGAGAATCTATGGTGTGACATCCAAAATATAGAATGATAGAAGTACAATATGTAGTGTAAATACTATCAATCAATGTTCTTGGAGTAATTTTTCATTAAGACACTTAGAAATGAGAGGTAAACCAAGTTCAAGAGGTTGACTTAGGGGAGCACGTCCTTGATGAAATATGGAAGATGCTTCAAGGTTTTTTAGCACGTTACTCCAGCATTGGACGGAGATGAATCTAACATTGACAATTAGTTTTATGAGGGGATTAAATTTGAAATTAATTCCCAGGTGAATATATTTTATCTAAAGATGTTTTCAAAAGTGGAGAATATGGTTTTAATATTTAAGGGGAAAATGAAAGTGGTTTAGGGTGGAATACATGTGGTTTCTTATTGATGAACAAGATATATAAATTCTGAGAGAAGGAAGCATCATTATGGTAATGTCAGCCAGAATTGATGAAAACATGATAGTTAAGGGGAATGTTCTGTTACTCAAGATCTTACTCAAGTAATCTGATTATGGTGTGGTAGGTCGGGTCACTTCTATAGATAGTGTCACCAAAAACCAATATATTTATAAGCTTGAATCCGTATGGGACATTTATAGAGGTTCTACAAGAACCAATGATAGATTAGTATTGATAGAGTAGATAGATAGAACCTGAGAGTGGTAAGGGGATATTCTACAACATCTCAGTCTGAAAATTGAAGTTCTATTATCCGTGACAGTCAAGTCATTTGAAGAGGTTCATCGGGGTAGGAATTACCACACCAGTAGAGTGGTGTATATTAGGGGACACAAATTACATCATAGGGAAGAGGGGTAGGATAGTTTCATGCGGTGGAACCTACACTTTTGGATAGCAAGGCTGGACTATCAACAATTAGAGGTACTGTTCTTGTAGATTATATACTTGTTAGTTCCATATATGATACCAATGCCTCTCTTTCCATTGTATCTTATTGAATTGTGAATGGGTTGAAACCAATGACCGAGTTTTTGAGAGGGGTTATAAAAATCGATACACCATTGGGAGCATGGTCGAAAGATATCTATTGATGCAAGGGGTGTTCTCTCGAGGTTTGGGAGTATCACTTTCTTTGGGATCTCTACATTCTGGATATGTCAGGTTTCTATATAATTTTGCATATAGACTATTTAATGGAATATCGATCCCCCATAAATTTTAAATGTAGGAGAGTGACTTTTACATCTCCTAGGGGTGACAATTAAGTTCACCATAGACAATGGGATATCCAGGTAGGAAATCTAGGGCCTATTCATCAACGACATGGGGAGATCACCTCCCAGTTTTATAGTCTTTTGCTGGATGATGGGGTTGTCGAGAATGATGTATCTCCACCTATAGTGGATGTGTTTCAGGATTCATTTCTTGAATAATTCTCAATTATTCCACTTAGATAGATATATAATTTACAATTAAGATCATGTAGGAGGTTGAGCTTTTTTCTATTCCACCGTACCGAATGGATCCAAATGGGATTAAATTGATCAAGACTCAGTAGAAAGATATTATGGATATGTGGTTTATCCATTTCAGTACATTGCATTGATGTTTTCAAGTGTTGTTTTCCAATAATCGTGATGTGACTTTTCACTTATGTGTTGATTATCAAAATTTGAACTAGATTACTGTGAAGAACTAGATTCCTCTTATATGTATTAATGATCTATTTGAAAAGATTATAAGATCTTGTATTTTCTATATGATTGAATTGAAATTGGGGTATCATCAGGTGATAGTTTGACCTTCCAAAATAACTCATAATTCTTTCAGAAGCAGGTATAGCCTATATGAGTTCATTGTGATGTCGTTCGTAATAAATAACACACCTACAATGTTTATGGACTTTATTAAATGAATGTTCCGTCTATACCTAGATCATTTTATCATGGTATTTGTGGACGAAATCTTGGTGTACTCCAAGACTCATGAATATAATGCCCAATATATTGACAGCATCTCGAGTACACTAAGAGAGCATCAATTATATGCCAATATATATAAGTTTCAATTCTATATTGATCATGTACACTCTGGGTCACATAATCTAAGAGGAAGGTGTGCCATTGGACCCAGATATGGTTCATGTAGTTGTATATTTTGAAAATCCTAAGAATATTTTGGATTTTAATAGTTTTCTAGGGATAGTGGGTTATTATAATAGTTTTATTTATGACTTTTTCCACTTGGAAGAACCACTTTATCACTTGATCGAGAAGGGAGATAAGTATGAATAGTATGGACCATGTGATAATTCTTTTGAGGAGTTGAAGAAGCATTTTACTACCACAAAAATCATGATACTACCTGCGATAGGGGAGGAGTTTACAAGGTGTTATGACACATCTGGGATCAGGATTAGTACATCATTGATATAGGGAGATTGAGTTCTGATGTATGGGTATTGGAAGTTAATTTAAAATACTGAGATTTTATGAGATAGATTCTTTTTTATTTATTTAATGTATTTTGTTTTATGCTACACCAATATTATCTTGACTATACACAACACCGTATTATCTTTTAGTATATGAAACACTATACTTGGATTGTGTTACACACAATTTCATGTTATTTTGATAGAATTCATTTCAGGCAACAGTGAGTATAGATTTTGTTCAATGTATAAAATAACTATGTTTGGATTATGATATACAAAACAGAAAAAGAATCTTTCACTAAATTCAACACTAACTTTCCTTTCATTACATGCAAGAGTGACCATCGTCGCTAGCTTGTGTTATACACAATACCGAGTTTCACTAAACAATGATATATTATTAAAATATTATTATTTAATAAAATATAAACAAACCATTATGAATATTATTAACCACATTATTAATTTTAAATAACATTAACATTCATATTATGTATTTTCTAGACATGATATAAGAAAACAATCAATTTTTCTAATAAAATATGTATTTTTCAAAAAATGAAATTTTTCCACCTTTTGATGGATCACTTATTTTAAATCTAGTTTTTAAAAAGTATATATATTCTATTTAAAAATAGAAACTTCATATTTGAAAGATTAACGTCAAATTTTCTTTTTTTGAATTTTCGGCATTTTTTTTGATAAAATACATATTTCAATGTATAGTGAAAATGCTTCATTTTAATTTAAAAATGCCTTTTCATCTAATTTATTTATATAGTTATATAATAATAATAATTCTGTTTAAAGAATATTTGGATTATGTTTTTATCATTTAATCCAATGTTGGTAATTGAAATCAATTTCACATTTAAATTGGACATAAACACATGACAATCTTTTGATAAGTTTTTGCTTCTCAAAAACCCACCTTTTGGTTTTTGAAAAAGAGAATTAATTTTAAATTAATTTATTCCAAAGTTGTGTTTTGTATTACAGAATATGGATTCCATATTTGTAATATGTTGGTCCAAATTATGTTAATATATTACTTTTAGTTTTTTGGATATTATGAATAGTAACTATGATAATTTTTATTTACCACAATTAAAGGAAAATCAGGTAAATTAGGGTAACTAACAATATGATAAAGATAATAAAATTACTCTAACAACTGAAAAAATATTATTGGATGAATTAAAGTCCACCAATACCACCTATTGGTGGTAATTGATTTATTAAAATTGACTTTTTAACCATGAAAGTGATGTAATGATAATTAAAACAAAAGAAGGTGACTCCATGTCACTCTCATATATCTTATAGATATAATAATTTTAATATAGTGATAAATATTATAAAAAATCAAAAAAAGTCTCATAAAATATAATTAAAATATATACATAATGAAAATTTATTTATAATTTATATAGATTAAATAATTATCATTAATGATGACAAAATTGTGATGTAGAATTAATTTTACTGATAGAAAAATCAAATAAATGGTTTTAAAAATATTAAAATAAATATCATATGAAATAATTGATGTTCTACAAGAATTGTATATGTGAATATGACATGTTACAAGTGTATCAAATATTTTGTTTTTAATTTATCTACCATGTGGATTTTATTTAAAGTAAAAAAATGAATAGTTTCAAAATTTGTAATATTGATATTTCATAAAAATTACATATTATTAAATTTTTTAAAAATAAAAAAAATATTTAAAAATTACAAATTGAAAATTATATGGTATAATATTCCATAAAGTATCCAATTATGTATAATTTACAACACATAAGTAAATATTTATAACCATCTAATATTTAGAATATTATTACCACAAATGAAATTAAATAGATTAAATAAGGATAAATCAAAATGATAAATTTTAAAATAAAATCAAAACATGTTTGAATTTTATTTTTTGAGATTATTTAGACCCACCATAATCTCATACTCTAAATAAATTAGTTTTTGTGCTTTATAAACCTAAAATTAAATTATAATAAATTAAAATTTTAAGACCTTCCAAAGGTGCCCCTCGCCTCTCATATAAAAAGGAACATCTCCTTATCTTTTATTAACTTCTCCATAGCCCTTTGGATCAGAAGAACCCTGAGAAAATCATATCACAATATAACTAAATTAATTCTATAGGCCACCCTTTGGGTATAAATCCATATTAAGGAGTCCTTTTGTGCACACTAAAAGGTGATACCCGAAAAGATGTAATTGTTTTATCACCTGTTTCTAAATTGTTTCCCTGTTCTACTTTATCTCCTTATGTTTTATCCATAATAAAGTAATAAATCTAGTATCTAATACCTTTTTAGATGTTAAAATATTTATGGTACAACCTTATACCTCCTTTTATCTATCCTACTAATAACAATATCACCTTGCGTGCATACGTACGACTTACCGTCTCCACCCCGTGGTGTAATCTGTTATTCAATAATAATTTATTTGGATGGGTATAATTATGGATATAAGGGATTTATATAATGAATATAACATGATTATTATTCTTTATAATTAATATAACATTTAAATCTACACTATTTAACCATCAAATGGAATGATAACATCACTCGTGTGTTCGTATGACCTACCATCTCCACGATGCGGTGAGATTCATTCTCCATATTAAAAATTATAGAGGGATTATAAAATTTACATGATGAATAAAAATAATAATTATGAAATTAAATTAATTATATAAATTAATAAAATGCATCCTATTAATAAAAACCATGACTTACATGGAAAATCAAGAATGGGAAAATGAAGCAATTAACACCCGAAATAATGACAATATTGAAACACTATTAACAAAATGATATAATAGGATCATATATGATATCATAAAAATGAATATGGTTATAGTATAGTTTAATAACCTACATTAACCATTATAAATGAGTTTTGGATATATATGAAGGATATCATACCTAAGGTAAGGGATAGTTTGGCAATCTCATTTTTATTCAAGAATGTTTATACGTAAGTATTTACTAGGGTATATTTATCATTAACATCCATGTTTCCTAAGTATGTAATATTATTTCTATAATTATAAAATTATTTAATTTTAATCATACCCTTGTATGTTTTTTTATTAAATTTTATGAAATGAATATTTTGTTGTTATTTGATTTGAGGTACCTTTTGACTTTTCTAGCAAAAGTATGAGGATAATGGTTTTTAACTTATTCAGAATGAATGGATTTTTAGAGTTTCATGAAACCTTATTTCTAGGAAGCTAAAAATATAATATTTCATGTTTATTTTAAACTAAATTAATTTTTTTTAAAATTTCATGGCATTTTTAGAATATAAAACATTTTTGAAGAAGAAAGGTTATTTTCCTCAGGAATTAAGCTCAACTTTTTTAAAAAAATTATTTTCCATCTAAGATGAGTTAAGGTTATGTTTATAGCCCTATTTTTACATTTATTTGAATTTTTTTATGATGGAATTGTTTTTATGAAATCCATTTATCTTATATGGATTATTTTATGATGGAATAATGTTTAAGAAACCAATTTTTTTCATGGGTTATGCCATGATGAATAATTTATGTTTTTGTGGAACATATAACAATGATATAATTATGAGATGGGTGGGACCTGTATCTCTTTATAATTCATTGGGTAAATATTTATATCTTATGAGATAGACATGACTAGAATGTGAAGTAAATATAGTTCTGTAATATAGGGCTAGAATGGAAAATAAATCCGGAATATTAATACAAGGATAGAATGACATGTAAATATGGTTCAGTAGTACATGGATGGAACAACACATAAACCTGGTTTAATAATTGAATTTTTCCACTATGATGGTCTTGAAAACAATTCCTTGGATAATATGGAAATCATATTATGTGAATACTTATTTTCCACCATTCTATATTTTAGGCCAATTCTATTCTATCACTGTTAATGTTCCTTTATGATCTATGCCTTCCGTACTACAATGAATTATTTCCTGACTCATGATTTTGATGTTTAAACTTTATGTTCATGTTTTTACATTAAAATAGTTATGGTTTGTTTTATGTTCTCTATGTTTACCCTTACTGAGCATTTTATCTCACCCTTTTTATTTTTTCTTTTCCCTAAAATATAAATAAGGGTTATTGGTAGGAAAAAAGGGAAGATCTTTATGATAGATGTTGAAGATCTTTAAAAAAAAAGTAGAATATTAAGTTTTGAGTTTCCAAAAAAACTAAACTAATATAGTATTTCGGATTATATTTATGTAATGTATTAAGTATTCCACAAAATAAATGTAATGTCCATGCACATCAATCCTAGTTCATTATAGTTGGTATCAGAGCAAAGTATGAGTTAAACTTTGGAAACTAATATGCCAAAACTTTTGTGAGATCCATATATATATTTATAAGGTATTTCTAGGGATTTACCTAAGGGCATGTTTAACTATATGTCATAATCCTATAATTATAGTAACAATCATTAATAACTTAGGATTAAACCTGATATATTTAAGATTGAATGTAATCCCCCTTGATTACATTGTTTTCCTAGTATGATTTTTTCCCCTCACACTATTCTTTTTGGGTTTTAGAATATGGTTGAAACCCGAAGGAACCGTGTTAATAAACACTGCACTAGGAAATGTAATGATTTTCCTCATAATCATGAAAATTTTATGGGATATGGAATAAAAAATCTTATTGATATAGTTACACAAGATATGAATCATTATTAACATCCAAATGAGAAGAGAAGGGAACAACATTATGTTGAGTCCTTCATGAGGCAACATCCAACTTCTTTCAGTGGGTCTTCTGATACACTTTTTTCTGAAAAATGAATCAGTACCATTGAAAGAATATTTTCCATCCTTCATTTTTCAGAACATGAAAAAGTCATTTTGGGTGTTTATCGTTTAGAAGGTGAAGAAGACTAGTGGTGGAATCTAATAAAGAATACAGGGCACCAATAGAAAAATTAATCCATTGAATGAGATGAGTTTAAGAATTTTTTTTCAATAAGTAATTCCCTCATATTCTTCGAACAAAGATATATAATGAGTTCCTTGAGCTTAATAAAAATGATGATGAATTCATTGCTACATATGAGGAAAATTTTACAAGACTTTCAAGGTATGGCTCTCACTTTATTATCCAACCTGAAAGTTAAGTTGATCGATTCTTCAGTGGATTAAAACCAAGTCTTTGAAGGGCATTGGCAACAAGAGGCATTAGTAGCTATGAATAGATTGTTCATTGTGCTATCAAGGTAGCAATTGAAGTTGGTGTTACATATCAATCTCACAGTTTTGACAAGAAAAAAAGATCGATTTAAATGGAAAATCTCAAAACAATGACGATAAGAAGATGAATGTTTATATATGCCCAAAGTGTTGAAATAAGCATGGTGAAGATTGTATTAAAGGGGATAGTAAATTTTTTATGTGTGTAAAGGAAATTCATCAAGCATTTGAGTGCCTATGTAATGGGAAAAAAGTTGTAAATGATGTGAATAGAGAAAAGTATATAGAGAATGAACCACCCACACTTCAATTCTACAAATGAATGGAAATCATGAATTATTCTAAGAAATGACCGAATCCAAGGGTTAATGATAATGATTGACACAAAAAAACTCTTAAATACAAAGAAAAATGTAAATAAAACGTGACCACTATTGGAGATGTCTAGTATGACAATGAAGTGGTGGAAGGATTAAGTGATTATGTAATGTAATTCCAAAATTGTGTTGTAGAATCTCTTTTATGGTATTATGGAATATTGGAATACCTATGTATTGGACCATTTTGGTTTTCCATAAGTATATGGAACCAATAACCCTAAAAATTGATTGAAATATTTTTGGAACGCTCTTGACTTGCGCATAATGAAGAGATAAGTAGATAATGAGTTATTTATAGTATTAATGAAATCATGAATGATATAAGAACAAAGTTATATCATAGTTTGATTATATATAATTTTTGGTATTTTTTAGTCCGTGTAAAGGGTTAATTTTGGTAGAATGAATATTTTAACTAAGGTTATATGGTCATTAATGTCATTAACATATTTTAACAGAATACATGATGAAGGTATTCACATGTTTGGAATGTGAAAACCAAGAACTACATTATGAGATATGAGAGATTAATTTTAAATCGATTTATTTCACCTATTTCTAAATTTTTATATATTTAGTTTTTGGAGTTATTATAATGTTATCAATTTATGGATAGTATAAGTTATATTCTAGTTGAAGTTTGTTAGATTACTGTATTATCTAACTATAGGTGGCCTTATACATATTTAATAACCTATGCTAAAATATTTGTCGAGACAGATGGAATGACCTGTCTTTCTATCACATGATCTGCTAACACATCAAGAATGATAGATTCAACTTCGTTTCTTTAAATTAAATATTATGTGGAAATTATTCAAGGCATGAACAATAGTGAGATTGTACCAAAATCAAGTAAGTATTTATTCTCATTAAAAAATCTCTATCTTTAGGAAAAGGATACCGAAAACCAAAAACGTCATCCTAGTACCTTACTATCTAATGAATTAGATGGTCCCTTAAAACATCATAGATTTATGGTCTTTTGGTAGTTACCTTTCTCCAAACCTTATTATCTATCACTATCCATAAGAACGTAATGGTTACATTTTCTTACATATCCATGGTTTTACCTCCCACCCATGTTCTACTATGTGGGAACCCAGTTACAAGTTAATTTCATTAACCGTTATGTTTCTGACTTTCCTTTTTTAAAATTAATTTTTAATATTCATCTTTACGATGTGGCTTTCCAAAAATGAAACATTCAAGTAGTAAAACTTTTATAACCCTGATTAATTTCAAGGGTGAAATTCATTTTAAGGGGGTATAATGTAACACCCCAAGATTTTATAAGATAGATTATTTTTAATTTCTTGGATTTATTGTGTTGTACGCTACACTAATATTATCTTTCACTATACACAACACCATATTAGCTTTTCGTAAACGAAACACTACATTTGGCATGTGTTATACACAATTTCATGTTCTTTTGATAGAATTCATTTCATATAACACTGTGTATAGATTTTCTTTAATGTATAAAATACTATATTTGGATTATTATATATGCAACACCAAAGGTATATTTCACTAAACTAAACAATAACTTGTCTTTCCTTTCATGCAAGAGTGACCTTACTCGATAGCTTGCATTTTATGTAATACCAAGTTTCACTAAACAACAATATATTATTAAAATATTATTATTTAATGGGATATAAACAAGCTATTATGAATAATATTAACCACATTTTGAATATTATATAACATCAACATTCATATTATATATTTTCTAGAAATGATATATGAATAAATTCAATTTTTCGGATAAAATAAGTATTTTTCAAAAAAATTCATTTTTTGTCACCTTTTGATGGCACACCCATTTTAAATCTTGTTTTAAAACTTGTATATATTCTATTTGACAAAATAAACTTTTTATTTGTAAGTGGGACATCAAATTTTACTTTTTTTGAATATTTGGTATCCTTATGATAAAATTCATATTTTAATGAATAGTGAAAATACTGTATTTTAATTCAAAACTACATTTTCATCTTATTTTTTATATATTTTGATTATCATTGTATTTGGTTTTAAAGGGTAATTGGATTATGTTTTTATCATTTAATATAATTTTTTCTATTTGAATAAATTTAACATTTAATGTGGATATAAACACATGACAATATTTTGATACGTTTTTACACCTCAAAAACATGTTTTTTGGTTTTTGACAACGGGAATTAATTTTAAATTAATTTCTGCCAATTTTGTGTTTTGAATTATGAGAAATTGATTCCATATAAATAATTTGTGGTTCCAAATAATGTTAACATATTAATTTTATTTTTTGTAAATTTTAAATAGTAACTATGGTAATTTTTATTAACAATAGTTAAAGGTATATCAGGTAAATTAGGGTAACTAACAATATGATAAAGATAATAAAATTACCATAACACCTACCAGAATCTTATTGGATGAATTAATGTCCACCAATATCACCTATGGGTCATAATTGATTCATTTAATTAACTTTATTCCATGAGAGTGATGTAATTATAATTAAAACAAAAGAAGGTGACAACATGTCACACTCATATATCTTATAAGTATAATAATTATAATATAGTGATAAACATGATAAAACATAGAACATAAATAGTCACCAAAAATAAAGTGAAATTATCTACATCATGTGAATATATTTATAATTTTTTTAGATTAAATAATTACCATTAATGATGACAAAATAGTGATGTAGAATTTATTTTATTGATAGAAATATCGAATAAATGGTTTAAAAAATATTAAAATAAATGGCTTATTAACTAATTAATGTTCTCCAAATATTTTCCAAGATATATGTCAAGTTAGGAGTGTAGAGACCCAAAGCATGACGTATATATAAATTTCAATAATTTTATGGAATACTTAATACATGTAAAAAAACAGAAGCCCAAAGAACATATTAATTTAGTGTCTTTGGAAACTTATAACATAATCATCTAATCATGTTGAATGATTTCAAAATTTCCCATAAAGATCATCCCATTTGATTTTCTTACCTAAAAACATTCTTTATAACCTGGGGAAAAGAAAAAATAAAAAGGGGTGAGCTCAAATGCTTAGTAAGGGTATACATGGAAAACATAAAATAATCCCTAAACTTTTTAACGTAAGAACAGGAACATAAAACATCAATATCATGAGTAATGACTTAAATCTTGGAAGTTCATAAGGCATAGATCAAAAAATAACATTAATCATGATAAAATAGAATGGGGAATGAAACATATAATTGTGGAAAAATATTAAGCACATGATATGATTTCTATAGTAGCCAAGACATTGCTAGACAGACCATTATAGTGGACAAAGTCCCTTACTGAATCGAGTTCACTCCTCGTTCCAGTCCTGTATCACCGAACCAGATTAACATTCTCTTCCAGCCATGTCTATCTCATGATATATAAATCTCTACCCAATGAATTGGAGGGAGATATACACCCCACCCATCTCATAATGAAATCATTCTTATGTTCGCCACAACATAAACATAAATCATTCATCATAACCCAAAGAATAAAATGGGTGTCATAAACATAATCCCATCATAAAATAATCTATATAAAACAAATGTATATCATTTCATCATAAGAAAAGTAAAACCATGTAAATAATAGATAAATTATAATTAAAACATAAACATGTCAAATAATTTCCTTTTAGATGGAAAATGGTTTTGACAAAACATTTTAAATGAATTCTTGAGGAAAATATCCTTTCTTCATCAAAATAATTCCCTTTTCTCAAAATTACATGCAATTTTAAAAGAAAATGATTTTTTAGAAAATAATCATGAAATATTGTAGAGTATGCTTCATGAATAAAAGGCTATATGAAACTGTAAAAATTCCTTCATGCTGTATAAATTTTAAAAAAACCTTCTCCTCATACTTTTAACAGAAATGTTAAAAAGTACCATGTACGATAAACAAAAGAGAGATTCCTTCCATAACACAAAGTAAAATAGGGGTAAACATGAATTTAGAAATACATGTAATAATATTAAACAATTTATGAAAGACATTTTTATGGAAAATGAAGAAAAATATAACCCCAGTAAATACTCAGGTATAAGCGATCTCGAATAAAAATGAGATTGAAAAATTATCCCTTACCTTAGGTCCAATTTCTTTCGTAAGTGTCTAAAACTACTGTATAGTGGTTTTAAACATAATATTAACTTTTAATATAACCATAATAATATTTATGATATCATATATGATTCACTTATGACTTTATATTACCTGTTCTTTTGTCAATTACATGTTAAAGCAGCATTTTGGGTAAATTCGTTTCATTTATCGTACGTGTTAGGACTTGTTGTTCTTGATATTATTACTTATATCTTTATTTACATAATTCCAGATTTTAAAACATGATTTATATATAACATATATATTAATCATATAAATATATATGGTATATCAATAAATGGAATGAAATACACTATTCATGGAGACGGTAGGTCGTACTTACGCATGAACGCTGTATTCGTTTCCTTATTCAATAGAAAAGAATTAAGTAAATGAAACATATATGTACACAAATCCAGTATCATTATTATGTAATATCTTTTATGAGTATTTATTATATATACTTTATAATCAATCTTTAATGGTTAACATTGAGAATGAATCTCATCGCGTTGGGGAGACAGTAATCCGTACGTACGCACGAGCGATGATATCATTCCCATAATTATTTAAAAAAATTGGAGTGGATGATACAATATCTTAGAATCCGTATGATGTTATAATAACCATATATAGTTATTATTTACACCATTATACCCATCCAAGTAAAGAGGTGGTGGAAATAAAAGATTACACCACGATGTTGAGATGGTATTCCATACGTACACACGCATGGTGATTTTGTTTTCCGTAAGATGGATAGAAGGTGGAATAGGGTTGTTTAATATTTATAATAACATATCAGTATATGATTAATACAAATGTTATTACATTATAATGAACCCAATAAATAAGAGGATGTAGAAGAAGAAAGAAACCTGAAAGAATCGGTGGAAGAGATTACCTCTTCCTCGATGTGCCTCTTTTAAACTTCCTCTTAGGGCATTAGATTTGGTCTTTTGAGAATACCAGAACCTCTATGATATAACTAGAGATTTTGAGAAGAGAAATTTTCAGGGGTTGTACGAGCTTGAAGGCACAAAATTGTGTGTGTATGAGAGGGAGGAGGTGACCTTTTATTAGGGAGGAGAGGGGCACCTTTGGAAACATAAGAAATATTAATTTATAATAAATTCCAACCCCACATAAAAACATCCTCAAATGAATCAACTAGAAGATAAGATGATATAGGGTTGTAATCTCCTCAACCAATAAAATTTAGACATGTTTTGTATTTATTTTAAACCTTATCAAATTGATTTATCCTTATTTAATCTATTTAATTTTTTTGTGGTAATAATACTCTAAATTTTTAATTGTTATAAATAATTACTTATGTGTTGTGAATTGTCCATAATTGGATACGTTATGACATTTAATACCATATTAATTTAAATTTATAATTTTTAAATTTTTTTGTTATTTTTAAACAGTTTTATAATATGTTATTTTTATAAAATAACAATAGTGTCAATTTTGACACTATTCATTTATTTGAATTTAAATAAAATCGAAATAGAGGATATATTCAAAAAAAATATTTAATAGATTAATAATATGTTATATTAATATATAAAATTTCTGTATCACATTAAATAGTTCATATAATATTTATTTTAATATTTAAAAACAATTTATTTGACATTCCAATCAATAAAATAATCTCAACACCACTATTTTGTCATCATTAATGAAAAACTATTTAATCCCTAAAAATTATAAATAAATTCAATGATGTATATAATTTTATTAGATTTCTGGAGACTATTCATGTACGAAGGTTTATGAAGTTTATCATAATATTAATATTATTACACTTATAAGATATTAGAGAGTGACATGTGGTCACTTCCTTTGGCTTTAATTATAATTATATCATTTTCATGGACAATAGTCCATGAAACAAATCTATTATAACCCTTAGGTGATATGGGTCGACTTTTAATCATCCAATACAATTTTTTCAGGTGTTAGGGAAATTTTATAATCTTATTTTTACCCTTAATTACCCAATTTACCTTTAACTATAGTAAATAAAAATTACCGTCGTTACTATTCATAATGTCAAAAAAATAAAAGTAACCTATTAACATAATTTGGACTCACTGAACAAAAATATGGAATCCTTTTTACACAATCCAAAACAAAGAAGTTAGAGTAATTAATTTAAAATTAATCCCATTGTTAAGAAAACAAGTTTTAAAATTAAAAACATTGTCAAAGATTGAAATTCTTTTACCAATGAATTCAATATAAAATTAAAGGTAATGACATGAATTATATAAAATGGTAAAAATATATTGTATTTAAACTTTAAAACCATTCAAAATTATAATTTAACCATATAAATTATCTCAATGAAAAAGTTGCTTTTAATTAAAATTTAGCGTATTTTTACTATTCATCAAAATAAGAAACTTATCAGAAAAATATCCAAAATTAATCCAAAGTAAACTTTTATATCCTGAATCCAAATAATAATTTTATATTGTCAAATTTAACTTAAAAACATGTCAAAAACTATATTTAAAGTGGCTGCTCCATCAAAAGGCGGCAAAACTGCATTTTTTTGAAACATACTCATTTTACCCGAAAAAATTATTTTCTTCTCATACCATGTTCAATAAAATGTTTAAGATGAATTATAAAGTCATAAAATTAAAATTTTAGTTACTAATATTCAAAACGTCTAGTTTATAATAATATTATAACAATATATTGTTGTTTAGTGAAACCCAGTATTGCGTACTACACACGCCATCGAGGAAGGTCGTGATTGTCTGTAATGCAAGACAAGTCAGGGATGCATGTAGTGTAATATCCCTTTTGTGTTTCATATAACATAATCAAAACTTATTTAATTTATACATTAAACATAATATATACTTAATGTTGGGTAGAATAATTTCCAAAAAACTAACTTGAAATTGTGTATAACACGAGCCAAGAATAGTGTTGCGTATACTACAAGATAATACAGTGTTGTGTGTAGTACAAGCTAATCTTGGTGTAGTGTACAATAGAAGTCATAAATGAAATTAAAAGGAATATATCTCATAAAATCTCGGGGTGTTACATTCTAACCCTATTAAAATGAATCTTGCCTTCAAATTTTGTCGGGGTTATAAATCGTTTATTACGTGAAAGTTTCATTCATAGAAACCCACTCTGTAAAAATGAATACTAAAACTTAATTTTAAAAAGTGAAGTATTAAATTTAATGATTACCCAAACTAACTCATCACTGTGTTTCCACATAGAATAACATAGGTGAAAATAAGGATATGGAAGAGAAATAAAATCATCAACTTCTAATGAAGAGTTGGAGATGACATGGCTATGAAAAATCCAACAATCACAAATCCATAAATTTGTGATGATATATGGTACCATCTGATTCATCAAATATGAGGGTACTAGGACAACATTTTTGGTTTTCAAGATCATTTCCCTAATGTTGGAGAATTAAAAGAAATACTTACTTGATTTTTTACAATCTCACTGTTGTTTGTGCCTTGAACAATTTCCACATCATTTCTTAAAGAATTAAAGTTGAATTTGTCTTACATGAAGTGTTTACAGATCATGCAATAGAATGATCGGTCATTCCATCTATCTCAAACATATGGTTAGAAAAAGTTATATACATAAGTCCATCTTATGGTGATATTAACCATATATTATTCCAAAAATGGACTTATACTTAAACTATCATACTACTTAATAAAATAAAACTTATTTATACTAACCATGGAAATCCTGTAGGCCAGTGGTAGGTGATAAAGGACTGTCGCACTTCAGTTGTGGGTTCAATTCCGACATCCTTGTCCTAGACAATGGGTTATAACCCATCTTACAGGTTGTCCTTTTTCTAAAACTATACGATTACAACATTCCAGAAATAATATAAAAAAAATTTAGCCTTAAAAAATACAATCTAATGTACAACTAAATGAATTCCAACCTTTAGGCTTATCAGAAATACGTCCGTCCAATCTCATAGTGTATAGAAAACGACTACTAGAAAGGTCTTCTACCAAGCATGTGAATACCATAATTTATCCCCCATATATCATAAGATAAATCTTGATGGTCACATTCCAAAAATTTTAATTTCTTAATCATGTATTCTCATGAAATATAAATACCCATTGAACATTAGTGAAAACATGAATGCTGTCAAAATTTAACTCTTTCCACATACTAAAATACCAAAAATTCTATATACTCAAACCATGATATCTCTTTGTCCTTATATCAGTCATGAGATCATTAATAAAATCCAAAATATTATTTTCTCCTTATCCATTCATTATGCGCATATAATCTTCATTACAAAAATAACTGAATAATCTTTCATGGTTACCGATAGAATTTAACATATACTTTCAAATATTTTGGGAAAAACAATAGTGTAACAATCCTTAGATGTTTTTTTATTCCATAGTACCATTAACATAACTCTTGGTAAACATATAATCATTCCATTACCTTCTTAAACCATTGAAAGAGATTCATCATTTTATTCCTCAACACTCCTTTCATCTTATATATCATTTATAGTTTCTTCAACATCATAAACATAAATACTACTCACACGACCTTGGTGATTCTCTTGAAGATATTTTCCCTTAGGGAATTGTTTTTCATAATTCCCATAAATTCCAATTTTTAAACATTTAATCGTTGTTGATGTTGTACAAATATCATTATCCTTATCCATGGTTTTAAATGAACCTTTCCCTTGGCACTTACTGGCTTTTTTCCTTCTTTTCCACACCCAAAGAATCATCTAGTTCTTTTGAAACATTCCCTTTGATGCCATTTCCCACATGATTTACGTGAGGGAAATTGAACTTTCTTTCCTCTATTCTCAAAATGAATCTCCATAATTCTCTTATTATCTGAGTCAAGAAACTTACCAAAGTTGATATTAATGATCATATTATGAGATTGTTGATTAGGCATAATAAATATGTTTTCCTTAAAAATACCATTTCACTTGGATTCTGAGGAAGAATATCATTCCATTGTACATCATATTCTCCATTAACATGAATATTCCTCTTTCTAGACATTATCTAAAACCTAAAAAGAATTGTGTGAGGGGAAAACATCATGTTTGGAAAACAACATAATAAAGTGGAGTACTTTCAATCCATAAAACATAAGTTTAATCCTAAGTTATTCATGATTATTATCATAATTCTACAACTATAACCTATACTTATATATACCCATATGGATATCCCTAGGCATACCATATAAATATCTCTAGGGATCACACTTAATGTTTTTTCATCCTAGTTTAAAAGGTTGACTAAACCTTCGCTCTAATACAAAATGTTGAGACCCAAGGAATTACATACATAGAAATTACAATACTTTGGTAGACTACGTAATACATGACAAAAAGAGACACCCAAATACTGTATTAGTTTAGTGTCTTTGGAATCAAAGAACATAATCTTCTAATCATGGATAAATATATTCAACATCTCCCATAAAGATCTCCCCCTTTGGGTTTCTTACCTAAAACATTTCATTATATACTGGGGAAAAGAAAACATAAAAAGGGGTGAGCTCAAATGATCAGTAAGGGTAAACATAGAGAACATAAAACAACCTCTAAACACTTGAACGTAAGAACACGAACATAAAACATCAAAATCCTGAGTAATGACATAAATCTTGGTAGTGCATAAGGCATAGATCAAAAAAGAACATTAATAATTATAAAATATCAAGGGGAATAAAACATGAAATTGTGTAAAACCATTAAGCACATGGTATGATTTCCATAGTAGCCAAGGCATTACTACCAAGATCATAATAGTGGACAAAGTCCCTTACTGAATCGAGTTCACCCCTCGTTCTAGTCCTGTATCATTGAACCAGATTAACTTGTCCTTCCATCCATGTATGTGTCCTGAGATATAAATCATTACCCAATGCATTGGAGGGATATATAGGTCCCACCAATCTCAAAATGAAATCATTCTTACGTCTGCCACAACATAAACATAAATCATTCTTCATAACCCAAAAAATAAAATGGGTTTCATGAACATCATCCCATCATAACATAATCCATATAAAACAAAAGGATATCATTTTATCATAAGAAAAGTGAAACCATGTAAATAATAGAGACATTATACATTAAAAATAAAAATGATAAATAATGTCCTCTTAGATGGAAAATAGTTTTGACAAATCATTTGAAATGAATTCTTGATGAAAATATCATTTCTTCTACAAAATCAATCTCTTTTCTCAAAATTACATGAAATTTTGAAAGAAAAGGATTTTTTTTAAAATAATCATGAAATATTGTAGTGCAAGCTTCATGAAGAAAAGGAGTTATGAAACTTAAAAATTCCTTTATGCTGTATAAATTTAAAAAAACATTCTCCTAGTACTTTTAACAGAAAAGTCAAAAAGTACCACATACGGTAAACAAAAGAAAGATTCCTTCCATAACAGAAAGTATAAGTCAAATAGGGGAAAACATTACTTTAATAATACATGGAATATTTTTAAACACTTTTGGAAGGACATTTTTATGGACATGGATGAAAAATGTAACCCCAGTAAATACTTACGTATAAGCAATCTCAGATAAAAATGAGATTAAAAAATTATCCATTACGCTAGGTCCAATTTCTTCTATACGTGTCCGTAACTCTTGTATAGTAGTTTTAAACATATTATTAACTTTTAACAGAACCATAATAATATTTATGATATCATATATGATTCACTTATGACTTTATATTACCTGTTCTTTTGTCAATTCCATGTAAAAGCAGCATTTTGGGTAAATTGTTTCATTTATCGTATGAGTTTGGACTTGTTGTTCTTGTTATTATTAGTTATATACTGATTTAATTAATTAAAAAATGTAAAAAATGATTTATATATAACATATATGTTAAGGATATAAATATATATGGTAGATTAATAAATGGAATGAAATACACCGTTCATAGAGATGGTAGGTCATATGTACGAATTAACACTGTATTCGTTTCATTATTGAATTGAATGGAATTATGTAAATGAAACATATATGTACATAAATAAAGTATCATTATTATGTCATATATTTAATGATAATTTATTACATATACATTATAATCATTCTTTAATGGTTAACATGGAGAATGAATCTCATCGCATCTTCGAGACGGTAATCTGTACGTACACACGAGCGATGATATCGTTCCCATAATTATTGAATGGAATTGGAGTAGATGATATAATATCACATAATAAGTATGATGTTATAATAACCATATATTGTTATTCTTTACACCATTGTATCCATCCAAGTAAGGTGGTGGTGGAAAAACAGATTACACCACGGTGTGGAGATGGTATTCCGTACGTACGCATGTGCGGTGATTTTGTTTTCCATAGGATGGATAGAAGGTAAAATAGGTTTGTTTCATATATATAACAACATATAAGTATAATAGTGATAATGATGTTATTAATCTACAATTAATCAAATAAATAAGAGGATGTAGAAGAAGAAACAAACCTGAAAGAATCGGTGGAATAGATTCCCACTTCTTCGATGTGCCTCTTTTAAACTTTCTATTAGGGCACTAGAGTTGGTATTTTGAGAAGACAAGAACCTATATGATATAACAAGAGATTTTTAGAAGATAAATTGGTAGGGTTTGGCTCATCTTGAAGGCTAAAAATTGTGTGTGGAGGAGAGGGAGGAGGTGCCATTTTATATGGGAGGATAGGGGCACCTTTGGAAACACAAGAAATATTTATTTATAATAAATTACAACCCCACATAAAAACCTCCAAAAATAACTCAACTCGAAGTTGATATGAGGTAGGTTTGTAATATCATCAACCAAAAAAATCTAGACATGTTGTTAATTTATTTTAAATCTTATCAAATTGATTTATCCTTATTTAATCAATTTAAGTTTCTTTGTGGTAATAATATTCTAAATTTTAAATTGTTATAAATAATTACTTATATTTTGTGAATTGTCTATAATTGGATAATTTATGGCATTCTAGACCATATAAATTAAAATTTATAATTTTAAAATATTTTTTTGATTTTTAAACAATTTTATAATATGTTATTTTTATAAAATAACAATAGTGTTAATTTCGACACTATTTAATTATTTGAATTTAAATAAAATCTACACAAGGGATATATTCAAAAAAATATATTTAATAGATTAATAATATGTCATATTCATCTAGAAAATTCGTGGATCACATTAAACAGTTCCTATAATATTTATTTTTATGTTTTTAAAACCATTTATTTGATATTTCAATCAATAAAATAATTTCAACATCACTATTGTGTCATCATTAATGATAGTTTTTTTATCCCTAAAAAATATAAAACAATTCACATGAAGTAGATAATTTTATTATATTTCTGGAGACTATTCATGTTCAATGTTTTATGAAGTTTATCACTAAATTAAAATTATTACACTTATAAGATATAAGAGAGTGACATGTTGTCACTTTCTTTGGTTTTAATTATAATTATATCCTTTTCATGGTCAATAGTCCAAGAAACGAATCTATTATGACCCTTAGGTGATATGGGTCAACATATATTCATATAATAGAATATTGTCAGGTGTTAGGGTAATTATATAATCTTTTTTTACACTTAATTACTGATTTACCTTTAACTGTAGTAAATAAAAATTACCGTAGTTACTATTGATAATGTCAAAAAAATAAAAGTAACCTAACAACATAATTTGGACTCAATGAATCAAAATATGGAATCCATTTTAAAAAATTCAAAAAAAATGAAGTTGCAGTAATTAATTTAAAATTAATCCCATTGTTAAGAAAATGAGTTTTAAAAGTAAAAACATTGTCAAAGATTGAAATGTTTTTACCTATGAATTCAATATAAAATTAATGGTAATGACTTTAATTATATTAACTGGTAAAAATATATTGTATTTAAACATTAAAACCATTCAGAAATTATAATTTAACAATATAAATTATCTCAATGAAAAAGTTGTTTTTAATTAAAATTTAGTGTATTTTTACTATTCATCAAAATAAGAAACTTATCAGAAAAATATCCAAAATTTATCAAAAGTAAATTTTTATATCCTGAATCCAAATAATAATTTTATATTCTTAAATTTAACTTATAAACATGTCAAAAAAAAGATTTATAGTGGCTGCGCCATCAAAAGGCGACCAAACTGCATTTTTTTTTGAAACATACTCATTTTACACGAAAAACTTATTTTCTTCTCATACCATCTTATATAAATAGTGTAAGATGAATTATAATGTCATAAAATTAGAAATTTTGTTACTACTATTCAAAACGTCTAGTTCATAATAATATTATAACAATATATCATTGTTTAGTGAAACTCGGTATTGCGTACTACACATGCCATCGAGGAAGGTCGTGATTGTCTGTAATGTATGCCAAGACAGGGCTTCATGTAGTGTAAGATCCCTTTGGTGTTTCATATAACATAATCAAAACTTATTTCATTTATATATTAAACAAATTATATAATTATTGTTGCGTAGAATAATTTCCAAAAAATGAACTTGAAATTGTGTGTAACACGAGCCAAAAATAGTGTTGCGTATACTACAAGCTAATACGGTGTTGCGTGTAGTACAGGCTAATATTGGTGTAGTGTACAATATAAGTCGTCAAAGAAATTAAAAGGAATATATCTCATAAAATCTCAGGGTGTTACATTCTACCCCTGTTAAAATGATTTTTTCCTTCGAATTTCATCGGGGTTATAAATCGTTTACTACTTGAAAGTTTCATTCATAGAAACCCACATTATAAAAATGAATACTAAAACTTAATTTTAAAAAGTGAAGTATTAAACTTAAAGATTACCCACATTAACTCATCACTGGGTTTCCACATAGGAGAACATAGGTGAAAAAACGGATATGAAAGAGAAATATAACCATCAACTTCTGATGAAGAGTGAGAGAGGACATGGCTATGAAAAATCACACAATCACAAATACATAAATTTGTGATGATCTAAGGTACCATCTCATTCATCAAATATGAGGGTACTAGGACAACGTTTTTGGTTTTCAAGATCATTTACCTAATGTTAGAGAATTAAAAGAAATACTTACTTGATTTTTGTACAATCTCATAGTTGTTTGTGCCTTGAACAATTTCCACATCATCTCGTAAAGAATTGAAGTTGAATTTGTCTTCTGTGAAGTGTTAACAGATCATACGAGAGAATGATAGGTCATTCCATCTGTCTCAAACATATGGTTAGAAAATGTTATATACATAAGTCCATCTTATGGTGAGATTGACTATATATGATTCCAAAAATGGACTTATACTTAAACTATCATACTACTTAATAAAATAAAACTTATTTATACTAACTAGGGACATCCTTTAGGCCAACGGTAGGTGATAAAGGCTTGTCGCACTTCGGTTGTGGGTTTTATTCCCGCATCCTTGTCCGACACGACGAGTTATCACCCATCTTACGGGTTGTCCTTTTTCTAAAACTATACTATTACAACATTCCTGAAATAATATAAAAAATTTCTAGCCTTAAAAAAAACTATTTAATGTCCAACTTGATGAATTTCAACCTTTAGGATTATCAGAAATACGTCCGTCCAATCTCATAGTGTACAGAAAATGACTACAAGAAAGGTCTTCTACCAAGCATGTGAATACCATCATTTATCCCCCATATATTATAAGATATATCTTGATGGTCAAATTCCAAAAATTTGAATTCCTTAATCATGTATTCTCTTGAAAAATAAATACTGATTGATCATTAGTGAAAACATGAATGCTGTCAAAATTTAACTCTTTTCACATACAAAAATCCCAAAATTTCTATATACTCAAACCATGATATCTCTTGGTCCTTATATCAGTCATGATATCATTAATAATATCCAAAATATTATTTTCTCCTTATCCATTCATTATGCGCATATAATATTCTTTACAAAAATAACTGAATAACCTTTCATTGTTACTGATAGCATTTAACATATACTTTGAAATACTTTAGGAAAAACAATAGTGTAACAATCCTTAGATGTTTCTTTATTCCATAGTACCATTAACATAACTCTTGGTAAAAATAGAATCATTCCATTACCTTCTTAAACCATTGATATAGCTTCATCATTTTATTCCTCAACACTCCTTTCATCTTATATTTCATTTGTAGTTTCTTCAACATCATAAACATAAATACTACTCACACGACCTTGGTGATTCTCTTGAAGATATTTTCCCTTAGGGAATTGGTTTTCATAATTCCCATACATTCCACCTTTTAAACATTTAATCATTGTTGATGTTGTACAAATATCATTATCCTTGTCCATGGTGTAAAATGAACCTTTCCCTTGACACCTACTGGCTTTTTTTCCTTCTTTTCCACACCCAAAGAATCATCTAGTTCTTTTGAAACATTCTCTTTGATTCCTTTTCCCACATGATATACATGAGTGAAATTTAACTTTCTTTCCTCTATTCTCAACATGAATCTCCATAATTCTCTTATTATCTGAGTCAGGAAACTTACCAAAGTTGATATTAATGATCATATTATGATATTGTTTATTAGGCATAATAAATATGTTTTTCCTTTAAAATTCCATTTCACTTAGATTCTGAGGAAGAATATCATTCCATTGTACATCATATTCTCTATTAACATGAATATTACTCTTTCTAGACATTTTCTAAAACCCAAAAAGAATAATGTGAGGGGAAAAAATCATGTTAGGAAAACAACATAATAAAGTGGAGTACTTTCAATCCCTAAAAACATAGGTTTAATCCTAAGTTATTCATGATTTTTATCATAATTCTACAACTATAACCTATACTTATACATACCCATATGAATATCCCAAGACATACCATATAAATATCTCTAGGGATTACACTTAATGTTTTTTCATCCTAGTTTAAAAGGGTTACTAAACCTTCGCTCTGATGCCAAAAGTAGAGACCCAAAGCATGAAATACAAAAAAATTACAATACTTTGGCGGACTACTTAATACATGAAAAAAAGAGACGCCCAAAGACCATTTTATTTTAGTGTCTTTGGAATCTCAGAACATAATCTTCTAATCATGGATAAATATATTCAACATCTCCCATAAATATCTCCCCTTTTGGTTTCTTACCTAAAACCTTTCTTTATATACTGGGGAAAAGAAAACATAAAAAGGGGTGAGCTCAAATGCTCAGTAAGGGTAAACATAGAGAACATAAAACAATCTCTAAACATTTGAAGATAAGAACACGAACATAAAACATCAAAATCTTGAGTAATGACATAAATCTTGGTAGTGCATAAGGAATAGATCAAAAAAGAACATTAATCATTATAAAATATCAAGGGTAATAAAACATGAAATTGTGTAAAAACATTAACCACATGGTATGATTTCCATAGTAGCCAAGGCATTTCTTCCAAGTCCATAATAGTGGACAAAGTCCCTTACTAAAACGAGTTCACTCCTCGTTCTAGTCCTGTATCACTGAACCAGATTAACTGATCCTTCCATGCATGTGTGTGTCATGAGATATAAATCATTACCCAATGCATTTAAGGGATATATAGGTCCCACTCATCTCATAATGAAATCATTCTTACGTGTGCCAAAACATAAACATAAATCATTCTTCATAACCCAAAGAATTAAATGGGTTTCATGAACATCATCCCATCATAACATTATCCATATAAAAGAAATGGATATAATTTTATCATAAGAAAACTCAAACCATGTAAATAATAGAGACATTATACTTTAAACATAAAAATGATAAATAATGTCCTCTTAGACGGAAAATATTTTTGACAAAACATTTGAAATTAATTCTTGATGAAAATATCCTTTCTTCTACAAAATCATTCTCTTTTCTCAAAATTACATGCAATTTTGAAAGAAAAAGAATTTTTTTTTGAAAATAATCATGAAATCTTGTAGTGTAAGCTTCATGAAGAAAATTAGTTATGAAACTCAAAAATTCCTTCATGCTATATAAATTTAAAAAAACATTCTCCTAGTACTTTTAACAGAAAAGTCAAAAAGTACCATGTACGGTAAACAAAAGAAAGATACCTTCCATAACAGAAAGTATAAGTCAAATAGGGGAAAACATGAAATTAAAAAATATTGGAATAATTTTAAAAACTTTCAGAAAGACATTTTTATGGACATGGATGAAAAATGTGACCCCAGTAAATACTTATGTATAAGCGATCTCGGATAAAAATGAGATTGAAAAATTATCCATTACCCTAGGTCCAATTTTTTCTGTACGTGTCCATAAATCTTGTATAGTAGTTTTAAACATATTATTAACTTGTAAAAGGACCATAATAATATTTATGATATCATATATGATTCACTTATGACTCTATATTACCTGTTCTTTTGTCAATTCCATGTAAAAGCATCATTTTGGGTAAATTTGTTTCATTTATCGTATGTGTTTGGACTTGTTGTTCTTGTTATTATTACTTATATACTGATTTAATTAATTAAAAAATGTAAAAAATGATTTGTATATAACATATATATTCAGAATTTAAATATATATGGTAGATTAATAAATGGAATGAAATACACCGTTCATAGAGATGGTAGGTCATGTGTACGAATTAACACTGTATTCGTTTCATTATTGAATTAAATGGAATTATGTAAATGAAACATATATGTACATAAATCCAGTATCATTATTATGTCATATATTTAATTATTATTTATTATATATACTTTATAATCATTCTTGAATGGTTAACATGGAGAATGAATCTCATCGCATCGTCGAGACGTTAATCCGTACGTACACACGAGCGATGATATCATTCCCATAATTATTTAATGGAATTAGAGTAGATGATATAATATCACAGAATAAGTATGATTTTATAATAACCATATATAGTTATTCTTTATACCATTGTATCCATCCAAGTAAGGTGGTGGTGGAAAAACAGATTACACCACGGTGTGGAGATGATATTCCGTACGTACGCATGCGCGGTGATTTTGTTTTCTGTAGGATGGATAGAAGGTAAAATAGGGTTGTTTCATATATATAAAAACATATAAGTATAATAGTGATACTGATGTTATTAATCTATAATTAATCAAATAAATAAGAGGATTTAGAAGAAGAAACAAACCTGAAAGAATCGGTGGAATATATTACCACTTATTCGACGTGCCCCTTTTAAACTTCCTCTTAGGGCACTAGAGTTGGTATTTTGAGAAGACCAGAACCTATATGATATAACTAGAGTTTTTTAGAAGAGAAATGGGTAGGGTTTGGCTGATCTTGAAGGATCAAAATTGTGTGTGGAGGAGAGGGAGGAGGTGCCATTTTATAAGGGAGGAGAGGGGCACCTTTGGAAACACAAGAAATATTTATTTATAATAAATTCCAACCCCACATAAAAACCTCCAAAAATAACTAACTTCGAATATGAGATGAGATAGGGTTTTAATATCATCAACCAATAAAATCTAGACATGTTGTTAATTTATTTTAAATCTTATCAAATTGATTTATCCTTATTTAATCAATTTAATTTTATTTTTGATAATAATATTCTAAATTTTAAATTTTTATAAATAATTACTTATGTGTTGTGAATTGTTTATAATTGGATAATTTATGACATTTAAGACCATATAAATTTAAATTTATAATTTTAAAATATTTTTGTGATTCTTAATTTTTTTATAATATGTTATTTTTATAAAATAACAATAGTGTGAATTTCCACACTATTCATTTATTTGAATTTAAATAAAATCTACATAGAGGATATATTCAAAAAAAATATTTAATAGATTAATAATATGTCATATTCATCTTGAAAATTCGTGGATCACATTAAATAGTTCCTATAATTTTTATGTTTATGTTTTTAAAACCATTTATTTGATATTTTAATGAATAAAATAATTTCAACATCACTATTGTGTCATCATTAATGATAGTTTTTTTATCCCTAAAAATTATAAATAAATTCCCATGATGTAGATAATTTTATCAGAGTTCTGGATACTATTCATGTTCAATGTGTTATGAAGTTTATCACTAAATTAATATTTTTACACTTATAAGATATAAGACAGTGACATGTTGTCACTTTCTTTGGTTTTAATTATAATTATATCCTTTTCATGGTCAATAGTCCAAGAAACGAATCTATTCTGACCCTTAGGTTATATGGGTCAACTTTTATTCATCTAATAGAATTTTTGCAGGTGTTAGGGTAATTATATAATCTTTTTTTCACCCTTAATTACCGATTTACCTTTAATTGTAGTAAATAAAAATTACCGTAGTTACTATTCATAATGTCAAAAAAATAAAAGTAACCTAATAAAATAATTTGGAATAATTGAATACAAATATGGAATCTATTTTAAAAAATTAAAAACAAAGAAGTTGCAGAAAATAATTGAAAATTAATCCGGTTGTTAAGAAAAGGGCTTTTAAAAGTAAAACATTGTCAAAGATTGAAATGTTTTTACCTATTAATTCAATATTAAATTAATGGTAATGACATGAATTATATTGAATGGTAAAAATATATTGTATTTAAACTTTAAAACCATTCAAAATTATAATATAACCATATAAATTATCTCAATGAAAAAGTTGTTTTTAATTAAAATTTAGCGTATTATTACTATTCATCAAAATAAGAAACTTTTCAGAAAAATATGAAAAATTTATCCAAAGTAAATATTTATATCCTAACCCCAAATAACAATATTATATTGTAAAATTTGACATATAAAAATGTCAAAAAATAGATTTAAAGTGGGTGCTCCATCAAAAGGTGGCAAAACGACATTTTTTTGAAACATACTCATTTTACCCGAATAAATTATTTTCTTCTCATACCATGTTCTATTAAATGTGTAATATGAATTATAATGTCATAAAATTAAAAATTTAGTTACTAATATTAAAAATGGCTACTTCATAATAATATTATAACAATATATCGTTGTTTAGTGAAACTCGGTATTGCGTACTACAGAAGCCATCGAGGAAGGTCATGATTGTGTGTAATGCAAGCTAAGTCAGGGATGCATGTAGTGTAATATCCCTTTGGTGTTTCATATAAAATAATAAAAACTTATTTCATTTATACATTAAACAAAATATATACTTTATGTTACGTAGAATAATTTCCAAAAAATGAACGTGAAATTGTGTGTAACACAAGCCAAGAATAGTGTTGCATATACTACAAGCTAATACAGTGTTACATGTAGTACAAGATAATCATGGTGTAGTGTACAATAGAAGTCATCAAAGAAATTAAAAGGAATATATCTCATAAAATCTTGGGGTGTTACATTCTACCCCTATTAAAATTAATTTTTCCTTCTAATTTCATCGGGGTTAAATATCGTTTAGTACTTGAAAGTTCAATTCATAGAAACCCACATTTTAAAAATGAATACTAATACTAAATTTTAAAAAGTGAAGTATTAAACTTAATGATTACCCAAATTAACTCATCACTGGGTTTCCAAATAGGAGAATATAGGTGAAAATATGGATATGGAAGAGAAATATAACCATCAACTTCTTATGAAGAGTGGGAGAGGACATGGATATGAAAAATCCAACAATCACAAATCCATAAATTTGTGATGATATAAGGTACCATGTGATTCATCGAATATGAGGGTACTAGGACAACGTTTTTGGTTTTCAAGATCATTTCCCTAATGTTGGAGAATTAGAAGAAATACTTACTTGATTTTTTTACAATCACACTGTTGTTTGTGCCTTGAACAGTTACCACATCATCTCTTAAAGAATTGAAGTTGAATTTGTCTTCCATGAAGTGTTAACAGATAATGCGGTAGAATCATAGGTCATTCCATCTGTCTCGAACATATGGTTAGAAAATTTTATACACATAAGTCCATCTTATGGTGAGATTAACCATATATGATACCAAAAATGGACTTACACTTAAACTATCTTACAACTTAATAAAATAAAACTTATTTCTACTAACCATGGACATCCTGTAGGCCAGTGGTAGGTGATAAAGTCCTGTTGCACTTCGGTTGTGGGTTCGATTCCCGCTCCTTGTCCGACACGATGGGTTATCACCCATCTTACGAGTTGTCATTTTTCTAAAACTATACTGTTACAACATTCTAGAAATAATATAAAAAATTTCTAGCCTTAAAAAATACTATCTAATGTCCAACTTAATGAATTCCAACATTTAGGATTATCAAAAAAACGTCTGTCTAACCTCATAGTGTACAGAAAACGACAACTAGAAAGGTCTTCTACCAAGCATGTGAATACCATCATTTATCCCCCATATATCATAAGATATATCTTGATTTCACATTCCAAAAATTTTAATTCCTTAATCATGTATTCTCTTGAAAAATAAATAACCATTGAACATTAGTGAAAACATGAATGCTATCAAAATTTAACTCTTTCCACATACTAAAATCCCAAAATTTCTCTATACTCAAACCATGATATCTCTTTGTCCTTATATCAGTCATGATCTCATTAATAATATCCAAAATATTATTTTCTCCTTATACATTCATTATGTGCATATAATATTCTTTAAAAAAATAACTGAATAACCATTCATGGTTACCGATACCATTCAACATATACTTTCAAATAATTTAGGAAGAACAATATTGTAACAATCCTTAGATGTTTCTTTATTCCATAGTACCATTAACATAACCCTTGGTAAACATACAATAATTCCACTACCTTTTTAAACCATTGACAGTGCTTCATCATTTTATTCCTCAACACTTCTTTCATCTCATTTATCATTTGTAGTTTCTTCAACATCATCAAAATAAATACTACTCACACAACCTTGCTGATTATCTTGAAGAGATTTTCCCTTAGGGAATTGGTTTTCATAATTACCATACATTCCACTTTTTAATCATTTAATTGTTTTTGATGTTGTAGCAATATAATTATCCTTTTCCATGGTGTTAAATGAACCTTTCCCTTGGAACTTACTGGCTTTGTTTCCTTCTTTTCCACACCCAAAGAATCATCCAGTTCCTTTGAAACATTCTCTTTGATGCCTTTTCCCACATGATTTATATGAGGAAAATTGAACTTTGTTTCCTCTATGCTCATCATGAATCTCCATATTTCTCTTATTATCTGAGTCAGAAAACATACCAAAGTTGATAATAATGATCATATTATGAGATTTTTTATTAGGCATAATAACGATGTTTTTCCTTCAAAATCCCATTTCACATGGTTTCTGAGGAAGAATATCATTTCATTGTACATCATATTCTCTATTAACATGAATATTCCTCTTTCTAGACATTTTCTAAAACCCAAAAAGAATAGTATGAGAGGCAAAAATCATGCTAAGAAAACAACATAATAAAGTGGAGTACTTTCAATCTCTAACAACTTAGGTTTAATCCTAGGTTATTCATGATTTTTATCATAATTCTACAACTATAACCAATACTTATACATACCCATGTGGACATCCCTATTCATATCATATAAATATCTCTAGGGATCACACTTAATGTTTTTTCATCCTAGATTCCAAAGGTTGACTAAAAATTCTCTTTGATACTAAATGTAGAGTCCCAAAGCTTGACATACATAGACATTACAATACTTTGGCAGACTACTTAATACATGACAAAAAGAGATGCCCAAAGACCGTATTAATTTAGTTTCTTTGGAAACTGAGAACATAATCTTCTAATCATGGATAAAGATCTTGAACATCTCCTATAATGATCTTTCCCTTTGGTTTTCTTACCTAAAACCTTTCTTTATATACTGGGAAAAGAAAAAAATAAAAAGGGGTGAGCTCAAATTCTCAGTAAGGGTAAACATGGAGAACATAAAACAATCCCTAAACATTTGACCATAAGAACACGAACATAAAACATCAAAAGCATGAGTAATGACATAAATCTTGGCAGTGCATAAGGCATAAGTAAAAAAAGAACATTAATAATTATAAAATATCATGGGGAATAAAAAATGAAATTCTCGAAAACCATTAAGCACATGATATGATTTCTGAAGTAGCCAAGCCATTACTGCCAAGACCATCATAGTGGACAAAGTCCCTTGCTGAATCGAGTTCACTCCTCATTCCTGTCCTGTATCACTGAACCAGATTATCTTTTCCTTCCATCCATGTCTATGTAATGAGATATAAATCTTTACCCAATTCATTGGAGGGATATATAGGTCCCACCCAACTCATAATGAAATGATTTTTATGTGTGTCAAATCATAAACATAAATCATTCATCATAACCCAAAAAATAAAATGTGTTTCATAAACATCATCCCATCATAACATAATCCATATAAAACAAATGGATATAATTTTATTATAAGAAAAGTGAAACCATGTAAATAATAGAGACATTATACTTTAAACATATAAATGATAAATAATGTCCTCTTAGATAGAAAATAGTTTTGAAAAAAGATTTGAAATGAATTTTTGATGAAAATATCCTTTCTTCTACAAAATCATTTTCTTTTCTCAAAATTACATTAAATTTTGAAAGAAAAGGATATTTTTGAAAATAATCTTGAAATATTTTATTTTAATCTTAATGAGTAAAAGGCATTGTGAAAGTATAAAAATTCCTTCATGCTGTATAAATTTTAAAAAACATTCTCCTCATACTTTTAATAGAAAAGACAAAAAAGTACCACATATGGTAAACAAAAGAAAGATTCCTTCCATAACACAAAGTATAAGTCAAATAGGGGTAAACATGAATTTAAAAATACATGGAATAATTTTAAAAACTTTTGGAAAGACATTTTAATGGACATGGATGAAAAACATAACCCTAGTAAATACTTATGTATAAGCGATCTCGGATAAAAATGAGATTGCAAAATTATCCCTTACCTTAGGTCCAATTTCTTATGTACGTGTCTGTAACTCTTGTATAGTGGTTTTAAACATATTATTAACTTGTAACATAACCATAATAATATTTATGATATCATATATAATTCACTTATGATTTTATATTACCTGTTCTTTTGTCAATTCCATGTTAAAGTAGCATTTTGGGTAAATTTGTTTCATTTATCGTATGTGTTTGGACTTGTTGTTCTTGATATTATTACATATATACTTATCTAATTAATTAAAAAATGTAAAAAATTATTTATATATAACATATATATTCAGAATATAAATATATATTTTAGATTAATAAATGGAATGAAATACACCATTCATAGAGATGGTAGGTCATACGTACGCATGAACACTGTATTCGTTTCATTATTGAATTGAATGGAATTAAGTAAATGAAACATATATGTACATAAATCCAGTATCATTATTATGTCAGATCTTTAATGATTATTTATTATATATACTTTATAATCATTCTTGAATGGTTAACATGGATAACGAATCTCATCGCATCGTTGAGACGGTAATCCAGACGTACACACGAGCGATGATATCGTTCCCATAATTATTGAATGGAAGTGGAGTAGATGATATAATATCACAGAAAAAGTATGATGTTATATTAACCATATATAGTTATTCTTTAATCCATTGTATCCATCCAAGTAAGGTGTTTGTGGAAAAACAGATTACACCACGGTGTGGAGATGGTATTCTGTACGTACGCATGCGCGGTGATTTTGTTTTTCATAGGATGGATAAAAGGTAAAATATGGTTGTTTCATATATATAACAACATATAAGTATAATAGTGATACTGATGTTATTAATCTATAATTAATCAAATAAATAAGAGAATGTAGAAGAAGAAACAAAACTGAAAGAATCGGTAGAATAGATTACCACTTCTTCGACATGCCTCTTTTAAACTTCCTCTTAGGGCACTAGAGTTGGTAGTTTGAGAAGACAAGAACATATATGATATAACTAGATATTTTTATAAGAGAAATGTTTAGGTTTTGGATGATCTTTATGGCTCAAAATTGTGTGTCTAGAAGAGGGAGGAGGTGCCATTTTATAAGGGAGGAGAGGGGCACCTTTGGAAACACAAGAAATATTTATTTATAATAAATTCCAACCCCACATAAAAACCTCCAAAAATAACTCAATTCGAAGATGATATGAGATAGGGTTGTAATATCGTCAACCAATAAAATCTAGACATGTTTTTAACTTATTTTAAATCTTATCAAAAATATGTATCCTTATTTAATCAATTTAATTTTATTTGTGGTAATAATATTCAAAATTTTAAATTGTTATAAATATTACTTATGTGTTGTGAATTGTCTATAATTGGAAAATTTATGAAATTTTAGACCATATAAATTTAAATTTATCATTTTAAAATATTTTTGTGATTTTTAAACAATTTTATAATATGTTATTTTTATAAAATAACAATTGTGTGAATATCGACACTATTCATTTATTTGAATTTAAATAAAAACTACACAGAGGATATATTCAGAACAAAATATTTAATAGATTAATAATATGTAATATTCATCTAGAACATTCTTGTATCACATTAAATAGTTCCTATAATATTTATGTTTATGTTTTTAAAACCATTTATTTGATATTTCAATCAATAAAATAATTTCAACATCACTATTGTGTCATCATTAATGATTGTTTTTTTATCCCTAAAAATTATAAATAAATTCACATGATGTATATAATTTTATTAGAGTTCTGGAGACTATTCAAGTTCAATGTTTTATGAAGTTTATCACTAAATTAAAATTATTACACTTATAAGATATAAGAGAGTGACATGTTGTCACTTTCATTGGTTTTAATTATAATTATATCCTTTTCATGGTCCATAGTCAAACAAACGAATCTATTCTGACCCTTAGGTGATATGGGTCATCTTTTATTCATCTAATAGAATTTTGGCAGGTGTTAGGGTAATTATATAATCTTTTTTTACCCTTAATTACCGACTTACCTTTAACTGTAGTAAATAAAAATTACCGTAGTTACTATTCATAATGTCAAAAAAATAAAAGTAACCTAATTACATAATTTATACTCACTGAATCAGAATATGGAATCCATTTTAAGAAATTAAATACAAATAAGTTGCAGTAATTAATTTAAAATTAATCTCGTTGTTAAGAAAACAGGTTTTAAAAGTAAAAATATGTTCAAAGATTGAAAAGTTTTTACCTATGAATTAAATATAAAATTAATGGTAATGACATGAATTATACTAAATGGTAAAAATATATTGTATTTAAGCTTTAAAACCTTTCAAAATTATAATTTAACCATATAAATTATCTCAATGAAAAAGTAGTTTTTAATTAAAATTTAACGTATTTTTACTATTCATAAAAATCAAGAACTTATCAGAAAAATATCCAAAATTTATCCAAAGTAAATTTTTATATCTTGAATCCAAATAATAATTTTATATTGTAAAATTTAAATTATAAACATTTTAAAAAATATATTTAAAGTGGGTGGACCCTCAAAAGGCGGCAAAACTGCATTTTTTTGAAACATACTCATTTTACCCGAAAAAATTATTTTCTTCTCATACCATGTTCTATAAAATGTGTAAGATGAATTATAATGTAAAAAAATTAAAAAATTAGTTACTACAACTCAAAACGACTAGTTCATAATAATATTCTAACAATGTATCATTGTTTATTGAAACCCGGTATTGCGTACTATACACGCCATCGAGGAAGATCGTGATTGTGTGTAATGCAAGCCAAGTTCGGGATGCATGTAGTGTAAGATACCTTTGTTGTTTCATATAACATAATAAAAACTTATTTCATTTATACATTAAACAAAATATATACTTAATGTTGCGTAGAATAATTTCCAAAAAACGAACATGAAATTGTGTGTAACACGAGCCAAGAATAGTGTTGCGTATACTATAAGCTAATATGGTGTTGCGTGTAGTACAAGATGATCTTGTTGTAGTGTACAATAGAAGTCATCAAAGAAATTAAAAGGAATATATCTCATAAAATCTAGGGGTTTTACATTCTACCCCTCTTAAAATTATTTTTTCCTTCGAATTTTGTCGGGGTTATAAATCGGTTACTACTTGAATGTATTATTCATAAAAACCCACATTGTAAAAATGAATACTAAAAAATAATTTTAAAAAGTGAAGTATTAAACTTAATGATTACCCAAATTAACTCATCACTGGGTTTCCACATAGGAGAACATAGGTGAAAATATGGATATGGAAGAAAAATATAACCATCAACTTCTGATGAAGAGTGGGAGAGGACATGGCTATAAAAAACCCAACAATCACAAATCCAAAATTTTGTGATGATCTAAGGTACCATGTGATTCATCGAATATGAGGGTACTAGGACTACATTTTTGGTTTTCAAGATCATTTCCCTAATGTTGGAGAATTAAAATAAATACTTACTTGATTTTTGTACAATCTCACTGTTGTATGTGCCCTGAACAATTTCCACATCATCTCTTAAAGAATTGAAGTTGAGTTTGTCATCCGTGAAGTGTTAATAGATCATGCGATAGAATGACAGGTCATTCCATCTGTCTCAAACATATGGTTGGAAAAAGTTATATACATAAGTCCATCTTATGGTGAGATAAGCCATATATGATTCCAAAAATGGACTTATACTTAAACTATCATACTACTTAATAAAATAAAACTTATTTCTACTAACCTTGGACTTCCTGTAGGCCAGTGGTAGGTGATAAATGCCTGTTGCACTTCAGTTGTGGGTTCGATTCCCGTATCCTTGTCCGACACGACGGGTTATCACCCATCTTACGGGTTGTCCTTTTTCTGAAACTATACTATTACAACATTCCAGAAATAATATAAAAAATTTCCAGCCTTAAAAAAATACTATCTATTGTCCAACTTAATGAATTCCACCCTTTAGGCCTATCGGAAATACGTCTGTCCAATCACATAGTGTACAGAAAATGACTACTAGAAAGGTCTTCTACCAAGCATGTGAATACAATCATTTATCCCCCATATATCATATGATATATCTTTATGGTCACATTCCAAAAATTTGAATTCCTTAATCATGTATTCTCTTGAAAAATAAATACCCCTTGAACATTAGTGAAAACATGAATGCTGTAAAAATTTGACTCTTTCCACATACTAAAATCCCAAAATTTCTATATACTCAAACCATGATATCTTTTTGTCCTTATATCAGTCATGAGCTCATTAATAATATCCAAAATATTTTTTTCTCGTTATCCATTCATTATGTGCATATAATATTCTTTACAAAAATAACTGAATAACCATTCAGGGTTACTGGTACCATTCAAAATATACTTTCAAATACTTTAGGAATAAAAATAGTGTAACAATCCTTAGATGTTTATTTATTCCATAGTACCATTAACATAACCCTTGGAAAACATACAATCAATACACTACCTTCTTATACTATTGATAGAGCTTCATCATTTTATTCCTCAACACTTCTTTCATCTCATAAATCATTTGTTGTTTCTTCAACATCATCAACATAAATACTACTCACACGACCTTGCTTATTCTATTGAAGAGATTTTCCTTTAGGGAATTGGTTTGCATAATTCCCATACATTCCACTTTTTAAACATTTAATCGTTGTTGATGTTGTAGAAATATCTTTATCCTTGTCCATGGAGTTAAATGAACCTTTCCCTTGGCACTTACTGTCTTTGCTTCCTTCTTTTCCACACCCAAAGAATCATCCAGTTCCTTTGAAACATTCACTTCGATGCCTTTTCCAACATGATTTACATGAGGGAAAATGAACTTTCTTTCCTCTATGCTCATCAAGAGTATCCATATTTCTCTTATTATCTGAGTCAGGAAACTTACCAATGTTGATATTAATGATCATATTATGAGATTGTAGATTAGGCATAATAACGATGTTTTTCCTTCAAAATCCCATTTCACTTGGATTCTGAGGAAGAATATCATTCCATTGTACATCATATTCTCCATTAACATGAATATTCCTCTTTCTAGACATTTTATAAAACCCAAAAAGAATTGTGTGAGAGGTAAAAATCATGCTAGGAAAACAACATAATAAAGTAGAGTACTTTCAATCTCTACCAAATTAGGTTTAATCATAGGTTATTCATGTTTTTTATAATAATTATACAACTATAACCTGTACTTATACATACCCATATGGATATCCCTAGACATACCATAAAAATACTTCTAGGGGTCAAAATTAATGTTTTTTCATCCTAGTTTCCAAAGGTTGACTAAACCTTCGTTCTGATACCAAATGTAGAGACCCAAAGCTTGACATACATAGACATTAAAATACTTTGGCGGACTACATAATACATTAAAAAAGAGACGCCCAAATATCGTATTAGTTTAGTGTCTTTGGATACTCAGAACATAATCTTCCAATCATGGATAAAGATCTTCAACATCTCCCATAAAGATCTTCCCCTTTGGTTTTCTTACCTAAAACCATTCTTTATATACTGGGGAAAAGAAAACATATAAACGGGTGAGCTTAAATTATCAGTAAGGGTAAACATGGAGAACCTGAAACAATCCCAAAACATTTGAACGTATTAACACGAACATAAAACATCAAAATCATGAGTAATGACATAAATCTAGGAAGTTCAAATAGAATAGATCAAAAAATAACATTAATCATTATAAAATATCATGGGTAATAAAACATGAAATTGTGGAAAACCATTAAGCACATGATATGATTTCAATAGTAGCCAAGGCATTACTGCCAAGACCATCATAGTGGACAAAGTCCCTTACTGAATCGAGTTCACTCCTCGTTCCAGTCCTGTATAACTGAACCAGATTAACTTTTCCTTCCAGCGATGTCTATGTCATGATATATAAATATTTACCCAATGCATTGGAGGGATATATAGGTCCCACCCATCTCATAATGAAATATTTCTTACATGTGCCACAACATAAACATAAATCATTCATCATAACCCAAAGAATAAAATGGGTTTCATAAACATCATCCAATCATAACATAATCCATATAAAACCAATGGATATAATTTTATCATAAGAAATTTGAAACCATGTAAATAATTGAGACATTATACATTAAACATAAAAATGATAAATAATGTCCTCTTAGATAGAAAATAGTTTTGACAAAACATTTGAAATGAATTCTTGATGAAAATATCATTTCTTCTACAAAATCATTCTTTTTTCTCAAAATTACATGAAATTTTGAAAGAAAAGGATTTTTTGGAAAATAAACATGAAATCTTGTAGTGTAAGATTCATGATGAAAATGCGTTATGAAACTGTAAAAATTCCTTCATGCTGTATAAATTTTAAAAAACATTCTCATAGTACTTTTAACAGAAAAATCAAAAAGTACCACATACGGTAAACAAAAGAAAGATTCCTTCCATAACACAAAGTATAAGTCAAATAGGGGTAAAAATGACTTTAAAAATACATGGAATAATTTTAAACACTTTTGGAAAGACATTTTTATGGACATTGATGAGAAATATAACCCCAGTAAATACTTACGTATAAGCGATCTCGGATAAAAATGAGATTGCAAAATTACCCCTTACCTTAGGTCCAGTTTCATCCATACATGTCCGTAAGTCTTGTATAGTGGTTTTAAACATATTATTAACTTGTAACAGAACCATAATAATATTTAGTATATCATATATGATTCACTTATGACTTTATATTACCCGTTCTTTTGTGAATTCCATCTTAAATCAGCATTTTGGGTAAATTTGTTTCATTTATCGTATGTGTTTGGACTTGTTGTTCTTGATATTATTACTTATATACTTATTTAATTAATTAAAAAAAATTAAAAAATGATTTATATATAACATATCTATTTGGAATATAAATATATATGGTAGATTAATAAATGGAATGAAATACACCGTTCATAGAGATGGTAGGTAGTACGTACGCATGAACACTGTATTCGTTTAATTATTGAATTGAATAGAATTAAGTAAATGAAACGTATGTGTACATAAATATAATATCATTATTATTTCATATATTTAATTATTATTTATTATATATACTTTATAATCATTCTTGAATGGTCAACATGGAGAACGAATCTCATCGCATCGTCGAGATGGTAATCTGTACGTACACGCGAGCGATGATATCGTTCCCATAATTATTGAATGGAATTGGAGTAGATGATATAATATCACAGAATAAGTACAATGTTATAAAAACCATATATAGTTATTCTATACACCATTGTATCCATCCAAGTAAGGTGGTGGTGGAAAAACAGATTACAACACGGTGTGAAGATGGTATTCCGTACGTACGCATGTGTGGTGATTTTGTTTTCCATAGGATGGATAGAAGGTAAAATAGGGTTGTTTCATATATATAACAACATATAAGTATAATAGTGATACTTATGTTATTACTCTATAATTAATCAAATAAATAAGCTGAGGTAGAAGAAGAAACAAACCTAAAACAATCGGAAGAATAGATTACCACTTCTTCGATGTGACTCTTTTTAACTTCCTCTTAGGGCACTAGAGTTTGTATTTTGAGAATACAAGAACCTATATGATATAACTAGAGATTTTGAGAAGAGAAATTGGTAGGGGCTGGCTGATCTTGAAGGCTCAAAATTGTGTGTGGAGGAGAGGGAGGAGGTGCCATTTTATAAGGGAGGAGAGGGGAACCTTTGGAAACACAAGAAATATTTATTTATAATAAATTACAAACCCACATAAAAACCTCCAAAAATAACTCAATTCGAATATGAGATGAAATATGGTTGTAATATCATCAACAAATAAAATCTAGACATGTTGTTAATTTATTTTAAATCTAATCAAATTTATTTATCCTTATTGAATCAATTTTATTTTATTTGTGGTAATAATATTCGAAATTTTAAATTGTTATAAATAATTAATTATGTGTTTTTAATTGTCTATATTTGGATAATTTATGAAATTTTAGACCATATAAATTTAAATTTATAATTTTAAAATATTTTTGTGATTTTTAAACAATTTTATAATACGTTATTTTTATAAAATAAGAATAGTGTGAATTTCGACACTATTAATTTATTTGAATTTAAATAAAATCTATACAGAGGATATATTCAAAAAAAATATTTATTAGATTAATAACATGTCATATTAATCTATAAAATTCTTGGATAACATTAAATAGTTCCTATAATATTTTTGTTTATGTTTTTAAAACCATTTATTTGATATTTCAATCAACAAAATAATTTCAACATCACTATTGTGTCATCATTAATGATAGTTTTTTTATCCCTAAAAATTATAAATAAATTCACATGATGTAGATAATTTTATTATAGTTCTGGAGACTATTCATGTTCAATGTTTTATGAAGTTTATCACTAAATTAAAATTATTACACTTATAAGATATAAGAGAGTGACATGTTGTCACTTTCTTTGGTTTTAATTATAATTATATCATTTTCATGGTAAATAGTCCAGAAAACGAATCTATTCTGACCCTTAGGTGATATGGGTCAACTTTTATTCATCTAATAGAATTTTTCAAGGTTTTAGGGTAATTATATAATCTTTTTTTACCCTTAATTACCGATTTACCTTTAAGTGTAGTAAATACAAATTACCGTAGTTACTATTCATAATGTCAAAAAATAAAAGTAACCTAATAAAATAATTTGGACTCACTGAATCAAAATATGGAATCCATTTTAAAAAATTCAAAATTATTAAGTTGGAGTAATTAATTTAAAATTAATCTCGTTGTTAAGAAAACATGTTTAAAAAGTAAAAACATTGTCAAAGATTGAAATGTTTTTACCTATGAATTCAATATAAAATTAATGGTAATGACATGAATTATATTAAATGGTAAAAATATATTGTATTTAAGCTTTTAAACCACACAAAATTATAATTTACCCATATAAATTATCTCAATAAAAAAGTTGTTTTTATTTAAAATTTAGCATATTTTTACGATTAATAAAAATAAGGAACTTATCAGAAAAATATCCAAAATTTATCAAAAGTAAATTATTATATCATGAATCCAAATAATAATTTTATGTTGTAAAATTTAACTTATAAACATGTCAAAAAATAGATTTAATGTTGGTGCGCCATCAAAAGGCGGAAAAACTGAATTTTTTTTGAAACATACTCATTTTACCCGAAAAATTTATTTTCTTCTCATACCATGTTCTATAAAATGTGTAAGATGAATTATAATGTCATAAAATTAAAAATGTTGTTAATAATATTCAAAAAGGCTAGTTTATAATAATATTATAACAATATATCATTGTTTAGTGAAACCCAGTAATGCGTACTACACACGCCATTGAAGAAGGTCGTGATTGTGTGTAATGAAATCCAAGTCAGGGATGCATGTAGTTTAAGATCCCTTTGGTGTTTCATATAACATAATAAACACTTATTTCACTTATACATTAAAAAAATATATAGTTAATTTTGCGTAGAATAATTTCCAAAAAATGAACTTGAAATTGTGTATAACACGAGCCAAGAATAGTGTTTCGTATACTACAATCAAATACGGTGTTGCGTGTAGTACAAAATAATATTGGTGTAGTGTACAATAGAAGTCATCAATGAAATTAAAAGAAATATTTCACATAAAATCTCGGGGTGTTACATTCTACCCCTGTTAAAATGAAGTTTGCCTTCGAATTTCGTTGGGGTTATAAATCGTTTACTACTTGACAGTCTCATTCATAGAAACCCACATTGTAAAAATGAATACTAAAACTTAATTTTAAAAAGTGAAGTATTAAACTTAACGATTACCCAAATTAACTCATCAATGGGTTTCCACATTGGAGAACATAGGTGAAAATATGGATATGAAAGAGAAATTTAACCATCAACTTCTGATGAAGAGTGGCAGAGGTCATGGCTATGAAAAATCTGACAATCAAAAATCCATAAATTTGTGATGATTAAGGTACCATCTAATTCATCTAATATGAGGGTACTAGGACAATGTTTTTGGTTTTCAAGATCATTTCCCTAATGTTGGAGAATTAAAAGAAATACTTACTTGATTTTTGTACAATATCACTGTTTTTTGTGCCTTGAATAATTTCCACATCATCTCTAAAAGAATTGAAGTTGAATTTGTCTTCCATGAAGTGTTAACAGATCATGCGATAGAATGATAAGTCATTACATCTGTCTCAAACATATGGTTAGAAAAAGTTATATACATAAGTCCATCTTATGGTGAGATTAACCATATATGATTCAAAAAAATGGACTTATACTTAAACTATCATACTACTTAATAAAATAAAACTTATTACTACTAACCATGGACATCCTATAGGCCAGTGGTATGTGATAAATTCCTGTCGCACTTCGGTTATTGGTTTGATTCCCACATCCTTGTCCGATATGATGGGTTATCACCCATCTTACGGGTTGTCGTTTTTCTAAAAATATATTATTACAAAATTACAGAAATAATATAAAAAATTTCTAGCCTTAAAAAATACTATCTAATGTACAAATTAATTAATTAAAACCTTTAGGCTTATCAGAAATACGTATGTCCAATCTCATAGTGTACAGAAAATGACTAATAGAAAGGTCTTCTACTATGCATGTGAATACCATCATTTATCCCACATATATCATAAGATATATCCTGATGGTCACATTCCAAAAATTTTAATTCCTTAATCATGTATTCTCTTGAAAAATAAATACCCATTGAACATTAGTGAAAACACGAATGGTGTCAAAATTTAACTCTTTCCACATACTGAAATCCCAAAATTTGTATATTCTCAAACCATGATATATCTCTGTCCTTATATTAGTCATGAGATCATTAATAATATCCAAAATATTATTTTCTCCTTATCCATTCATTATGTGCATATAATCTTCTTTATAAAAATAACTGAATAACCTTTCATGGTTACCGATACCATTCAACATATACTTTCAAATACTTTAGGAAATATAATAGTGTAATAATCCTTAGATGGTTCTTTATTCCATAGTACCATTAACATAACCCTTGGTAAAAATAAAATCATTCCACTACCTTTCTAAACCATTGACAGAGCTTCATCATTTTATTCCTCAACACTTCTTTCATCTCATATATCATTTGTAATTTCTTTAACATCATCAACATAAATACAGCTCACACGACCTTGCTGATTCTCTTGAAGAGAATTTCCCTTATGGAATTGGTTTGAATAATTCCCATACATTCCACTTTTTAAACATTTAATCATTGTTGATGTTGGAGAAATTTCATTATCCTTGTCCACGATGTAAAATGAACATTTACCTTGGCACTTACGGGCTTTGTTTCCTTCTTTTCCACAACCAAAGAATCATCCAGTTCCTTTAAAAACTTCTCTTTGATGCCTTTTCCCACATGATTTACATGAGGGAAATTGAACTTTCATTCCTCTATTCTCATCATGAATCTCCATATTTCACTTATTATCTGAGTTAGGAAACATACCAAAGATGATATTAATAATCATATTTTGAGATTGTTGATTAGGCATAATAATGATGTTTTCCTTCAAAATCCCATTTCACTTGGATTCTGAGGAAGAATATCATTCCATTGTACATTATATTCTCCATTAACATGAATATTCCTCTTTCTAGACATTTTCTAAAACCCAAAAAGAATAGTGTGAGAGGCAAAAATCATGCTAGGAAAACAACATAATAAAGTAGAGTACTTTAAATCTCTAACAACTTAGGTTTAATCCTAGGTTATTCATGATTTTTATCATAATTCTACAACTATAACCTATACTTATATATACCCATATGAACATCCCTATAAATACCATATAAATATCTCTATGGATTACACTTAATGTTTTATCATCCTTGTTTCCAATGGTTGACTAAACCATCGCTCTGATACCAAATGTAGAGACCCAAAGCTTGACAGACATAGACATTACAATAAATTGGAGGACTACTTAATACATGACAAAAAGATACTCCCAAATACTGTATTAGTTTAGTGTCTTTGGAAACTCAGAACATAATGTTCTAATCATGGATAAAGATCTTCAACATCTCCCATAAAGATCTTCCCCTTTGGTTTTCTTAACTAAAACCTTTATTTATATATTGGGGAAATGAAAACATAAAAAGGGGTGAGCTCAAATGCTCAGTATGGGTAAACATGGAGAACATAAAACAATCCCTAAACATTTGAATGTAAGAACATGAACATAAAACATCAAAATCATGATTAATGACATAAATCTTGGCAGTGCATAAGGCATAGATCAAAAAAGAACATTAATCATTATAAAATATAATGGGGAATAAAACATGAAATTGTGGAAAACCATTAAGCAGATGATATGATTTCCATAGTATCCAAGACATTACTTCCAAGACCATCATAGTGGAAAAAGTCCGTTACTGAATCGAGTTCACTCCTCGTTCCAGTCCTGTATACATGAACTAGATTAACTTGTCCTTCTAGCCATGTCTATGTCATGAGATATAAATCTTTACCCAATTCATTGGAGGGATATATAGGTCCCACCAATCTCATAAGTAAATAATTCTTACATGTGCCAAACATTAACATAAATCATTCATCATAACCAAAAGAATAAAATGGGTTTTATAAACATCATCCCATCATAAAATAATCCATATAAAACAAATGGATATCATTTTATCATAAGAAAAGTGAAAACATGTAAATAATAGAGACATTATACTTTAAACATAAAAATGATAAATAATTTCCTCTTAGTTGGAAAATAATTTTGACAAAACATTTGAAATGAATTGTTGATGAAAATATCCTTTCTTCTGCAAAATCATTCTCTTTTCTCAAAATAACAATAAATTTTGAAAGAAAATGATTTTTTTTTGAAAATAATCATGAACTATTGTAGTGTATGTTTCATGAAGAAAAGTTGTTATGAAACTGTAATAATTCCTTCATGCTGTATAAATTTAAAAAAACATTCTCCTAGTACTTTTAATAGAAAAGTAAAAAAGTACCACGTACGGTAAACAAAAGAAATATTCCTTCCATAACACAAAGTATAAGTCAAATAGGGGTCAAAACGAATTTAAAAATACATGGAATAATTTTAAACACTTTTGGAAAGAAATTTTTATGGACATGGATGAAAAATATAAACCTAGTAAATACTTACGTATAAGCGATCTCGGATAAAAATGAGATTGCAAAATTATCCCTTACCTTAGGTCAAATTTCTTTCGTACATGTCTGTAACTCTTCTATAGTGGTTTTTAAAATATTATTAACTTGTAATAGAACCATAATAATATTTATGATATCATATATGATTCACTTATGACTTTATATTACCTGTTCTTTTGTCAATTCCATGTTAAAGCAGCATTTTGGGTAAATTTGTTTCATTTATCGTATGTGTTTGGACTTGTTGTTCTTGATATTATTACATATATACTTATTTAATTAATTAAAAAATGTAAAAAATTATTTATATATAACATATATATTCAGAATATAGTTATATATTTTAGATTAATAAATGGAATGAAATACACCATTCATAGAGATGGTAGGTCATACGTACGCATGAACACTGTATTCGTTTCATTATTGAATTGAATGGAATTAAGTAAATGAAACATATATGTCCATAAATCCAGTATCATTATTATGTAATATCTTTAATGATTATTTATTATATATACTTTACAATCATTCTTGAATGGTTAACATGGATAACGAATCTCATCGCATCGTTGAGACGGTAATCCAGACGTACACACGAGCGATGATATCGTTCCCATAATTATTGAATGGAATTGGAGTAGATGATATAATATCACATAATAAGTATGATGTTATAATAACCATATATTGTTATTCTTTACACCATTGTATCCATCCAAGTAAGGTGGTGGTGGAAAAACAGATTACACCACGGTGTGGAGATGGTATTCCGTACGTACGCATGTGCGGTGATTTTGTTTTCCATAGGATGGATAGAAGGTAAAATAGGTTTGTTTTATATATATAACAACATATAAGTATAATAGTGATAATGATGTTATTAATCTACAATTAATCAAATAAATAAGAGGATGTAGAAGAAGAAACAAACCTGAAAGAATCGGTGGAATAGATTACCACTTCTTCGACGTGCCTCTTTTAAACTTTCTATTAGGGCACTAGAGTTGGTATTTTTTACAAACATGGTGTTACTATGGTACTACTAGTGTAGATTCTATGTTATTTAACACTACCACTTATTTATTTTATTTAATTGATACTTTATAAATAAATTTAATAAGTCTTACAGGTATATTTATTATCATAAAATCTATTATATAAATTCATATATGTTGATGTAAACATACTATTATTAAAGTAACACTAATTTCAAAAGTTCATATTCACATATCTTTTAGTCATTATCTAGATATTTCTCTATTCAGCAACATGAATGACTTATTCCTCAATGATTGTTAATGTCATAGTATATAATCATATAATTACACTTTTAATTATCATATTTTTTATGATTCTATCATTATTTAACTAATTTGGGTTATGTATTATATTTTCTAATCAAAATTCAATAATATAATTCTTTTATAGTATGTTCCTTTATATAATTTTATATCATTTGGAATCATTATATTATATTTTTAGTTTTTCATATAATGTTACCATTTATAATAAAAAATGGGTAGTATTAGATGTTATTGGGTATTTTCTTGGATATAAATATTTTTTATTTAAATAAAATTACCTTGTTTTGGGGTTTCCCTACTTATATGATTATAAATATAATTATTATATAATATATTAATAAGTTTACAAATTTTTTGATGGATAACATGATTTATATTTTTGAAATTATTACTTTATTTTGTGACCAACAAACACAAATTTCTAAATTCATATAATTATTTGTAATATTTGTATTTTAGTTTATTTATACAAATAATTTTTAATTTTATCTTAGTCATACTAGTTATAATGTTTCATAATCAGTTTTATTTTTTATTGAATAAATATTTAAAAATGTATGCTATATTTATAGTTCTATTTTAAATCTTTATTTTTATATTATATGTATGGTATGTATTTAAAAAAATTATTATATGGAATTAATATTATTGAGTTCAACCATGTAATACCCCAAAAATTTATCTTAAATTAATTGTATGCTTGATAGCATTAATGACACACAATATTGATACTAAAGTGAATTGTGAGATACAATTAAAATATTATTATTTAAATGTGAATATTGCAAACTAAAAATTGAATTGGTTGGTATGAAAACGAGTATCTGCAAGATGATGATGATATATATATATAAAATATTCATACTAAATAACAAATTATTGATTTATTAGTTGGAAAAAAGAACTCAATTTTCATTGATGTCATTTTATGCTTCAAAAATCTTTCTTCAATAAAAAACATTTTTATTTTTTTTGACAATATATTATAATAATATTTTAAAAAATATTAAAAATTATATTTTAAAAAAAGATTTCAATTTTTTAATCTTTATTTCATAATTATCATATGGTGAAATCTTGATAATTTTCAAAAAAAGTATAATTTTTCATTGAATATTGAAAAAATATCAATTTTATAGAAATGATTCCTTTCAATCAAACTATTTACAAATTCTATTTTTATTTGAAGTGATTTTAATATTTAATATATTTGGTTAAACATAATCCAATTAATTTAATTTTAATGTAATTTATGATTAATTTTACTATAAATACAATTTTATACTTAAAAATATTTTTTAGAAAAGAAATTTTCATCGCGTTTGTGGGTTTATTTTAAAAGAAATGTTTACCACATATAAAGATATAAATTTATAAAATGGTTTCCATATTTGTAATCATATAATACATATTTGGTAAACATGGAAACTTTATTTTTGGTCATTATGAATAGTAACCATGTAAAATATTTGCCAATATGGTAAGTGAAAATCTAGTAATTACAATTAAAAATAATGTGATAAGACGTTAAAAATATATAACTCCAAAAAAATTAATATTTTATGAGTTTATTGTGACCATAATCATCTCTTATTTTAATATATTATTAATTTTTTCTAATTTTATATTATAATGAAAATGATATTAATTTACGTAAAGAATAAATCTAAAATATCACACACTTTGTTTTATTAAGTCTAATATTTTTTCATAAGGATAAAAGGTAGTTATGTTTTGTTATAAAACAATGTGTGTGATGTTTTATATTTATTGTCCACTCCATAAAAAATAGAGTAAAAATTTTGAAAAACATAAAAATGAATACATTTTTTGGTGAGTTGTGTTGTTACATGAATTTTGAAGATAAATATAATGTACTATTTATTCGTTAATATATTATATTCAAAATAAATTAGTTTATTGATAATTTTTAAAATTCATCTATTTTAATGGTCATGAAAATGACTTTAATGGTATTTTATGATAAAAATTATTTTAGTAAATTACATAAAATTACAAATAATATTTTTTAAAAAATAAATAATGGGTTATGGTTTATATTTTTAACAATTTTTTATTTATCAAAAAATTTTCCTTATATAGAAACTTGCATGACCCCAAAATAATAAAATGCATTGATATTGTGGTAATCATAAAAAGTGTTAAAATGGGTTAAAATTAATAGTTGATAGTTAAGACTTCATCTAAACATTTATAAATTCTATTAGATTATATTATTTTAAATTATTTTAATATTATCTTAAAAATATATAATTTTTTTATCCACATGAATATAAAAACAAATTTATATTAATTTAATAATTTGAATAATTTTTAAGGTGACCCTTTTATCTCTTTTATAATGACACCACCTCTCCTCTCATCCTCGCACTTATTTAGAAAAAATAAAAATAAAAAACCCTAAAAAATAATGTTTAAAACTTCATTATAAACATTAAATTCGTGATTTTATTTTTAAAATACCATTCCTAGGACTCTTAAGTAGTGATCAAATGGATATTATTCAAAGAGGATGTAATTGTCATACCCGAGCATTCTCATTTTACTTTCTCTTCCACCTCTATCAATATAACGACCCATACTTTACATACATTGTTAATGCTTCAAAATTGAAGCATAATTATTACAACATATAACAAAACCACTAAAGGATCGTATAGGTATAGTGTCTTTAGAAAACTGGGAAACAAAAACAACTGGTTCATAAATCATCTACACTGTCTCTCATTTATTTCATCATATCTATAGTCCCTTTTGGCATATCGTACTTAATAACCTTCTTCCTGACCTGGGGAAAGAAAACATACAAAAGGGTGAGCTCAAATGCTCAGTAAGGGTAAACAATAGAAATATCAATCACATCATATTCATAAGAACATAACTTTTGGAAATTGTAACCTGCAAAAGATGGCATAATTTCATAACATGGGATAAATCATAGTAGGGAAATGTATTCCCAATAATCATAACTTAAAACATGAAACTTTGTGGCCTACACACATAATCATAGAGAATCATTTCTTATTAGTCAAGACTCATTGCCAATACTATCTTAGTGGACAAAGTCCATTTCTGAACCGAGTTCACTCCCCGTTTCAGTCCTGTTTCACTGAACTGGTATAACCTACCGTTCCAGCCATGTCTATCTCATGAGATATAAAATCTTTACCCAATTCATTGGAGGGAGATATAGGTCCTACCCATCTCATAATGATACCATTCTTATGTGTTCCACAAAATCATAAATCATACATCATTGCATAACCCATGTAATAAAAATGGGAACCTTAAACATCATGACATCATCAAACAATTCATATATGATAAAGGAATTCATAAAAATAATTCCACCACAACATAATCAAATAAATGTAATAATAGGGATATAAACAGAACCCTATAATATCTTAGATGGAAAATATTTTTGATAAAACACCTTGAGGAAAATATTCTTTCAAATTCAAAAAAAATTTCCCTTTTTTAACATGTCATACAATTTTAATCTAAAGAATTTGATTAAAAATAAACTTGAAAACTTGTAAAGGAATCTTCTTGGACATAATGTTTTAAAAATCCATTCATGCTGTATAAGTTACAAAAACAGTCTTCTCTTACTTTTATCGAAAAAGTAAAAAAAAGTACCTCGTACGAAAACAACAAAAGATTCCTTTCATATATTTTAATAAAAACTTTCTGAAGGGTAAAATTGGATTTAAACAATTTTATGTGGATGGAAATAATATTACATATTGAGGAAACATGGATGTGGATGATAAAATACACCCTAGTAAATTTCAAAGTATAAACAATCTCGGATAAAAACGAGATTGTGATATTTCCCTTACCTTAGGTCCGATTTGCTTTGTAGTGTCCAAACCTCCTGTATAATGATTTAAATAATGTTATTGACTTATTATAGAGTCATAATCATATATGTTCATATTCTTACCTTCTTATTAGTAATATTTCATTACTACTTGTTATTCGGGTGTTTATTACTTTTTGGTCTTATGCGTGTTTTGTAGAAAAAATTATTATTCTTCTCTTTAGGTTATAGATACCTCATTTCCAGAATGGTATTAGTGTAATATATATCATATTCATTCATTCAATTCATTTATATAATCATTATGCAATGAAGATCATGTAGAACAAGTCACATCACATCGTGGAGACGGTATTCCGTACGTACACACGAGTGACGATATGGTTCCTATGATCGTGGAATTGTATTGGAGTGTATGTATACTATTTCAGAATCAATATCACTTTATAATAGTCATATATAGTCAATATTTACACCATTATACCCATCCAAGTATGGTGGTGGTGGAAAATAGATTAGACCACGGCGTGGAGACGGTATTCCGTACGTACGCACGCGCGATGATTTCTTTTTCTGTAGGATAGATAGATGGTGAAATAGGGTTGTTTCATACTTATAATAACATATCAGTATATGATTGATACTGATTTTATCACTTCATAATGAAACAACTAGATAAGAAGAAGTGGAAGTAGAAATAAAGATGAATGAATCGGTAACAGACATTACCTCTTCTTTGAAGTGCTTCTTTGAGACCTCCGTTTAGGGCACTAAAATAGGTCTTTGAAGAAGACCAGAACCTATAATATGTTTCTAGGGAAGTGGAGAGGAGAAATTGGCAGGGGTTGTCCGAGATGGAAGGCTCAAAGTGGTGTGAGGAAGAGGGGGAGGAGGTGCCCTTTTATAAGGGAGGAGAGGGGCACCTTTGGAATAACTAAAAATATTATTTTATTATAAAGTCAAATGCGGTTTTTAATAGCTCCAAATTGATATATTTCGAAGATAAGGTGGGTAGGGGTCGAAAGCCTCTCATCCAATAGAATTTATACAAGTTTAGGTATCAATTATAATCTTATCATTTAGATTTAACTTTAAGTTAGATAATTTAACTGTCACCGTGTCTTCTTGTTTTCTTACACTATAAGGTTAATAAACATACTATATCAAGACAAAAGAACCCCAAGTTGTTTATTATTAATATATATAACCTTATCTAAGTCATTTTTTTGAACCATAGATTTTTAGGAAGAAAATAACAATTAATAATATAATATTTGTTTTGAAAACTCTTTTATGTCAATTTTGACACTATTTAGTAATTGATTTTTGAGAAAATCATAACAGAATTATTAGTTCAAACCAAGTTACTTAAATCAATACTAACATGTCATATTAACCTAGTAAATTAGTGTAATTCATAAAAAGTCTCATATTACATTTATTTGGGTATTTATAACATCAATTATGTCAATATTTCATTAAAAAGATAATTACTGCATCATCATTGTGTAATAAATAAATTAAATATTTTAGGGTCTAAAAATTAAAAATAAAATACCATTATCTAGGAAATATTTTTAGCTTTCTAATGAATATTTATAGTCGAATTTATCTTATGTATAACCCCATATTAAAAATTATTTACTTATTAAACATCGATTTTAACTATTTTAACCCTTCTTTCAATAAATTAATAATAAATGTCCTAATCTAATCCAAGTGGGCCTAAATGGTCATATGTTTTTCCTAAGGTTGTTTTTGGTCGAATTACACTTCTCCAATAGAATTAGGACATGTGTTAGGGTAATAATAATATCATTTTTACCCTTAATTAACCTATTTACTTTTAACCGTGGTAAAAAAAGTAAAAAGATACTATTCACCAAAAAATTATTTTCATCTCATTGAACCACATTTTACATACTGACATCAACCGTGTCTCTCGGATTTTCGAAATTCCACTCACAGAAGCGGTAAAATTAAGTTTTATGAAAAATTCAGTTTTTTAACTACCACTTAGTGGTTTCACTATTCATCAAAAATTGAATATTTTCAGAAAAATACCAAAATTTCACCCTAGGATAATTTTGATATTCTGAATCCAAAAATGAAGTCCATTTTGAAAAATAAAATTTATAAAATTTCAAAAAGTGGTTATTACTATTCAGAACGGCTAGTTTTAATAATATTTTAACAGAATATCATTGTTTAGTGAAACTCGGTATTGCGTACGACGCAAGCTATCGAGGAAGGCCGCAGTTGCGTGTAAAGCAAGCCAAGCTAGTGTTGTGTGTAGTGAAAGATTCCTTTGATGATTTATATAACATAAAAACAAAACATTTCACATAAAAGTCTTGGGTGTTATATTCTACCCCCCTTAAAATGAATTTCGCCCTCGAAATTCATCACTTTGTAACAAACAGATGAGGATACATCTCCCTCATCATATCCTCAAGCTCCCATGTAGCTTCTTCTAATTGGTGGTTCCTCCATAAAACTTTTACCAATCGAGTGGTCTTGCTTCGTAGGACTTTTTCGCTATGATCCAGAATTTCTATCGGCTGTTTTTCATAAGAAAGATCTTGCTCCAGCGGTACAACTTCTGAGCTAAGTACATGTGAAGGATCAAGTATGTACTTTCTCAGGAGAGATACATGAGACACATTGTGAACTTGAGAGAGATTCGGTGGAAGCGCCAATCGGTATGCTACCTTCCCAACACGATCTTGTATTTCGAAAGGACCGATATATCTATGGTTCAACTTCCCCTTCTTTCCAAATCTCATGACTCTCTTCCAGGGAGATATCCGTAAGAACACTTTATCACTCACTTCAAACTCTAGGTCTTTTCTTCGGTTGTCGGCATAACTTTTCTGTCGACTCTGAGCTACTCTTATGTGTTGTTGAATAGATCTGACCTTTTTTGCCATTTCATTAACGAGATCAGGTCCTAATAGCTTTCTTTCCCCAACTTCATCCCAGCAAGTTGGAGTCCTGCATTTCTTTCCATAGAAATCTTCATAAGGAGCCATCTGAATACTGGAGTGAAAGATATTATTATAATAAAATCTCACCAAAGGTTGGTGTTGATCCCAACCACCTTTTAAATCCATAGAGCAATCTCTCAACATATCTCCTAGAGTTTGAATTGTTCTCTCAGACTGACCGTCTGTCTGAGGATGATAAGAAGTGATGAAACTCAACTTTGTATCCAGAGTATGCTGAAGACTTCGCCAGAACTTCGAGGTAAATATCGGATCCCGATCAGATATAGTAGAAAGTGGTACTCCATGGAATCTTACCACTTCTTTTACATATATCCTGGCAAGCTGATCCAGAGAGAAATCCTCTCTAATAGCAATGAAGTGTGCAGACTTGGTAAGACGATCAACTATGACCCAGATAACATTATTGCCTTTGGATGTTTTAGGAAGTCCTATGACAAAGTCCATAGTGGTGTTTTCCCATTTCCATTCGAGTATGGGTAATGGTTGTAACATCCCCTTAGACTTCTGTCTCTTAGCTTTAACTTGCTGACAAACCAAGCATCGAGAGACATATTCAGCAACAACTCTTTTCATGACATCCCACTAGAAGTACTCTTTCAGGTCCCTATACTACTTCGTGCTTCCAGGATGAATAGAGAATGAAGAACTATGAGCCTCATCCAGCAGCTCCTTCTTTAATTCGGGGATGGGAGGAACACAAACCTGATTCCTGAACTTTATTATCCCATCACAATCAAGGTTGAATTCAGGAACATTTCTCACCTTCTTTTGTAACTCAACATCTTCTTTCTGTTCCTCTTTAATCTTCACATGTATAGATGGTTGAACATTCATTTGAGAAAGATATGATTTTTCCCCTTCCATTATAATTCCAAGATCCATCCTTTGTAAATCCATAAATATTGGATCTTTTGTGATCCTCATCATGGATAAACTGGCATGGTCTTGTCAACATAATGCATCTTCCACCTTGTTTGCTTTCCCAGGGTGGTAATGGATTGAGCAGTCATAATCCTTAATCAGCTCCAACCATATTCTTTGACGCATATTCAGCTCCTTTTGTGTGAAAATATACTTTAATATTTTATGATCAGTATAAATGTCACACCTTTCTCCATAAAGATAATGACTCCAAATCTTTAATGCAAAGATTACCGCAGCTAAATCCAAATCATGTGTTGGGTAATTTTGCTCATGGATTTTCAACTTTCATGAGACATAAGCTATCACCATATCATTTTGCCTAAGAACACACCCCAATCCCTTCTTGGATGCATCACTGTAGATCACAAACCTTTCTCCACTACAAGGAAGTGTGAGCACAGGTGCACTGGATAACCTTCTTTTCAACTCCTTGAAATTCTATTCACATTCTTCCGTCCAAACAAACTTAACTCCTTTCCGAGTCAACTTGGTGAGTGGATTAGATAATTGTGAAAAATCTTTCACAAAACGTCGATAATATCCAGCCAAACCAAGAAAAGTTCGGATCTCAGTTACTGTTTTTATTCTCGACCATCTTTTGATAACATCTGTTTTTGCTGGATCTACAGATATCCCCTCTTTTGAGATTATGTGACCCAAAAATGAAACCTTTTGAAGCCAAAATTCACACTTGGTAAATTTGGAATAAGGCTTCTCCTTTCTCAGGGTCTTCATATAATTCTCAAGTGATCTTCATGTTCTTCCTTGCTCTTTGAATAGACTAGAATATCGTCTATAAAGACTACCACAAACTGATCAAGATATTCTCTAAAGACTCTATTCATCAGATCCATGAAGATAGCAGGGGAATTAGTAAGACCAAATGGCATCACTATAAATTCATAATGTCCATACCTTGTACGGAAAGTCGTCTTTGGTATATCCTCCCTTTTGACCCTTAATTGATGATACCCTGAATGAAGATCAATCTTGGAAAAGTATTGAGCTCCGCGTAGTTGGTCAAATAAGTCATCAATGTGTGGGAGAGGATATTTGTCTTTGATAGTGATCTTGTTAAGTTCTCGATAATCAATGCAGAGTCTCATTGATCCATATTTCTTCTTAACAAATAGAACAGGTTCTCCCCAAGGTGACGCATTAGGGCGTATGAATCCCTTATCAAGATTCTCTTGGAGTTGCTTCTTCAATTCCTACAACTCAATTGGGGCCATTCTATAAGCTGTCTTTGAAATAGGCAAAGCACCCGGTAAGAGTTCTATTGAAAACTCAACTTCATGATTTGGTGGAAGACCCGGTAATTCCTCCGAAAATAAATCATCAAACTCCCTTACAATGGGCATATTCTTAATAGTGAGTTTCTCAATAACCATTTGAGATAAATAACCTTCATTTAGTGGAATCAAGACCCATAAGGTAGAAGGAATTTCCACTGGAAGGTTATGTTCATCCTTGCATCGATAGACGATCATAGATTGATCTAGAATATGAAATGTGACTTCCCTTCATTGGAAATTGATATGAGCTCCATGTAGAGAAATCCAATCCATGCCAAGAATCACATCAAATTCCACTATAGGAAGGATCACAAGATTTTCAGGAAGCACTTTCCCACAAACTTCAATCGGAGAAGAATTATAAACTTTTGATGCGACTGTTGTGCCATTAGGGGTTGTCACAGCTAACTCAATATCTAACTGTTGAGGTAATACGATGATACCCTTAAAAAATTATTCAGAAATAAATGAGTGGGTGGATCCAGAATAAAATAAAACATTTGCTAATTTAGAGTGGATGGTAAGTGTACCTTTCACCACATCGTTATCATACTCCACATCGCTGATAGAAATTGCATGTGACTTTCCTTTGTATTTAGCCTTAAGAGTTTGTTGACATTGACCATCATCATCAACCCTTGGATTAGGGAATTTATTGGCATAATGCCCCATCTCCTTGCACTTGAAACATTGAAGTGTAGTAGGTTCATTCTGTGTATCCCTTCCTTTTTTTGCATCATTAGACATCTTCTTCCCATCATCGCGGTATTCAAATGCCCAATGACCTTCCTTTCCACATTTGAAACATTTACTTTTCCCTTTAATAAAACTCCCTCCATGTTTCTTTCCACACTTTGAGCATAAGGGAAAGCTCATCTTCTTTTCAGTGTGCTCTTTAGATTTTCCTTTGAATTCCATTTTCCTCTTCTTATCAAACCCATATGACTGATTGGTTACTCCAATCTCCATCTCAACTTTGAGAGCACATCGAACGATTTCCTCGTAGCTATTGAAGTCCCTTATGGCTAAGGCCCTTAGAAGACTTGGTTTTAAGCCACTAAAGAATCGATCGATCTTAATCTCAGGTTGGATAATAATACCAGAAGCGTACCTTGCAAGTCTTGTAAAATTTTCGTCATAGGTACCAACAGATTTGTCATCCTTTTGTTTTAGTTCAAGAAACTATTTCTCCATCTTTGTTCGGATAATACGAGGGAAGTACTTATTGAAAAATAAGTTCTTGAACTCATACCATTCCATGGACTCAATTTCATACCCTTGCCTCGTATTCTTAATAAGATTCCACCATTAATCAGCATCAACTTCCAAACAATACACTGCTAAGATGACTTTATCATGCTCAGAACATTGAAGAACTGAAAATATCTTTTCAGTAGTACTAATCCATTGTTAAGCAACTAATGGATCAGTAGACCCGCTTAATGAAGGTGGACGCTGTCTCATGAAGGATTCAACAGAATGTTGCTCCTTCCTTTTCTCGTTTGGAAGACCTGCATGATTCATAGCTTGATAAAGTTGTGTGAGCAGGGCTACAAGATTTTGCATTCCAGCTCCCATAACGTTTGGTTGCTCAGGGGGACAATCATTTCATTTCCCGTCGCATTCCGCATTAACATGGTTCCTTCGGGTTCCAACCATTAACTAAAACCAAGAAGAATAGTGTGAGAAACACTAATTATAATAGGAAAACCACATAATCGAGAATAAAATTTCACACTTAAGGTCTTATCCTAGGTTATTCATGGTCATTTCTAAAACACTAAGATTGTGTTCTATGCTTAGACTTATCATTAGGGTTCTTACTAAGGCTTTCACATCCTAGTTTCCAAAGGATGACTATACCTTTCCTCTGATACCAACTATAATGACCCACACTTTACATACATTGTTAATACTTCAAAATTGAAGGATACTTATTACAACATATAACAAAACTATGAAAGGACCGTATAGGTATAGTGTCTTTAGAAAACTAGGAAACATAAACAACTGGTTCATAAAGCGTCTACACTATCTCCCATTTATTTCATCATATCTATAGTCCCTTTTGGCATATCATACTTAATAACCTTCTTCCTGACCTGGGGAAAGAAAACATACAAAAGGGTGAGCTCAAATGCTCAGTAAGGGTAAATAAAAGAAATTTCAATCACATCATATTCATAAGAACATAACTTTTGGAAATCGTAACCTGCAAAAGAGAGAATAATTTAATAACATGGGATAAATAATAGTTGTGAAATGTAATCCAAATAATCATAACTTAAAACATGAAACTTTGTGGAATACACACATAATCATAGAGAATCATTTCTTATTAGTCAAGACTCATTTCCAAGACTATCTTAATGGACAAAGTCCATTTCTGAACCGAGTTCACTCCCAGTTTCAGTCCTGTTTCACTGAACCGGTATAACCTACCATTCTAGAAATGTCTATCTCATGAGATATAAAATCTTTACCCAATGAAATGGAGGGAGATATAGGTCCCATCCATCTCATAATGATACCATTCATATGTGTTCCAAAAAATCATAAATCATACATCATTGCATAACCCATGTAATAAAAATGGGAATCTTAAACATCGTGACATCATCAAACAGTTCATATAAGATAAATGAATTAATAAAAATAATTCCATCACAACATAATCAAATCAATTTAATAATAGGGATATAAATAGAACCCTATATTATCTTATATGGAAAATAATTTTGATAAAACACTTGAACTCCATTCTTGAGGAAAATATCCTTTCAAATTCAAAAAACATTTCCCTTTTTTAACATGTCATACAATTTTAAACTAAAGAAGTTGAATAAAAATAAACTTGAAAACTAGTAAAGGAAGCTTCTTGGAAATAATGTTTTAAAAATCCATTCATTCCATATAAGTTAAAAAAACACTCTTCTCTTACTTTTTTTGGAAAAGTCAAAAAGTACATCGTACGAAAAACAACAAAAGATTCCTTTCATATCTTTTACCAAAAACTCACCGAATGGTAAAATTGGATTTAAAAAATTTTAGGTGGATGGAAATAATATTACATATTGAGTAAACATGGATGTGGATGATAAAATACACCCCAGTAAATTTCAAAGTATAAACAATCTCGGATAAAAATGAGATTGTGATATTTCCCTTACCTTAGGTACGATTTTCTTCATAGTGTCGGAACCTTCTGTATAATGATTTAAATAATGTTGTTGACTTATTCCAGAGTCATAATCACATATGGTCATATTCTTAGCATCTTATTAGTAATATTTCATTACTACTTGTTATTCGGGTGTTTATTACTTTTTGTTCTTATGCGTGTTTTGTTGAATAAATTCTTATTATTCTCTTTAGGTTATAGATACCTCATTTCCAGCATGGTATTAGTGTAATATATATCATATTCATTCATTAAATTCATTTATATAATCATTATTCAATGAAGATTATGTAGAACGAGTCGCATCACATCGTGGAGATTGTATTCCGTACGTACGCACGAGTGATGATATGGTTCCGATGATCGTGAAATTGTATTGAAGTGTATGTATACTATTTCAGAATAAATATAACTTTATAATAGTCATATATAGTCATTATTTACACCATTATACCCATCCAAGTAAGGTGGTGGTGGAAAATAGATTACACCATGGCGTGGAGACGGTATTCCGTACGTACGCACGCGTGGTGATTTCTTTTTCCGTAGGATGGATAGATGGTGAAATAGGGTTGTTTCATACTTATAATAACATATCAGTATATGAGTGATACTGATGTTATTACTTCATAATGAAACAACTAAACAAGAAGAATTGGAAGAAGAAATAAAGATGAAAGAATCGGTAACGGACATTACCTCTTCTTTGAAGTGCTTCTGTGAGACCTCCTTTTCGGGTACTGAAATAGGTCTTTGAAGAAGACCCGAACCACTAGGATGTTTCTAGGGAAGTTGAGAGGAGAAATTGGGAGGGTTTGGCCGAGCCCGAAGGCTCAAAGTGGTGTGAGGAAGAGGGGGAGGAGGTGCCCTTTTATAAGGGAGGAGAGGGGAACCTTTGGAATAACTAAAAATAATATTTTATTATAAAGTCAAATTCGGTTTCTAATAGATCAAAATTGATATATTTAGAAGATAAGGTGGGTAGGGGTAAAAATCCTCTCATCCAATAGAATTTAGACAAGTTTAGGTATCAATTTTAACCGTATCATATAGATTTAACTTTAAGTTAGATAATTTCACTTTCACCATGTCTTCTTGTTTTCTTACACTATAAGGTTAATAAACTTACTATATCAAGCCAAACGAATACCAAGTTGTTTATTATTATTATATATAAAAATATCTAAGTCATTTGGCTGACCCTTAGATTTTTAGGAATAAAATAACAATTAGTAATATAATATTTGTTTTAAAAACTATTTTATGTCAATTTTGACACTATTTAGTAATTGATTTTTGTGAAAATTATAACAGAATGATTAGTTCGAACCAAGTTAATTAAATCAATACTAAAATTTCATATTAACATATTAAATTAGTGTAATTCATAAAAAGTCTCAAATTACATTTATTGGGTATTTATAACATCAATTATGTCAATATTTCATTAAAAATATAATTACTGCATCATCATTGTGTCATAAATAAATTAAATTATTTAATGTCTAAAAATTACAAATAAAATACCATTATGTAGTAAATCGCTTTATATTTCTAATGAATATTTATAGTCGAATTTATCTTATGTATAACCCCATATTAAAAATGATTTACTTATTAAACTTTGATTTTAACTATTTTAACCCTTTTTTAAATAAATTAATAATAAATGTCCTAATCTAATCCAAGAGGGCCTAAATGGTCATATTTTATTCCTAAGGTTGTTTTTGGTCGAATTACACTTGTCCAATAGAATTAGGACATGTTCTAGGGTAATAATAATATAATTTTTACGCTTAATTACCCTATTTACTTTTAACCGTGGTAAAAAAAGTAAAAAGTTACTATTCACAAAAAATTATTTTCATCTCATTGAACCACATTTTACTTAATGAAATCAACCATGCCTCTCGGATTTTCGAAATTCAACTCACAGAAGTGGTAAAATTAAGTTTTATGAAAAATTCAGTTTTTTAACTACCACTTAGTGGTTTCACTATTCATCAAAAATTGAAAGTTCTCAGAAAAATACCAAAATTTCACCCTAGGATAATTTTGATATTCTGAATCCAAAAATGAAGTCCATTTTGAAAAATAAAATTAATAAAATTTGAAAAAGTGGTTATTACTATTCATAACGGCTAGTTTTAATAATATTTTAATAGCATATTATTGTTTAGTGAAACTCGGTATTGCGTACGACGCAAGCTATCAAGGAAGGCCGCGGTTGCATGTAAAGCAAGACAAGATAGTGTTGTGTGTAGTGAATGATTCCTTTGATGATTTATATAACATAAAAACAAAATATTTCACATGAAAGTCTCGGGTGTTACAATCAATTCATTAATAAAAATTATTATAAAATTACATAAATATCTAAAATACGAATCGAATTTAATCTTTGAATTTCATAAGCTTATTCATATATTTTTTCCATTAAATGGGAATTGAAATTATCACTCATACTTATGTGTGGACTACCACATCCACAAAGTGAAACAATTCATTTTGTATAACTTTCACATATGGATGTTTATAATAATAGATTTAATAAATACATTAGATAAGTTTTATGTAATTAATATTATTTAATTATAAATTTTTACTTATCATTATTAAATTATTTTTGTTAGAATAAGAAATCTATGTTCATGCGTACATAGAGACTATTATCTCCATGAAAATTGACATTTATTTTTCTTAATGTATACCTTTTATAGAATGTTATATATATTTATATTCAGAATATATATATATATAATATTAATATCATGATTAAAAAAATATATATGTAGGAACTATGAGAAATGTAATGGAATCCAAACTGTCAAATCGGGCAATACATTAAAAATTAAATAGTTAACTCTAAGAAACAATGATTTCAATAAATAATAATTGCAAAATAGGTGATGAAATATTATACATAGATAATATATGATACTATAATTATTTATATGGTTTTTATATATAATTTTGATAAATTTAAATTTATTATAAAAAAGGAGAGAGGTCTTACAAAAAAAATTGTACTTGGGGAAGGGGTTCTTCATATCAATTTTGTTTCCTTGAGACATATTTGATGTTTTGCAAAAATTTATTCTCATAAGGTGTATATACTAAATATTTTACATGTTATATAAAAGATATGTATTAATTAATGGCATTTAATTTTGTAATTGAGATTATTTCATCTGGTAGGTTATGATTTTGATGTTAACAAAGTGGTAAGGACTTATCATCTCAAATCATCTTATTTTGGACATATGTTATATCATGAATCTATATTCCTTTATGATGTGAAAATAATTCCCCTTCTGTATGTTATATCATTAATATACCAATATTATAAATATTTAATGTTTAATTTTATATTATTATTTCATGGGGATTCCGATTTAGAAATTACCATATCAGTAAGGGTTAATTCATTTATCTTACTTTTAATTGGTATTGTTTATGTTTAAAATTTTTTCACGGGGATTGTATTCTTTCACTCTTATGAAATTCCATTTATTTAATTATACTCTATTTATTTCTTATCTTCATATATTTTTTTTCTCATATTACTCACTTTGACACTCAAAAAGAACATGAATAATGTTTTTTAGGATAACCAACCTTATTTCGTCTTATGGTTGAGAATATTTTTTCTTCCTTGTCTTTATTATCAAAAATGTGTTAAAAAATTTAATTTATATTCTATAATTATTGTTTAAAGAATTTTTAACTATGTTTTAATTTTTAATTTTTTTTCAAATAGATAATTCTTAACCTTTTCTGAATTAGGTACTTTTTGACTTTAAACCAATGTGAAATGAAGGCTTTTCTAACATACACAACATGAGTGAATTTTCTTACCATTAGGATTTTCATTCTTTTAAAATTAAAAAAATGATTAAATTTTCATTTTCAAAGAAAACATGTTTCTAAATATTATATTATTTTTTATTTTTGATGACATTGAAAGAAAATTGCACTTTCTATATTTTGAATGGAACTTTATAAATATTTTTAAAGGAATTTTTCTTTTAATTAAACATCCATTGATGATTGTTATGATCCAATGGGGATATGTTCTCATGAAATTATATAGGATATATATATTTTTTGTGTTGTGGTGACGTGATAATTTATGTGAATATCATTTTCTTTCCAGAGGTCAATCAATCTGAAGTGATTACTTTTATGATTATGGTGGTGAGATGTTTAAAAAAACCATTTAATTTTCAAAAATATATAATATGATGATTTGATGAGTGTTTTATGATCTTTTGAAATACATATGAATTTATTAGGATTATTTCATGGATGATCCTAGATTTATATATCCCTCCCATTCATTGGGTAATGATGGTGGATTGAAATGTATTTAGGCTAATCCTATTAGAATGTTGGAATTTACTAGGTATGATTTTCCTTAATGAGTTTATACCCACTACATAATTATGGTTACAGAAGTGATCCTTGAAATATGATTTATAAGATTTTTATTTTTCCAAACTTTAGGTTAGAATTTTATTACATGATCATATGATTATAATATGATCTCATTGCTTATTATTTTCATTATATTATGATTTACTCCTTAAAAACTACAAATTTTTACACTATGGATCATGATTATAATATATGGATTATTGGGTATTGTTTTCAACTATTTTATTCATGTTATCATTCCCTTATACTCATTTTATACTTAATTATGATCATTGGATGACATTTCCCATATTTGTACTTAATGATCATCATATCTCACAATTTCATCTGTTTTATATTCCCTAGGATATGAAGAATTTCAATAATGTTATGCCTAATATGGGTACCAAACCTGAACAACTTTTTGGGAGATGATGTATATTTTTTATAGAATTTTTTTTATATAACCATGTTTCTAAATACACATAACCTATACTGTTATGATGTGACTAATAATGATATGTAATGAATTTTTATCTAATTAGATGCAATATTTATATATGAAATTACTTGGTAGCCTTAACTACTATTAAATCAAGGATTATATATTTTTAGAAACAAGGATGATGAAATTTTAGTGAGAAATATTATGATAATCTTATGTATAGGATAACATCCTAAATTATGGTAATGAATTGTGTTTGGTCTTCCTAGAAAATAAATCCTTGTGTCGATACTATAAATTAGTTGTGGATGTGTCACAAATTCACCTAGGGGTACCAAATCTGTTTGCAGATTGTGTATTAACTCAATCATCACTAGTGCATGATGAGTGGGAGTAAAACTATAAATTTGGCTACACAATACCTTGGGATATGTTGGGGTTAATTCACATTTTCATCAGAATCCATTTTGATGGATTCTAATATACGATGAGCACAAACAACCTCAGATAAACCTATGTTGTTATAGATTTAAAATTTGGTGTCATTATTTAGACATTATATAGACTATTTTAATGATTACATGGTTTCACACTATGATTATTATTTATTAATATATTTTTTTTTGTATTCAATATATGGAAATAGAATTAATAATTTTAACATTGAATTTTGTAGAAAATGGAATGATTTTCTTCATGAGAAACCAAAAGAAATGAGTTATGGAATGTAAAACATTGTGATTATACCTAACTAGATACCTTGATACATGATTAACAATTTAAATATAGGTGAGTTTTTGGATGAACCAAATATAAAAAATTTATTTTTATAAATAATATGTAAGAAATATGTTTTAGCTTTATACAGGGTGATAATTTGAGAAAAAGTGCCCTTGGAAATATCTCATTGGAATGATATGATGTTTTATGTGTGGAGAGAAAGTTAATAAATACAAAACATTTTGAGGAAAAATGAAGAGTATAAGGATGTGAAATAAATAACATTTCAAGGACGCATTTATAGATCAATGTCATACATATGAGGAACTTGGTCATTATCTGATTCAATACCCTAATCCAAAGGTTAACTCACAGAATATAGATGGGCCTATTATAATACATTCATTGGATTGGATTGATTCAAGTGTTTATATGTTGGGATTTTAGAATTTTTATATTTAGGGATTGTATCAATGATATTATAGTTATAAAAATCCAAAATATGTAAGTATTATTAAGTAATATTTTTTGTTTAAGGATTTTAAATCATATGATGAATGGAATTGATAACCTAGAAAAGTGATTTAGTAGTAAGGTGATATGTTATGTAAACCACATGATTAATGTATATATTAACCTTAATATATTCCTGATATTTCGATAATAATTATTAGTTGGGATAAATAGATGAATGATATTAATAAAGTAAATATGATAGTATTTATAACCTTGATATTAATTAGTGATTTAGTGGAAAGTGGTTTATGTTATCTTTCATGGAGTTTACAATTTTTTTTATTTATTTCTAGAATATATCAATATTCTATGATTTTATTTAAAGAATAAAAATAGAGTTAAATTTTGGAGGCATTTATTCTTTCATTTGAGGTTTTATGGCGATTCATGTTATTTAGGGAATGACTTATCTTGTTTTAAGAGAATATGTGAACATTTTTTCATGTGTTTGGTGTGTGAAATTATGATCTACATAATGTTTCTAAGGTATTAGTGTGAAATTGATTTTTGAAATTTAGTGACCTCATTTATATTTTTTGGGTTTCGAATTCTATGAGGAATATTTTGAAGGATTCTAAATATTAACAAATTATGGAATTTCTTATGTTGAAAATTGAATGCTTTTATTAATCTATTAGGTATTAATTTATTATTTCATCATATGGTGATTTATCTATATTAGGTAACATGTATGAAATATATTTGTTTTTGGTTAATATCTAGATATATGAAGAATACATTATCATTCATTTATGGATATAATGTTCAACAGAAATTTATTTATATTTTTTTATAATTGAAAATTTATCTATAATAATAATTTCTTGGAGAATGAGATGATGTGGAAATTTATTAAATCCCAAAGAATGGATGAAATTATGATTATGAAATTGAAGGAAATAATGTTTTTATATTTTTTCATGTTCTCTAGCTTTATAATAAAATAATCATTGATTTTTTTTTGAAAATTATAGTGAAAAACATTATTATTTTACGTTCATTCATAATTTATTATTTATCTTTTAACCAATAATAGATTTAGTAGTTTGGGATCATAGATATTCTCATAATCACGTTGTTTATAGATATTATTAGTCTATGGAAATTATTTTCCACATACATCTCAATATTTCATTATCCCACCAATGTTATCTTTTTTTTTTGGAACCTGATTCTGTATTATTTTAGGTTACATTTATGTTTATCACTCCCCCTTTTCAATGTATTTTTCATTATCCATTTTTACAATATAGATTTTCAACAATGTTATTTTCAAATATTAAACCTTCCAGGACTAACAAAAATTTGTTAAAGTAATATTTATTTAAGGTGTTGGAATTTAACACCCCTAAAATTTAGTATGAAACACCAATAATCTCAATATATTTATTAACACAAAAAAAAATCTTCATGTGAATTATGTAATATTATAACAATATTATTATTTAAAGAGGACCGTTATAACCTAGTATTTGAATAGGAGGGTATGAATATGTGTAATAAAATTATTCATTATAATTAAAAATTTTCTAATAATTAAAAATTCAATTATTTATTCATATTAAAGAAGAACTATAGTTTTATTGAAGTAAATTTATTCTTTAGAAATAATTTTTCTTCCAAAAATTCATTTTATTTATTTTTATGATTTTATATTAAAATATATTTCTGAAACTTTTATAAATTGATTTTCATAAAAGGGGAATTATTTTTAAAATATTTATTTTATTATTAGATTAAAGTTAATTTTTTTTGAATTTTAGGAAATGATTAATATTTTTGTGAATAGTAAAAAAATTATGATTTTATAGGAACTATATTTTTCATTAAAGTATTCACAAAATAAACTTTTTTACAACTAATTTTACAACTTAATATGTTTTTTATTAAAAAAATCCAATTAATTTCACTATAATATTTATTATTCTTAATTTTCATGGAGAATCATTTTTATACCGAAAAATGCATATTTCTAGAAAACCGTTTTTCTTCACATTTTGATGGTTGATTTTATAAATAATTTCTACCACTTTTAATAATTGATTACGATAAAATTGATTCCATATGTTAATTATAATTTCAAATTTTCGTAATTAGGTAAACTTAATTTTTAACCATTATAAATAGTAACCATTGTTAATATTTGTGACCATGGTAAGGGTATATCAGCTAATTATTGTTAAAAACAAAATAATAAGGGTTTTAAAAATATATATAACACATGAATTTTATTTTATATTATGAATTTAATTCATTAATAATAATCCAATATTAAATTATATGGAAACTTGTTTTCATTTTTCATTCATAATGACATTAATACTATTTTAAGTAAAGAATAAATACTAAATGTCACAAAACTTATATTAATAACTCTGAAATTTTCTCATATAGATAAAAGGAGGTTAAGTTCCATTATAAATAGTTATTTTAAATAAAAAATAAATATTTTAATCATTATAATTTTATTTTAATTTTTAGTGATGGAATAACTACCATTATTCTTTATGCAACATCGACACATTACTTATTCAAGTAGTAAAAAAATCATGTAAGTGATTTAAAAAACATACAATGGGATATTGTTTTTGGAAATTTATTAAGAAACAAGAATTTAGTGAAATAATATAATATATTATTTATTCTTGAATATATTATATTAAAAATAAATTATTATATTTATATTTTTGTAATGTACATTATGCGAATTGTCCAAAAAATTAATTTAATGGGTTTTATACTAACTAATATTTTATTAAATGATATATAATTAATAAAAATATTATATTTTTTTTTATTTTAAAAGGATATGATCTAAAATATAAACCATTTTATACTTATGGGTCAATTATCCCTTTATTGCAACTTTCTTAACCCCCAAAGTGTAAAAGACATTATTATCATGATAATCATTAATAGTGATTATGAGGATTTAAAACTTATATATAAATTCTATTTCATACCCAATAGTTATATAAATTTTATTTTAAGAGAGTATTTAGACTAATATTGTTCTTATATTCTAAATATGAAAAATTTAATCCACTTTAAAATGAAAAATAATTTATATTAATCTAATATTTGAAGTCATTCTAACGGTGCCACTATCCTCTATTATATATAGGCACCACCTCTTCTCACTTCCTCACATTTCATGAGCCACATATCATGAACAATACATTCCAGAAAATTCTTATTAATATTTTATGCATTATATAGGTCATGGTATTCTTAAAATACCATCCATATGGTCTTTGTTGAGAGATCCAAAGGAGGTTCTTCAAAGATGAGGCAATTATCTTAACCGAGCATTTTAATTTTACTTCGTGTACCTCCATAAATTATATCGTAACCATCAAAATATAATTAAAAAATTGTTTCACTTATTCTAAGATGTCATTATGGAAATTTAATAACCTTATTCTTCTCCTTTTCCATCAAAATTGAAATGAAAGTATCTCGGGTGAATACGTGTAGATTTCCACCACCACGAAGTGATATAGTTGATTTTCCATCAAAACATAACATTTATATTTATAATGATAAATTTAATAAATATATGTTATATTTATTATGTAATTAATATTAGTAAACTATAAAATATTATCTATTTTTCAATACTTCATTTTTTAGGAACTGAAAGTAGTGTTCATGTGTATATACAGACTACCATTAACATGAATAGTGTAATTCATTTTTATATCTATAATTTTTATGGAAGTTCATAAATATGTATATAATTAATTTAGAAGATATATATATAATTATTCAATTTATTAATAATATTTAACGAGGATGAATATGCACAAACCAGAATTGTTGAACCGAGACATACAGAAGAAACTGTTAACACCCGGAATCAATGATTTTAATAAAGGATTGTCTATAAATTCGTGGTGAAATAAAATAATTGGATTACATAGGGTATTATAATTATTTATATTGGTATGATATATAATTTTAATTTATTATAATTTATTTTATACGTGGTTAGAGTGCTTATGAAGGATGTCAGGAGTGAGGTAAGGGTTACACATCGTAAAATCATTTCATTGTGACATGTTCGATTTTATATACCTATTGATATTTATTAAATTTATATTCTACCCCTATTAATATTTATATAATTTATACATCTTAATTAATTTTTTTTGACATCATAATTGATATTAATTCTTTCAAGTGGTTTTGATTCAGAAGTTACCAAACAGGTAAGGCTTTATCATCTCAAATCATCTTCTTTAGAACATTAGATATATTATGAACATATTTTGTATTATGAGATGTAAATAATAAAAAAACATATATTTTATATGTTTAATATCATTATTTTTGTGATATTGAAATTTTAATGTTACATTTTTCTTCAATGGGTCTTATGATGCAAATGGTACCAAATCGATATGGGTAAATTCTTTATTCTCACTTTCAATTGGGATTGTTTGTGTCTGTATTTCGTTTTGGGGGAATTTTATTAATTAAATTTACTAAAATTCCATTTATTTTATTATACTATGGATAATTCTTATGTCATCATTTTTTTTCTTCTCATATTCATCAATTTCATACTCAAAGAGAACCAGAAGGCAATTTTAGGGAAAACTGACCATATTTATCCTTGTGGTTGGGAAACATTTTCTTCCATGTCAATATTTTCTAAATATGTTCTAAATAAAGAAATTTTTAAACTCAAATTATTATTTCAAGTAAAAATTTAAATGATTTACAATTTTCAAATTATTTTAGTAGGAATATTCTTACAATTTTCTGAATGATGCACTCTTTTTCTTTCTTTCAAATCATGAAAAGAATGCATCTTTTAATATACAAAACATGTGTAAAAACGCCCCCCTCAAGATATTTATTTTCATTGAAGATTAATTTATATTTTTCAAGTTTTACTTTCAATGAAAATAAATTTCTTAATTTCTGAAAATTTTATAGTTTTAATAATATTGATTAAAAGTGATATTTTCTATGTTTTCAATTAAATGTTTTAAATATTGTTTTAATGGAATTTTCATTGATTTCATCATCAATTGATGTTTCTTATACACAAATGGGAATATGTTCTTATGACACCATCTATATTATTTATCTTTATGGTTAATAATGATGTGGTAATTTATATGAAACATGTTTTCATTCTATAGGTTGATTAAGGCACGAAAAATGATTTTATGAGTATGTTGATGACATGTTTAAGAAACTAATTTATTTTTCACGGGTTATGATATGATGCTATGATGAATTTTTAATAATATTGTGGAATACATATAAATATTTTATGATTATGTGATGGGTGGGATGAGTATTATATATCCCTCACATTCATTCGGTAATGATGATGAAGTTAACATCGTGGAAATTATTCCTAAGAGAATGTTGAAATTGACTGAGTAGGGTTTTCCATAAAAATATTATATACATTGATGAATTATGGTCTAGTTAGTGAACATTGAAATTTGATTTCATTGATTATAATTATTTTAAACTTCTGCAACTATTTTATGATATGATCACATGATTATGATTTGTTTGCATGGATCATGAATTTTTATCTTCTAATGATTCGTGTCTTATGAACTACCATGTTTTACACCATGACTCAATAATATGATATATGAATTTTGGGAATACTTTTTCGTGTTATTATCATGTTATGATTCCTATATGTTAATGTTATTCTTACTAATGATCATTGTTGGATATCAGCCATGGTTACCCATAGAGAGAATTTATGCTAACCCTTTGTTTTGTTTTATTTTAGCTAAAATATGAAGAATGGTTTTGAGATTATTATACCTATGATGAAAAATAGAGGAAAAAAGTGTAGTGGTGGATTATGTGAATTTTTTAATGAACCATTTTTTATATATCAATGTTTCTAAAGACATTACACTACTAAAAAATGGGGAATTTGAAATGTAACATCCCAAGTAAGTAATGAATAATAGATATTTTTATCTATGTCTATTAATGAAATAGATAGTGTTTTTGAGGCTTAAAATGAAAATAAATCCAATCTTAAGCATGGAATACACTAATATTCTTAAAAGATTGTTTTACTGCCTTTTGATGGAAAACCCTTTTTAAATAAAACTTTTAACAATTTTATAATCTATAATTTTCAAAATAAACATATTCATTATGATTGGTACATTGAAATTTACATTGGATAAATTTTTGGTATTTTTCTGACAATGTTCATTTTTTAATGAATAGTGAAAAATACTCCATTTTACATCAAAACTGCTTTTTCATTTAATTTAATGATATGGTTAGATTATATTTTTAATTGGTCTTAAAGTTTAATATGAATATATTTTTACCATTTAATCCAATGGTGGTCATTAGGATTAATTTCACTTTGAAATTGGTCATAAACTAATGCCAAACTTTTCATAGATATTGTTTCAAAAAAACCCGCTATTTGTTTTGACAACGAGAATTATTTTTAAATCAATTATTGAAATTTATGTGTTTGTAATTTGGTAAAATGGATTAAATATTTTGAATCAGATGGTCCAAATTATTTAAATAAGAATCTTTTATTTTGGACATTATGAATAGTAACGATGGTAATTATCTTTAATATCTTGATTAATTAGTAATCGGGTAGTTAAGGATAATAAAATAATATCATTATAATAAAAAATGACACCAAAATGTGTCCTAAGGCTACTGGGTGTCTCATGGCCGACCTTGGGATGCCTTGTGCCAAACTTGGGGGCCCCATTAAATCACTTTTGTGAGAAAGTGACTTTTTATCTTTTTATTTTTTAAAAGAATGTTAAATGTAACAAAGAATGTATCACCTAAGTAAAATATTTTTAATTTTGTCTACATAAATGATCATTTTAACTATAAATAGTAATTAGAAAGCTAAAAATATTTTCTACATCATATTAGTTTTTCTATAATTTTTAGACATTAAATAAATTAAATTATTTATGACATCATAATGATGCAACGATGACCTCATTATTTGACGATTTAAATAAAATGGAAAGATAATGTAAAATACAAGACCTACACATGTCCAAAACCTATTGGGTGGGTATATTTCGAACCCTTATCACCTTATCCTTTAATTATATCAATGTGGGACATTTAAAATCCGAAACCCATTTGAAAATAAAGTAACATTTATTTACTTTCCAAGAGTGCCCCTCCTCTCCTCTTATAAAAGGCCCCCACCTCTACCTCCTTACCCACACATCCAAAGACTTTGGCTCAGACAACCCCTGCCCATTTTGTATCTACACTTCCCTCTCCTACTCCTTGAAGCCTCATTTTGGGCATAAGTCTTCCTAAGGAAGCCTTTGAGCTCAAACCAAAGGGAGTTACCCGATTTTAAGGTAATGCATTCACTTGAGTCCTTTTGTTTTATTTTGCTTCTCCAACCCCCTAAACTATTTTTATTCATTTATTTTGTAACAAATATAGTATATCCAATATACTAGAATGTTGTTAAAATAAGGATTCGAGCTACACTTACTCACACCTACATCTAATGGTTAAAGAACATACTGTTTCCGTGGATGGCGAATTTCTGCCTCCCGAAACGATGATTGTTCAACATTATTTTAACACCTTCAAAGGTGGCCATTAAGATGACACTATATTTATATATGATATATAATATGTTTATTTTTTCCTTAAGCTTTTGTATTTTTCATTTTGGGCATACCTTTAGGGTTCCCATTATGGGTAAACGTGATATCTCCATTTAAAGAAGTGCGGACTACCGCCCCCTCAAAGTTATTTGATTCGTTAAATACCATATGTGGGACGTATAAAGGATGGAGTTATGATATCATATATGATATTACACAGGAATTACAATATACCTTTATATCATTATGATTCCATTCTATAAAATACGAAATAGAAACAAAAGTAGCGTTCATGCGTACGTACGGCTTACCGTCTCCATGAATGGTGCATTTCATTTCTTACCTCTAAATGAAAATGTAATATTATAAATGCATGTATATACTGGATATATATGATATATATGATATATAAATCATGATTATAATTCTGGATATAATGGATACATGAACAACTTGTAATTATAAAGGGTTTATTTTTGACTCAAGTACCAATGATCGTTAAAACGACCGTTATTAACTTAAATAATTACATAGTGTTCATGACATGGCAATAAGTGATATAAAAGGAATAATAAACTTGAAAAAGGTTCTTAAACAAGTAGAAATTAACTCAAGTTTATTATTCAGGAGATTAAAGAACGACCGAGTCAAGTCGGACCCGAGGTATGGGACTTCATCTCAATCTCATTTCATTGAGGCATATTTTATTTTATACTCAACCTTCTTTTATACGGTGTATAAACCCCTTTGACATTTGTGTTTATCCAAAAGGAATCTTTTTTATACGAAGCATTTTACTAAACGACAAAACGGAACGTTTTGTTGTACGTATGCGGCGACAACGACTTCTCCACCGTCATGACCATTATTTGAGTTTCGGCTTCCTCTACAAGCCATACCTTCTTTTTAAAAGAAAAATAAATGCCATTTTTTACTTTTCTTTTATTTTGGTATTGAAAATGGGTTTCATAATGTTTTTATATCAATGTGTTCTATTGATATCTTGTGATTTAAAGGTGGAAATGTTATGTTTCCTTTATGCATGTTTTATGTGATATGATTATGTTGAGGTTCTTGGGCATTATTATGAAGATGGGTGGTTCAGTGATAAACTAAGGGCAGGTGAGCCCAATATATCTCTCCAATGCATTGGTTAACGCGAAGGAGTGAAACGTTAAGGTTTCTCTGAAAAGATTTAGGGAATATACTATGATGGGTATTCCAAACGTAACCAAGAGGGTTACTCCCTACGTAAGAATGTTATGAATGCCTCAAGTTACCTTTATGTCTTATGATTTCTATGATTTATTCATGATTTGATGAGGTAGGTTAAAGTTCTTATGTTTTATGGGTAAAGTATGATTTCATTCTTATGTATATATGAACTCATGTTTCCTTTCCATATTTTTTATATAACCCATACTGAGCTTTTTATGCTCATCCCAAGTCTTTTTTTGAAATGTTTTTCATAGGTCAAGGAAAAGGTACATGCTATGATGATAGTGTCAAGAAAGTGTCAAGAAAGAATCCATGTTTTATTTTAAATATGTTTCCATTGATGGGAAAGAAGAATACTATCTTTATGTAACCACTTTGTATATATGTGGAATGTAATGCAAGTTTTATGATCTAATTCTCTAAAACTCTAAACCTGAAAAGATCCTCAATGTGTAATAATGTAATAACTCAATATTAAGTAAGGTTTAAGGCTGGGGCCTTATAGTTGGTATCAGAGGTCGGTTTAGATAACTTTAGGTGTTATAATTCTATTAAATGAATATCAAAAAATATTTTTTTTGAAATGATATAGCATTTGAAGATTACCATGTTGCTTCATCTAAGACATGTTTGTTCAGAATGGTTTTCCGCAGAGGAAACAGGGAAGCAGTGCTAGGAAGGCATACAGAAGGAAATAACCTTCCGAATCAGCATCCTGAGATGGTCAGAATTGGAACTGAACAGTTTGTTGAAGTAATGGTGCAGTTGACTCAAGCGATAAATGGTGGTGGTATCCATTCACGAGATCATCCAGATCAACCGCAGAGGAACATGTCAGTGGTGGAACATTTCATGAGGCAACATCCCCCATCATTCAGAGGATCATCTGACCCTGTGTTAGCTGAAGGGTGGATTAAATCACTGGAGAAGATTTTGGATGTCATGGGGTGTTCAAACAATCAAAAGGTTAGTCTTGATATTTACCGTTTGGAGGGTGAGCCAGATCAGTGGTGGTCTATGGTTAAAAATATCAGGGACGCCGATGAGATTGAAGCTCTTGACTGCGATGAATTCAAAGGTATGTTTCTTGAGAAGTATTTTCCTAGGGCTGTTCGACTTAGGATGGAAAATATATTCTTGTAATTGAGGCAAGAGGAAGACTCAGTGGCTGCCTATGAAGAAAGGTTCACTCGATTGGCAAGGTATGCTCCAAATTTTACCCGAGACCTTGATAGTAAAATCAATCGTTTTTACTCAGGATTAAAGCCAAAATATCGAAGGGCATTAGCTTCTCGTGAGTTTAAAAGTTATGAAAAGCTTGTTCGATGTGCTGAGAAGGTGGAAATGGAGTTTGCCGATGATCAAGTGTTCTATAACAACCAACAAAAGAAGAGACCGAGGTGGCAGGAGAAATGTAATAATTCTTAAAAAAAAGTCTGATGGTAAGAAAAATAAGTTTCCAGTTTGTGATAAATGTGGAAAAAGACATGCTAGGGAATGTCTTCTGAATTCTGGAAAGTGCTATCGATGTGGTAAGATGGGACATAAGGATCGTGATTGCACTGAAAAAGATCAAGGTGAAGGTAAGACCAAATTTGATTTGCAGTTAGTGAAATGTTTTAAGTGTAATGAGATGGGTCACTATGCAAACGAGTGTCCGAAAAAGAGTTTGAGTGATGGGAAGCAGTTAGACTACAAGTAGAAAGGGGTGGTGAAATCCTTTGCAACTACTTCAGGAGATGTCAGGCCATCAAATGAAGTTATATCAGGTACTTTGTTTGTTTTTTTCAGATTATGCCAGTGTGTTGTTTGATTCGGGGACTACACATTTATTAATATTTGAAACCTTTTCTATTAAAATGGGAATACCATCTCAAGAAATGACTCCTAAACTTGTGGTAAAAACACCTGGGGGAAATGTTGAGGCAAAAATAATTTATAAGAATCTTCATATCCTTATCTATGGAAAGAACCTACTTGCAAACCTTATTGTTCTACCTCTAGTAGAGTTTTATGTTATCCTGGGTATGGATTGGCTCTCTATTTACCATGCTAAGATTCACTATAGAGATAAAGAAGTTTTTTTCAGGAAGACTTTTAGTTTGTGTACAAGAATGAACCCTTACTGTTGATAACATATCAAGAGGCTGAGAAACTTGTAAAAGATGGAAATGAATATTACCTTGCACATATTGTTGAAAGGAAGGGAACTGTTCAGATTAATGATGTTCCAGTGGTAAATGAGTATCCTGATGTTTTTCCTGATGAGTTGCCTGGAATAATACCAGATCAGGATGTTGAATTTATTGTTGACTTAGTTCCTGATGCTAAGCTAATTTCAAAACCACCTTATCGAATGGCTCAAGTTGAACTTTTAGAGTTAAAGAAACAATTTTAGGAGTTATTAGATAAAGGTTTCATTCGACCTAGCACATCACCATGGGGTGCTCCTTTATTGTTTGTTAAAAAGAAAGATGGTTCTATGAGACTTTTCATTGATTATAGGGCCTTGAATAATATCACTGCTAATAACAAATATCCTTTGCCTCATATCGATGATTTTTTTGATCAGCTCCAGGGAGCTCAGTATTTTTCAAAGATTGACCTGGAATCGGAGTACCATCAGCTGAAGGTAAATGAAGAAGATGTTCCAAAGACTGTGTTTCGTACAAGATATGTCCATAATGAATTTGTAGTAATGCCTTTTGGGCTAACCAATGCACCTGATGTATTCATGGACTTAATGAATATAATTTTCCATGAGTTCTTGGATAAGTTTGTGGTGGTTTTCATTGATGATATCTTGGTGTTTTATAAAAGTAAAGAGGAGCATGAAAGACATTTAAGGGTTATCTTGAAAACCTTAAAAGAAAAGAAACTAAATGGAAATTTCAGCAAGTTCGAGTTTTGGTTGCAACAAATTTCTTTCCTTGGTCACATTGTTTCTAAAGATGGGATAATTGTTGATCCTGCAAAAACAAAGGTTGTAGAAGACTGGCCAAGACCCACAAATGTAACTGAGATTCATAGCTTCCTTGGTTTGGAAGGCTATTACTGAAGGTTTGTTATAAATTTTTCACGGTTATCTAGTCCAATGACTAAGCTAACTCGGAAGGGTGTTAAGTTTATCTGGACAAAAGAATGCGGTGATTGTTTTCAGGAATTGAAAAGAAGATTGGTGAATGATCCAGTTTTGGCTCTTCCTTCCAGGAATGGTGAGTTTGTTATATATAGTGATGCTTAATTGAAAGGACTTGGTTGTGTCCTAATGCAGAATGATCAGGTAATTGCTTATGCTTCACTTCAGTTGAAAACTCATGAGGTAAATTACCCTACACATGATTTGGAATTAGCTGCTGTTGTTTTTGCTTTAAAAATTTGGAGGCATCATTTGTATGGAGTAAAGTGTGAAATATATACCGATCACAAAAGTTTAAAGTATATATTCACTCATAAATAATTGAACATGAGACAAAGGAGATGGATAGAATTAATCAAGGATTATGATTGTACAATTCATTACCATCCAGGAAAAGAAAATAAAGTGGCTGATACATTGAGTCGAAAAAGTAATGCTTCATTAGCAATGTTGCATTTGGAACGTGATCCTTTGGTTAATAATTTGATGAACTTTGGCATAGAAGTTGTTGGTGCAGGATGTTCGTCTGTTTTTTTTAGGTATCAGTGAGATCATCTCTATCAGATAGAATCAAGCAAGCACAGAAGCAAGATAGTGAGTTACAGAAAAAGGTAGACCTGGTTCAGAAAGGTAAGTTGCCTGAATTCAACATTGATAATGATGGCGTTTTGAGATTTGGGAAGAGATTGTGTGTGCCTTGTGATTCACAGTTGAAGAGAGAGTTGTTATGTGAAGCTCATATTTCTCCGTTTTCAGTTCATCTAGGAAGTACTAAGATGTATAGAGATCTTCGAGAGTATTATTGGTGGGATGGAATGAAAATATATATTGGTGATTTTACTGTGAAGTGTTTGACTTGTCAACAGGTTAAAGCAGAGCGGCAATTACTGAAAGGGATGATTCAGCCTTTACCAGTGCCAAAGTGGAAATGGGAGAATATATCCATGGACTTTGTTGTGGGATTACCGAAGACATCTTGAGGTAATAATGCAATCTGGGTTATTGTTGACCTCTTGACCAAATCTGCTCATTTCCATGCTATACGAGATACTTTCTCCCTAGATCAACTTTCCCGTTTGTATCTTAAAGAGATAGTCAGGTTACATAGAGTTCCTCTCTCCATTGTATCTGACCGTGATCCCAGGTTCACTTCTAACTTTTGGAAAGGACTTCAGAAGTCGTTGGGTATTGAATTAAATTTTAGTACAGCTTTTCATCCTCAATCAGATGGGCAGTCGGAATGAACAATTTAGACCTTGGAGGATATGCTACGAGCTTGTTCAATGGATTACCAGGAAATTTGGGACCAACATCTTTCTTTGGTTGAATTTTCATATAATAACATTTTTCATTCTAGTATACAGATGGCACCATTTCAGGCATTATATGGGAAGTGGTGTTGAACTCTAGCTTTTTGGGATGAAGTGGGTGAAAGGAAGTTGATGGGACCATAATTGGTAGAAGAGATGGCAGAAAAAGTTCAGATGATTCAGAAACACATGAGAACAGCTCAGAGTAGGAAGAAGAGTTATGCAGACAATAGTAGGAAGGATCTAACTTTTGAGGTAGGTGATCATGTTTTTCTCAAAGTCTCACCATGGAAAAGTGTGATGCGATTTGGTAAGAAAGGAAAGATGAGTCCAAGGTTCATTAGACCATATGAAATTATGGATAGAGTTGGACCAGTTTCTTTCTGAGTGGCTTTACCTCCGAGTTTATCTCAGGTACACAATGTTTTTCATGTTTCGATGCTGAGAAAGTACATGCCAGATCCATCTCATATTTTGAGTCCAGAGGTAGTTCAGCTGGAAGAGAACCTATCTTATGAGGAAAAACACGTCCAGATTCTTGACCACAGGGAGAAAGTGTTATGGAATAAAGTGATTAATCAGGTAAAGGTTTTGTGAGAAAACCACATGATGGAAGAGGCAACATGGGAATCTGAAAATGCAATGAGGGATAAGTACCCCCATTTATTTGATAAGTAAATAAATTACGGGGACGCAATTTTCTAAAGGGGGGAAGGATGTAACATCCCAAGTAAGTAATTAATGATAGATATTTTTATCTATGTCTATTAATGAATTAGATAGTGTTTTAGAGGCTTAAAATGAAAATAAATCCAATATTAAGCATGGAATACACTAATATTCTTAAAAGATTGTTTTACTGCCTTTTGATGGAAAACCCTTTTTAAATCAAACTTTTGAAAATTTTATAATATATATTTTTCAAAATAAACATATTCATTATTATTGGGACATTGAAATTTACATTGGATAAATTTTTGGTATTTTTTTGACAATGTTCATTTTTTAATGAAAAGTGAAAAATACTGCATTTTACATCAAAACTGATTTTTCCATTAATTTAATTATATGGATAGATTATATTTTAAATTTTTCTTAAAGTGTAATCTGAATATATTTTTTCCATTTAATCCAATTGTTGTCATTATGATTAATTTCACTTTGAAAATGGTCATAAACTAATGCCAAACTTTTCAAAGATATTGTTTCAAAAAACCTGCTATTTGTTTTGACAACGGGAAGTATTTTTAAATCAATTATTGCAATTTATGTGTTTGGAATTTGGTAAAATGGATTACATATTTGGAATCAGAAGGTCCAAATTATGTAAATAAGACTCTTTTGTTTTTGGACATTATGAATAGTAACAACGGTAATTATCTTTAATTATCTTGATTAATGTGTAATCAGGTAGTTAAGGATAATAAAATAATATCATAATAATAAAAAATGACACCAATATGTGTCCTAAGGCTACTGGTTGTCTCATGGACGAACATGGGATTCCTTGTTCCAAACATGGGGGCCCCATGAAATCACTTTTGTGAGAAAGTGACTTTTTATCTTTTTATTTTTTAAAAGAATGTTAAATGTAACAAAGAATGTATAACCTAAGTAAAATATTTTTAATTTTGTCTACATAAATGATATTTTGGACTATAAATAGTCATTATAAAGCTAAATAGATTTTATACATCATAGTATTTGTTTTATACTTTTTATACATTAAATAAATTAAATTACTTATGACATCATAATGATGCAGCGATGACCTCATTATTTGACGATTTAAATAAAATGGGAAGATAATGTAAAATCAATTACATACACATGTACAAAACCTATTATGTGGGTATATTTAAAACCCTTATCACCTTATCCATGAATTATATCAATTTGGGACCTTTAAAATCCGAAACCCATTTGAAAATAAAGTAACATTTCTTTACTTTCCAAGAGTGCCCCTCCTCTCCTCTTATAAAAGTCCCCCACCTCTACCTCCTTACCCACACTTCCAAAGCCTTTGGCTCGGCCAACCCCTACTCATTTTGTCTCTCCACTTCTTTCTATTACTCCTTGAAGCCTCACTTTGTGCAGAAGTCTTCCCAAGGAAGCCTTTGAGCTCAAACCAAAGGGAGTTACCCGATTTTAATGTAATGTATTCACTTGAGTCCTTTTGTTTTATTTTGCTTCTCCAATCCCCTAAACTCTTTTTATTCATTTCTTTTGTAAAAAATACAGTATATTAAATATACTAGGATGTTTTTATAATAAGTATTCGAGCTACAATTACACACACCTACCTCTAATGGTTAAAGAACATACTATTTCCGTGGATGACGACTTTCTGCCTCCCGAAACGATGATTGTTCAACATTATTTTAACACCGTAAAAGGTGGCCATTAAGATGAAACTGTATTTATATATGATATATAATATGTTTATGTTTTACTTAATCTTCTGTATTTTTCATTTTGGGAATACCTTTATGGTTCCCATTATGGGTAAACGCGGTATCTTCATTTAAGGGAGTGCGGACTACCGCCCCCTCAAAGTGATTTGATTCGTTAAATACCATATGTGGGACGTATAAAGGATGGAGTTATGATATTATATATGATATTACACTGGAATTATAATATACCTTTATATAATTATGATTCCATTCTATAAAATACGAAATAGAAATGAAAGTAGCGTCCATGCGTACGTACGGCTTACCGTCTCCATGAACGGCGCATTTAATTTCTTACCTCTAAATGAATATGTAATATTATAAATGCATGTATATACTGGATATATATGATATATATGATATATAAATCATGATTATAATTCTAGATATAATGGATACATGATCAACTTGTAATTATAAAGGGTTTATTTTTGACTCAAGTACCAATGATCGTTAAAACGACCGTTATTAACTTAAATAATTACATAGTGTTCATGACATGGAAATAGGTGATATAAAAGGAATAATGAACTTGAAAAAGGTTCTTAAACAAGTATAAATTAACTCAAGTTTATTATTCAAGAGATTAAAGAATGACCGAGTCAATTCGGACCCAAGGTATGGGACATCGTCTAAATCTCCTTTCATTGAGGCATATTTTGTTTTATACTAAACCTTCTTTTATACGGTGTATAAACCCCTTTGACTTTTACGTTTATCCAAAAGGAATCTTTTTTATACAAAGAGTTTTACTAAATGACAGAAGGGAATGTTTTGTCGTACGTATGCGGTGACAACGACTTCTCCACCGCCGTGACCATTATTTGAGTTTCGGCTTCCTCTACAAGCCATACCTTCTTTTTAAATGAAAAATAAATACCATGTTTTACTTTTCTTTTATTTTGGTATTGAAAATGGTTTTCATAATGTTTTTATATCAATGTTTTTTATTGATATCTTGTGATTGAAAGGTGGAAATGTTATGTTTCCTTTATGCATGTTTTATGTGATACGATTATGTTGAGGTTCGTAGGCATTATTATGAAGACGGGTGGTTCTGTGATAAACTAAGGGCGGGTGAGCTCGATATAGCTCTCCAATGCATTGGGTAACGCGAAGGAGTGAAACGTTAAAGTTTCTCAGAAGAGATTTAGGGAATATACTGTGATGGGTATTCCAAACATAACCAAGAGGGTTACTCCCTACGTAAGAATGTTATGAATTCCTCAAGTTACCTTTATGTCTTATGATTTCTATGATTTATTCATGATTTGATGAGTTATGTTAAAGTACTTATGTTTTATGGGTAAAGTATGATTTCATTCTTATGTATATATGAACTCATGTTTCCTTTCCATATTTTTTTATATAACCCATATTGAGCTTTTTATGATCATCCCAAGTCTTTTTTGAAATGTTTTTCACAGGTCAAGGGAAAGGTACATGATATGATGATAGTGTCAAGGAAGTGTCAAGAAAGAATCCATGTTTTATTTTAAATATGTTTCCATTGATGGGAAAGAAGAATACTATCTTTATGTAACCACTTTGTATATATGTGTAATGTAATGCAAATTTTATGATCTAATTCTCTAAAACACTAAACCCGAAAAGATCCTCAATGTGTAATATTGTAATAACTCAAGATTAAGTAAGGTTTAAGGCTGGGGCCTTATATGCAATGAGTCATTTGGGATAGGATCCCTTCAAAAATAAACATTTGTGATGGGAGCCTATCCCAAATTACTAGTTTGTGAAAAAACAACCTCATAAAAAAAGTTTTTTTCTGACAGTTCGTCGCAAAAAGTAAATATTTAAGATGAGATATGCACCCATCGCAAATAGTTTTGTTGTGGTTTTCTAATACCTTATTCCGACGAGACCCACCAAAAATACTATTTGTGACAGTTCCCGTTACCCGTAGCCACAAATACTCTTTGTAATGGGACCCTCAAAAATAGTGTAAAAATTTAAAAATAAAAATAAAAATAAAAATAATATTAATATTAATATTAATATTAATATTAATGGAAGAATAATAATATTTTTATCAATTTAAATTAAATAAAAAAATAATAATAAAATATTCATATAAAAATAATAATAATTATATTGATAATAATATAATAATAATAATATTATTATTAATATCAGTAATATAAAAAAATGAAAACAAAATATGAAAAAAATCAATATTCGTGAAAGATTTAATAAAATAATAAATTGAAAATAATAAAAAAATAATTAATAAAATAATAAAAATAATAAAAAGATAATAATAAAAAATAATAACTAATAAAATAATAAAAATTTAAATAATTTAAATAATGTAATAAAAAATTTTAAATAAAATAATAAAATAATAAAAAATTAAATAAATAATAAAAAATAGAATATTCGTAATAAAATAGAAAACAAAATATATATAAATGTAGATAGTTAATATTAAAAAGAAAATTTGCCTCTAATTGATTGATCATAAAAAATAAATAGATCACTGAGGGGGAGGGTCGTTTGGAGTAGATGGTGGAGGGAACTCCAACCCTAAACCATGAGTCAGAACTTGCATTTACTCCTATATCTTCTGCTCCTGATGTTGTGGCATATTCATGTGTATGAAATCAAAAACCACTCACCATATATGCATTATAAGATTTAACCATTTTTTTATAGTTGATTAATCAATAGAAGAAATCAATTATCAATTTTATTAGTATGTTGAGATACCTGAAAATGTGTAAATGAGTTATCAATATAATGGATAATAAATTGATTTTATATGTTAAACCAAAAATAATTTATTTTACAGGTTTTTTAAGCCAGTAGTAAATGTTCTTTTTTAACGGTCTTCAAGATTAGTAGCTAAAATTTGTAGAAGTTATTTCATGATATGATTATCATATGACTTACAAATAAAATAAAATTAATTTACTGTAAAAATATTATAGAATAAGTTATAGGTGTACACACTGTAGAAATGATGTCATTTTCTTCACAGTTGAGTATAATATATGTAGGAGCTCTGTGATGTTCTTCATCTAAAGTCCATCGTTCATGAACAGCACCAAAGCCAAGTTCAGGTTGATAGAAAACTTATAATTGATTTCCCATTTCATCATCAATAGTTCCCTTATTACAACCCATACATGTTTTTAGGGATATTTGGATTGAATGTAATGAGAGAAAAAAAGTAATTTCTTCTTGTAAATAAGCTTCTGCAATTGAACCATAATCATGTGTTTTTTCACATACATTTTTCATCAATTTTTGTATGCATCTCTCGAATGGGTATATCCATCGAAACTATATTGGTCCACTGCATTTTTCTTCATGCGGAAAATATCATACGAAATGTTCTATTAAGTCAAACAAATCTGGCAGGAATATTTTTTCTACTTTATAAAAAATTAAAACAACTTTTTCATGCACTCCTCTCAATGTATCATTGTTTTTTTTCGCAAAAATGTATCTAAGAAAATATAATATGTTTGTTAGTACTTCCCAAATCATATAATTCAACATACCTCTTAATCCAATCAGCATAATTTATTCCATTATAACATGAAATCCATGACTCTTTAATCCAGTAATATGAAAATTTATAAAAAAATATCCCCAACTTCGAAGAATAACCATATGGAAGTCGCAAATCTACAATCCCATGAAAAAATAATATTTGATTCTCTTTGGAGATTATATAACCTACTTTTTCTTTCATTAACTTATGTGATCTGACATTTTCAAACAGTTCGAGTTCTGCTCTCCTATAAATTTGTGCAAGATCTAATATTGCATTTACATTATCTTTTGTCTTACATGGTGTATCTAAAATTGTATTAAATAAATTATCAAAACATTTATTCTCAATATGTATGACATCCAACATGTGACAGACTAAAAAATCATACTAATATGGATGATCCCAAAAATTCCATATTTTATCCAATTGTGTTCTTTACCAAATCCATCAATTTTCTGTTGATTTTTTGTTGGTCCAAATGTAATAAGAGGTTATGAAGAGAAGATTGATTTCAATTATATAACTAAAATCATTGTTGGAGGACTATCCCTTTCAATTTTTCCTTTTTTGAAATGATATTTATTCCTCTAAAAAAGATGATTTGTTGGAAGGAATTTGTGGTAATAGAAAAAAAACAAGGATTTTCCCAATGATGACCATAAATGCTTTGATTTATTTCATACAGTACATATAGTAATTTGGATAATGTGTACTCTAGTGAGATAACAAGCCATATTATGGGAAGTATCTAATTGTCCACATCAATGCAACTTTCAACAAGAAATTTTGTTTTGCCACAACATCAAATGTATTGACACCACTAGTCCAAAATAAATTTAACTTATCAATCACTGGTTTCAAATTAACATAAATATTAATTTTTAGATTTTATGAAATTAATAAGGTCAAAAAGATATATGGTTCCTTTTTCAAAATCAAAGGAGGAACATTTTACAGAGTTATAAAGACATGAAAACATAAATATCAATTATTGTAAGAACAAAATGGAAAAAAACCATCAGCAGAAAGTCCCAATTTCTTTTTTCAAGTTTCTAAACAAAAAATTGATGCAATGGGTTAAAATGTTTCCACAAATCATCATTAGAGGTATGATTTATGGTTTTACCGGTTGGAATATTGGTTTTGTTCTAGGACATCAATGTCGCTGTGTTCCAAGACATAAATAAAAGTTGGAATCTGGGTTTTTGTGGGAAATATCTCAATTATTTTATAGGAATCAATACAAACTTCCCTTGTTTAGTCTCTTTATACCACTATTGTCCACATGTGGGAAAACTAAGATAAGACCCATTTTCACCATAATATAACATGAAATCATTTGGACATGCATGAATATTTTGATAAAAAAGACCCAGATTATGAACCAATCTCTTTCTCTCATAGAAATTTACAGGAAACACATAATTCTTCAGAAAATAGTGTTTTTTCCAAAATATATCTGATAAAATGAACTATTTTACATTCCATTATCTAATTTAATATCCATAAATTTAGAAACTACATAGTGATTTCTTATCTTTCAACTAGGATATAAGGCACCCTTAGCAAAGCTCAAAAACAAATAAAAATTATATGGTTTCAACTCAAGTGTTAAATTTTTATCATCATGAGTTTAATCTTGTTGAAAAGATGAACATGCCTCATCATGTACTAAATTTTGAAACCAGGCTGGATCGAAAACCAAAATATTAGTATATTCTCTAGAACTGTGTCAACCATGTTGATACCAAAAAAACATAATCTGGATAAAAAAATGAAATAAATGACCGACAACATTGTCAAATGTATCAAACTTCATGAGAGAACATAGTTTACAAGGACACTTAATTATCCATTCAGAATCAAATTCTTGTTTCGGTGATGAAAATGATATAAAAGTTTCAACACCCTCAATATATACTAGATTTAAACCAGATCTATTTGGATTCTTATACTGATTTATCCAAGTGAGATCATCTAATAATGATTGTTATCGAATTCCTGGTTCCATATTTCTAAAAAATATATAAAATAATTAGTTGTTTTTATAATCTGATATACGAAAAACATTATCCAAAAAATAGAAAAAAATTGAATTCCATTTTCTAGGACATTAAAATTATTTCTATTATTTCATACTTATTTATAGTATTTTTAAACTTTTACATGAATCTATATTAACTTATAATAATTTCAATTAATTACCATTTATTATAAATAATTACAACTAACTTGTACTAATAATTGTTAACTACTAGTGACACAATTTTAATGGATTTTTTACACCTCTTTTTCCCAATAACTCATCTCCTTACAACTTTTTCCGACTGAAATCATTATGAAAAATGTGTTCTGACGTACGCATATCCATTTTTCAGTTAACAAGAACTGACAGTAAGAAGGTCTCGCCACGCTACTCTACATTATCATGCATACTAAAATGAATGTCTATTTGGGAGGATATATTTCTCATTGTGATTTCAGTGGGAGAAAATTGTCGAAATATAAGGCATCTGAAAAAATGGAGTCATCAATCCACTGAAATTGTGTCGATTTTTTACAATTTGTGTAAATTTATTACAATTTATTTCTAATTATTTCTAATTATTTTTAATTATTACTATTTTTGAAAATTATTACTAATTGTAAGAATTTGTTACCAATTATTTGAATTTTTTTCTAATTGTTATAATTTGTTAGAATTTATTACTACTTATTACTAATTGTTTAATTTATTGAGAATTAATATAATTTATTTCAAATTATAAAAACTTATGAAAAATTATTACATGTTATTACAAATTATTATAATTTATGGAAAATTATTACAATTAATTTATGGTTATTACAATTTATTACTATTCTGTACAATTTTTTACTAATTATTCACATTTAGTACTGATTATTGAAATTTATTTTTAATTATTCAAATTTAGTACTAATTATTTCAATTTAGTAATAATTATTCAAACTTATTGGTAATTATTTGAAATTATTACAATTTATCACTATTTATTACTAATTATTTGACATTATTAATACTTATTAGTATTTATTTCTAATTATTACTAATTATTCCAAATTATTACTAATTTTTAAAATTTATTTATGATTATTAGAATTTATTACAAATTATTACTCATTATTACTACTTTTTTGAATTTATTACTAATTATGACTAATTATTACAAATTATTACTAATTGTTACTAATTATTTGAATTTATTACTAATTATTCTAATTTATTACTAATTATTACTAATTAATCCAATTAATTACTAATTATTACTAATTATAAGTAATAATTATAATTTATTACTAATTATTCCAATTTATTATTATGTATTCCAATTTATTACTAATTATTCAAATTTATTAATATTTATTACTATTTATTAGTATTTATTACTAATTACGACTAATTATTAGAATTTATTACCAATTAATAATAATTATCACAATGTGTTACTAATTATTACCAATTATTGCAATTTATTACTAATTATTGCAATTTATTTACAATTAATACCAATTATGAGGATTTATTACGAATTATTACTAATTATTACTACTTATTACAAATTATTACAAATTATTTACTGATTATTACTAATTATTAGTCATTATTCCAATTAATTATTAGTTATTAGAATTTATTACTGATTGTTCCAATTTGTAACTTATTATTCAAATTTAGTACTAATTATTCCAATTTATTATGAATTATTCCAATTTATTACTAATTATTAAAATTTGTTACTAATTAGTACTAATTATTCAAAATTAATACTAATTATTAACAATTATTGGATATTATTATTAATTTTTACTAATTATTGCATTTATATACTAGTTTATTACAAATTATCAATTATTATTGCAAATTATTACAATTTATTACAAATTATTACAAATTTTAACAATTTAATACTAATTATTACAATTTAATTCAAATTATTGGAATTCAATACTAATTATTGCAGTTTAATACTTATTATTTCAATTTTGAGACAACTATTACAAGTTAATACTAATTATTACAATTTAATACCAATTATTAAAATTTAATACTAATTTTTACAATTCAATACTAATTATTACAAATTAATATAATAACTATTAAATAATACTAATCCATACATATCATACATAATTATTTATAAAAATAAACATAAAAAATGATAAATAAAAAAATCTACTACTAATTTAATTTAACTATAGAGAATTAATATAGACTAAAATTAAAATAAAATAAATTTACTAAAAAAATAAAAAAATAGATAAATACCTTAAAACTGAAGATTTCGAAAGATATAAGATGCGAAAAAACACAAAATTCAAAATTTAAACGGTGGAAATTTTTGAGGGAAAATATTTAACTGGAGAGTAAGAAAAGAGTATAAAATGAAATAGAATGAAGGTAAAATGGGATGGGGTACATATAGGTTAGATTAGTTGTGAAAACATTATCTATGACGGTTTTCCCATCGTAAATAGTAAAATATACCACGAGACCCATTGAAAATTCCCTCAGATTAAAAATCTCTTTTGCGATGGGTTCTGTCGTCAAATAGCATATGTCGATATTCTATTTGAAATGCCCCCGGGTTTTTATTCCAGAGTACAATTTCCCATCGCAAATATGTTTTCCTGCGTTTTGGCGAGCACAACATGCCAAAGCTTTTTCCATGGGAACTATCTTACCGTCACAAAAGCCTTATTATTTGTGATGGGGTGGTTCTCCCGTCACAAAAACTTTTTCCAAAGGACAATTCGTGGCCGGATGCTGACCTGTTGTAAATAACCCATCGCAATAGACTGTTTTCCCATAGTGTTCCACCTCTACGATTGTAGCATGAATCTTAATGATATATAATAAATATTAATTTGATATGATATAATATTTATTTATGAAATTCATAGGTCACTTCAAACCCTACGTCCCACCTCCCATACATTTACCTTTATTTTGTACATTTAAATGTACATCTATTGAACAAAATTAAATTTACATCTCAAAAGTATAATTACATTTATATTTATATTGTTAAAAAAGACATTTTTTATATATTTTTATTCTAAAATTGGTTACAAAGACATGTTTTTATGGGCCAGACAAAGGGATGATTAATACATAGTCCAAGGGTAATTTTTTTAAAAAAAATGGATATAAATAATAAACTCAATCTAATTATCCATATACATAATTTTCAAATGAAACTTATTTAACAAATTTTTAATCCTAAAAACACATCATTCCATTAATATTTATTTAATAATTAGATAGTAACATGAATTTTTTCATCTCACAATAAAGATAATCTAAAATCAATTTAGTGTTCCAATATCACTCATTATAAAAGAGTCAATTATTTATATATTTTGTTTTGAAGAAATTGTAATTGGGAAATCTCAGAATGGGTGGTATCCATTTTCACATCATGAATTCTAATTGAGTGGGGATCTTTCCTCTCCCCTCATTTTCATATGTGTATTTTTTAATTTCTTTAAAAATATTTTCAAATCTAGAAATAATCGTTATTTTTATTTCAATATATTAATAGTATGCAAGTGATATTTTTTATTAATTGTTTTATATAATAGAAATATGATTTATATTATGTATATATTTTATAATTATATTTTTAAATATTAGAATATAGGTTTTATTGTAGGAATTTAATTATATATATATAAACTACCCATGAATTTTTATATAAAAACATATAGTGTTTATTCCATTAAATAACTACTTATATTTTAAAAACTATTTGTATGATAATAATTATCCTATGTAAAAAACATTTATTTTCATTATTTATTACCCATTTTATGTCATGGTATGGATTTCCTATTCACTTTAATTGTGTTTTTTGGGTTTTTGGGTGTGTTTCTAGGGTGGGCGATGAGTTTTGGTCATTCTGAGGTACACCATGTCATAACAAAGGGTGTTGTGTTGGCTATTTTAAGGATTTATTGAAGGGTTGGATGTGAGGATAATCATTTTTTTGATAGAGGAATAAAAAACAGTGAAACATGCATAGTGGTCAATTTTTTTCATGTGGAGCCTGCCATTATGAAACTGGAAGGGAAAAACACATAGAGTGCTGGGTGTGGAAAAATGTGGTGGGAATAGTGAAGATGATATTTTAAGTGAGGGATGAAATGATGACAAATGGGTTTCTAAAAAATGGTGTTCTATGTGATAGGTCAGAATATCTAGGGGAATCCAAACATGTATTAGTTCATATTTTGATAGATATAAAGTGTAGTTCCTTACTAAAAGTGCATGGATTTACATTAGGGTGGGGTGAATTTTGTTTATGGGTAATTTATAAAATTATGTAAGTGTAATCTTCCTCCTTCCTAAATGAATGGAAGGTATCAAATGTCACAAAATGTCATCTTTATTTTGATATGTCCACATGAATTTACTTCATTCCATGCATAAGAGTGATTTCATCTGACATAAGTGTGTGGACACTTTTCAATAGTTGTGTAAGGGTCAACCTTTTTTTCCAGAGTCACTGAAAGGTAGTTCAACTTCGTACCAGGGTAAGCCCTATAATACCAAAGCATTTTGTTAAATATATTTTTTCAAATCAATCTAATATCCTCTACATTTTTCATCACACATGATATTTATTTTAGCTTTAGTTACATGAAACACTGAGTTTGTATTGTGTTACACGCAACATGATGTTTAAATGAAATTTGACATATTATTAAAATGTCGTCATTTAATATGATAGTTATCAACTAGCCATTTTAATGGTGGCTATGAAAAATAATAAATAAATTAATAAAATATATGCATTAAAAAATTATATATGATGAATTTTCTGGTGAACAATTAATTAGAAATGAAAATAAAAAGAAAATCAAAATAAAAGAAATGTATTATTTAGAAAAACTATTTTTATGTGAACAAATATGTTTTACCTAAATAAATACAAAATAATAATAATAGGATAATTATTTTAATGAAATTTTGATTATATATATTAAATAAAATCTTTAACAATCATCATATTTTTCCTAGACAAGCGATAAGAATAAATCCAGTTTTACGCTTAAAAAATATAGGTTTCTGAAATATAGTTTTGATGAATTTTTTGGCATATATATTTTAAATATATTCTTAACACATGTAAAAAAATTCTATTTAAACTATATAATTAATTTTATAATAATTATATCAAAATTATCATAGGGTGTTGTTAGGATAATTTTCAGAAAATATTAAATTTTTGAATAATAGTGAAAATACAGGATTTTAATCCAAAAATGATTTTTAAATTACATTGAATATAAATTATAATTATATATTAAATTATTTTTGAAGTAAAATTATGAATATTAAAAATATTTATTACCTAATTTAGTTAATTGAAATCATTTTCATATAGAATTGTGATGTAAAAACTTTGTAAACTTTTGAGATTTTTCTCTTTGAGAACCTGCATTCTGATCACGTTTGGGGGATTAATTTCAAATTATTCATATCCACTTATGTGAATTGAATTTTGAAAAATATATTCCATATTTTTAATCATAATAATTTATATTATATAAAATCATCAATATAAATTTTGAACAAGATGAATATTGAAATCAATTAAAAATAAATTACTGTGGTTAAGGTAAAAATGTTTTTACCATGGCTAAAACTAAAATGATAATGGTTAAAATAACGTAAAAACTATTCCAAAATCTTATTTATGGACATATTTAGACCCTATAATTTATAATTCCAAAAAATAATCTATTTTGGATCCTTTTTTCACTATAATAACATGGGTAAACCTTTTTTATTTCAAATATTTATAATTATGCCACTCACCTCACATATAAAAGGCCACCCAATCTCCAATCTTATTTACACCATCAATACATTTTGGTTAAGAAAATACGAGACAAAATTAATTAAAAACCACTATAATCTCATCATATAAGCCTTATTTGGTAATAACTTAAACCTAGAAAAGATTTTGGTAGAAACTTAAGGAGGTTATCCGAAGAAGAGGTAATGTTCTTCAACAAGATTTTTTATTTTTTTCATCCACCCCCTCCGTCATATATTATTAAACCATCATAAAATAATAAAATCATTATATTACAAACAATGATATGTTATTTTTTTATGGCAATGACTTAAAACCATCACCACTTTCATCAAATGGGTTATGAAATCATCATTCATGTGTATAGAGGACTATCGCCACACGAACCGATGTCATTTGTTTTTTTCCATTACCACTCATCGGGGTTGGGTATGATGATGAATGTAAAGTATATATGTTATAACATAATTATATAAATAAGTTAATTATATTATATTTATTTTTTTTACTTTCGATTCTCATGGGGATATGATAACGTTGCTCATGTGTATGGAAGACTTCCGCCTCACGACGCGATGTGATTTGTTTTCACTAAAGATTAACATGGAAAATAACAAGGATATAATTAAGGATTATATGTGATAAAAAATTATAAACTAATGATATTAATGAAATATTTATACTTGTGAAAATAAAATATATCATTTTCTTTCTTATTTTTTCACTCATTTAAATATGATAATGTCGTATGTGTACCTGTGGAACCATGATCGAATTTAGATGACCAAATATTACAAATGGTACTATATGTGAAAAACAAAGTGGTTATTAACCAAAACATGATTTTAGCATGGAATTGTTAATAAGAGGGTAGTAATTTTTTATAAGTAAATATTAAATTATTAAATAAATATAAGTATTTATCAATAATAAATGTATAATTAAATTATATTTCATATATAGGATGTTGAAATGTGTATGGAAGAAGTGAATACTTAAGGTTATAGATTTCCATTTTACTTTTATTTTTTGTGAGCCAAATGTCATATTAACCATGTGTTACTATTATGAAGTGCATATATTTCGAATGAATTTATTTTTTTGGTTATTTTTTTACAATTTTTGGGTAGTAAAATAGCTATTTTAGGATCTCTCTTTCTTGGGAATTATGGTTAAAATGTCACCGAAGTGGTAAGGGGTTTTGTTGTCTCAAATTGAATTTTTTGGGACATAAGGTATGTTATGACCTATCTCAGTCAATGAGATGTATATAATTCCCCTTTAAAATTCTATATCCTAAATATAATTAATTTCATGATATTATATATTTCATTTAACATTATTATTTCTTGGGTATTATGATTCAATGTTATCAAAGTGGTAATGGTTTTATGCTATAATCTTATAATTTATTATGATTGGTCATGATTTATGATTAAAATAAAGAAATATTATGATTATCCTCTTAAGAAAATCATGTATTGTTTTATTATATGGTTATTTATAGAGAATAATGGTTTACCTTCATGTTAATCTCTTTATATACTTAGGAGTTCAAAATTATATTTAAAAAATAATATATATTTCACTCTTTGACCAAAAACCAATTTTAATACAAAAACATGTTTCCAAACAACATTAATCTTTTTTAAATTCCTCAAATTTTTAATTATATAATTTTGAACCCATTTTTTACTTTTTACCAATTTTTTGGAAAAGAAAATTCATTTCTTTTTCCGATAAATGATCACTTTTCTTAAACTAAAAATGTAAGAGAAATATTTGTTTTAATGTAAATGAAATAAATGGAGTATACCACCATAATTAACATTATTTTAATTGAACCTTAACTTATATGTTTTCATGGTTATTATAAATTAAAAGTAATTTCAATATATTTTATGAAATTTTTAATTTTAAAAAGTGATTTTCATGGAAAATTTATATCCCTCAAGGAATATTCCAAGTGTATTTTCAAACTCATTCTCTGTCTTAAATAAAATCTTATGATGTTACTTTAACATTACTAGGAATATGATATAAGTATACCCTTCCTTTTATTTCTCTGAAGTTATTATGTTTATAGAGACAACATAATTGTGAATCATATTTCTCATCCATAGGTTTTACCATAATAAAATATTTATGAAACCCACTTCTTTTATTAGTGTTTTCTAGGATTGAATGATGAAATTATCATGAAACCTATTTATTTTACATAGGTTATAATATGTTTAAATGTTGGTGGAACACATATCATTTGAAGGTTTATGATTTGATGAACGTTTCATGAACATGTAGAACAAAAATGTTTGATTTTAATTATGTGATGGGTTGGATATATATCTCCCTATAATACATTGAGTAAATATTTATATATAATGGGGTATAAATGACTATAATGAGTATTGAACTCAGATTTGTATGGGATATTTTCCTCTATGATATTTAGGGGAGTGAACCATGACTAGGTTGATGGTTTGGGGAGTTAACCCTTTCCACTATGGTATCCTTGGAAGTAATCCTTGACTTCTATGGGAATGATTTTCTATACTTAACATTATATTTATTATTCTAATGTTATGTTATCTTGTATCATGTTATTTATTCTCTTATGATTCATGTCTTATGAACTTTTAATCTTTCTAACATGACTCAATATTTTGATCATTGATATGCATGGTATTCTTTCAAATGTTATTACCATGTTATCACACCCTTATGTCCATGTTGTGCTTAACTGTCTCCTTTTTTTTCCATTAATAAGAATTTGATCTCACCCAATCTTATTTAGGGTATGATTATAAATATTACTAAAGAAGAATATATATATAGGATATGTTGAATATATATCACCAAATTATCTGATTGTGTACCCATATCTATGAAGACACTAAACAGTTATGGTCCTTAGGTCTGTGTTTGTATAATTTATTTAATATTCATATAAAAAGATGTAATATTTATGTATAAAAAATATGGATTTATATAATTGTTCCCCACAAAGGGGTATTTAGAACATAGGGTTTAACCTAGGAACAACCTAATGTTGGTCAACACTGGAAATTTTTTCAAGGTATCCATTGGAAGGTACATTAAGTGCATTAATTAATTTAGTTAATTAATTTAATTAATAAACCTAACCTTACCCTACCTCTATAAATATGTCATTATGATGATTTTTATGGGTTATAAAAATTAAATTTTCTATATTTGATAGGAGTAGGAGAGTGTTTTTCATTGGTAGATCAACATCAAAAGACCAAGATTGATCAGATCGAGGTGAATCGAGTGGTAGAAAATGAAGAGGGTCTTCCTCATAAATTGAAAATGAATTGTTTTCCAATATCCTATACATAATAATTTGATGGCACGTCAATTTTTATTTTATATCTTCTTATTTATTTACTGATCATGGATATTTCTATATGCTTTTGATCCGCATTTTATCTTACCTTCAGATGAACCCAATTCCGATAAATTAAATTTTGGATTAAATTTTAACTATTATACCATGATTCACTCCTAGAAATCATATTCTATAATCATTGTCCATGGACACATGGAAAATGGTTCATTTTATATATTTCATGGTCATTTATCCCCAATTTTCTTTGCATTGTTTATTATTGTCCCATGAGGTCACATTTCAACCATAATGTGTTGGGTTCAAGTGCGATTGATCTGAAAAATTCAAAGTGTATAAGAAAAAAATGAATGGGATGATGATTTTCTGGTAGATTAGGATATTTTTTAAGATTTTGGTGAAGCATTCGTGGATCCGAGATTCAAATCGATGAAGGATGGTGATAGGACTTGAATCGAGCAACATTTGGGGAATAATCTGGTTGGTTATATTCTAGTTTCTGGCCACTAAAGGATGGAAAATTGAAAAACGTTGTCATTTCCTTTTATTTAAGTGTATTTTGGGTATTCAATGGCTTAAAATAATGGTAGAGTGTCTGAATTTAGAGAACCAGATGAAGGAACTTGGGTTTCTCTTGAAAATACGACTATATAACATGTAGTCCAATAATACATGTCATATATCCTCTACTGGATATGACACTAAGGATTGAGGGAAGTTAAGGATCACATGCCATGTGACCCTCTTTGGGTGGATATGATGCATGACAGCTAGACATGGAAAAGAATCCATACACGAGTACATGTTGTATACTATTGGAGTACGCAAGCATGAACTGAATTATACGAGCATGGCCAAGAGAACATGTGAAGGCCCCGAGTGGCCAAGGAATTTTTCCTTGTAAACATACATGTTGTATATTATTACGTAGCCCAAAATACGTGTTTTACAGGAAATGTCAACGATCCCAGGAGAGGTCACACACCTCATGACCCTTAGTATATGATGTGTAATTTTATCGCAATTTCAACCATGCGTATCGACTTCATCTGGGCTAATATTTTTCCCTGAATATATCTAATATTAAAATGTTTTCCATATATAAAATGATGGTAGAATTTTTATTGGCATTCAAGATGCAAAATGAAATGTACGAAGTGTGAGTTCTTTTTAGGCTATATCTTATGGTGCTATTGATTTGGATGGATCATCATAGAGTGGGAGTCTAGGGCTAGAAACACTACTATCATACTAGAAAGAGGGTCCCCCCATACTCCTTAAAATTGTTAATTATCACCCCATAATGCACTGGGGTGTGTATTCTCTACACATTGAGTTGAAACCACTGAAAAACTAGGGTATGGGTCATCTTCTAATAATTATTGAGTAGATCCCCTAGATTCACTATAGATTTGGTCTTATACCCAATATGCGGAACCCCTTGATGAACTAGGGTATTGGTCATCTACTAATTCATAATGAGTAGAACCCCCTAATGCAATGGGGTGAAAGTCCTCAATACATCGATTTAGTGGAAAATCCCTAATGCACTAGGTTGTGGGTAATCTATCTTTCTACTAATTGGAGCCCCCAATCATCATAGCTAATAAGTCTTATATTGGAGTAGTTCCCCTTGTGATGTGGGGTAGTGGCGAGGTGTGGGTATTTGATATGGATTTCTCATACAGATACATGAGATGCTGGTCATTGATGATGGACCCTCAAATTTGTAGGAATAATCATAAATTTGGGTAGGGATATGATATGGAGATCCATTTTCTCTCTCTTCTATCTTTCTTTTAAGATAGATATAATTTTCGGTTTAACTTACCAACTTTATATTGGGTTGAGTAGACTACTTCTATCTTATCTCTCTATTTCTCCCTTTTTGGTTTCTAGGGTGTCCAATTGGATATATATAAGATCTCCTATGAATGGAATTTTCAAACACATTTCATGTATTTTGTTGGTGGTTTCCTATTCATTTATGACATCAGTGGATCATAGTGATAATCGAGTTCATAGGATGTACACAATGGTCAGGCGTGGAGATTGGGAGTTCGGATCTCAACAATTTTCTATTCCACTTAACGTTAGGTTGGGACATCACTCCAGGATGGGTGTATATTTTTTCATTTTCACTTTGGTTGTATTCTTTCATACATTCTTGTATTCCCTAGAGGTATTTCATGCATGGTTCACTCTATATTTTACTATTTATTATTATTAAAACCTCTTTAGTATTTTATGGAGATGATTGGGTAAATATGTAATGGAACACAAGGAAAATGACTCCCATTTCCCATATTCCATGTCAACACTTATCATCATCCCCTAGACTATTGGAGTCCAGTTTGGAATTATAACTGCTCAACCTTCAACCATCTAAGCAACCCCTGATGGATGAGATCTTTTTAGAGTAGTATCAAAGTAGGTCGGCCCTTGGGACAATGTTTGTATTTTCCTCTTATTATAATTGGCTGGGACGTAGGGAAATAGTATCAAAGTTTTTTTTGAGTTCATCTTCTCGGATAGGGAACCATGTATTGGTGCAGTGATTGACTAATAAATACACAGGTACTCTAATTAACTACTTATCAACTTGGAATATAGATACATTAGTTCCAAGGGAAAAAATGTACACACACCATATATGATTGAGTACCTTTTCCTTTTTTCTAGAGTTTGATCCCCATGTATATATATATGCTCATCACAACATGGTACATCTTGATCACATTCATGATGCCTCTAGGAAGGAATGCATTTAGGTTAAAAATTTAGGATCATGATGGAGATCCTATTTTTATGAGGACTCAATTTAGGGTTTATCTTATGAAGTTGCATGGAAGAGGCCTACACCCCCAACCTATCAGACAGTAGATAATACTAGTATGGACATATGAGGATGAATGAAAGATTAGTGGACTCTCTAGTCCCAGCACTAGAGTCCGTTGAGCTTCCACAGTGGGCCAATACACCAAGAAGATGAGGATTGGACTGAGTTGGGGATTTGAGTCTTCATGATCATGTGGAACCCTACTGTTCAGATTGTTATTCTAGAAACAAGTAGTCTTCTTAGATTAACAAGGAATTGGTGGAGTCTAGTCATGAAATCTCATGATTAGATGAAACTCGCATGGTAAAACTTCCAATAACTATTTGAAATTGAGTATTACCCATTATTCATGTTCTCTATTCAAATATATAATCTTCTTAAGATTTATTAGGTTACTATTATTGTTATTTAGTATGCTGTGAGTTTCAATAACCTTAATCGATGATCCCCTGATAGTGTGTAGGTGATTATCCAATAAAAAAATATATTTTAATTACATTTTAATGGTATTAAATGTTTATTTTTGATCTTATGGGCCTGAGTTAGTGCATTTTCATTATGAACATCTATTCTCATCATTTGTGCACTTCATGCCTAATATACACCAAGTTAGGACCCATGAGTCATCTGATTCTAAGGAATGTAATTATCAATATTTTAATTTGATACTTTGGGAACTATATCTACACTTAAATGTGAAAATTTTTCATTCAGGGATCAATGGATGATTCATAAACAATGATTGAGATATTTGGAGATGAATGGAAGAAATTCTAAGAGAAGGCAGATTGGACACCAGCCCACTGATGAGACTGTGGGGCCCACCATACAGTGTCAATTAACCCCAACTTTTGTGGGATTATAGAAGACATGTATAGGAAAAAAATAACTCTTCATGATCCAATTCTAATTAGTCTTCTATAGTTGTCATTAAGGCAGCCCAAGTTAGAGATACAATTCTGGGCTAGATTCTGCGTCCCAGACAAATAGCCCACTAATTTGATATTATCTAGGAATCCACAAATCCAAATGACCCCAACTTTTACAGGCGGTTATAATTCATCCGGATCTCCATTTTTGTCATCTATGGCCCACTCTGATTCGGCAATATATAAGGTCTTCCTAACGCGTCTGCTCAGTGAAAGAAAGCTGGATGCCACCTCGGGTCAAGGGTGGAAAAATCAACTCTCCCTTACCTTCCACCCACATATGGCCTACCAAAATTAATTTAGGAGACTTGGAATGTTGGAGGCTCGACACAAAGGCTCAAAAATTCCTATTTAAGGCAGTGGTGTTGGAGGATTTAAGAATCGTGGGTTCTTGGTGTCATTGTAGTGTTATGCTGCCGCTTTGTGTTTGTAATCAAATTTCGTCCTCAGGTAAGTTTTTTAATTCACCTTAGTTTCTTAATAAAATTTCATCATTTACTATTATTCTTTTCTTCTAGTTATCACGTTGATACCGTTGGTTCAAGTTGTGAATTTATTCACACCATACTTTGTGATATTTATCACACAACGGAGGAGTGATCTTTTTTTGTTGTTGTTTTTACTTCTTCAATTCAACCCTTCTAAGTCTACTTCCCGCATCCATTGAAGACATGTCATCAATAGAGGGATAACCCTTTTATGGGTTGATCCAAGGGAGTATCAAGGGGCTATATTTGATGTTATTTATCACTCCATTAATGGCTAATCACTTCTTTTAAATGATATTTTTATTTGATGATTTTAAAACATCTTCATCCTTATTGAATTTAAGGTCACACATTTCTAGTGATAATACTAACCTCTACCTTGGAGTGAAAAAACACTGATCCATCAAGTGTATAGGTGATTAGTATTAGGGTGTGGATGCATTAAAAAATTAAGAGACGATTTCGTTTGATCTTCTTAAATGAATCCATCTCAATTATAAAAAAATTGAAATCATTAAAAAAGTAATTCATCCAATCCACCCCGAGCGATAACCTAGGATCAACTCATTCTTTTAAATTAAATTCACTTAAATATGGTAGTTATCCTTTAAAATCATATAAAATCAACCCAATTTGGCCACTTCATAGCCAAAAAAAGTCCATAGAATGTACGTGTGTATAGGTTTTTCTTAGGTCTCTGAGGATTCGATAACCCAAGCTAAACTACAAGGACCGTTCTACCTTAATCTCTTGGGTAAATTTGAGCGAGAATCAAATTTTGGCACCATTTCTGGGGACCCAAGTAATTCATATAAACACCCCTTCTATTCTCCCCCATTTCTTCTTTTCTCATCCAAATTATCTTATCTTGTCCCTTTCTCATTTTTTTTCTTTTGGCGCATGTCTGCCTACACCCGCAATAAATCAAACCGTCTAGTTAGGGTGGATAGTCTTGGGGTTGGGGAGTCAAGTACACCAAGGTAATTCATTCCATTAGATCCTAATCTTCCAAACACCCCTGAGTCAAAAATTGATCCCATTTCAATGGAAGGTATTCAAAGAAACCAACTCATAAACCCGGGTGGGAACCAAAATTGAAACCCAAATGAGGCAGCCCCAAACATGGGGAATGAAATTGATCAAACCATGAATGACTACCTCACACCTTCCTGGGCCAATTCCCCCACATGCATTAGACACAATTCCCTAGGAGATTCCAACTACATCTTTAAAACCCATGTCCTAAAACACCTTCCCACATTCCATGGAATGGATTCCGAGATGCCATAACTGCACATTAAGGAGTTCAATGACATTGTAGAAACTATGTGTCCCCCACATCAACTAGAATCGGCTAAGATGAGGCTATTTCCTTTTTAATTAAAGGATCGGTCTAAAAATTGGATAAACAATTTGAGACCATCATCCATGAACTCTTGGGACCAACTACAAAGAGAATTCTACAAAAAATACTTTCCCCCCCACAAAACAATTGCACTTAAAAAGAGCATCCAAAACGTTTTTGAAAAAAGAGGGAGAGTCATTCTATGAAACATGGGAGAGGTTCAAAGACACTCTAAACATGGTTTCACACCATGGTTTTTCTATTCCTGAACAAGTGAGAATTTTCTATGAAGGGTTGGGTCCTGGGAACAAACAATTTATTGACATGATGTATAATGGAACCTTTAAAAACAAAGCCCCAAATGATGCTTATGAGTATCTAGAAAGTATTTCTGAACACAAACAAAACATGGGGAAATTCACCTTATTCTGAAAAGACACAATGAACTACTGGAATTAATACAATTAGAGAAGGGTAAAGCCTTAGGGCTAAACTCGCATCACTCTCTAGGAAGGTTGAAGAGATAGACCTTAGAAAAGTCCATGAAATCCAAACTGTAGACCTTGTTTGCACAATTTGTGACAAACATGACCATAAGACAGACAACTTCCCAACTATTCCATCCATTAAGGATGTTCTTTTAGGAGGACCTGCTACGTAAGTAAATTCTTTGAACTTTCAAAAGCCTCAATACCAAAACAACTTCAACCCAAGGTATAATGACCACCCAGGCTTCCGCTGGAAAGATAACCAACAACCTAGCCAACCACAGGGACAAAATCCTTACCCCCATCAAAACTAACAAACCCATAACCAGTTCCAAACCCAACCTATCCAATACCAATATCCACCAGTCCATTTTTAACAAACCATCCCACCTCCAAAATATCCCCCTGGGATAAACCAACCTACTCAAGAACCCACCCAAACTATTCCAAAAAGTCTACTAGAACAACTATGCAAACAAATGGAAAGGATGAACTCAGAAGTCTATTCCCTTAAACAAGAACTTAAAACCATAAAAACTGGAAAGGCACCCATGCCTACTTAGGCGGTTCCATCCTCAACTTCAAGGGGAGAGTCAAGTTGCACTCAAAAAACTCATGAACAATTAAAGGTTGTGACTGTTTTAAGAAGTGGGAAATCAATTGAGAAACCTGAACAACTAATTCAGAACCCACCTGAAGATTTAAAAATGGATGAAAATTCAAATGAACCAAATGATCAAACTGAAAAACATGATAACATTGTCAAAGAAACAACTCTCCAACAAACAACCCTGTGAACTGCACCATTTCCTCAACGCATGAGGGGAAAAACCAAGCCTGAATTGAGTGAAACATTGAGGGAAATCTTCTCACAGGTCAAGTTGAACATTCCTCTTCTCGATGCCATCCAAACTATAACTGCCTACTCAAAGTACCTTAAGCAGTTGTGCACCTTTAAAAGAAAATTTTCACATAAAAACCAAGTCCTTTTGGCTGCTAATGTGAGTACCACCATTCAAGGGACCATTCCTCCTAAGTTGAAAGATCCAGGTTGCCCTTAAATCAATGTTGAACTAGGAGAAAGCAAATTTTTCAAGGAAATGTTTGATCTAGGTTCCATTGTCAATCTCATCTCATATGTTGTGTACTGCCAATTAGGCCTAGAAGAACTCCAACCCACATCTGTCACACTTCAACTTGCTGATCGTAGCATTAGGGTTACAAAGGGGATTTTAAAGTACGTTCTGGTAAAGTTTGAAAACGTCATAAACCATGCTGACTTTATTGTCCTTGACAACCATCAAAACATAGGAAATAAGGAACAAACCCCAATCATCCTTGGTCATCCTTTCCTTGCAATAATCAACTCTGTTATCTGAGTCTGAAATGGGAACATGACCATCAACTTTTGGAACATGAGTCTAGACTTGAACATCTATAATGCAAGCTCACAAATAGGGGATGATGGGGAAATTCATGAAGTAAACATGATAGGAAGGATTGATAATGAATCCATATAACCTCAAGGAATATTTCATGAATGTTTAAGTCAGGATGAGATTGATTTTCTTTGTTCATACGAAGGAAGTTTATCTCCTTGGCTTGAATCATTTTCAAATTGCTCTTATGATGAAGTCTTAGGTCCAACAATCAGTGAATCCTTTCAAGAAACCACTTTCATGGATCCCACTCCAATTTCCTTCCCTAAATCTGATCAATCCAATCTAGTAGCTGAAACTTCTACATGTGGGGAATCAATCCTATCTGAAAATCTAAAAAAAGAAATTGAACTTGATCCAATGTCCCAATCTTCTACTGAAATTCTAAACCAACCTGATCTTTAATTGAAGGAACTTCCTACTACACTCAAGTATGCTTTCCTAAGTGATAATCAAAGACATCCTATTTTCATTTCTTCTTCTCTGGAATCCAATCATGAGAGGATGCTTCTAGATATCTTTAGAAAGCATAAGAAAGCCATTGGTTGGACCTTTTCTATTATTCCTGGGATTAGCCCACTTATCGGGACTCATAGGATTGTTTTGGAATCTGATTCAAAGCCATGTCGTCAACCTCAATGGCAAATAAATCCTAATCTCATGGAGGTAGTAAGGAAAGAACTTCTAAAATTGTTAAAAGCTAGTATCATATATCCCATAACTGAGAGTGAATGGGTGAGCCCAATCCAAGTGGTTCCAAAAAAGGCTGGAATCACAGTGATAACCAATGAGGATAGAGATCTTCTCCCAAAAAGGGCGAGAAGTGGATGTAGGGTCTGCATTGACTATAGTAAGTTAAACTCATTCACTAAGAAGGACCATTTCCCCTTACCATTCATTAACCAAGTCCTTGAGAGAGAGGCAGGTCATGCGTTCTACTGTTTCTTAGATGGGTACTCAGGGTATAATCAAATTGAGGTCTCCCTAGAGGATCAAGGGAAGACTACATTCACATGTCCATTCAGAACCTTTTCTTTCAAACGCATGCCCTTCGGGTTATGCAATGCCCCTGGAACCATCTAGCGGTGCATGATGGGAATCGTCTCAGACATGGTAGGGGATTTTCTAGAAGTCTTCATGGATGAATTCTCTGTGTTTGGGGATACATTTGAGGGATGTCTAAGGAATTTAGAGAGGGTCTTTTCATGATGTGAAGAAAAGAATCTAGTCCTAAACTGAGAAAAATGCCATTTTATAGTTAAAGAGGGACTAGTTTTAGGCCATCTGGTCTCAGGTAGGGGGATTGAAGTTGATAAAGCCAAGGTTGACATCATTCATCACCTTCCATCACCCAAAACTGTCAAGGAAGTGAGGTCTTTCTTAGGACATTCTGGATTCTATAGAAGATTCATCAAGGACTTTAGTTCAATATCGCGTCCCCTTTGTGCTCTCCTAGTAAAGGATGATCCATTTGTTTGGACAAAAATCTGTGAGGGTTCATTCTCAACCCTCAAATCCTCTCTCACCTCTCCTCCGATTATGAAATCTCCCAATTGGAACCTTACTTTAGAACTTATGTGTGATTACAGTGACTTTTCTATAGGAGCTGTGTTAGGACAACGTTGTGATAAAACTCCTTATGTCATTGCTTATGCAAGGAAATCCTTAAATGATGCCCAAATCAACTACACCACCACTAAAAATGAGTTACTTACTATTGTGTTTGCCTTAGAAAATTATAGGTCCTACCTCTTAGGATCCCCCATCACTGTGTTCACTGGCCATTCTGTACTAAAATACCTCTTCCAAAAACAAGATTCCAAGGCTAGACTGATTAGGTGGGTCCTTCTCTTATAAGAATTTGAACTCACAATCAAGGATAAAAAGGGGGTTGAAAATGTTGTAGCTCATCACCTCTCTAGTATGGAATTAAAATACAACTCAAATCACCTTTCTTTGTCTGATTCATTTCTTGATGAACACCTATACTCTGTGAGTGACTACCCTTGGTATGCCCACATAGCCAATTTCTTAGTTACAGGAGTCATTCCGAAATTCTTAGGGACTCAAGCTTGAAGTAAATTATTTTCTGATGTTAGACACTATGTGTTTGATGATCCATACCTCTATAGGTTCTGCCCTTACCAAGTCATTAGGAGGTGTGTTCCAGAATCTGAACAAGGGTCCATCCTTAAATTCTGTCATAGTGAGGCATGTGGAGGTCACTTTTCCTCTAATACAACATCTGCTAAGATTATTCAATGTGGTCTTTTCTGGCCCACCCTCTCAAGGGAATCCTACACATTTTGTCAAAGTTGTCCTAGGTGTCAACAAGTAGGGTCCATCACAAAAACGAATCAAATGCCACTCACTCCCATATTAGTGGTTGAAATGTTTGACTGTTGGGGAATTGATTTCATGGGTCCCTTCCCAAACTCTAGGGGATAACTCTATATACTCCTAGCTATTGATTATGTCTCAAAATGGGTTCAGGACATTCCCACTAAGTCCAATGATCATAATATTGTGATTCGATCTCTGAAAGAGAACATATTTTCTCAATTTGGAATTCCTAGGGCTATAATCAGTGATCGAGGAACCGATTTCCACAACCGCCCATTCACTTCACTCAAGTCTAAGTATGGTATTTCTCATAAAGTTTATACTTCATACCATCCTCAAACCAATGGTAAAGTTGAGTTAGCGAATAGGGAAATTAAGCACATTCTTGAAAAAACTGTCAACCCCTCTAGGAAAGATTGGTATGAGAAACTCTTAGATGTTCTTTGGGCCTATAGAACCGCATATAAAACCATTTTAGGAATGTCCCCATATAGGTTGGTTTATAGTAAATCATTCCATTTGCCAGTGGACATTGAACATAAGTCCTTTTGGGCAATTAAGAAAATGGATTATGATCTCTCATTGGCCGGAACAAAAAGGAAATTAGATCTCAATGAACTGGAGGAACTAAGGATGGAGCCTTATGAAAATTCAAGGATCAATAAAGCTAGAGTTAAATACTACCAATCTAGGAATGTCAAGGTAAAACATTTTGAACCGGGAAAACTTATGATCTTATATATTTCAAAACTTCATTTACACCCAGGAAAGTTAAGGTCTAGATGGTTAGGTCCTTTCATAGTGCATCATGTATTCCCCCATGGTGCAGTAGAGATTCAAGATCCCACGAGTGGTTACATTTTCAAGGTCAATGGTCAAAGGTTAAAAACATTCATTGAGTCTTTCAATAAACAGGAAATATATATTGATTTAATTGAGCCAATCTATGAACCAGAAAGAAATCGATAAATTTAGGATCAATGTCGGGCTAACGACGTTAAACAAAACACTGCACGGGAGGCAACCCGTGGTTTTTATGTTTCCAATATTTATGAATCATCTTTATTTTTAAAATAATATTAATTAATCATTTTTTATATTTAAAAATAAAAAAATAGACTTTTGACCTATTCTTCTATTATGATTATGGATGGGTACGAAAGGGGAGCACCATATTCATCTGTGTCACGTGGTGTGATCCTTGAGTAATACCTTACCCAGAAATTTAAAAAGAAGACAATGTATCATCAGTTTATTTTGTTGTATTTTTATTATTTTATAGGTTAAGATAAAAATAATAAAAATAATATAATAATTAGAAAAGGGGAAATGCCATAGGCTGTGGGGAAAACCCCGTCACAACCGGTGAATCCGTGGGGACTCGAACCCGGGACCGAAGGGAGATAGGGGCGCGCACTTACCACTAGGGAAATTTGCAAGTGACATGGATATCAAAGGACTAAATTCGAGCGACAAGAACTTCAAACTTCAACCAACAGGTGACTTCATTCCATGATCCTCAAATTTCAATTTCTTTATTGAACTCCCCTTTTATTCCACTACCCCCATTCTAAATTTTATTTTTATGAAACTAGGGACAGTTTCATTCTAAGTTGGGGGGTGTGGAAACAAAATGTTTGTTTAAAAAAAACAATGATAAAAAAGAAGTAAAATTCCATTATCATTCATATAATAACATCTTTGCTCACATTAAAACAACATAGAAAATAACTTTTATTTCCTTGACTCTTAATTCAATTCATGATTAAGTTTAAAAGAATTTATTTTGGAAGTTTGGTTGTCCAATGAAAATTTTCATCATTTTTATTTTCATCCATTAAATCAAAATGCCACAATGCACATTCTCTAGACTGTGGGGGTGATAATTTTAATTTTTGGGGTCCCATAATAAATAGAATAGGCTGGTTTAATTTTTATGAAAAATATTAGTATTCAAAAAAATATTAAAAAAAATTGCGTGTAGAACAATGGATTGATAAAATGAGAGGATTTCGACACTTAGGGATCATGACTCCAGAGTTGTCTAGCCCTGAGTTTTTCAATATATCTCTATTTATGGTATTATGACTTTTTTTTATTAAGTTAACTCGAGACGATTCCCGAGTATGTGGGCTTCACTTGGTGCCCTAAGGCCTTTGAGTCTGGGAGTCATCGGCAGAGTCTTGCTACATGGGTTAATTTGATTAACTGTAATCTCAATTACTATAGCAATATTTCAAAAAAAACAAAAAAAATCCAAAAAAAGAGGAATGAAGAATACTCATATTAGGATTAAATGTCATTCCACCAAGCGCTCCATGATTTCCCCCTTGAATGAAAATGAACCCCCATATCTATTGTGATTCAAAACACATCATTACACCTAATTGAGTTGGATGAAGTATGTTGATGGATTTGATCAAAGGAATGGGCTTGGGATTGGGATCTGCTTTAAAATTCATCTTTTTTTAAATTATCTTGATAGGTTATAAAAATATATTTTTGTGCAGTTTACATTGGGAGCATTGTTTGTTATAATGTGTTTGACAAAAGGAATTCAAATAAAATCATTGAATTATTTACTCGGGACTAGCAATTCTCAAGTTGGGGGGTGTGATTATCCAATAAAAACATATATTTTAATTTCATTTTAATGTTATGAAATGTTCATTTTTGATCTTATGGGCCTGAGTTATTGCATTTTCCTTATGAACATCCATTCTCATTATTTGTGCACTTCATGCCTAATATACACCAATTTAGGCCCTATGAGTCATCTGATTCTAAAGAATGTAATTATTAATATTTTAATTTGATATTTTGGGTACTATATATACACTTAAATTTTAACAATGTTCATTTAGGGATCAATGTATGATTCATAAACAATAATGGAGATATTTGGAGATGAATGGAAACAATTCTAAGAGAAGGCAGATTGGACACCAGCCCACTAATGACACTGTGGGGCCAAAAATATAGTATCAATTTACCCATATTTCATGGGAATATAGAGGACATGTATAAGAACAATTAACTCTTCATGAACCAATGCTAATTTGGCCTCTATGGTTGTCTTTAAGGAGTCCCAAGTTAGAGATACAATTCTGGGTCAGATTCTGCGGCCCAGAAAAACAGACCACTAATTTGATCATATCTCGGAATCCAAAACTCCAAATGGGCCCAAATGTTACAGACAGTTAGAGGAAATCCGGAGCTCCATTATTTTCTTCTATGGACCACTCTGATTCGGCTATCTCGAAGGTCTTCCAGACGCATCTGTTCGTTGAAGGAAAGCTGGCTGTCACCTTGGGTCAAGGGTGGAAAAATCAACTCTCCCTTACTTTCCACACACAAATGGCCTACCAAAATTAATTGAGGAGACTTGGAATTTTGGAGGCTCTACCCAAGGGCTCAAAAATTCATATTTAAGGCAGTGATGTTGGAGGATTGAAGAATCTTGGGTGCTTGGTGTCATTGTAGTGTTATGCTGCTGCTTTGTGGTTGTAATCACATTTCTTCCTCATGTAAGTTATTTAATTCACCTTAGTTTCTTAATCAAATTTATTCATTTACTTTTTATTCTATTATTCTACTTATCATGTTGATACCGTTGGTTCAAGGTGTGAATTTATTCACCCCATACTTTGTGATATTTATCACACAACAGAGGAGTGATCTTTTGTTGTTGTTGTTTTTACTTCTTCAATTCCACACTTGTAAGTCTACTTCCCGCTTCCGTTGAAGACATGTCATCAATGGAGGGCTAACTCTTTTATGGGTTGATCCAAGGGAGTAGAAAGGGGCTGGATTGGATGTTATTTATCACTCCATTAATGTCTAATCACTTCTTTTAAATGAGATTTTTCTTTGATGATTTTAAAACATCTTCATCCTTATTGAATTTAAGGTCACATATTTGAAGTGCTAATATGAATCTCTACATTGGAGTGCTCAAAACTTTGATCCTTCAAGTGTATAGCTGATTAGTATTAGGGTGTGTACGCATTAAACCAGTAAGTGATGATTTCATTTGATCTCCCTAAATGAATCCATCTCAATTATAATAAGTTGAAATAATTAAAAAAGTAATTCATCCAATCCACCCCGAGCGATAACCTAGGATCAACTCATTCATTTAAATTGAATTTACTTAAATCTGTTAGTTATCCATTAAACCCATACAAAATCAACCCCATTTGGCCATTTCATAGACAAAAATAGTCCATATAATGTACGTGTCTATAGGTTTCTTCTTAGGTCTCTGAGGATTCGATAACCCAAGCTAAACTACAAGGACCTTTCTACCTTCATCTCTTGGGTAAATTTGAGCGAGAATCAGTAGGATGGTTACTTTTTACTATGAATGTTTGAACAGGGTCTTCACAAATTCCTTCATTATACTTTGGTCCCCTTTTCCATTCCTTCATATGATAGAGTGATGGAGTAAGAACTGGGGATGGAGAGATTTCTTTTAGAGGGATCATAGGCACCAAGATGTGAAAGTTGAAATCATGGGGTTAATTCATCTACAACAGCTAGTACAATCCAGGTAGACGAGACTCAACATAGGATACATGAACATGTTCAGTCTTTGTCACACATGCATGTGGAATAGAGTTCAAGAAGATGAACATATTGGCCCATAATGGAGATTTTTTATTCATGAAATGGGAAAGGTCCAATGAAATATGATTATTGAACATGACGTCTTGCGGTGGGAAGGTAGGTAGTTGATGGACAACCATGGCAGAGGCATTGTTGTGATCAGGGATCTCCCGGCCATGGTCAGTAAGGCCTCTAAGGTGGTAGTGCTCGAAAAGAAGTATATAGATCTATAGGAGATGCTGGTGGAGGTGACTCTATGAGATAATTCCACCAATACCACTAGTATTCCCATTACATGATCAGGGAGATGGAGGTCGGGGCCACATGTTTTACCAGATCAAGGAGGCTAAAGAATAGAAAACCAATGATACAATACAAGGTACAATATATGTATTTTATAAACATTCTACATTTATTTTAGATATAGGATCAAGTCCCTCATTCATTATATTTCCCTAGTCTGAGAGATATAGATTATCATTGAGACTATAGTCTGTCATCTTTTTCTAGTTGTTTTGAATGGGTGTGAATCTTCGATATCACTTACCAAATAGAAGTTTGAGTTGGCACTCGGTAGATAGATTTTATTGTGATGAAAAATATCCATCATGATGAATCCTCATAAAACAAAATTTTTTATGGATTGATTTTACATGGTTCAAACCTAGATTGAATATAAATTCAGGAGAGTTAGATGCCTCTAGAGTAGTGGGACAAGATTATTATTTACATGTTATATAGATATCATGGTTGAGTGAATGGAAATTGTGAGCGGGTTTCTACAGATCATCACCCATAAGTTGGCAAGTTTTCTTCTTAATTGAACAAGTTATTTAGTCATTCATATTCTTTTATTAGTGGAATGATTTATTAATGTATTCCCCAATGATGTTCTGGGATCAACTCTATGGTGGGATATAGACTTCTACATTGAATTTCACTCGAGTTCCTCACTAATAACTTATGAATCATATTAGATATCCCATATAGATCTATAAGATATTTGGTTATAGATTGAAGACATTTTAGAAAAGGGTTTTGTCAAACATAGTGTGTCCCCTGGGAAGAATCCATTTTTTCACAAGGAAGGTAGTTGGGTGCTTGCATATTTGTGTTAATTAGGATCACTTGAACCTAGTTATGATAAAGAACATGTACCCATTACCAAGGATTGAAAACTTTTTTGAATATTTGAGAGGTTCCGATTGGTTATTGAAGATCAATTTCAGGTCTTACAACCACGATTTGATGGTTTTAGGCTAATTTTCAAAAGACGACATTCCTATGTTGCTACAGGAACTCTGAGTTCATAGTGATTCCAGTTATTTTGAAGAATTCCATAACCCTGGTTATATATTTTAGGAACATTATTTTCATTGTAACAACTCTAATTTTTTCTTTTAAATTATTCGAATATATATAGTAAAATTCTTGAGACTTGGTACATGGGATGTGGGTGATTATGAGGCTCGGTGAGCTCATAATTGATGTCTAAATTATATTAAATATATTAAAATTCACCCATGATTCATTTTAATAAAAAATATAAATAACATCAAAATAGATACTTGAATAAGTAATATGATGATTTCATTGGGTTCAGAGTATGGGGTTTTCCAAATGCGTGACATAATCCTTGTTGAGGTTAGGAATTGGTAGGAAAAAGCTATCATATGCATAAATATGTAAATAAATTTATTTTTTTATTTTATTTTACATAAGTGACAAAGTGACATAATATTTTTATATTTAAACATACTTGTGTACAATTATATGGTTTTCCAAATAACCATGATAATATAGAGAGTGCTTTGGATAAATATTTAGCAAATGAAAATGATTTATCTCGGATCGTTTATGCCAATGAAATTCGAGGATATCACCAACGGTAGTGACACATATACATTCTTCACCAGTGGCTGATCCAAACTAATGTATAGAGTTTTTTATATTAATTTTTCCTTGTTTAATTTTATTATTTCTCAAAATCAATCTTTTTCATATTTATAAAAGTTACTTTAATGTTTAGCGATAACCATAGATTCAAAATTTTAAAAATAATGGACCAAAATTTTACAGTACGATGTCAAGATTCAAAACTATTCACAACAAAATCCCTCAAAATACAATTCAATGCTAGAAAAATAAATTAAAGATTAAAAAGGATTCAAAATGAAACAACAATCCTGGTTATATCTCCTTAACATTTCTAATGATTTCCTCAATCCCACCACCCCTTTCTTTCCAAATTCCTTTACGAAGTCAATGCCACTACAACACTGGTGAGAAAAACATCTCTGAAAGCCAACAAAAAACCCAGAAGAAAAAAATATGAAGAAAATACTCCACATCAACAAAACTGAACATCATAACCTGATGAAAAACTACTTCCATTGAATTTTTATCATCATGGTAGAAGAATAATATAGCACCCTTAATAAATTGACATAAAAATCGACAAGAAAAATCTGTATCACCATGCACTATAACATCCTAGAATGTCATCAACCACTCAAACTCACCACCCAAATCCCCTTCAAAAATACCATAAAAATACTTCTGGGAGGAGAGTGGTAGAATAATGTAGAAAGAGGATAGTAAGAGAGGATTCCATCAATCATAAACATCATCACTGAAAAAATCTATTGTAATTAAGGATGAAGAACATGAACCAATACAAAATATCATGATTTCAGATATCAATCACGATAAAAAAACACCACTATGAACAAAATAACACTATTGGATAGAATATCCCAAAATAAAACCAATACAAGAAGACTGAAACCCTAATGAAAAAAATAAATAACATGAAATGTTACCACAAAAAACTGATGATCTCTCAAACCACTGTTCTTAAACCCCCATGAGTGCCAATACATCAGAATAAGATGGAGTCTAGTGAAATATATCTATGAGAAAGATCAGATCTTTAAATGAACAAGGCTTGTAAAAATGTCCCAATCATGGAGAGAAAGAAACAACCATACAAGATGAACAAAAATATAGAATAGGAGAGTAGTGAAGTACATACAAGGGTTGAGACACATGAAGAAAGTGTCCCTAGAGAAAAACCCAATCACTAAAGAAGGGAAGACCGTCTGAGAAATAGAATAATGAAATAAGATGAGATAAGAGAGAAGTACAATAAAAAATAGGATTCTCGAACACTTAGGGAAGAACCCATGAAGGAGGTCATTCATGGTGTCCTTGGGAGAGCTATCTAGGGGGAAGGGATCCATCCTTTAATTTTCATATGATAGATTGAAATCAATCGAATAGTGAATTTATTCGTGGGTCACATGTATTATGGGTACAAGATAGATATTATCAAATATCAGATATTTCATTGATGATTATAGTATATCTCTTCATTCAAATTTATAAGGGAAACCAATTGAGGATAACAGAAACAATGGATAGTGTACACTCCTCATGTTTTTATGTTGGCTATTTCTTCCACCAATGTTCATTCATTCATCAGCTACTTTTTTTGGGCCCATGGTTTGATAAATACTTGGAGATCAATATTTGTTCTCCTATTCCTTGTTGAAACAAATTAATACCACAAATATGGGTTTGGTTTGATGATGATATCGATCTATGAATGTGAAGACAACAGAATAGAATCATATTTTGTTATCCTGGGTTGTGGTTTCAAAGTGAGATGGTGGAACAAATTGATGGATATTGTTTCCCTATTTATTCGAATGGTTGAAAATCAGATATCTAGTGGTTATCGGCTTCAGTAGACTCAAGTGAATCATCTAATGTGTGGTTAGAGGTTAGAATCATAGGAGAAAAAGGTAGGGTAGATGGCCCTATGAGGATCCTTGGGTCATGGAATGTCCTACATTACATGGCATGTAATATGAGAAAACACATTGTGTGGGGACCAGGTAATAGAAGCTAAGGTTTTTTTGTGTATAGTTAAGGAAAACACATTATCTTGTCCCTAAAAATGTTGTGTCATCCCTATGATGGACATCTCATTGGGAACATGAGGTACACACCTAAGAGACCATGTGGCCCCACATGCTATGTGGTCCATTCCATACACCGTGCACACCATAGTGGGTATTTTAGTGTGTATAAAGGTACATTCCAAAGAGATAGTGAGGCCCTATGAACTATGTGTGGTTATTCACATGTTGTGTACCTAGACATATACATATCATTGGTAGAACCTAGTTATGAAGTGAAACACCATTTACCATTTAAATGAATCCTTGGAGCCCTTATTCTCTCTATATTGAAAATATTTCATTACGGTACATTACCTTTATCCTTTACCCGAGGGTTTATTTTGTAATCACATACTATGAATAGGATATTTATTCCCACTATAGAGCCTTAGTATCAGATAGTGTTGTTGGAATTCATCCATGCGGCCTGGAGTGATATCCTCAATCATCATTACTTTCCCTAGGTGGGGTTCTCAGTATTATTGTGTACAACACTATATCAGAATTGATTCTATACATAGAAGGTTAATCTAGATTGGGTTATTGGTATACCATATCACCCTAGGTCTGATCCGCATCCATGTATTGATTTATTCACACTTCTAGTGTGTTCTTATCATGGTGTGACACAATGAGCATGATGTGTTAGACGGATTCCATTAGTGATATCCGACTCATGGAGCGTGTTTTCCTGAATGAGTGTAATATGGAACCTTCAAGAAATAATCCTAGGATTTATTTTTTGTTGTGACCATACATTGAGTATGTGATTCTACTATGAGTATATGTGAATGTTCTTGTTATATATGGTGCTATCAAATTCCTTTTATGATATGACTATAATTGTTTATGCAATATGTTTAGTCATTTTAGGGTTTCCTATTAGTTATTGTTATTCTAACCGTATTATAGGATTTTTTTACTCCTATCATGTATTATGAAGATGATATAACTTTTGGAAGAGTCAAAGAGGGGCCATGACTAGGATGATCTCAGTGAACTAGATAGACTAAGGTGTATTCTGGTGGTTTCATTGATAGCAGTCCTCTCCTACAACATATGTTGGAATTATTTTAGTTTCTTTTGGTTGTATATTATTTTTCCATTTCATTCCAATAATTTGGTTTCATATTATGATGGTGTGAATTTATAATTATGTGTGTGTGTGTGTAAAAGTACATTAGGCTAAGGCCTCCCATGTGTGTGATATGTCTACTCGGAACTGTTCTCCATCCATTGGCCTATTGGATGTAGGCTTGGGGTAGTCTTCGATTGGTCCCCATTAGGTCAGGTATTGATAGGGTCGTATCATATTACTCTGTTGTAATATAGGATTGGATTATGTGAGATTGGATTGGTTCTTATGGAAATATTGTTACATTTTATGTGTTTGGATCTCAGGATTGGGACTATAGTGTAGGTGTAGAATCTAACATATCTATTCAATATGACTCTTATGACCCTCTTCTTAAAGAAACTATTTATAGGTAAAACATTGGAACATGAATCATATATGAATGTGTTGTGGTTTCCATGTCCTTTTTGAGTTATCTCTCTAGATATACTCATTGATCATGAAAAATCTTGTCTATTTTGGGATTCCTCCAAGATTTTTTTCTACTAGTATTCAAAAGAAGGATTATAAGGATGATCCCCTCAGTGATGAGGATTTGATTCAAGATCCCGTTCTTGAGGTATTACCTTTATATCATGAACCAGTCTTACTACCACCTTTCGAGTAGCAGATTGTATCGATAGTAAAAGTGGATTTTGTGAGCAGGATGAGCGCATTTAATGATTTTTTTGTGATACCAAACCTATGGTTTAGAGGTTATATAGACCCCTTGTGGCTAAGGAAAGGCTCTATATAGTGATGAAAGCCTTCCATATTTTCTGGTAACCTTCGAACCAGAATGCGGTTCTGCAAGAAATAATTCTCCATGGCTCCATAGAATGATCGTGGGGCTTAGTAAGTTAATAATATGATGAGGTGAGTCTTTTATGGTTTGAGTTCAATCGATTTTTTATAGAGGAGTTTTATCTAGAATGATTGAGGGATTTGGAAATCTAAGACAAGAATTTTGTCTCATGATACCAATAAATTAATCAAGATTATATAAATAATCATTCCCCACACATCACTACATTTCCATTTCATTCTTTAGATATTAAACGATCATGATAATTTTTAAAAAATAAGACTTGTCAATAAATACTAGTATTGATTATAAAATATGTAATTTGAATATATTTCGAGCTAATAGAATTAAATTCATATTAAAATACCATATGTTAAAATGATATATTGTTTGGATAATAATTATATCCATGATTCAAATAATATAGATTTTAAGAAAAATGTAATGTCTTATAAAAAATGATCCAAAGAAAGAGAATGTTTCAAGATAAGGTTAATGATCACAAAATTAATAAGAGAAAAAAATTTATAGGGAATTCATTAGAAATAATTTTTTAATAAAATCATATATTTAGGAGTATAAAAGAAAATGGAAGAAAAATATTAAAAAAATATTAATTTTTTTTTAATTTAAAAAATATTGATATATTTTATAATAATTTAAATAGTATAAAATAGTTATGGTGATAGAAAATTCTATTAATGTCATATACATTTAAAAACAATTCCAATTGAATTCTTGTAAAGAAATTAGAAAATGATCATTTGGGAAAAAACTATATAAATTAATTTTAAACTTTTCCAAAATTGATGTATAACACAAAATGTTATTAATAAATATGTTGAGTTAGTAAAGTGGATTTTCTAGTACAATTTTTCACAAAATGGACATGGAAGAAGAATGTATCTGATCAAATGAGAAATAAGATCTTCTTTTCTTTTTATCATTTATTTTCTAGATTCATGTATCAAAGAGAAGAAAAATTGGAATAAAATATGGAAAAACCATAAATATATATAGGATAAGAAAATTATTGGGTCATATGAATGACTTATTATAAGATTCCTTCAATGTAAATTTAAGCAATACCAAAAGAAAATATGATTGTAAAAAAATTCTCACCTCTTGGTAAAATTTAAATTGTATCCCCTTGAAAGTGTATACTTGAATTCAAAAATTATTTGTCATGAATAAATAGATATTAATGTTAAATATTTAAAATGTGTATTATATGCACCAAATTAAATTTAATAGGTTCATAATACCAGGTACGTCTCAATGGAGTGGAAATTTCGTCTAATCCCCTAACATCAACTTAAACCTTCATTCTAAGTTATTTTAACAAACATAATAATAAAATTAGATTTATTATAAAAAATTAAAAGAACCATATTTATATATATAATATCATATATTAACCATTTAAAACATTTCAATACTAATTTATTAATAATTCCTTATTAAAAATAATCATTTTTGAGTTTTTACTACATATTTTTTATGGGAATTTTAGATCAGTAGTTCTGGACCTTGTACATTGATTAAGATACCATAATCTCAATAACATCAATAATGATATAAATTTCATATATATTCATTATATATGTATACATTCATCCATAAAATGTAGACATAGAAAATTAATTACACCGTTAAGGGAGATAATAGTCTGTATTTATACATGAAACTTGTTTTGAATTATTGATTGATTGAACTGAAGAAATGTAAGAAATTATTAACCTTTAAATAAGAATTATTATATAATATATATAATGTATATTCATTTAATATTTCCTTACTACCTTCTATGTAATTAAAAAAATAAAAATGAATCACATCACTTCATAGAGGTGGTATTCCACACGTATGCACAAGTGATGTTATAGTTTCCCAATGGATTGGTAGGTAAGAAGGGATATATGTTATTATAATTACATGTAATTAATTATTTCATAAATATCATATATATTCATTATTAAAATATTTATTACCTTCAATTTATAATATTGATGAAATACTAATTACATTGCTCAATGAAGACAGAAAGTCGTACGTACAAACGATCAATGTTTCCACTTTTCATAGGATAAAAAAAGTAATTGAAAATTATTTTAACATAACCAGAAATGACATATAAGTATATTAATCATAATAATATTATTATTTTATGATGGTTATTTTATATTTTGAATAAGTGTAATAAGAATGAAATTTCAAATAGTTGGTAATTATGACTACCTCTTCTTTGGTAGACTTCCATTAGATCTCATCTTAAGTGACCTATGGTTTGTATTTTAGGAAGGAAACCACATATGCAACTTGTTTAATTGTGCTGATAAGATAAAGTTTCCTATTTTTATAAATAAATACTTCTTAAATTGGTCTAAAAATATATGCAACGTGGGTTAATTTATAATTGAGCAGAGAGGCACTTTTGGAAATTCATGATATATTATAATATAATATGTTTATAACTCAAGTAAAATGGTTTAAAAATAAAAATTTATTTTATAATAATGATAATTAGGTATTAATATAACATGAAAAACAAATTTTCTATTTTTTAAGATATCATTTTGAACCATGCCTTTAGTATTAACCCCCTGGTCTCCTAATTTTAACCTTAACTATAGAAATGAATTATACAACATTAAAGGGTTATAATTTTACTTATATGGTAATAATTGGCCCATATATGGGAAAGTTATTTCACGATCAACCATATCATGTTCCCCATTCCGTACATAAATTTGATTTTTATTTTGAAATAGTTTAATACAATATATGTTTTTAAAAAATATCTTTATTTTCATTTACGAAACTATTCTTTTAATTTAAAGATAATGTCCTAAACATAGTGATGGATTTTGAGTATTAAATTTTTAGAAATTAAAAATATTTTATACTTATCTAAAAAACCAATGGAACTCAATAATTCATTCAAATTATTGTACTTCTATTGTAATTAATTGTATTTATTTTATTTTTCTACTACTTGCAAAAGCACCGTGATAGTGTTGTTTATGCTTTTAGTAATTATACAGGTAATATAAATTATTTAAAAATTAACAGCTTAAAAATATTAATCATTCTAAAAATAATATTTTATATTCACTCATAATATATTCTTATCCCATTGTGAACATATTAAAGAAATTAAAATCAAGAAAGTGACATTTTCAAATTTTCATTACAAAAAGTAATACAATTGTCATTATTAAATGGAATTGGAACCAAAATTCCATGTATTTGAATATAGGATTTTTATGGTATAAATAATATAATAATATTAAATAAATTTAATTGTGGTAAATTTTTACCTCCCTACCACATTATTTTTAACCTCAATTAGCTGATTTACCCTTTACCAAAGTGATAAATTTTACGAAAGTTACTATTCATAATGCCTAAAAATAAAATGAAAGTATTAAAAAATTTAACCTCTATATTAAAAATATGAAATATATATTATATAATATTATAATTATTTTGTTAATAAAATAAGTTAAAAATAAATACACAAAATGAAATGAAAAACATTTTTCCATGAAAATTCATTTTAGGAAAAAAAATATTTGCTTATATCAAAATCTTGATAAAGGATTATCCTAACATGCTTAATTTATTTATTTTATTCCAAAGTAATATTATATAATTTTAGTAAAAATTTAAAAAATGTAAAATTATTTTTAATTTTCATTATTTAATGAAAATAAATGAATGTTTTACAAAAATCAATATTTTTCACTATTCACTGAAAACTAATTCTCTTTCAAAAAATATTTAAAATTAATATTAATATAATATTTAAATTATTATTTAAATAAAAATATTAATTTTATATAATTTAATTTATATAGTTTTCATAAATTATTTATAATATATGTGAACAATATGTTATGAAATACGTTTTTGAAGAAAACGTATTGTTGAAGCGTAAAATCAATTTACTGAAAATTGAAACATATTTCATAAGAGTTAATAAGTAAATTAAAATTAAATAGAATATTTATAAGTACTTTTAATAATGTGGTTAATATTGTTTTATAATCATCAGTCTAATGGTTATACGATAACAATCAAATAAAAATATTTCAATAGTTTGGTGCAGTTTGTTTAAACATAGTGTTTCATGTAAAGAAATAAAGAAATTAAATTTATATAATATATCATAAAATATAACGGTGTTCCCAAAATGTATGTTTTAGTCACTATTATTGAGATTCTTGTGTCAATAATTCAGATTTAATTTCAAATAATAGCAATTTTATATGTATGACTTGAATATATGTATTTGAATCACTTTTGTAGAAGGAGACATCATAATAGGGTTTGAATTGAAGAATATTATAGGCATATTTTTTTATAGAGTTTCTGGTATCTGGCTGATAGTTTGGTTTACAATATAGTAATTGTATGTTATATCTTTCTATGATTAATGAAGGGGACAATGATAATGTATTATCCATATTTTAAAAGGAAGATTACATTATAATAGAAACACGAATCCGTGACACTAACATTAGAAATTGATTTCAATCCTAGAATTAGGGAAAGAATCTATTGAATATCATAACACTAAAATCTCATTGGTTACTAATTAAAAAAAATTATGGGACCCCATGACCCACATGTTTAAAATAAGATTGGTTAAATGAATACTAGAAACGTTATCCCCCTTTTACAATGACTCAAACTATTTTCTAGTTATATACATTCATGAAAACATATCCATTATTTTTAATTCCATGTGAGTGGAAAAAATAATGACAGGTATGGATCTTGAGTATTTGTAAGTTTGATTATCAAATCAATGGACTTCACATTATACATGACGACCTCATAAAAATTAAATAGCATCTTCAAGAACTGTTCACCATCCCATTCAAGGAATAATCCCTATAGTTAATTCCAATAGATGTTATTTATGCACATTCAAAATATTTTTATGAAAAATGTATGTTATACAAAGGTGACTATAAAATAATCACGAAAATATTTGTAAACATAATGGAGAAAGGATTTTAATATAATTTTATTTAAAACAAAATACAACAAATATTTACATTTAGTATGATAATGTATCATTTGGGTATACTAATAAAAATGACTCAAGTAAAATGATTTACATCTATGCATAATTTTAATTATTAATTACTATAATACTTGATAAAAAATATTTAAATGATATTTATAGCTATATATGAAAGATATTTTTTAATAACATGTGGTAGACCAAAAATGATATCCATAATTTGAGGGTGTTTAGATATAATAATATGACTAAGAGATTAAACCCCACCACAAAAATCAATAACAATGCTCAGACCATCAAAACCATTATAAAATTTTAAAATTTTATTCATGATATTGATAAAGTGAAACATAGCTACATTAAAAACCTCATTGGATTTTGGATAAATTCTTTAATATGAAAATATTATCATTCCATGTTCCTTATTTAATATAATACCACCCTATTAAGACACATCTTAAAGTTGTACATATTTTTCATTGAAATAAAAATTAAAAAAATGTGGTGTTATTTAAATTGTTGAATACACATTTTTTAATTTCAAGAAAAGTATTGTATCGTGTCCCATTTTTTCAAGAGTGTATCATTAACGTTTGAAAAAAGACACACTAACATCCATCATTACCATGTATAGATTCAGGAGGGAAAATGGGGCGAAATAGACCCCATCAGAGATAATTGGAGACAGGGGAGGGGTTTTATATATTGTTTATTCCAATTTAAAAGAGATTATAGAGGGATTCTATAAGAATATAGTTGCACAAAAATATGTGGAAAATGTAATTCAATATGTTAGTAGGTATAGGGTTGTTCATTGAGAGCTATTTTGTGACTTCTCCATAACATAGTTTTGAATAGGGGTTATACCAAGTGATAATATATAGTCAATTGATCTTGATGATAACCATTAAAACCATATGGAGAGTGGATCCACTAATAAGAAACATCACATACCAATTTTATTCCTCTTTAATATGCAATAACTCTCTCACTCAAATTCAAATAGTCTTGTGGTGAAGTAAAAAAAAGAACATTAATATTAACATGGTTCTTGTTGTGATAACTATATCCATGGAGAAGTTGGAAATATATTATTATCAAGTTATGTGAAATTATGAACATATATTATCCCATGATTTTCACAGACTTTTATAGGGTGAGTGTAAAAGAAGAAAAAAAAATCCATTTGAAAGTTTCTTCAATTATTCACCAACTCCTACTTTGATCATATTTTAGTGGCACTGGCTTCTGTATGGTTTATTTGGGTGAATCCAATCTCATAATGCAGGTCATATATTGTCGTTAGTTGTTAACTGTATATAGAATTCTTGGGTAGAGCTATAGGAAACTATTATTTTTCTAGAGAAAATTAAAAAATCACAAACATGATGATAAATATCACCAAAAACTACTCAGAAAATTCCCTATACTACCTTCTCAATTCTCATAGGTATATCGAGAATGAAGTAATTTGATAAAGTCCAAACAGTGATAGAACTTGATCCCCATAGTTTCCATTTTCACCATTTCTATTGGGTTCTTATTTTTCAGGATCATATTATGCATGATACACTTTTCCACGATTATATTTCAAATAAAATGGAACTAAATATCAATATGATTGTTTTCATAATGAAAGACCTAATTATTTTAAAGGAAGAGAACAATTTGTTAACCATAATAAAGAAATTAAATTTTACTAGATGATTCCAAATTCATTGGTCAATTAGTGTAACGATTAATCTTCTATGAAATATTATTTCATTTTTAGATACTCTACCTCTATTGTATACATCACCATTAATGTCTATAGAGTATATCTCTTGATCATTGGTCTACCTAACATATTGAAAACATGACCAATAATTGATCATCAATTGTTGATATGTCCTGTATAATCAGAATAAACATATCTTATATGAAATATCTTAATATTTGTATCTCTAATAAACATGAAACCATTTTCTATATGAATTTTAATATATCATAGAGTCTCTCTGATTTCCCACCAATGAAAATTTACATTTTAATTCATGTACCAATTTACAATGATCACTAAATGTAAAATATCATTCCATGTACATGCTATCAAATACATAAATTCCCCAATAGATCATTTATATGGAACATGATCCATATGTTTCATCGCATCTTCTATTTTTGGTGATAATTATCCACGATGTTTGAAATGAGGTGTTTAGTGGTTTTTGATTATCTTAAATGCCAATATTTTACAGAAATTTCTTCAAATATTCCATCATTATGAGGTTAAAAACACCCATACTTATTTATTATTAAACATAAATCTAAATAATATTCTTATAATCTCCATGATCCATCATCTTGGCTTCTGAGTTGAGATGAATATTTTACCTGGAAAGATACTAATAGATTTTACAAAAAATAAACATATCATTTTCATATAAAAGTATATAGATAAATGTACCATACAAAAGTTTTATGATGTAAATACAATGATAAATATAACTATATATAAATTTATGATTCAACATAAAACTATCAATCATTTTATACCATTATCTCTATGACTTCTTCAAGCCATGAAATGATATTTCCAACCTATAAGGATAATAATCATATCATGGTATAAGAAACCCATCAGGTTTCATAATATTTATCTATCCCTCTAATGATTCATAAAGAAATAGTTTACTTATGTCAGGTTGAGATAACTATAGAAAAAACCTTTCATGCAATGCCAAAAAATGTATTATAAATTCATGGTTAATGACATGATAAAATACCTCAATGTATTTTATAAATTTTTTTATAGATAACACTTAACCATATGTGATTCTTTTTTCTTGATATAATTATTATTAGTAGCAACTTCCTTTTTTCAAAATACCATTTTCACCAAACTAATGTCTTATTATTTGTAGGAAGAACATCATATCATTTCTAATTCTAATAGAGTGAACTCACTTAATATTTCATAGTTGAACTCCACTAGTCTATCTATATTCTATCCAAACATCATGATAGTTATCTAAAACAACATCTTATACTTCTAAATGTATATAAAAGTCCATCTCATAATATCTAGAGGGTATCATCAAGCTTATTCATGATTTATCAGTCACATTATTCTAATAATGTTTATTATTCTATTGTATTAGAACTTCTTCTTTTGTTAGGATATTAGTATGATCACATCATTTTGTCACAATTGGATCCTAAGTAGTTATTGGTGGAATTTTCTATCATTTAATCTCATCCATCTCTAAGTCAAATTTTCTTTGAATAATTTGGATTTACCATAATTGAATCTTCAAATGTCACATCATGGCTCTAAATTCTCTTCTTTTCTTTTAGATCTCATAGTTTGAATGTTTTCATAGCATCTGTATTGGAAAAAATAGCTTTCATTGATCTAAGATAAAATTTGACTATCTGACATGAAAATAAGAGGTAAAACCAAATCATGTAGTCTATAATATGTAGAAATATTTTCACGAGGAAAAACCTCAATGAGAATATTACATTCAATCTAGGAAGGAAGTAATCGATTAACAAGGTGTGTTTAACTCATGAAATCTTATACCCAAAAAGATTTTTCAAACTAAAATGAGATAACATTGAAAATAAATTTTCAATGAGTGTATAGTTCATGAATTATACTAACATAATCAATTATAAAATTAAATGAAATATAACTTGTTTTTGAGTGTCCTCATCATGAAATAAATTATTAAATAGATCTGATGTGTATTTTCCATGATTATCTGATCTCAGTAACTTGATCATTCTAACATTCTGATTTTCAGTCATTTTCATCCATTTAATGAAGATATATATCACTTCATCTATATTATTTATTAAATGATCCCCAAAATATCATGAATAATCATCAATAAATGATATTTAATAATGATTACCTCTCAAGGAAGCATTCCTCAATGGCCCCTATACATCAGCACAAATATAGTCAAACATTACATTCAAGAGATAAGTTGTCGTAATAAAAAATACTAAAATATTATTATCAGTCACACAATTCTTGTAGAAGTAATGTTTTCCATTCCAATTAAAATTCAAAAATACTTTATTTACTATGCACTACAAAACATTCTCTCTAGAATGTACTAGTCTCATATGAAACAATATAGAAATGTGTAAATCAATAACCTCCAAAATAAATAATACACATGTAAGAGTCCAAACAATAAAATAATTCAAAACACATCTTTGAGTAACTTTCCACATAATGAATTCTCTGTTGATTTTTCTCACAGCTCTATCTTCAATTTTAATTTTGTGATCAATTATATCCAAGACTACTAATGATATGATGATAATCTCCATTTATGATATGTATATCATGACTATAAAGAATTGTATAGAATGTTAGTTTATACTCAACCATATTGTTCCAATACCTCTTGTGTGGTAGGGATAATTATTATCTGTAATCGTTTCACGTTCATCTAACTCATTGAGGCTTTAAATCCAATATTGATTCCTGCACATATGGAATGAATAACCTATATCTAGAATATGCACTTTTAAATTATTGATCATTAAGGAAACAAGGAATGATAAATTATCAACATCCTTTTTATTCAATAGAAAAATTTCTAATGGTTTCCCAATATTGGGGAAATCCATTTTACTGTTCCCTTTTTGATGAAAATTGGAGCACTCATCTTTTTATGGTAACATGTATGTTGACTCACCTCACGATTTTGATCATTATTTACCTCATCTGAAGACACCAAGCCTCTAACTAAATGATATTACATTATTATTCATTAATATATCTAATTTTTTTCTCTATTATCATATTTTTTCATCAATATGTAGTATTTTTTAATCAAGGAATTTGATACATGCATCTATTTTACATATTCCTTAACAAAAATTAGTGTATTCATTCTGTTATAATAACACTCTATTAGATAGTTAATAAATTGAACCTCATCCTTAACCATGTATTAATTTTCTAAAATCATCTCGATTATCTTCATAGAGGTCTCTCACATCACACTATATTTGTAATATTTTCCCAAATCAACATTGTATTATACTAAAATTTTGATTATTGAGTCTCCTTTAATCACTATCAGACTGATTGGTGGAATTTTATAAAAAGGTATTATCAAACTCTTTCTATGTAAGCACAAAAAGAACATAAAATTTCCACATACAGAAGATATTAATAAAATCAAATTTCTTCAATAAAATTTGTTATTGGAAATAATACTTCAATGTAAAAAAGTAATTGTCATCCCAATACGTTAATTTGGAATAGAATACATAAGCTGAATTTCTGGCACTATAATGATTTCAGTTTGAGTATTCTACATAAAATCTAAAAAAATTATAATTTCTAAATATATAAGGCATTGATGGATTTGAAATGGATTTTTTTTGAATTAACTATTTGATTATTTAAAACAGAATTAAAATGAATATTAAAAAATCACTATGAAACCAATTTTTTTGTGAATTGGTATTCCATACACCCCACCCCGTATCATTATTAATGGAATCTATAATTTATTTTGAATAAAAAATATTTTCCCACCATTTTCATGAATATTTGGGAAAAAAGGCCCCAATTTTTTAAAAGACACTTTCCATTCTCCAGATATTCCACATTCCCCCATTTTATTATTTTCCATTCTATATGAATAAGTGTCCAAGATTTGTAGGAAAAATGGTAGTTTACATCAGGAGTGTGGGTTAATTGGAGATGACATGTGATATCAGGTGTGACTCTCATATTTATGTAACAGACCTTCTCATAGTGTTTATGACTCTACTATACATTGAAAAGATGGGGTCTAAAATTATGACCAATCACATATGATATAAATAATGAGAATGTTGATCCCTTCCTCATAGTTGAATATATTCATTCCAGAGTTTTAACAATTCTTTCACTGGCCTATATTAAATCTCTGTGGACATGTATATTCATGGTAGGTGAATGATGAAAACTAGAAGTCTATTTTGGGTTTGTTTAACCAGGGTATAATTTTTATGTATTTTTTCTTTTATTTGTTAGTTACTTATTTTGTTTTTAATTTTATTCATTTTAATATTATGATATGATATGATATTAAATTTTTAGTAAAATTTGATCTGAATTTAATTTTGAAAAAGAAAACAATTGTATAGAAAAACTTAATACAGAATGGTATTCTTATTGTAGCCTTCAAGTATGATTCTTCACCCCCATTCATGATATCTTATAAATAATGTAACTATTGAAATCATAGAACATGGGGTAATAGTCAATAAAATAATAATACCAAGGGCATCACAATAAAGGTTTGAAATCATTACAAAGTTACATTAATATGTTTTCAACCAACAATTTAAAATCAACATGGAAAATCATGTCACAAAACATCCTTTAAAATGATACAAGGGTAAACACTGTGAAAACACACTCTACCTACCTTAGTAGTCTGTTTAATATCCAAGGACTTATTGAAATGAAATAAAAACTCATTATTTTAAAATTTAAACAGGGATAATCCCTTCTTTTATCATTAAAATCACATTAAAAGAGTCTTTTATAAATTTCCACAAACACTTTAAATTCAAACAAAAATTATCATTGAAAGAAATAAAGAAAAATCCATGACAATACCTTAATTCTAAATCTAAAAATTGTGTAATATTTTTGACAAACAAATAATGGTTATCACACATAGGTATACCATTATGGATAAATGAATTTAAAAAGCACAATATATTTTAATTTAACCAAAACACCTACCTCAGTAAAAAAAACTACTAACCTTTAATGGTGAAATCACATCCTTGGATGGAAATGTGTAACAACTCAATTAATGTGAAGATAATTCATTTTGATATTCATTAACTATATATTAATATTCATTATAAGAATATTATGTAATTTATGAGTTAAAAAACATTATTTATATCCAAATTGGGTTTTCATGAAATATACAGTTTTATTTAAACATATGATATAAAAATTTTATAATTTTATTTTTAAAGAATGAAAATTATTTATGAGATTATAATATCAAATTTTAGGCTAAAAAGTAGTAACTTTTCTATAAATAATCAATTTTCAACCAATAGTAAAAAATATATAGTTTTTTTATTGAAAACTACATTTCCATTTGAATAATTAATAAATAAAAAATATATTTTTCACTAGTTTTATAATTTAATTTGTTTTCATTTAATATAATTTAATTATGTCATTATAAATTAATTTTATTATATAATTTGGTATAAAAATATTTTTATTCTTTAAAATGGAATTTTTCATAAAACCTGATTTTTATTGAATTTTTCCTTATAATCTAAAATTGAATTATTAAACTCATGTAAATTGAATATAGAAAATGGATTATATATTTTACATCTATTTGAAAAATTTAGGTAAAAAAATCCCTTTTATTTTTTGTTCAATATGAATAGTAACCATAATAAACATTTACCTTCTCAGTGTGGGTAAATTGGAAAATTAAGTGTAAGAATAATACGACATGGAAATAAAATGACCCTAAAACTAACCATAATTTAATTGGATCATTATATTTCATCCATAATGTCACAAAATTACAATATATGACCTTTTTCAATTTTCATATAAATTTAACCTTTATAATATTTTAAGAAATACATAAAGAAAAAAAATGTCACACTCTTTATTTTATTATCTCTAAATTCTTAAAATATGGATAAATAGAGTCTATGTTTGGTTCAAAATTTTATTTAAAATATTAATTATTTATTTGAATCATGATTCTTTATTTATAATTTGTAGTGATAAAACAATTTACTTAAATTCTTAGGCAACAATGACACAATATTGATTCAGTTAAAAGAAAAATAAAATAAAGGATTTTTAAAATAATAACAGTAATATAACATGAATTAATTATTGTGTTATAATTTTAATAAATATATATAAAATTTATGATATGTTTGAACTGATTATATTCTAATTATTCTTCTTTCTTGATGTTTTTAGTGTCAAATTAATGTATATTTCCAAAAATGGCATTAATCATATTTCAGAATAAATACTAGTTTGTTATATGATATAGAATTCTAAAAAATATTATCTTCTTCTAGGTGAATGTTATTTTATAATTTATATCAATAATAATTCATGAACAATATTTCATTTTATAATAACTATCATGGCCGCATTATTATAAGAAACTTTGATACCATGGTAAGTATCAAAAGTCTTAATAATGGGATAAGAAGATAAGTTTGAAAAAAATATCCTAAACATGTAAAACATTTATTTTATGAGATAATTTTTAATTATAATTATCATAACATATAAATATAACATTTTTTATTAATTTTTTGAGGATAATTAATTTTTAATAATTTAATATTTTATGTCATTCGAAAAGTATTGTTCCCTTCACATAAAAAAGAAATTTCATATCCTATATTATTAAAATTTTGAAAAAATATTTTTTTTTTAAACTATTTTACCAAATAACTTATTTAGATCCCTTAAAATCACTTATAGGATTTTTTTTAATCATAAATGCATCATTTTAATTCTTTTAGCGTAAACCTTTTGAGGTTTTCCAAAGAAGATGATTGTTAACAAATTTTCTTTTCATTTTTTTCTCATTCTTCATATTTAAAATCTTCCTAAACCATGAAGATATGATAAAAAAAGTATCATATATATATAGTTATATTTTGTTAATTTAATTTCATATCTTACATCCATCTCATGTATCATGAAATGGGAAATGAAACCATCATTCACGTGCGCAACAAAATACCACCTTACGAACTGATGTAATTTGTTCTACATCACCACCTCTCATGATTGGTTATAATGTTGGATTTAATTTATTTATTTATTTATATATATTATATTCATGATATGTTTATCGTTATGGAAACATATAATATAATCTATTTTGTAGGACTATTGTTCATTGAAAAATGATTACATCATTCAGTCATCTATGTGGACTTCCACCTCTAGGTAGTGATATGATTCATTTTTTATCATGAAATCACATTGCAAGAACATATATGTGTATTTTCATACATAATATTTTTCAACATATAATAATGACTTTATAAAGATAAAATAATACACACCTTTTTTCCAACATGATAATTGAAAAACTGAAATGTTACATATGAGCAAGTACAACCTACCATCTCTATGATATAAGGTGGATAATTTTTCATAATTATATTTCATGGTTTGAAAAAAACTACAATTTATGTATACAGATTATAATTTTCCATTATAATTATTTTTTTATGATGGACTAATGAACTCTTTTATGATTGTCTACCTATCGTAGTAATTTTAGAAATTTGAGACAAATATTGTTAAAACATCCATATTGAAGTTAATTAATTTAGTAATTGATCATAAAATTAGAATAAAAAGAATAAAAAATTAAAAACATTATTAATTAAGTTAATAATTAAAATATATTAATTATTCTGGAATAAAAATAACTTATGTGAAAATTAAAATTCATTTTCATGGACATACTACTCAAATTCATAATTTTAAATAATTTTAACATTTTTTTCAAAATAATATTCATCCATGTACATATTTATTGAATTATTTAATGAATATATTTATGATGTCAATAATTAATTATAATGTTCATTTTATAAATATTTTTACTTTCATAATTTTATTTTCAAAATAAACCTATTTATATATTTTTAACGGATTGTTTTGACTTTCTTTACAAAAGAAAAAAAGAAATTTTCTATTTTAACATATATGATGAAAATATATTTTTCAACCATCAATAACATTATTTAATTTGATGACTAATTTATAATATTCCATGATTCCTATGAAAACTATTATTCTACTTGTTCTAGGTAGTTTTATTGAAAATGGGTTGTTAAAAGGAAATAGTATTTTGACATATAAAAGTGTTTTTTATATGGGTTTATAAGAATCTTTTATTTATTTTATGATGAAAATGTTGAATAATAAAATTTTATATCCATGAAATGGTACTTGTGCATTTTATATTATGAATGGTGATTCTGAAATATCCCATGATGATGGGTTTTCCTGATATGACATAGATGAAAGGTGGTCCCAATATAGCTCTCAAATTCATTGGGTAATAATTAAATTTTGAAATGAATAATATTGGATGTTTACTACATGGTTATTACAATTAGTAAGGGTTCTCATAAGGGTTCAATGAAAATGATAATCTAAGGCACTTATATGAATTTTCGTTTCTTGATTATGATTTTTCATGGAAATAATTTTATTTAAAAACATCATCTAATGATATTTTTTTAATGTAATGATTATTTACATTTAGGGTAAGAAGCTATGTTCTTAGGAAACAAAATTTATGTGTTCTCATATTTTATAATAAAATATTATTATTTTTATATTTTCTTTATATTTTCAAAAAATAATATGAAGGAACCTTTGGTAGTATACCTGAATTGATGTGTAAGTAAATAAATGTTTTATCTTAATGATTTTTATGAATAAGGAAAAATATATTCTATGATCTCATGGTTTTAAAATCTTCTAAATATTTTGTTTCTTATTTTTATACCACTTACTATGATTTTTTTCACATAATATGTTTTAAAAAAATTTATAAGTTATAAAGAGTTGTAAGAAAAAAGAATATGTCTTGTTGATAGTTTTAAAGATCTATCATAAAAAACATGAATAATTTTAAAAGTTTAATATTTGAAAAAAAAATGGATTCAAGGATGAATTTTATGGTATATTATATATCGGTTTGTTATGTATTAGTTATGATATATTTCTCTAAAACTATAAATCATAAAGATTCTCATGAATGAAATAATGTGAATTATATTCTAAAGACATTGGTTTATGTAATGTTTTACAGTTTCTTATTTATAGTTAGCATCTGAGTAATGAATTAGATAATATTAGAGTTTAGGATAATGAAGGGGAATACCCTTAAGAAATTTTAATTTGTGGTTGTCATATAATTTGAATATTTATTTATTCCATTATAAAAAATATGTATATCCAGAGTATTTTTTCATAAAGGAACCAAATGAAGATAAAGTAGGAAGGAACCAATAAGACAATATACTTCCAAATGAGCAATGTTGAATGGTTGGAATTGGAATAAAGTCGTTTTTTGCTATGACAGATCAAATGATATAAGATATAAATATTTGTATTATCCATATAAGAGAGGAACAATATTAACCATAGAAAAAAATGTATATAGTAGATAGTTTCAAGTAGTAACACCATCCCACATTAAGTACATAATTTGACCTTGTGGTAATTAATAGATAGATTAAATCCTTTTAAATCATATTTAAAGTCTTGTGTTTTCCATAACACAAAAGGGAAACTATTAATATTTACCATTTTAAATGTGAACATGGTCAGTAGTGGTCTTTGGTTAAGAATAAAAAAGTGACATATGAGCTTGATTCCTTATAAATGGATGAATTTAATAATATTTTCATTGAGAAATATTTTTCACAGGATGTTCTCATTAACATGAAGAAATAATTCTTTGAATTATGGAAAATAAAGGAAGATTTAGGGGCCACATATAAAGGAAACATCATCTGATTGGAAATGTATATACCAAATTTTATCTATGATCTTGATTGTAAAATTAATTAGTTTTACACGTAATTAAAGAAAACATATCAATGGGTATTGGATTCCCATGTATTTAAAATATGGGATAAACATGTTTGATGTGATGAGAAGGTATAAATGGATTTTATAGATTATTAGGTATACCATGATAATAATAAGACAAAAAATTCAATATGGAAGGATATATGGAATCATTTATCAATGAAATTCATATGTAAAAAATAATGTTCCCATCTTTTTATAAGTGTGGAAAAAGCATATTGTAGAACAAATTATAAAATCTAACATGTTTTTTTTATGTGGGAAGTTTAGACATGTGACTATTGAATGTTTGTAAAATTATAATAATAATAAATAAATTCTGATGAGATGTTTCTTTATTGAAAATGAGTTTTCACATTACTCCATTGTGTTCCCAGAGTAGTTACTTAGGGTGAAAACCATTGATATTGAAAGAAAAAAGTGGTGTAGTATTCATTTTATACTATTACGATTGATGGAAATCCATATAATGATGTTTTGAAATATCCATGTAGTGTATTACTTTTTCAATATTGATTATAGGTTAGGGTATCATTAGTTTAAAGTGAATGAGGAGGATATTACAAATACAACATTTCACAAAAAATACAAGCTTTGTTAGTTTGTAGTTATTCCACATGCTTATTATAATTACCGAACTATATTCAGGGAGAAAATTAATTTATATTTGTAGGAAAAATATTATAATTCTTTGGTTGTGTTTAATGATGACATATTGTTATATTCTAAAATACAATAGGACAATTAATAAGATCTACAAATTGTTTTAAAACCGATGAATGAAAAGAATCTATATGGAAAATTTAGTGTGTCTAATTTTTTTGTACCAAATTCCCCCCCCCCCCAAGAATGTTATTTCAAAAGATGAAAAAATTATAGACCCTGCTAAAACTATAGTTTTTGATTAATTTTCAGGACAAAAAATGTCAAATAAATTCATGGTTTTCTTAGATTAAGGTGTTACTACTAGTTGGTTATTGAAATATTGTCTTGGAACTCTACCATACAAATTAACATAAGTCAAAATGGAGTAAAATTCAACAAGATAAAAGTGTGTGATGATTATTTCCAAGAACTAAAAAGAATATTGGTGAATTCCCCAGTTTGGTCCCTACACATTAGTAATGGTGAATTTAGCATCGAAAGTGAATCTTAATTCAAGGTACTTGGTTGTTTCATACATCAAAATAAAATTATGATTCATTTCAATTAAAACCACATGATCAATATGATCCTATACAAAATCTAGAATTAACTATTAAGGTGTTTGGATAAAAAAATTAGAGACATCATTTATGGGGTGATGTTTGAAATATATTTTATCATACCAACCAATATCACCTAGAAACATCACCTAAAATCGACCACCACATTTTTAGATAAAGAAAATAACCATAAGTCTCATATAAAACTAATTAAACATAAAAGTGAATAATAGAAGAAATTAATATATATCTATTAGAAATAAAAGTTAAGACACCAATTCTAAAACCATAAATATAAAAACATACCACACTAAACAAGTCTCCAAGTGGCTATCCCTCACTATGAAACCATACCTCTAAGATGGCGATGAATAACAAGGGATCCAGACATTCTATAAGATTCCCACCCTTTACACGAGTCCTACGAAACAAGTTCCATAAATACATAATGAAAATGTAGAGTACAATCATAGATCCCATTAGGATACCAAAAATAAATCTATACGTGTTCAAATATCAATAATTCATAATGTTTAGCATTAAAACAAAATCCAATTTATAATTAATTTTTATAAATATTTTTTTAAAAAATTAACATAATTTCTATAAATCGAAACCATATTCATAACAACATGGTATTTTTAAAATGTAATGGCATTCATGTTAACATTGGAAAACCAACCTTGGATGCAATTTAAGAGAAACATGTGGGAAAATATCTATGAAATAAACCATCATGTGATAAACCACATATAAATGAAAAGAACACAATTTGGTCTCTAGCCTATGAGAATATGTACTAATCATCAAATAAGCCTAAATCAATCATATGGTGGTTCTAACCAACATTAATTTCTTCCAAAGTCAACCAATATCATAGTACATGTAGTGGTATTACACATACACAAGAGTGACATGTCCATTTCCAACACACCCATTGTTTAAATTGTTTTATGATTTTCAAAACCATTTCAAAATCCTAACTCACATTTAATAAAACCTTTTTATATCCATGAAAGTCCATTTGGAAGAAAATTTACGTAAATAATGTGAATAATTTTAAAAAAATCATTAAAAATGTAAAAACATGCATTGTAATTAGATAACCTAATTTAATTGATTAAAATGTATATGAATTAAATAATTATAAAATATTTCATAGATAAAACTACCTCATGAATGGTGAAAACCTAACTAATATAAACAATTGATATTGTTAACCAATAGATTCTCATTTGAAAGGAAAGAAAAAAAATAAGAAACAGTAAAGGATAAATGCAAAAAAAAAAACAATCGATCACAACTCGGTCCATAAACACAGCCAACTATACTATTGCGATGAAAGGAAATGAAGAAAGAGAAGGTTAATTTAACCAAATGATAAAACACAACATTTTAGTTAATCAAATTCTAAAAAGAGAAATCTAGATGGAGGGGAATCAACTGAAATTTCCCAAAATTTCAATTGGGTTCTAGAGGAAATCCTATAAATTGACTGAATTTTTTTTGGTGTGAAACATGAATTAAATTACATGATCTGAGGAATTCCCTTTGGGAATCCGTTTAGTGATGTGAATTACAATGCGTAAAATTTTTGCTGAAATACATTTCACCTCGAGCTAAAATGCCAAATATCAAAAACTTAACGACCTGTAATAGTTTTATAGCTTGTAAATTTTCATAATCTAAACAAGACTCATGAAATCTTCCCTATAAAAAGTTCACTTCATATAACCCATTCACAACATGAATGTATCTTGCAACCAGTTATCTATCTATTTTTCTATAGGTAACCATCGATTAGAAACTCGAGGGTTTTGGATCCCAATTATCACCTTGTAATTCCATTTACAAATTTACACATATAATTTAGTTCATTTTACCTAGGAAAGTATCTCTATCCATTAGAAGCCAGTAATTCAACCAAATATAAAGGTAAAACCGAAATAGAGTCAAATAATACCTGAAGGAAGATAATGACATGTTAAAATATCCCCACTATTGACACCTTCCCCCCAAGAACATAAACTCACAAAATGTGAAGGCCATTGATTCTATATAAATAATTACCAATCCCACATCTGATATATATCTCATCCACACTCTGATATTATATAGACCAAAAGAATCAATTTAACATGGAAGAATTTCTCTTGGGGATCCATAATCTCAATGGGTTTCTACATAGTGGTTTTAATCTCAAGATCAACATGCTCCCATTAAATCACATGGGATGGATCTGATCGATTCCTCCTTAGATGGGAAATTTGAAACACTCCATGGATTAATGTCAAAGGAGATCTTATGTCCGACCAATATTCCACCTATTTAGGTCATCCAATGATCTAAAAGGGGACCAAAAACCTTAGTTCTAACTTACATAACTTACCCAACCAATAATTCCCCATATGAGGTGAAACTCAGAGAAAAACCCGATCACTGTGCTCCAATTCTATAAGCTAATGTAACACCCCAAGATCATAAAGTACATTATTTCTTCAAAATAATTCAATAACTTTCACTACACGCAACACCGAGTTCTAGCACACCATGAATTACCAAACTAGTCGTTCAAAAGCGGTTATGAATAGTATTAACAGAATATTGAACTTTATATAATACTTATAATTTTAGAATCCATATTATGAGTTTCTAATACAAAATTTAAGAACGAATTCATTTTTTTTAGATAAAAGAAGTAGTTTTTGAAAAAATGTAATTTTACCATATTTTAATGGCGAAGCCTTTTTAAATCCAAAATTTGAAACTTTAATATATTCAATTTGACAAAATAAACATCTTCATTAGAATTTTTTCAACAATGTTTTGGTGTTTTTATGAAAATTATTATATTTGGGTGAATAATGAAAAATACTATATTTTAACTAAAAACAATTTTTTTAATCAAAATACTTTATAGTGTTAAATTATATATTTTAATGATTTGGAATTATAAATTGAATATATTTTTACCATTTAATCCAATTATGCTCATTGTAAATAATTTCACTTTGAAATTTGACATAAACAGGTGTCAAACTTTTGAAAGTTATTATTTCTTAAAAATACGCCTTTTGGTTTTGACTGTCATGACCCGACCCAACGGGGCTCGAGCCGCGACTCCCCAAACCCGCCTCCAATAGGCCAGGGGCTGGCGACCAGCGCCGAGTAGGCTATCACACACATGGGAGGCATTTGCCCAAGGTACCTGTACACACGCACCCACAAACACCTCCATGCAACAGTGCGGAGATAAAGAAACTGAAAAGTAAATGCATGTATACAATCTATCCCAAACCAGAGTGCAACAGCAAAAGTATAAGGGAAAAACAGGGCCCACCAAAAAGAAACTACAAAGCACGTCCAACCTGCTCTAAATAAGGGGAACGCTGCCACAAATACCCGCCGGAAAGCTCCCTCGGCACAGCTCCGGTAAACACCCCGGTCAACTCGCTCACTAAGCTCCGCCTGCTCCGGGTCCTCCTGGGACTCCGTCAAAAGTCATGTGGTATGCACAAGACACAAACATGTGCGGGCAAAGCCCATGCAGGGGTGAGTATAAACATACTCAGTAGGCACCCCAAATCCCAAAACCCAAGGGTGCAACTGAAAGGCAACAGTCCACTCAACCCAGCTAGAGGGAACCCAGACGAGAGAGAAACTCCATCTCGTGACCATCCTCGGCTAAACACAACAGGTCAGCTCAGCTCAGCTCAGGTGTATGCCCATACATACACCTTGAACAATCCAAATATACACAGCTCACGCCACAAAGCCACAAGAGGTACCGACCTCATCACCAGCAACTGTCCACAACCAGGAGAGTACACCACGAACACTGTCATACCAGATGACACTCATCCGAGAGATACACTCCATCGGGTCCCAAACAAACTTCTCAGACGCTCACCCGAGAGACCACGCTCGTCGGTTAAAATCACTGAGTAAACATCGCTGAAACACCATAACCACCAAACTCCTTGGATAGGGGATCGCCGCTAGAGTCCGCTAGGGGATACCCAGACCCACTCTGGTATGCGTAGCTCACAGATAGGGGATCACTCCCAGGGTCCGCTGGGGGATACCACGACCCGATCTGGCATACGTAGTTCTCACAGATAGGGGATCACACCCAGGATCCGCTAGGGGATACCATAACCCGATCTGGCGCTCGACAGAAACTCAACACTCAGATAGAGGATCATCGTCCATATAAAGATGGTCACGACGATACTGGAACCCTATCTGGTATAACTCGTGATGTAGGGGATCGAACCGACGGGGCCGCAACCCTACCGAAACCACGCGCTGAGTAGGGGATCGCATAACCAACGATACTGCAACCCTACCGACACCAAGCGCTGAGTAGGGGATCGTATAACCAACGATACCGCAACCCTACTATAAACATCATGCTGAGTAGGGGATCGTAAACCCGACGATGCCACAACCCTACTGTGCACGACCCACTGCGTAGGGGATCATATTCATGATGACGCCACAAACCCTACGGGGTTAACCTACTAGATAAGGGATCGCCGCCCGTAAATAAACGGTCACAGCGATACCAAGAACCCGATCTAGGGTAAAGATGCTAGAGAATCCACTCCGGGCCCACCGGAGGGATACCACAACTCTAACAATTTAAACATCCCATCGAGAGGATCACAAACCCATACGAAGGTTGTGATACCACACAAACCCTCGTAGGAACGAACCAAGGGAGAACCCTCAACCACTGTTGGTCCAAACGTCGCTAACCCGAGCGACCCGCCGCAACACCACAGTACACACCTCCGAAGCCAAAACCGAGGTCACCATCGCGTTCCACGCGGAAAAACACGCAGGATAGGCTATTTACTCACCCGAAACGGAGCACCGGTGAAAAAGGCACTATTCACCATAGCTAGCTCGTGCGGGGCCCACACAATGATCCTGAAACCCATCGAGCAGATCAAACCATGGCGATCCCCTCGAAAAAACAAGCTGAATAGACTACTCACTCGTCCAAAACAGACACCCGGTGAAAAAGGTACTATTCACTGAAGGCCGGCTCGGGTGGGGCCCACGCCTAGATTCCGAAACTCATCGAACTGATTTCAACATTGCGATCCTCTCGGAAAAACACACAGGATCGACTATTCATCCGCCAAAATCGGACTCCTGGTGCAAAAGCTGCGTTTCTCCGCAAACGCCAAAACCCGACCTCGTGGGGCCCACACCCCGTTCTCAATCCCAACACCCGGAAACCATCTCAAAAAGTACTCCATACCATCAGGGTCCCAACGCCACTGACGGAACGTCAATCAGACGCTCCGGGTAGAAGTTACAACGGCCCGAAGTCGTAAAATAATAAAATAATATTGTTTTATACGAACTTTCTAGCTCCCGGGCCACGATCCCGAACCTTTAAACCCTCGAACCGACACCGGAGGGTTCTCCTCGTCGTTAGGGTCACGTCGCCGCAAACGGCGCGCGAATCCGACTCCCGGAGTGCAAGATACGGGGGTTTAAAGACCCCCGTATGCGAAAAGAGGTCGGACCGGCCCCGACTGGCCGGTCCGGCCGGCCTGGATCGGCCGCCGCCGCCGGCCCGCCCCGGCCGGTGGCCCTCCGCCGCGCGCCGCCGGTGCCGCGTCGGCAGACCTTCCGCGGACCGCCGGGAGCACCCCGGTGGTCCGTTTCGCGATCCGGAGGCGTCTACATGACCCTCGGGACTCGATCTACACTGCTACGACTTCAATTTGCAGAAAAACGAAGCAAAAACGGGATCGGGGGTTAAAACTCAAAACCGCCTACCTCGCGGGCGAAACGCCGACGTTCTGCCTCAGATCCACGCTCCAAAGCTTCCGATGTGCGCTCCTGGAACGTCCGTCGTCGAATTCTGAGCTCGTGGGCGCTCCGTTTGTTCGATTCGGCGGAGTGGCGGCGAAGAACGATTAAAGGGGGGGGGGGCGCTGATATATATATCAGCCGCCCGCTGGCACCAAATCCGCCTCGGAACCGACGCCCGATGCGAACAAAAGTAAGGTCACCCCTAGGGTAAACGCACCGTTCTAAACGCAACAGCGGTCTCAGATTTTCCATCCGAGACTCCGTTCAGAAGTTATTCAAGCCGACGCTCGCACACTAGCTTGCTACTTATTTACGAAAACGCCCCTGGTGGCGTTTCTCACCGCAGGCCCGCGACCGCAAAGTTTACACCCCGCCTAGGGTAAACGGCACGTTTCGGATGCAACCGTGCCCTCAGATTCCCGTTATGAGCTACCGTTTAGGAGATATCACACCCCCGCCACGTGCATAGTATAAAAAATACTTAATATTTTTATAAAATTAATTTCGGGCACACCGGGACTCGGAATCGCACGCCGTCTTTGCGCCTAGCTCTGGAATTATTCCTAGAAATATTCCAAAGTCTGATAGGGCCAAAAACCAGAGTCTCTACATCCTCCCCTCCTTAGAAATTTTCGTCCCCGAAAAACTCTAAGCACAAGGAAAGTGACTGGACTCCCAACTGGGTCTCACACACCAGCGAGCTCACCAACAAACACCCACACAGGGTCTTACCAATGCCCTGAACAAAACTCGAGCAAGCAACAAAAAGGAAAGAGTACCACTAAACAGTGTCTGACAACCTACTGCAGTAAGTAGAAAAGACACAAGGCGTACCTCTATCAATCCGCGGTGCCTCTGGGTCGACTTCCTCTAGGGCATGCAGATGTCCTCGCCCTCGGCCACCAGCTCCCTGAGCTTGGCGTGGTCCAGCTGGGGGTGGGGGTGGTGGCAACTGATACTGCCTTCCACCGCCTCCCGCTGCACCAGCTCCGACACCACGTCCGACGCCCTGCGGACCTCCTTGCTCGAGACGCTGCCTCTTCCAAGGCGGTCCATCGACCGGCTCCCTCTCAGCAGCACGTCGGGTCGGACAATCTCTAGCAAGATGTCCCCGACCATCGCAAGCATAACACTGCCTCTCCTGTGGCTGACCAAAATTGGTCTGCGAGCCCTGTGAGCTCCGAGGCTCAGATCCCCCATCCTGGGGTCGCCTCCTGAAACGTCGGCCACGTACAAACCCTTGAGTCTATCGTCGGCTACCAGATGCCGATCCGACTGACGAAGTCTCAGCTCTCGAGTGCCCAACACTTATAGGGGGAAACTGCTCAGCCAGAAAACTCTCCACCACCAGCACTCGCTCCAACACTCCAGCATAGGTGGGCAGGCACAAGGAAACCACACCTTCTCGGATGTCCCTGCGTAATCCCTGCTCGAAGGTCCGAGCCCTAAAGAACGGGTCTCGAACCATATTCAGGGAGTAGCGCGACAGGTCTGTAAACCTCGCTGAGTACTCCGACACAGTCATGCTCTCCTGTCGAAGCTGCAGAAGCTCTCGGATCCGCACTGACCTCAGCGTCACCGGATAGAACTCTTCCCTGAAGAGCCGCTCAAACTCTGCCCACGTGAGCATCTCCTCGTCATGGGACTGCGTCACCAAACTCCACCATCTCCCGGCCGAACCATGCAGAAGGCTCGCCGCTAGGACCACCATCTGATCAGGAGGTGTCCTCACTAGGCGGAAAACTCGGGTGACTGCCTCAAGCCAGTCATCAGCTGCTTGGGGGTCTGGATCACCCCGGAACCTCAGAGGTCGCTGCCTCTGGAACTCGTGCAGCGCACTCAGCCTGCGCGCAACCTCGTCCTGCACCGCCGACACAATCAGCTGCTCGACAGGTGGTGGCTCAACCGGTAGACCACCTGGAGGTGCAACCTCAGAGCCTGCGCCCTGCTCCACAGCCTCTAAACGAGGTGGGTCGTCAGCACAATCCTGCTGCGGAACCATCGCTGGCTGTCTTCATGGAGGCATCCTGAAAAACATTCAAGACGCACCATAGTCAAAAATTATATATGGAGAGCTGACTCAAGAAGGACAAGGAAAACCCAAAAACCCAGTCCTATATGATGCATGTACCATTATGTCCCTGCGAATAGTGTACGAATGTCCCGAGTCAAAAGGTAGGTTATCGGAGTCCTGGTGTATGGATACGTCGGCCGCCGCACCAACACTAGAGTCCCTGGCCTGAAATCCGAACTCGAAACATCCTAACACAACCGCTATGCAACCCAAACCAAACTCATAGCTAGACTAGCTACGCTCTGAGATCCCAAAGGTGGAACCTCCTCTGATACCACTCTGTCACGACCCGACCCAACGGGGCTCGAGCCAAGACTCCCCAAGCCCGCCTCCAATAGGCCAGGGGCTGGCGACCAGCGCCGAGTAGGCTATGACACACATGGGAGACATTAGCCCAAGGTACCTGTACACACGCACCCACAAACACCTCCATGAAACAGTGCAGAGATAAAGAAACTGAAAAGTAAATTCATGCATACAATCTATCCCAAACCAGAGTGCAACAGCAAAAGTATAAGGGAAAAACAGGGCCCACCAAATAGAAACTACAAAGCGCGTCCAACCTGCTCTGAAGAAGGGTAACGCTGCCACAAACACCCGCCAGAAAGCTCCCTCGGCACAGCTCCGGTAAACACCCCGGTCAACTCGCTCACTAAGCTCTGCCTGCTCCGAGTCCTCCTGGGACTCCGTCAAAAGGCTTGTGGTCTGCACAAGACACAAACATGTGCGGGCAAAGCCCGTGCAGGGGTGAGTATAAACATACTCAGTAGGCACCCCAAAAACCCAAAACCCAAGGGAGCAACTGAAAGGCAAAATTCCGCTCAACCCAGCCAGAGGGAACCCAGACGAGAGAGAAACTCCATCTCGTGACCATCCTCGTCTAAACACAACAGGTCAACTCAGCTCAGCTCAGGTGTATGCCCATACATACACCTTGAACAATCCAGATATACACAGCTCACGCCACAAAGCCACAAGAGGTACCGACCTCATCACCAGCAACTGTCCACAACCAGGAGAGTACACCACGAACACTGTCATACCAGATGACACTCATCCGAGAGATACACTCCTTCGGGTCCCAAAAAAACTTCTCAGACGCTCACCCGAGAGACCACGCTCGTCGGTTAAAATCACTGAGTAAACATCGCTGAAACACCATAACCACCAAACTCCTCGGATAGGGGATCACCGCTAGGGTCCGCTAGAGGACACCAAGACCCACTCCGGTATGCGTAGCTCACAGATAGGGGATCACTCCCAGGGTCCGCTGGGGGATACCACGACCCGATCTGGCATACGTAGTTCTCACAGATCCGCTGGGGGATACCATAACCCGATCTGGCCCTCGACAGAAACTCAACACTCAGATAGAGGATCATCATCCATATAAAGATGGTCACGACGATACCAGAACCCTATCTGGTATAACTCGTGATGTAGGGGATCGAACCGACGATGCCGCAACCATACCGAAACCACGCGCTGAGTAGGGGATCACATAACCAACGATACCGCAACCCTACCGACACCAAGCGCTGAGTAGGGGATCGTATAACCAATGATATCGCAACCCTACTATAAACATCATGCTGAGTAGGGGATCGTAAACCCGACGATGCCACAACCCTACTGTGCACGACCAACTGCGTAGGGGATCATATTCCGGATGATGCCACAAACCCTACGGGGTTAACCTACTAGATAGGGGATCGCCTCCCGTAAATAAATGGTCACAGTGATACCAAGAACCCGATCTAGGGTAAAGATGCTAGAGGATCCACTCCAGGACCACCGGAGGGATACCACAACTCTAACAGTTTAAACATCCCATCGAGAGGATCACAAACCCATACGAAGGTTGTGATACCACACGAACCCTCGTAGGAACGAACCAAGGGAGAACCCTCAACCACTGCTGTTCCAAACGTCGCTAACCCGAGCGACCCACCACAACGCCACACTATGTACCTCCGAAGCCAAAACCGAGGTCACCATTGCGTTCCACGCGGAAAAACACGCAGGATAGGCTGTTTACTCGTCCAAAACGGAGCACCAGTGAAAAAGGCACTATTCACCGTAACTAGCTCGTGCGGGGCCCACACAACGATCCCGAAACCCATTGAGCGGATCACACCACGGCGATCCCCTCGAAAAAACAAGCGGAATCGACTACTCGCTCGTCCAAAACGGACACCCGGTAAAAAAGGTACTATTCACCGAAGTCCGGCTCGGGTGGGGCCCACGCCTAGATTCTGAAACTCATCGAACAGATCGCACCATTGCGATCCTCTCGGAAAAACACACAGGATTGACTATTCATCCGCCAAAATCGGACTCCTGGTGCAAAAGCTGCGTTTCTCCACAAATGCCAAAACCCGGCCTCCTGGGGCCCACACCCCGTTCTCAGTCCCAACACCCGGAAACCATCTCAAAAATTAAGCCATACCATCAGGGTCCCAACGCCACTATCGGCACGTCAATCGGACGCTCCGGGTAGAAGTTACAACAGCCAGAAGTCGTAAAATTGTAAAATAATATTATTTTATACGACGTTTCTAGCTCCCGGGCCACGATCCCAAACCTTTAAACCCTTGAACCCACACCGGAGGGTTAGCCTCGTCGTTAGGGTCACGTCGCCGCAAACGGCGCGCGAATCCGACTCCCGGAGTGCAAGATACGGGGGTTTAAAGACCCCCGTATACGAAAAGAGGTCGGACCGGCCCCGACCGGCCTGGACCGGCCGCCACTGCCGGCGGACCTTCCGCGGACCGCCGGGAGCACCCCGGTGGTCCGTTTCGCGATCCGGAGGCATCTACACGACCCTCGGGACCCGATCTACACTGCTACGGCTTCAATTTGCAGAAAAACGAAGCAAAAACGGGATCGGGGGTTAAAACTCAAAACCGCCTACCTCGCGGGCGAAACGCCGACGTTCTGCCTCAGATCCACGCTCCAAAGCTTCCGCCGCGCGCTCCTGGAACGTCCGCCGCCGAATTCTGAGCTCGTGGGCGCTCCGTTTGCTCGATTCGGCGGAGTGGCGGCGAAGAACGGCAAAGAACGGCGAAGAACGATTAAAGGGGGGGGGGCGCTGATATTTATATCAGCCGCCCGCCGGCGCCAAACCCGCCTCGGACCCGACGCCCGATGCGAACAAAAGTAAGGTCACCCCTAGGGTAAACGCGATGTTCTGAACGCAACGACGGTCTTAGATTTTCCATCCGAGACTCCGTTCATAAGTTATTCGAGCCGACGCTCGCACACTAACTTGCTACTTATTATCGGAAACGCCCCTGGTGGCGTTTCTCACCGCAGGCCCGCGCCCGCAAAGTTTACACCCCGCCTAGGGTAAACGGCACGTTTCAGACGCAACCGTGCCCTCAGATTCCCGTTCTGAGCTACCGTTTAGGAGATATCACACCCCCGCCACGTGCATAGTATAAAAAATACTTAATATTTTTATAAAATTAATTCCGGGCACACCGGGCCTCGGAATCGCACGTCGTCTTTGCACCTAGCTCTGTAAATTATTCCTAGAAATATTCCAAAGTCTGACAGGGCCAAAAACCAGAGTCGCTACATTGACAACGGGAATTAATTTTAAATTTATAAATGAAACTTCTATTTTTTTAATTTGGTAAAATAGACCTCATTTTTGGATTCCAAAAATTGAAATTATCCTAGGGTGAATTTTTGGTATTTTTCTAAAAACGTTCAATTTTTGATGAATAGTGAAAAAAACTGAGTTATTGGTTAAAAATGAATTTTTTATTTAAATAATTATTTATTATATTTAAATCTATTTTAGGTCAAAATAAATACGTAATACCTATATTAGTTCAATTAAATTCGTTGGAGTCAGTTTATAATAATTTTAGACATATAAATTTTTATTGAACTTTTCACCGTCTTTTACCCATCTCCTAGGAGAATTTCCAAATTCACCTAAAACATAATTTTACTACTACTGTGAGTGAAATTTCAATAATATGAGAGACACGGTAAATATTAAGGAGTAAAATTTGGTTCAATAAGATAAAAATAATTTTTTGTGAATAATATCTTTTTACTTTTATTTACCACGTTTAAAATTAAATAGGGTAATTAAGGGTCAAAATGATAGTAATATTATCTTAACACAAGACCTAAATCTATTGGAAAATTGTATCTCGACTAGAAACAACCTTAGGAATAAAATATTATCATTTAGGTTCACTTGGATTACATTAGGACATTTATTATTATTTAATTCACTGAAGAGTAAAAAGAGTTAAAATCAAAGTTTAATAAGTAAAACATATTTAATATAGTTAATTTAATAAGATAAATTTGACTATAAATATTCATTAGAAATATAAAAAGATTTCCTACATTATGGTATTTTATTTATAATTTTTAGACATTAAATAATTAAATTTATTTGTAACACAATGATGATGCAGTAATTATCTTATTAAATGTCAGAATCACATAAATGGTATTATAAATTTTAAAATAAATATAATTTTGAAGTTTTAATGACATACACGAATTTTATAGGTGATTATGACATGTTAGGGATGATTAAATGTATCTTTTTATAAGTAATTAAGTTGTGATGACTTTCACAAAAACAAAATATCAAATAGTGTCAAAATTGACATAAATTAATATTTAAAACAAATATTATATGATTAACTGATATTATATTCATAGAAATATAAGGTTATGCCAAAGAACTTATATCATGATTTTTGAATCATTAATGGATCACTTGGGGGTCGCTTTATGTTTATAGTAAGCTTATTAACCATATAAAATAAAAATACAAAGAGACATGGTAAATGTCAAACTAAGTAACTAAGGTTAAAACTAAAAGATAAGGTTAATAATGTGACCCAAACCTGTCTAAAACCTATTGGTGGAGTGGATTTCGACCCATCCCCACCGTAGACTTTGAATAATACACTTTTGAGCCATTAGAAACCGAATATTAATTTATTATAAATTAATACTTTATGTTTTTTCTAAAGAGCCCCTCACCCCTCTTATAAAAAGACACTTCCCCTTCTCTTAAATTCACACCTCCAAAGCCATTTGGCTTGGCTAACCCCTGAAAAAATATCCTCCCAAATTCCCTCACTTTATCCTAGTGGCATTATTGTTATCAGAAAGAAATTTTAAGGATCTCTTTTGATCAAATCAAAAGGAAAAACCCGAAGAAGAGATAATGATTTCACCACCCTTTTTCAAGTTATCTTATTATTCCACTTACTCTTTCTTTATTGTTTCCATTCTAAAATAAAAAATCTAGTATATTATATATACTGTGATGTTATTATAAATATGGAACAACTATATTCACTATTCTATCCATCTTATGAATGATAATGTCACCATATGTGCGTACGTACGACTTACCGTCTCCACGTCGTGGTGTAATTTTTTATTCAACACTATGTTATTTGGATGGATAAAATGATGAGTAAAATTTATATAAATAATAAAAATAACATCTTAATGTCTTTGTAAAATTAATATACCATCCAATTATTCACCTTTAAGGTAATTATATTGTTGCTCGTGTGTACGTACGGATTACCGTCTCCAGGACGCGATGAGATTCATTTCCATGATTACTATTCATCGATGATTATAAAAATATATTTTACTAATAAGTATGTAATATATGACATAATAATGCTACTAAAGATATATATAAATATTTTTTTTGTGTCATTACATATATCTTATTTACTTAGTTCTGTTCAATACGATATGAAAACAAAAACAGTGTTTATGCGTACATATGGACTACCATCTCCATAAAAGGTGTTTCTCATTTCATCTATTTGTCTATTATACATATTTATATTTTAAATATATATGATATATAAATCATGTTATATATTCTAGAAGTATTTAAATCTTGGTCTATGTTATACAATCAAGAGTAACAAGTTAAAAAATGTACGATAAAGAAAGCGATTATTACCCGAAATGTTAATTTAACATGGAAATTATTATTAAATTGGTAGTATAATGTCATAAATGAATCATGTATGATATAATAAATATTAATTTGGTTCTGGTATAATTTAATAACATACTAAAATCTTCATATAGGAGGTTAAACGTACTCTTTACTAAAGGAATGGTCAAGGTAAGGGTTAATTCCTCAATCTCATTATTATCCGAGATTGTTTTTGTGTAAGTATTTACTAGGACATTTTTATCATCCATGTCCATTTTTTCATAAAAATGATTTCAAAATAAATATTTTAAGTATTTTTGAAATTTAATCTTTATCAAGATCATAATTTTAAATGTTTTAAAGATTTATCTTTCTAAATCTTTTTAATTAATGTCCATGTTTTCAAAATGATTTTAGTTATTTATTTATATGGACATAAATATTTTGAAATGACAATTCTTTTCAAACGTTTCAAAGTGGTATGGGAAAATTTGATTCAAAAATCACTTTTAAATTACATACTATATAAATGTGTGACTTTTAAATGATTTTAAAAAATGTATATTTCTCTAAAAAAGTTTTACTCATCATTTTCAATTATGCCAACATCCTTTTACTGGATATTATTTTTGATTGAGGTTGATTTATTATAATAAAATCTTACATATTTTATTGAATGAGTTATGATATGTTTGACTGTGGATGTTCTATTTTTATACCATTAATGGTTTATGTCTAATGTATTGAAATTTCATATGCGTGTTTTAATACGAATGTTTATGTTATGTTTCAACTATTCATATGACGAATTGAGTGGACTTAGTAAGTGACGGGTGGAGCCTGCTATAGCTACTCCATGCATCGGTAGGTCTCATGAGACAAACTAGTGTCTTTTCATAAGGCCCTGACAAAAATTTTATTTGTAGTCTTGGCACGAGGCCTTGACTATGTGGTAATGATTTCTGACATTAGGCATTCCATCATTATAAAATTAGTTATTACATGTGATTATTCGATTAGTAGAATATCCATGTGCATATTTGTATGGTAATGATTGATTTATTTTTTCGATATTATGTTGATGTTTTTTATTAAAAAGGATGTTGTTTTTATTACACATCTTTCCTTACAAGTTTATAGCTTCCACTAAATTATTTACCCTTACTGGGTATCTGAGCCCACCCCTTTCTTATGTTTAATTTTCCCAGGATTCCAAGAAGTGTATTATGATTGATAAGCAGGGTTAGGATTGTTGATTTATGGAATTCTCAATGAATAATTTATATTGTGTTTTATTTTCTAATACGTAATGTAACGTTCATGTTTGTAATCTGTTTTCCAAGACTTCCAAACGGATCGGTCCTTTAAGACTTGATTCCTTATAATCATGCCAATGTATTAAAATAATGCGCCAACTTTGGGTGACTGGGGTTGGGGCGTTATAGTTGGTATTAGAGGAAGTTTAGAAATAACCATGGAAACTAGATTTAGATAAACATTGATTAGAGCACATTACCCTAAGATAGTCTTTGAGGATTAGTATATAAGATCGTCCTAGAATTTTGGTATTGTAGAGATTTTGTGAGTTTTCCGAGAAATACATCCCTATCTGGATATGAGCAGGTAGAGGTGGATCTTGATCAGATGTACCTAGGGGTAAAACCCAAAAACACCACTTTTAGCTAGACTCGAACGAGAACTGGTGCACAACAACAGGCCTTGTGGCACACTTGGTTATGACACTTCCGGGGGATATGCTTAGGATAATTCTCACTTACCATAAAAATCATTATGAAGGGTTTATGAGTATATAATTCTTTAATGATAACATATTTATGATTATGAATTTTATCCATAAACTATTCAATTTACGTTAGGTATTTTACAAGTTTGGAATTATTCATTGAAATTTATAAACTGACCTAATTTATGCTATTTTATAGAAATGGCACCCAGTAAAAGGAATGTGAACTCCAGAAATACGTATGATCCAAAGAGTAAGAAGGATCACATCATTCATGGTACTAAGCCAACATTTAGAAGGGAAATTATCTCCCATGTATTCTCAAAATATGAATAAATAGTATAATGTGTTAAAAATATATGTAATGAATTCTCTGAGTCCTATGGCTTTGAAGGGAAGCAAGAGAAGATAAGGATGGAAGAGAAAATGATGGGTAAAGGGAAGAGGGAAGAAAAGAGTTTTTCTATATGTGATAACTGTGGGAAGAAACACCCTAGAACTTGCCTAATGGGAATGGGAGATTGTTATAAGTGTGGAGAAAAAGGACACCATGTACATGACTTCAAGGGTTAGAAAAATGATTCAAATGTACAATGCTTCATCTGCATGGAGTTTGGACACTATGTGAACCAATCTCCCAGTCATCATACTATGCCGAAAATGATGCTATTGGATAAAAAACATGTTATGATAATACCACAGATAAGGAGGAATGATTAGAATTCTTATGTTGTTATTAGAGAATTATGTCATTTGTGTGTTATATCAACAATTTACTGGTTATAATAATTATGGAGTATATAAGGATTGTACTGTAGTACTATTTCATTAAGGACTTTAGATTGTGTAGAACCAAGAAAAGTGACTCAATATCATGTTAAAGTTTTGGAAAATATATGGTTGAGAGAAAGATAAACCATAATATGGTTCTAATACCGAGGTAGGGATTTTGGAATAATACATGATTGATTTAGATATATTATATTGGATATTCTTGACTACCTTGAAACTGATTAATGATTTTCATATTCCATCATTGTTGGTGTTTGCAACATTTTTGTATAGAAAGAGTATATCCAGTATTCTATAAGTAATAAGGGATCATGAATGTAATCAATAAGGTTTTATGGTAGTTCAGGATGTTGCAGTGTTTTAAAAGAATACATGATGAAGGTGTTCACATGTTATTACGCTGAAAAAAGGATCTTAATTGTCTTTACCTTACTTATAAATTTTGGACTGTGAGTTTTGATATAAGTATTTTGTATAATTCATGTTTGAGATTATTTTTTGATTTCCATAAAAGGACAACCCAGAGGTCGGGTGGAAAAGCGTTGCGTCCGGCAAGGCCGCAAGACTTGAACCCGCAACTGAAGGGTGACAAGAGTATATCACCTATTACTGGCCCACGTGATGTCCTAGATTGAATAATGTAGTATTTTTTAAAAAAATCTAGTAGATGAATTATAAATTCATTTTTTTAACCCTATACTAATAGGATAAATAGAATATTATTTTTAAGTTCTTTTTCTTTTGAGAGTAAAAGATGAGTTTGTGGTAGAAATTTGTTGAAGGATTAAACTCTACTTTTCAAGTATATATATATATATTCATCTTATTTTAGGTATAAATTAATTATTAAACTTTAGGGAAGGGATCTTAAAAACAAAAATGTGTTATCCTAATACCTTATGTTTTGTTGAACTAATGGTACCTTAAATCATCATAGATTATTGGCTTTGAGGCCCACAATTCTACAATTATTTGTGATTGATGAACTCAATCACTCCCTATAAATATTTATGTTTTCCCTCAATTTATGTGTCTCTAATTTCAACCAATGTTCTCCTAATCAAGATCATAATTTGGTGGTGACTTTTTCATTCCCCTTTTATTCTTATGTAGAATAAATTTTATTAACCCAATTTCAGATGAGGGTTTTCCCACAAAGGTATATTTTATTTTCAATTTTTTATTCTCAAATAAAAATTTCAAATTGTGAGGATGCAATTTATTGAAGGAGGGAATAATGTAACACCCCAAGATTTCAAATTACGTTATTTTATGAAAATAATTCAATAACTTGCACTACACGCAACACTGAGTTCTAGTGCATCATGACATACCAAACTAGCCGTTCAAAAGAAGTTATGAATATTATTAACTGAATTTTGAACTTTATATAATCCTTATAATTTTATAATCCATATTATGAGTTTCTAAGATGTAATTTAAGAACAAATCCATTTTTTTTCAGAAAATAGAATTATTTTTCAAAAAATGAAATTTTACAACCTTTTAATGGAGAAGCCTTTTTTAAATTCAATATTTGAAACATTAATATATTCAATTTGACAAAATAAACTTATTCTTTAGAATAGGAACATAAGAATTTAGTTTCAATAATGTTTTGGTGTTTTTATGATAACTTTCATATTCAGATGAATAGTGAAAAATACTATATTTTAACTAAAAACCACTTTTTTAATCAAAATAATTTATAGTGTTAAATTATACATTTTAATGGTTTGTGAGTATAAATAGATTATATTTTTACCATTTAATCCAATGATGTTAATTTTATGTAATTTCACTTTGAAATTGGACATTAACAAATGTCAAACTTTTGATAGTTATTATTTCTTAAAAATACGCCTCTTGGTATTGACAATGGGAATTAATTTTAAATTAATAAATGAAAATTATATTTTTTGAATATGGTAAAATAGACTTCATTTTTGGATTTAGAAAATCTAAATTATCCTCGTGTTAATTTTTGATATTTTTCTGAAAACGTTCAATTTTTGATGAATAGTTAAAAATACTGAGTTATTGTTTAAAACCGACTTTTTATTTAAATAATTATTTTATATTTAAATTTATTTTAGGTCAAAATAGATAAGTAATACCTATATAAGTTCAATGAAATTCATTGGAGTCAGTTTATAATAATTTTAGACATAAAATGTTTATTGAACTTTTCATCGTCTTTTACCCATCTCCTAGGAGAATTTGCAAATTCACATAAAACATAATTTTACCGCTTCTGTGAGTGGAATTTAAAAAATTCTAAAGACATGGTTAATATCAAGGAGTAAAATATGGTTCAATAAGATAAAATTAATATTCAGTGAATAGTAACTTTATACTTTTATTTACCACGGTTAAAAGTAATTAGGGTAATTAAGGGTAAAGATGATATTAATATTACCTTAACACATGTTCTAATTCTATTGGAGAAGTGTATCTCGACCAAAAACAACTTTAGGAATAAAATATTATCATTTAGATCCACTTGGATTAGATAAGGACAATTATTATTATTTAATTCAATGAAGAGTAAAAAGAGGTAGAACGAATGTTTAATAACTAAAACATTTTTAATATAGGGTTATTCATATGATAAATTCGATTATAAATATTCATTATAAAGATAAAAGGATTTCATAAATTATGGTATTTTATTTATAATTTTTAAACATTATATAATTAAATTTATTTTTGACACAATGATGATGCAGTAATTACCTTATTAATGAAAGAATCAAATAAATGGTATTATAAATATTAAAATAAATATAATTTCATAGTTTTTATGACATACATGAATTTTATAGGTGACTAATACATCTTAGGGATGATTCAATATATCTTGTTTGACGTAATAAAGTTGTGATGACTTTCACAAAAACAAAATATCAAATAGTGTCAAAATTGACATAAATTAATATTTAAAACAAATATTATATGATTAACTGATATTCTATTCCTAAAATTCTATGGTTCAGCCAAAGAACATATATAATGATTGGTTAATAATTAATAGATCACTTGGGGGTTTCTTAGAAGTTTATAGTAATCTTATTAACCATATAATATAAAAATACAAAGAGACGTGGTAAATTTCAAACTAATTAACTAAGGGTTAAAACTAAAAGATAAGGTTAATAATGTGATCCAAACCTGTCTAAAACCTATTGGATGAATGTATTTCGACCCATTACCACTTTATACGTTTAATAATATACATTTGATCTATTATAAACCGAATATGAATTTATTATAAAATAATACTTTAAGTTTTTCCTAAAGAGCCCCTCACCCCTTTAATAAAAGGGAACTTCCCCTTCTCTCAAATTCACACCTCCAAAGCCATTTGGATCAGCCAACCCCTGCCCAAATATCCCATAAACTTCCATCAATTTATCTTAGAGTCATTAGTTTTATCAGAAAGATAATTTATGGAGCACTTTTGATCAAATCAAAAGGAAGAACCCGAAGAAGAGGTAATGATTTCACCACCCTCTTTCAAATTCTCTTATTCTTCCACTTACTCTTTATTTGTTGTTTCTATTCTAAACTAATAAATCCAGTATCTTATATATATTGGGATGTTGTTATAAATATGTAACAACTATATTCATTATTCTATCCATCTTATGAATGATAATTTCACCATGTGTGCGTACGTACGGCTTACCATCTCCACACCGTGGTATAATTTGTTATTTAACACTATGTTATTTGGATGGATATAATGATGAGTAAAATTTATATATATAATGAAAATAAAATTATAATGTATCTTTAAAATTAATTTACCATCCAATTCTATACCTTTATGGAAATGATATTGTCGCTCGTGTGTACGTACGGATTACTGTCTCCACGATGCGATGAGATTCATTTCCACGATCAGTATTCATCAACGATTATAAAAATATATATTTCTAATAAGTTTGTTATATATGACATAATAATGCTACTAAAGAAATATATATTTATATATATACATATATATACATATATATGTGCTTACATATATCTTATTCTCTTTGTTCCATTCAATATGATATGAAAACAGAAACAACGTTTATGCGTATGTACAGACTACCGTCTCCATAAATAGTGTTTTTAATTTCATATATATGCCTGTTATAAATATTTATATTTTAAATATATATGATATGTAAATCATTTTTTATATTATGGAAGTATATAAATCATGGTCTATGTTATATTATCAAGAGTAACAAGTTAAAACACGTACGATAAAGAAAGCGATTATTACCCGAAATGTTAATTTAACAAGGAAATTATTATTAAATGGGTAGTATAAATTCATAAAAAAATATTGTGTGATAAAAAAAATATTAATATGGTTCTGGTATAATTTAATAAGATACTAAAATCTTCATACATGTCGTTAAATGTAACCTCGACTAAAGGAATGTTCAAGGTAAGGGTTAATTCCTCAATCTCATAATTATTCGAGATTATTTATGTTTAAGTATTTACTGGGACATTTTTATCATCCATGTCAATTTTTAATAAAAATGATTTAAAAATGAATATTTTAAGGATTTGTGAATGGTACCGTTTATCAAGATCAGAATTTTAAATGTTTTAAAGATTTATCTTTCAAAATATTTTTAATTAATGTCCATGTTTTCAAAATGATTTTAAGGATTTATTTATATAGACATGAATATTTTGAAATGAAAATTCTTTTCAAAAGTTTAAAAGTGGTATGGGAAACTTTGATTCAAAAATATCTTTTAAATTACTTACTTTATAAATGTGTGACTTTTAAATGAGTTTACAAAAAAGGATATTTCTCTCAAAAAGTGTTACTCATCATTTTCAACTATGCCAGCATCCTTTTACTAGATATTATTTTTGATTGAGGTTGATTTATTATAATACAATATTCCATATTGTATTGAATGAGTTATGATATGTTTGACTGTATATGTTATATTTTTATACAATTAATGGTTTATGGATAATGTATTGACATTTCGTATGCTAGTTTTAATATGAATGTTAATGTTATGTTTCAACTATTCATATGAGGAATGTAGTGGAGTTAGTAAGTGACAGGTGGAGCCTGCTATAGCTCCCCGATGCATCGGTAGGTCTTATGAGACAAACTAGTGTCTTGTCACAAGGCCTTGACAAAAATCTTATTTGTATTCTTGGCACGAGGAATTGACTATGTGGTAATGATGTCGGGCATTAGGCATTTCATCATTATGAAATTAGTTATTACATGTGATTATTCGATTAGTAGAATATCCATGTTCATGTTTATATGGTAATGTTTGATTTTTTTTTATTATGTTCAAGTTTATTTTTAAAAAGGATTTTGTTTTTATCACACATCTTGCCTTAAATGTTTATAGCTTCCGCTAAATTATTTACCCTTACTGAGCATCTGAGGTCACCCCTTTCTTATGTTTTATTTTCTAGGATTCCATGAATTGTACTATGATTGATAAGTAGTGTTAAGTTTGTTGATTTATGGAATTCTCAATGAATCATTTATGTTGTGTTTTATTTACTAATGTGTAAGGTAATGTTCATGTATGTAATATATTTTCCAAGACTGCTAAACTGATCGGTCCTTCAGGACTTGATTCCTTTTAATCATGAAAATCTGTTAAAATAATGCACAAACTCTGGGTAACTAGGGTCGGGGTGTTACAGCTAACAATGGTGCGTGTAATATTTCTGATCACTGAGTTCTATAACCAATATCTTTTGAATAAACTTTACTATTTACATCATATCCTCAACAAGACTCGATTTAACTAATGGTCATTCTCCCAACGCTGCATAGCATAAGGGAGGTTTACATGGACTCCCATAAAAAGACTCAGAAGATGAATTTTTATCATGTATTGATAACTATTCTTATAATAAAACTATACTAATGGTAAATGTTTTCCCAAGAACCCCCAAAATCAAGAACAAATGCCCATATCATACGATAATTATCCAAGATGTCCCTCTCGGTCTATCCATTGATCATAAGATGATATGTTGTTTACAATTTCATATGGGAACCCATCACGTCTTTCCAATCATTCCATAAACTAGATGTGAACATAAAGTGCTTATCATAAACAACCACAAATAAAATCACATAATGCCTCATAATCTCAGAACCATAAATGTTCTTAAGTTGTTCCACCTTCATCATCCATATGATAGTGAGGAAACGTTCCAATTGTATGAGTTGATCAATTATCACAAAGATTGAATCATTCCCACATGTATTACATGGTAAACTAAAAAATAAATCCATTAAAATATCATCCAATTTCTATACTAGAATGTGTACATGGGTAAATAATCATGTTCGTCTCTAGTTTCCTACATTAATTCCCTAACAAGTAAGACACCATGAAAAAAACATCCATAATCGATCAACCAATCACCAACCACCAATATCGATGTATCAAAGAATGATATATCTTGGTAGTATGTGGTTGTGTGGACCAAATAGAATAGTTTCCATGATCAATAAAATTTGACCTCCGTGAAAAAGGAATAGTCAAATTCTTTAAAAAACACAAAGCCCCACTGGTTGATTGAGACCACTCACTTGAGGAATGAAAAACATAACGTATTATACAAGGAATCCCCCACAAAGGGTCTTATACTTTCTCAAGTGAAAACTTATCATCAAACAAAAACTCACCCTTCATCAATGAAAAAATACACACCCACTATGTAATTATATTCTCAATATCATCTCAATAAACAAACTCATAAGAGAACAATATTCCACCAATTCCACGACTACTTATGTTGATAATTTCTTTCTTAGTGAAATCAATAGGCAAATTCCCTTTTCTAAAAGTGTAAGAAATATAAAAAACAAACTTTTGGAGATACTCTACCCAACATATCTATCTCAATTTTAGATCCCTCTAAGTGAAAACATACCTCAGGCTTTTATGATCATAATATATAGTAAACCACTCTAAAAAGATATATAGACTCCACATTTTATGTTCATATATAACCGTTGTTAACTCAATGTTGTGTGTAGGGTAGTTCTTCCATATGGGAATAAATGGAGAGAGAGTAATGAAACTACCTACCTCCACTAAATCCTGAGACACCCTAAACCCTTTACAAAATTATCATATAAACATAATTACCTAAACATGGTTCTAGACTAATTAGAATTGGGGCAGAATTTAATATCACCTTTAGTTCCTCAAAAGATATCCCATATTTTTTTCCACCTATAATTATAAACCCAATGGGATTAATGTTTTATCCGAGATGTGTGTTTGGATAAGTCCCAGAAAAAGCACCTATATTAACCATCCAACACCAATAAGTTTAGGATAACAATTTTTTTACAATGCTCTAAGGAAATTACTTCCTATACCATTTCAGGATCCAATAAGATTCCTATATAATATATAATATACCCTTGAAATAATAATTATTATATAAAAAACTCACATTCTTTAATATTATAATAAAATTTAGCTTCCCTCAATATTTAAATAATTATATCTAAATGGTCCATGTACTCCTCCTCTGACCTAGAGTAAACCAAAATAACATAAATGAAAACAATAAGAAACTATTCAACGAATTGATTGGTGATTTGGTTCATCAATGCTCTAAATATAGTATGACAACTAGTGATTCCAAATTATGTAACTAGAAACTAAAAATTTCCATACTAGTTCTTAAACATTGTCCTAGGTATATCCCCTTCCAAGACTCTCAACTAGTCAAACCTTGTATGTGGGTCAATCTTCAACCAAGAATGATCTCTTTTAAACTAGATGAATAGATCATCAATACTTGGAAAGTGATTATTATTCTTGGTGGTCACATAATTTCACTTTATATAATCAATAAAATGTCTTCTTATTAGCTATTAATGTTTAGAAAATAGAACTAGTAAAGCCCATTATGAAACACTGGGATGAAAAAATCAGTTACCCTTATGATCGATAAGCTTAACGTTAAGTTATACCAACTGATATGGAACCATATGATATGATGTAGAGAAAAGTAAATCATACCATGTAATAGTTATATGGTAATCCTGACGTTACTCTATGTTGGTAAACTATAAAAGTCCCCACGAATGACCTCAGGGTAGACGTATGACACCGCATGAAGTTTTCTACTAAAATAGTTATAAAAACCTTCTTGAAACAATTTATATAACTCACATGAGATTACACAAATGTAATGAAAAAATTACTTGTTCTCTCAAACCTATAATCGAACTCACCGAAAAATATATGAGTGATCCGATCTTTTAATAGATAATAAACTCAATGCTGATAATTATCAATATAGTCCTTAGTACTGATCATCGAATCCTTTATAATAATTAGGTTGATGATATGAAGGTCAAAGACCAAGAAGTCCCACTCCACCACATGGTCTGCTATCATCAATCAAAATTCTAAACACTTGAAAAATTGTTTAAAACTCTTTCCAAATAGAAAGTAAACATGGAATAAGAATATAGTAATCTATGAATGTAGGCCTAAATACCTACAAACATTGATGATATAAAATAATTAGTAGCACATGTATAAAACAATTCTAGGATCATATAATATGAAATAAAAATAATACATATAACTGTAGTTATACGTTCTTCAGATTCATTTTGGGCACATGGAATTGCATAATTATGTCTGGTATTAGATCCACCATAAGATTATATTGCCACGCAAAGATCCCCTTACCTTGGGGATAGGGCCCAACTCCCTTGGAAGAATCGATATGAACCTATGATTAATTCTTGAGAGTGGATCTAGACTTACTTCCTTAGGAAATCGTTTCATGAAAGTGATTATGATGGATATATTTTCCACAATGATAAAAAATATTCCAATACTACATGAAAATAGATTTTTTATGACAAATAATTCCACACTAATTGAAAACAACTTGTTTTATTCCCAATTAAGACCCTAAAAAGTTTCCTAAATAATATTTTCAACCTTTTTTCTTCCTTTCCAGGCCTAAAGATAGATGTTAGATAACAAAAATACCAACTAAATATCTTCCAAAACATATTATCCTTCTATGTAGTCCTCTAATAAAGCATCCTTATCTAATACCTATACAATGTTTGAAATACACATGTGAATCAACACCAACTGAATATCAACCAAAAACCCTAACTCAAACCTACAAGACATCAGTTAATCATCATTGACCAACACTGGCAGCAAGTACACAAACTAAAAAAAAATGGTCGGAATATTACAATCTTCTTTGGTATCCTTTCTATAATGTAATTAATCCCTTGTTTTTTTATCCTCATAATGTCACATGATAAAATTAAGGTTTGATTTTTTTATTAAAAATTAATCATGTGTTATCCTCATGAAACATAGCATGCACAATAGAGTCCCACAATACCATTCCATGTATCCCAATCATATATGTCAAAAAAAACCACATTTGTTTACTTAGGATATTTAAAAAAGACGAATATCCTCTTAATCCAGTTAATCCATTATTCATATTCCTAGGGTACTTTTTCATTATGGAAGACAAGTGGATACCGCATTGAAAATTTTATGTCCTGATCCACTTCTCTTCCTAGGATTCTGACACATGCCTAACCCAAAGTCTAAATAAAGTGAATTATATATTCTACCAAAGAAGGTTCCACTAGAAGATACATTTTTGAACATATCTCACAAGTTCCTCATTCAAATTTAAAATATATCTTCTTGGACACATTATCTAATAATCATGAGAAAAAAATCAAATAGTCTTGAGAAGATTCTCAAAATAGTAGGACCAAATTTTGGTATAAATATTAATGAATTAAAATAGAAATAATTAATATAATTAATTATTTTTTTAAAACAAAATCTAAACAAAAATAATGAATACGTCCATTTAAATAATCCTCATATCTGGTTTATTCAATGAACCCCAAACACCAAGTCTCGTATTTGAATGATATACAAGGCCACCCAGGTAACATCATGCTTCTTGGATTTAGGTATTTCGTGACCCTTTATTTGATTTTAGATTGGTTAGGGAATTTCTTGGTTTGTTTTAGGTGATTTTTGAATGGGTTTTAGGATTTTTTTGGCTATAGACGTTTGGATCATGTTTTGACTAAACCGTGCACCCCACTAGTGAAAACTATGTACCCCTGGATAGTGGGGATTTCATAGTTGGTGGAAGGTTTTTAAAACTATGTCACTCCCATGAGAAACCATGAAACCCAAATATTAGGGGCATATAACTGGATCCTAGTTTCCATTAACCGTGTTCCCCCTACTTCTAACTGTATGTGAGGAATTTTAATGTTCTAAAAATTAATTTAAAAATCATGAACCCCCACTTAAGATATATATTTTCCCCTATCAAAACTAATTTTTTTTCATCCTTAGAGTCCCCTGAGTGGATAATTTTTCCACTCCAAAAACTTTTCATGGTGAATTGAGGTCGCATTGATCTCATTCGATATCCTATCGGTATGTTTATCTCCTTTACTGTGGTTCCTTCAAATATCTCTCTCAATATACATTAATGTTTTATGGGAATCATTTTGTTAGTGGATATAAACCCCATTTTATTAGATCATAGTACTAGGTTCTCCCAAGATCTTTTATTCCATCATTATTAGTTTCCAAATCCAATTTTGGGTTTTCATTTCTGGATTATTCATTTAAAGGTAGGTGGTTCCATAATTATTTTCCCTATGATTGAAACCTAGAATTTCATGATTGTATTTAAATTAATTTTTGTTGAAATAAAAACATAGTGTTTGGATGATATGATCATTGATTTGAAATGGGAATGAGATTTGATAAAAAAACCCAACATTCCATATAAATGAAATGTTTAGAAATATTTATGAAAAATGATGGCGTGATTTAGAAATTCCTTTTATGAAATAATTTGATGTTTATATTTAGAAAACGGATTGAATTGAAAGGTTATTTTAAATAGAATTATATGAAAAAACCTATTATTTTGTTTTGAAAAGAGAAATGTTTGTTCTAAAGTAAAATTGGGAAATTTTATTTTGAAATGATTTGAAATTATTGATTATGAATTTGACTAATTGAAAAATATGGACACCTAGGTAGTTTGTATGTAAGTTAGGAAATAAATCTAGGATATTGAAACCCTAGAACTATATTTATAATGGAATCGATAATAAAACCAAGTTTATCTTTACTACCCGTAGTGGCTCTCCAAATGGGGTGTAGATTGATTTATCATAGGGGACCCCAAATTGGGTGATGATTTGAGATTGCACACATATCTATAATTATGCTGATAAATGAAAAGTGTTAGGGTCCTATTAACAATGAAACTAACATACCACAAGGATCTTTTACATGCTTCGTTCTTTACATGGATTGATTGTACATGTACTAGATTCATTGATATTTTTATTCATTGCAAATGATTTATGTATAATGTTTTTAATGAAGTGTTCATTTAATAATATTTAAATTTTATTTTGAAATATACACCAAATTTTAATTTATAATCTTGTTTAGTTAAAAATTTGTAAATTCCATTAAATGGTTATTTTGATTTAAAATAATAATATAACATGTTTTTTTATTTTTTTATTGATAATAGAAAACATTGTGAGACCCTACTAGGATTTATAGCTCATACCCAACCATTTAATTAATGTGTTTTTAAAACTTCGTTTTCTATGTTTCAAAAAATGAAATGCCCCACTTAGTGGTGGTTGGTATTCTTGATCCTTTAGACCGTGGAGTAATGATGGTGATTAATGGAGTTATTATCCACTTATTACATAAGATATTTGAGACCTATTCCATCCATATTTATATAGTCATCTAGGGTTGATGTTTCCTTTGGGATGTTTTTATACGCATTGGGTACTTCTTTACCTATTTTTTATCACACTTTCTAATTTTGGAGTGTTGATAATACTAACTTGTAAACATTTATAATTTATTGTGCTATGGAAAATATTCTCCCATTTTGAACATTTATGGTTCAAGGAGAACGTTTTCAACCCATGGTGATTGGGAATGGGTAATGGGATATTCTAGAGAAGTATTGGATATCAAGGTACCATGGTATCCAAGTTGGTTTCTGAAAATATGTAGCAAAGGTATAGTTTAAGCACCTCTACATGAATCTAGTATGAGGTATGAAATGTCATGATGGGAATTAGATGGTAGTTATTATCAATTTCATCACCATATCTTCCGTAATGATACTTAATTCACCATGGTTGTTTAGGAATCATGTATTTGATAAATGTTTTCATCACATTGTTGTTTTACCATCTTTTTATTTTGATATGTTGAAATTAAAATTTTGAAATATTTTTTTATGGAATTTATATGCCCATTAATATTGTTTTATTTTTAATTTGATTGATATTATGATGTTATTGTGTTTTTATTGATGTTGTGTAGAATCATGCCTATAAGAAGAAATTTGAATATGCCCTGGGAGGAATATTATGTAAAACCATAGTGATAGGGTCCTCTCATGGAACAAAATTTTGTTGATATTGTTGTGAATATTTTCCATCTGTTGGTACATGCAATAGAACCCATTCAAATTCAGGATATAGCTATGGAAAATCAAGGGATGAATCTCAGAATCATTATCAAGAGTTTATTCATTAGAAATCACATTCTTTCCACGGATGTAATGATCCTCAAGAGGATGAGGACATTTTGAAAAAGATTGATATCCTTTTTTATTTCTAGGATACACCTAATGTGATTATGGTAAAATGTGATACCTTTATGCACTAATGGAATATAAATAAGTGGTGGAATTCAATGAAAACAAAGAATAATAACATGGGATTTGAGCATAAGTACTTTAGAGATCATTTCACCGACCAGTTCTATATAGAATATATTTTGTTGGCTACATATATAGAGTTTTTGAACCTCCAATAGGATGACTATATCTTGATGTGGTATGTGAACCACTTTTATAGTGTTTGGTAGTTTTCAACATGGATTATATGGAATGATATGATAGAGGATTGATGGTTTGAGATAGTTCTCATTCATGATATCCTTTCACATGTTTCCATTCTGAATCTCACTTTATATGCTAACATAATGGATTCGGGGTTGATGGTGGATCTTGATATAGTAGGTAAGTTAGGGTTGATGGGAGTTCCTTTAAATTACAATGGTACATCTATGAGTTCATTAAAATTAAATAGAAATAATGAAGGGCCTCACGGACAACCTAGAATATAGGTGTCATGTAGAAATTATATAGTTCATGGATGATGAACTTTGAGATGATTCCAATGTAGAATGGTTGGGAATTCAAAAAGGGTATTATTTGAAACACTGATGATCTGTAAAAAATCTGGTTTCTCTGGCCACTTACATATGTTTTTCCTTTTTTCCCAATACACATTGAGTCATGGGATCATCACCCCTTGAATTCCTACATTGTAATTAAATTTTTTGAGATTAAATGGGATCCAGCCATATGCATCTGGAACTAAGCATCTTCACTTAGTGGAAGAGTGTCCAAAGGAACTTGATAAAGGTCCAGTGACTTTGAATGGTACCATCAATATAGATTCAAATTTTGTGACTTATTTATTTGAAATATGTGAACCCTAGATATTAATATGAAAAAATATTTTGTCCGTATTAAATATTACAAGGTTGATTTTGTCTTATGTTATATATATTAAAATACCCTATGGAATGAAGAGAAAGAAGGGTCTCTGTTTTCATTCTTGTGTTTTCTCTTTACCAGAGATTGATCATGCTTAAAATTTTATGGTTCTCAACATGAATCTTATTAAAGCAATTTTTTGTATGGACTAGTACATTTCCAATCAGGATAGAATTGACTATTTTTTTAGTAGGTATCCATTATTATTTCTGATGGGGTTTGTTGTGTATTTTAGGGACAATAGGATCTAATGTCGAGTAGATCCAATAATTTATTCATGGAGTTTATGAAAGTAATATCAATATTTTTTTGATATCTAGTTGGAATATTTTTGTTTCTATATACCTCTAGTTTTTTTTGAGTTTACAAGTGATTTTCCTACCGTTTTTTTAATTTTACACTGGTAATAGTGGTATACTATTCTATGGAATTTTTGAATGGTACTCAACTAATGTCTATTATTTGTTACCAAATGCAATGATATGAATTTAAATACTTTAATACTCTATTGGATTCCATCATGGAGAAAGGATTCATTCTACCAAGTGTGCCACTCTAGATAGTGATTGTTCTATTTTCTTTGAATGTTTATGTAACACTTTTCATATGTATTGATTACCAGAAAACCAATCAACTTATGGTGAAGAACAATTATCTATTACCATAGATCGATGATATATTTGACCATTTTAAAGGGGTGAAGTGGTTCTCAATGATTTATCTTTGATCTAGTTATTACCAGTTGAGAATAAAAGAATCTAATATTCAAAAGACCACAATAGAGAGAAGGTATATCCTTTATGAGTGTTCTGTTATGACCTTTGATCTTTCCAATGCTCCTATTGTGTTTATGGATTTGATGAACCTAATATTCCACATGAATCATTATAAAATCATAGTGGTATTTATGGATGACATATATTTTTACTCTCACTAAAAGAAGGATCATGTATGTCATCTTAAAGTAGTTATGGAATTTTTTAAGAGTCATAGACTATATGCCATGCTATCAAAATGCGATTTCGGGATTTGGGATGTGATATTTTGGGGACACATGGTCTCTGAACATGGTATTTTAGTTGATCCTGATAAGATGGATGTTTTTATGACAAGGGGTAAACTATAGAATGTTTCTGAGATTTGGATGTTCCTAGGTTTAACATTATAATATAATTGATTTTAAAGTATTTCTCAAAAAATGGATTCTACGATGACCACACTCTAATTGAAGGGGGTTAAGTTCTCTTTGGATGAAAAATGTTAGAGTTATTTTGCTGAGGTAAAACATATTTTGACTAATGAATTGGGGTTGAGCATTCAATACGATCTAAATGAATATCTGGTCTTTTGTGACACATAATATTCATTTTGGGGTTGTGTTGTTAGGTAGGGTGATAAAATTATAGAAAATGGTTCTTGAAAACATAGGCTACAAGATAATAATTTCCAAACCATGACATTGAACTCACATCCATGATTAATGCACTTAAGAGTTCACAATATTACCATTTCAGATAATGGTTTACCGTGTTCTGAAACCATAAGACCGTGAGTTATATCTTCTCTCAAAAATATTGTAACCATCAGTAGAAGAATTGGGTGGAGTTCCCATATACATTTGATTTCATCTTTTTCTACACTATATGGAAGGGGAATGTTTTTGTTGATTCATTAAATAGGAAACTTATTTCCCAATCCCTGAAGGAATCCACCGTTGTGTGAAAATTGATGGATATTTTTAAACAGTTTCATTTTGGAGACTGAGAAGAATGATTTGATATTTTTCTGGAAAGTGATTAGTTGACCATTGCACTCCTCGAGATGATTCTTCAGGAGAAGCTTATTCATGATTAATTTCATGAATTTTTGAACTCATCATTATGGTGGGGAGAATTTTGGTGAGTGGTCTATCTCTTTTAAGGATATGTAGTGTTTAAAAAACTGGATTATTGATTATTTTTCTATTAGAATAGCTAGTATGATGGATTCACATAATTCTATGTGGGGGGTTCACCCATCTACCATAATTATGTTCTCTGATATGTAGTTACAATTTTGGTGAGATAATATATGATAGAGGATTACTTATTTTTTTTATTATACCTAAAAATAGGTCATGGTTGAGCACCATATACCTTCATTTTAACTTTATGCCATTCCATTTCTTACATGGAAGTGGAATGATATGTCTATAGATATTTTTGTTTAATTTATCCACTTCCATTTCCAACATGGATTGGATGAAAAAATATTCTCACTTCTTACACATTCAATATAAAATCAATATTAGGGAGTATATAATTTTTATATTTTAAATATATTATTTGTTTTCATATATTTCCGTAAGATATTTTATCTAATAGAGATCCCTAATTTACCTATCTTTTTTGGAAAGTCCATCAAGAGTTCATGTAATATCAAATTCTTTTGAGTATGACATACCATTTGTAGATGGCTGTCTTGTCACAATGGGATTTAAATATTCCTAAGGTTTTTATGGTCTTTCATGATCAAATATGGGGAATCATGGGACATACATTTGGTAATGATTGAATTTTCTTATAAAATCATTTAATTGTCTTCAATTCAGATAGAACACTTTGAGTCATTGTATGAAAGGCCATGTAATTTTCTATTGTTCTGGTAAGAAATTTGTGAGACTTCCTAGATCAGGTTGAGTTTTTTCTGAGAGATAAAAATGAATATATAATTTATTCATCAAAAAATATTGAATTTAATTTTCCAATATAAATATTATGTTCATTTTCAAAGGATAGTATTGTAGTTTTCTATTATCGACCATGTGTTTTTTGAGAGTTTCACCTTTGATGGGTCACCACAGTTTTTGGAGGCATGGGAGGTTTCCTCCACACATTGTGGGTACTTTTTAGATTATTGAGTATATGGGGAAAGTGGAATACTAATTAAAACATCCATTATATTTTACTATAATTAACAATGTGTTTTATGTATCTCATATTCTAAAGTATCATTCTGACTCATCTCATTTTTTGAGCTAAAGTGATCTTTATACTGAGACTGATTAATTTGTGACTGAGCATCCAATAATGATTTTTTCTAATACAATTTCCCTTCATGGGATTATTACCCCTTTTATCCATGTTCTATGGATTCATTTTTCTATTTCCCACGATACATATGAGAGTGGGGAACTAAAGAGAGAGTTATGAAATCATCTATTTGATATGGAATATTCTTGAAAGGATTTTTAGGGAAATTATTTTTTAGTATGGGGATGTTGTAACATCAATTTTCTCATTTTTAGGTACTCATATATGCTTCTTTTGATAGATATTTGGTTGGGTTTTCCTAGAGGTGTTTTGGGTAAAGTTTTTTGGGGTTTTAGGTTTTTTGGTAAGTGAAGGGTTGGAATATGGTTGACCATACTATGCCCCTAGGTGAAATCCTTGCCCCACCAAACAGTGTGGAACATAGTGTTGGTGAAAGGTTTCCCAAAAAGTGTGGCCATCTTGATGAAACCATGAACCCAAAAGTTTAGGGTTCCAGAGTTGGTGCAAGATATGCCTTAACTGTTATGCCCCCTAGTTAACCACAAAAAAGATTTTAATGTTCCAAAAATTAATTTAAATAACCATAACCTTCATTTTAAGAATATAATTTCCCCTTTTTCAAACTAACTCGTTTTTTCATCCATGGAGGCTCCCAAGAGTCCACCCCCCCCCAAACCCTTTTCTTGTAAGACTAAATCTGTGATTATCTCATTAAAACTCATATAGGTAAGTGGATATCCTATCATGTGGTTTATTATGAAATATATTTATAACAATATTTGTGTTTTATAGATCATCGTGTAATTGGTGGATCAAAAATATAAATTTTGGGTCTTGATTTTAGGTTGTGTTCCTAGATCTTCTATTCCTTTTTCATTGGAAAATCCCCTTGTGGGTGTTGATTTATAGATCATTGGATTAATGGTAGGTTGTTCCATAAGTCATTTCCCTATTATTAAATCCAATAATTGATTGATTTTATTGAAATGAGGTATTAATTATTTTAAAAACATTTATTTTTGATGATTTGATCTTTTATTTGGAATAGACATCATATTTTCAAGAACCCCAATTACAAAGGAATGAAATTATTAAGAAAATTTATAAAAAATGATGAATTGATTTAGAAATCATTTTAATGAAATGATTTGAAGTTTCTTCTTAATAAAATAACTTAAATTGAATGGTGATTTGAAATGGGAAAATGTGATTAAAACTTCCAATTGGTTTTGTATGAAGAAAGTCATGTTGATAACTAAAATTGGGAAATTATTTTTTGAAATGATATGATATGATTGATTGGTAATTTGACTGGTTGATTTATTGATTGAAGAAGATATATTCTTGGGTAGTTAGTATTTAACTGTGAAAACCATATAATGATATTGATCCCCTAGAATAGTATTTATAATTGATATACTAACTAAACCATGTTGAGTCTTGACTAATTATAGTGGGTCCGGAAATGGGGGGTATATATTGATTTCCTAAAGTGTCTCCATGAATGGATTTTTGAAATCAGTTTTCAAACATATCTATAGTTTTGATAATAAATGAGAAATTTGAGGATCCTATTCACAAAGAATCTAACATATCGCATGGATTTATTATATGGTTCTTGATTTACATGGTTTGATTACTCATTTCTTCGGTAAGATGTAATGTTTTATTCATTAAAAATGAATTATATAAACCATTTTATAGAAAATGATAATTTATGAAATTTCAAAATTTGTTTAGATATATCTTATATCTGTTTATTTAAAAAAAGTGTTTTTGAAAATTCATAAATTACATGTTAATCATTGTCTAATTTAAATTGATATCATAATCTGTTTCTTATTTTGTTAATTATTATGGAACACCTAGTGATACCCAATTTGGATTTATATCTCACACACTACCTTTTTCATCATGATTTTGTAGAATTTTTTATTCTAGGTCTACACAAAGGCGAAGCACCACATAGAGGTGGTGGGTATTCATGAGATTTTAGACCGCTGAGTGATGATGGTGACTAGTGGATCTAGTTTCCACGTGTTACATAGGTGATTTTAGATCTTTTTTACTATGGTTTTATGATTCCTTAGGGGGATGATATTTTATTTTGGATATTTCTCTTGCTACTGGGTATTGTTTTAGATATTTTATTCTAGGACAATATTCTTTTTGAGAATTGATCACATCGGCTTCTAATATTATATCTTCTACTATTTTTGTATAATTTGTTTCCTCTTTGATCATGTATGATTCTAGTTTCTAATCACCAACACATGGGGATCAAGAACTCAATTCTTGGTTTTTTTAGATATATGCCAGGTATTAGGGTACTAGGGTATCTGAGTTAGTTCATGAAAACCCATGGTAACTCAAATTTATACACGAAAGTGAGCTGGCCATTACCCTTTTCCAAACATACTAACCAAATTTTAACAATCCTAAATTTGGTGTACCATTAAACCAAACCACACCCATGTAGTGTCAAAAACAATTAAGGTTAGGTATTCCCTATGAAACCAATTTTTAATGAACCGAACCAGGTAAACAAGATAAGACACCCTGAATGGTCTTCCGCATTGTGAGATATTGAAAAAAACATAGATCTCATGTAAATCAGAAAAATCATCAATTTACAATGTGGAAGAAATGAGTAAATATCCATGATACATATAAGTCTTGATAAACATGCCCAAACCAGAAAGATAAAAAGAGGATATAACAAAAATGTCTCCATGTGACTATATATACCACCAAAACATCCCACAATAAAGGAGATGAATGAAAAGGTAGCCTAACATGCTACAATATTTCATTCCCTTCACTAGAGTCTTCAAAAACTATATCTATAACCACCCAAAGGAATCATATATGGTAGGAGCATAGATCCTAATAGGATACCACCAATGAATGTATATAAATTCCAATATCAAGAACTCACATGATCTATATTTAAAATAAAATCCAATTTAATTTTTTTTATAACAACCCATGTTTTGAATCGGAATAAATTCAAAAAGAATTTTATAATTTTTAATTTTATGGATGGGAAATGTTATAAAACAAGAATCAGAATACAATTATGAGAGTTAGAATACATCAATATGTTTTTGTAGAAATGGGTAAAGACTCAAGAGGTCCCATGAAGTATCATTGAATATTAGAAGTGTCATGGTTCAGAAAGCACAAGTTTGGTTGGTCCTCATAGGAAGCATAGTTTATCAGAAACTATGTGGCCCCAACGATAACTGCACGACCAGTTTTTGTTGAGAAGATGTGAAGAACATGGGATGTTCATAGTTTATCCAAATCAAGTTCCAATCCCAAACAGTTAGTTCAAATTAACAAGAACCTAAGAATTATTCACCACATAGTTTGTGCAAAATTAATCTAACTTTACAAGAAAAACAGTGTGAGATGTATTCCTATATAGAGTGTTTACTTGGTTGGTCACAGTTTAGCTAACTATGTTACCCAAATCATGGAGTATTTTTAAAATAATATAAATTAATTAAATTAAAATCACATTCAAAAAAACCAAAATGAAAATCTACCCTCAACCATCCTCTATAATCACATGACAAAGACACACCACCCCACGAGACCTCTCAGCTGCACGTGCGACACCCCTCTTGGATCCTATTTGTGTGACGATTTAATCAAGTGTCCTTGAGTATTCTCATTGAATTCATCAAGGCTAGCCATTATCCACCATCCTATTCTGTGGTTGGAAAATTTTTCTCTTCCCAATTTCCCTACCCAGTTCATCTAAAACATATGGTTGGTTTTAAACCATTTTTTGGGTTTCTTCTCTTGTGTTAGGGAATGTGAAGACTTCATATGGTGAACCATTATTGTGTTCTTGAATTTTCAACTTAAGAGAAAGTGATTCTGATCATTTTGGTCTACCCATAATAAAGTTTGGGTAGATATTCCTCCATTATTTGTTATTACTCAATTTCTATTTGGGGATTTCAATTTTTTTGATGTTCTGGTAATTTTATTTAAGTGGATTGGACCTTGTCATGGTGGTTTTGGGTTTCCATTCTCAAAGTATTCTTACCATGTATGCATAGGTAAGAATATATATATATATGTATCAATATATATATATATGTACCCTGTTATATATATTTTCACCTATAATATTGAATATATATTTGGTCTAGTTGTAATTATATATATATAAGAAAAATTAATATTGGAGTAAGTAGAAACGAGTATATAAATATATAAGAATTTATGTAAGGATCCCCTTGTACATATTAATGAAAATAAAAATACGTACATAGGGGATATGTCTCCTTATGTATATGAAAAGGTGAATATTCTCAAAGGATGGAAAGAGTAGCGTGAAGTGGTTTCCAATGAAAACATTAAGTATCAAAGTCTTCAGCTTGGTCATATACCATTTTTGGTGGGATCCCTTTCCATTTCCCTTTAAATTTACGAATTCATTAATTGCTCATTTTTTATAGCTTCTTTAGATATTTATTGAGTGCTTTATGATTCTTGAATTATATGTATAATATTATAAATGAATTGTTTGAAGAACAATTCCATGTTTTTATAATACAAATCGTCAATGGAGGTTCACTATATTATAAAATAGAAAGTAATGATTAGCTATATAATATTTGATTAGTTTTATGCATTGATTTTCTGCTATGATTTGATGTACTATTGTATTATATTTTTGTGGAATTTTTAGAACATGGCACATAGAGGTGTCCCAAAATATTTTTCCCATAATGGTTAATTTATTAATCACATGAAAAAATTACATAGTTTTTGGAATATCATTGAAATTAAATTTCTCTTGAAACATAAATATTAAATGGAACCCAAATCACCTCTTTTGTGTTTATACCTCTTATATTTGGAGTTTTCTAAGAAAGAAATTTCCTTGAACCCCATATCACCACACAAGTTACCCCTTGAGCCTTATGAATTAATTTGAATTTTATAAATAATTAAATGGTTTGATCAATGGGAGTGTGAAATTCATGATGGTTAACCTTTTTTAAATGAACTATCTTAATTTAATAAATGGGATTATGAAGTATGGTAAAGAAATTACTTTAATTATTTTTACTATAAATTTTAATGTTTTGCATCGAGCTAAAAATGGAAAAAGGAACACATGATAGGTATTTAATAATGGGTTATATTAAAAACATGAATGTGACTTAACAATACATAAAGGCTAGGTAGGTATGTTACATGATAGTTAATTCATCATATTAATATTACAAGTATGATTTTACCTCATATATATTTATATGGGATATATAAAATAGATGAATGGTATGTAGTTCCTCAAGATGGTTATAAACATAATGTTCCTTTATATATGGTGAGATATGATGGTAAGGGGTGTTGTTCCAGGAATGATATCACACTACCTTACATTAGGTTATGAGAATGGTGTCTCGCACCAATGATACGATATGATAATTGAGATTTATGCACAACATACCATGATTTGTGTGTTTCCATGGAAGATCACTCCTAATCACAAGTGATTTTTCATGATGTATCCCACTCTATTGAGATGTATGTAATGTACCCTATTGCATGTGATTTTAGGATCATTAGACTTGTTATGGATGTCTGAGTTAGACCACAATCCATCTGAGCAATATTATTATAGGTATATGTCCATTAGGTGTTCGTACACACTTGGTTCATATTGCTGGATGTAATATATAACTAAACTATATATATATATATATATATAATTAATACTATAATATATAGTTACTGGTCATATTTCCTATTTCAGCCATGAACTAATATAGGTAGATCCTCCAGGTGTCCTTTAGAACCTGAGTGGGATATTGTCATTCGTTTCAGTAATGTTTATTATTCTTTATTACTTGAATTTCATTACATTATACACTGAAGGTATTCTTCTAAACACTATGGGTGTCGAACTACTATGTTTTTATCTCACACCATTCTTGGGAACCATTGTTACCTGAGTAGAATGTATTTCTATAGGGTTTAATTCATGGAAGTATCAAAATTAAAATGTTTTGATTTACATTTCTATGATGGAGTAGGGTAGAGGACAACGATTGCACTCAAGATACTCATGTGGATAGTCTTCAAGAATTTATTCTTTTATTACGTATATTTTTTATTTCAATTCTTATTTCATAAACTCGTAGCATCATATCTCAGACAAGAAATGTTGTGAATTGGTGTTGGCCATCTGTTATAATTAAATTTTATAATTATTCTTCCACCTTTGATCTTTAATTTATTTATAGCTTCTTCTATTGTTGTGCTCTTAATTTTCTGTTATACTATTCTTATACTTTGATTAACACGGTATTGTATCTTAATGATCACCTCCTTAGTCGATAGCCACATATTTATGGGGGGTGGGGGAGCTTAAGGCCATTTGGACAACCAGAATCAAGGAACTATTAAGTGTAATCTGGGTGTAGGATGTTACAATGTGGTGTCATAAACTTATGTTTCCATTGTCTTAATGTTTTGGGATCAGATAAAAGATATTATAAATGTTCTAGAACTTGTAAAATATTTGTGTCTGGGAATGATCATCCCACCCACTGGGAATTGACCATGTGTCTAGGCCTTGGTTTTTTGTTCATGATGTTTGTTGTTACAATTGAAAGTGATTTTACCTCAATTTATTTTTTTAGTTTCCACTACTTATTGATTTATTAATTTTATGGTATTTTTTCTTTATCATGTTATGGAATAGATGAATAATTATATGCATCATTTTAGGAACATAAAAATTAACATTTCATGCATATTATATTCCTTAGAGATGAATTTATACCATTATTGTTGATTATGTTTTTTTCCTCAGGTGTAGGTCATTTCATGTATTCATTAGTATGGATGTTCAGTTATTTCCATTAACATGTTGTTCTATTCCATGCTTTTTTTAAATTTAATTCATGTTATATACTATTCCATTTCTTTATTTTCTTTAGCATCCATTATTACTTAACATGATTAGTTTTTACCTTTTGCGGAAATCCATTATCATGCCTGCTTGTATATTCCATGATGCTTCCCTATTTTTCATTTTATCATTGTATTGTTCTCTGTGATTATAAGCATGATTATCTACAAATTCAAGTACATTGTACCTATTGGGTTGTTAAATGTCATAATTAAATTATTGATTTTGGTTAAATTGTAAATAATTGTGCTTTTGAATATTCTCTTAGGTCATCCCCAGAGTAGAGTGACCTCAGTGTTAACAAATCAAGTTCACCCCAAAGCTTAGTATGATATTTATAGATAATTAGGTGTTCTAATGTGTTAGAATGTTTTATTTTGGGTTTCTTACGTAATTTTCTACTGTGGTGATCATGTCACCAAGGATCATCAAAAATTCAATTATTGTAAATCTAATCTAACTAGTTTGTATTGGTTGGTTTATCTATCTCATTTGTTTCCATGATGGTGACACTTTTAAAGTGTGGAGCAACATATTAGTTAATATAACTTTATTCCTTCCCAATATAAGGATTACAATCAAATAAGACAACATTTAAATGATCTTTTCCATTTTCAAATTCCCTTAATTCTTGAAAGTTACAAATCATGTTAGTGTTTACTTAGAAGCATGAATTTGATTTTGTTTTATTTGTATGCAACCTTTTTGAAACACTGTTGGTCATGGATGGATGTTGGTGGTAAATTTGGAGTGATCATATAATTCCATTGGTGATAAAGGATTATAATAAGCTAATGATGGTGAGTTATCAAGTGAATTCAATCTTATTATATGGATTCAACCAATAGTGGTTCATTAATTTTTTTTAGTAATCATCGAACACTATTAGTTAATTTTTCTATGTTATGAGAATGTCCCATATCTTGACAATATACTTGATGCACTAAGAGAACATCGGTTATACATGACACTAATTATTTAAAAGTAGTTGGGATTTTATGGATGGTATTATCTATGTTTAATGCAGAATTGGTGTTCTAATTAATTATTGGTCACTCCTCAGTGATAATTGGGTTCCTTTTATAGAACGCCTTGGAAAAACTTTTCGAAACTAGAATTTTTTTTATAACTTGACCACTAGATTGATGACACTATGGGATTCATTAATGTTCTTTAGTAGAAGTTTTAGAATGTTACTAACATCACAATTATAAATATGGAGTGTGGACTACTGTGGTATAGTTTCTTGACTGTTATTTCAAGAAACAACGTTATCCTGGACTTTTTATCAGACATAGAGAATGTTCTTAGGGGTTAATGATTATAGTGGGATGGATCTGGTTATAACCTTTATTTTGCTAAGGCATGATAGTTTAAATTACAAGGAGATGATATGGTCAGATAAAGTGTCTATAATTCGGGTAAATGATTTGGAGTATTTGTTTATGGTAAATGAAAGATTCCTTGGAAAATCAATTGAAGATATGTTTGTAATGAAACAATAGTTTATGTTGGGATGAATTGAGTTATCTTGGACCTTTTCGCACAACATGTTGTCCTTCACACCAGTGTGTGTGGTCAAAGGAAACAGTTTGAGACCCTCCACGAGGTTAATTCAGATGTGGTGAAATAACCACCTATGTCTTTCAAGGAGAGAATATGTGGCCAAATTTAGTTTACTCGATCGGAGTTCAGCCATTTATAAGGAGGTACCTCATATGAAAAGAACTGTAATTGGGTTCTCCCTTCTATATATTTAATGAGCACAATGTTTTTAGAATTATTATGAGATTCTCTCTATGATAATTCTAGTGGTGGAGGAGCTGTTTTCTAGAATTTTTTGTTAAATGATAAGACCATAAGGTGTTGAACACCACCATGAAAAAGATTAAAGAGATGATGATTTGATAATGTCTCTAGTTAATCGCGCTTGGGTGAGCACTATCTTCATTTTTCATTTGGAAAATGATCATTGGATCGAGTTTTATGGACTTAAGTGTCATCCAATTTAAAAATTCTTGTTGGTACGTTGGATTTTTGGAAAATAATCATGAATATGTGAACTAGACTTCAAGACCCTGGTAGTTCAGGTGATGTTTTTGTTATTTCCAAGGGATTATTGGGTATGTCAGTTTTTATGGTGGGGAGGTCGTAACAACCCATATTGTTAAACATTATGAAATTTCAGAGAAATTTTATTTTTTCTGATTACAGAATTGTTTGTTTTACAAAGTAGGCATTAGTACGTAATTCTGATAGAAGAAAAAAATGTGTTTTTTTAGACTTGGGTAAAGGCTTGAGAGGTTTCTTCGAGGTATTATCGAGTTTCCTAAGCAAAGGGGTCCAGAAAGAATAATATTGGTGAGGTGTGCATAGGGTGCACAGTTTTTCTAAAACAATGTGTATCGTAGTAGTAAATGAGCAACCCGTTTCAGAGGAGCATATATTGAACACACCATTTGATCATAGTTTATACAAACCTTGTACCTAGACTACATGGTTAGTTCCAATTAGGTAGTAACTAAGAATTATTCAGTGAAATGTATATGCATGGTTAGTCTAACTGTGTGGTATACCCCATGCGAGATGGATTCATAAGAAGAGGGTGTTGTATGGTTGACACACAGCTAGGATAACTGTATAACACTAACCATGTAGTATAATTTTAATGAATTTAAATTGATTAAAATAAAATAAAAATAAAATCCAATCCAATCCTAAATATACCACCCCCACTCTATACTTCTGTGAAAGACACACACCCCATTCACCTCTCAACCATGCATGAAAAACCCATATTAGCTCCTCTTCGTGTTGAAATTTCACTCAGTTTTCTTGAGGATTCTCATTCATCTAATCTGGGTAAACATTTCTCCTCCATCCACTTCCTTGGTTGGCCGATTTTTCTCTTCCACATTATCCTACCCAGTTTTTTCGGAACCCTAGTTTAGTGTGTAACCATATTTTTGGTTTTTTCTAAGGTTTTAGGGTGTGAATAATCTCTCTCGGGCCATCCTTGCTTGCAGTACAACATACGCTTCTGAAGGCGAAGTGGTTTAGATCGTTTTGGTCCACCCGTCATCAATTTTTGGTAATGTTTCTTCCATTCTTAATTATTAATCTTTTTTTTATTTTGTGATTTGGTAGTTTCTAAGGTTCTGGTAATTTTTTTAAGGGTGTTGGACCTTACTGTGGTGGTTTTGGGTTTCCGTTGTCAAAGTTTACTTACCACATACGCATAACTATGAATATATATATATATATATATATAACTTCCCCCAATATATATATAGTCACACATATTAGGGAATATATATATTGGGGCTAGGTTTCCACATGTATGTATATGAAAAATTCATACAATTTTTAGTGGTAATAGTCATATGAATATATAATCATGTATTAAAGGTTCCCCTTATATATCTTCATGGCCATGTTAACATTCACAGAGGGTATTGGTGTCCTTATGTACACCCAAAGGTGAATATTCTCAGAGATGGTAAAGGGTAGCATCGATTTGTTGCTGATGAAAATGTCAAGTACCAAATTGATCATCTTGGGTCTCTCACCTTTTAAGTGGGATCCAATCGTATTTCCCTTGAAATTTAAAAATTCATTAATTTACCATTTCTCACACCTTACATGGATATTTATTTAGTGATGTATGATTATTGAATGAAATGTTTAATATTATAAATGAGTTGTTTGATTACAGGTTTCAGGTTTTTATAATAAAAACCATCGATGGAGGTGCACTATATTCTAAAAAAATATTGATTACTGATATAAACCATTATTATTTTGTTTCACTAGTTTTCATGTATTCTTTGATTCATTTCTGTTGGTCGGAGTTGATACTCAAGAGGGGGTTGAATAGAGTTCCAATTAAAATTTCTGTTTAAATTTTTATGGTTACGAAAACCCCCAAATTTAAAAACATCCCAGTTAATAAAGGTAGTAAGAATGTAAATATTGAATTGGTCAATAGGTTTTTCAAAGGGTGACTTCTCTTCAGATGAATCAGTGTAGAACACCAATTCATCTTTTGAAACAGGTTTACTAAATTAAACAAAGAGACACACTAACCAAAACAAACTATCAAAGTCTATGCAAAAACTGTTTTATGTTTTAGCAAATATAAGCAACGGATAAAATCAAAATAGAGTATAAGAATATTTGCACAACAATGTAAACAAGAGGTTCAGTCTCAAGATTAGACCTAATTTTCTTCACTTGGTGATCACTTTCCACCAAGAAGTTTATATTAGAACTTGATACACAACCTTTATCAGGCTTTACAACAGTTTTCACAGACTTTCCAGGGAACACACCCTATAACACTATTCATCATGGGAAAGAAAAACAACATAAACCACACACGGTCTCTTCCACAATTATACATGGGAAACAAAAATAGGTGAAGATGGATTTGAGGATATTCAGTATCCTCCAGTTCAAGAACATGAGATAGTGTGTGATATAAACAGTGACACACACTTCTTGAAGATGTAAAATAAAGAAACACAATAGAGAAGTTATGATGAGAAAGAGTGTCAAAGGGTTTATGTGTTTGCAGATTAGCTCTTGAATCCTTGGAATGAGATACACTGATGTTCGAGTCAATCTCTGGAAGTTGTTTCTAAAACAGAGTTTCGTGGCTCCATGTTCTTGTCTTTCAGTGTTCTGCTTCTAATATTGATCAAGAGTTGATGAAACACAGAAGGAAGGAACGAGTTTATCCTAGAATGATCTTCGTGATGCTTGTGGGTTTAAGATCTTAGTGCTGGATGATTCAGATTTTTTGATCTAGCGAGTAATATTTATCACAGAACTTCTAGCAACCCATACTTTAAATACATTGTTATTACATTAAAATTGAAGCACACTTATTACAACATATAACAAAACCATGGTAGGACCGTATAGGTATAGTGTCTTTAGAAACCAGGAAACATAAACCACAGGTTCATATAGAATCTACATTGTGTCCCATTTATTTCATCATATCTAGAGTCACTTTTGGAATATCCTACTTAATAACCTTCTTCCTGACCATGGGAAAGAAGACATACAAAAGGGTGAGCTCAAATGATCAGTAAGGGTAAACAAAAGAAATATCAATCATAAGAACATAACATTTTGGAAATCTTAACCTGTAAAAGATATCATAATTTCATAACATGGGATAAATAATAGTAGTGAAATGAAATCCCAATAATCATAACATAAAACATGAAACTTTGTGGCATACACACATAATCATAGAGAATCATTTATTAGTAGCCAAGACTCATTTCCAAGACAATCTTAGCGGACAAAGTCCATTTCTGAACCGAGTTCACTCCTCGTTTCAGTCCTGTATCACTAAACCGGTTTATCTTTCCATTCCAGCCATTTATATCTCATGAGATATAAAATCATTACCCAATGCATTGTATGTATATATAGGTCCCACCCATCTCATAATGAAACCATTCTTATGTGTTCCACAAAATTATAAATCATACATCAGAGCATAACCCATGTAATAAAAATGGAATTCCTAAACATCATGCCATCATAACATAATCCATATAAGATAAAAGGACATCATAAAAATAATTCCATCATAAAATAATCAAATCAATGTAAAAATAGGGATAGAAATAGAACCCTATATTATCTTAGATGGTAATAATTTCGGTAAAACACCTGAACTCCATTCTTGAGGAAAATATCCTTTCTACTTCAAAAACATTTTCCTTTCTTAACATGTCATATAATTTTAAACCAAAAGAAGTTGATTAAAAATAAACTTGAAAACTTGTAAAGGAAGCTTCATGGAAATAATTTTCTAAAAATCCATTCATACCGTATAAGTTAAAAAAACATTATTCTCGTACTTTTTCCAAAAAAGTCAAAAAGTACCTCGTACGAAAAACAACAAAATATTCCTTTCTTATCTTTTAAAAAAAACTCACTGAAGGGTAAAATTGAATTTAAACAATATTAGGTGGATAAAAATAATATTACATATTGAGAAAACATGTATGTGGATGATAAATATTCTCCAGTAAATTCTGAAGTATAAACAATCTCGGATAAAAATTGAGATTGTGAGATTTTCCCTTACCTTAGGTCCGATATGATTTGTACATGTCCAAACCTCCGGTATAATGTTTTAAATAATGTCATTTACTTATTAAAGAATCATATTCATTTTTATGATATTATATATGGTTATATTCTTAGCTTTTTATCAGTAATTGTTCATTGCTACTTGTTATTCAGGTGTTTATTTCATTATGTTTTTATGCATGTTTTGTCGGATAAATTCTTATTCCTCTTTATAGGATATAGATACATCATTTACAGAATGGTATTAGTGTAATATATATCGTATTCATTCATTCAATTCATTTATATATTCATTATTCAATGAAGATCATATAGAACGAGTCGCATCACATCGTGGAGATAGTAGGTCGTACGTACGCACAAGCGATGATATCATTCCCATGATCGTGGAATTGTATTTAATTGTATGTATAATATTTCAGAATCAATATCAAATTAAAATAATCATATATAGTTATTCTTTACACCATTATACTCATCCAAGTAAGGTGGTGGTGGAAAACAGATTACACCCCGGCGTGGAGACGGTATTCCGTACGTATGCACACGCATGGATTTCATTTTCCATAGGATGGATAAGAGGTGAAATAGGTTTCCTTAATATTTAGAATAAAATATAAGTATATGAGGGACACTGATTTTATTACCTCATAATGAAACAACTAATGAAGAGAGAGTAGAAGAAGAATGAAACTTGAAGAAAATGGTATAAGGTATTACCTCTTTCTCGAAGTGCCTCATCTAAACTTTCTCTTAAGGAACTAGAGTTGGTCTTTTGAGAAGACTAGTACCTCTAGTAGGTTTATAAGGAAGTGTGGAAGTGAAATGGTAAGGGTTTGGCCGATCTTGAAGGCTCAAATTGGTGTGAGGAAGAGAGGGAGGAGGTGCCCTTTTATAAGGGAGTAGAGGGGTACCTTTGGAAATATATGAAATACTAGTTTATATTAAATCCCAATCCCACTTAAAAACTTCCAAAATGACCCATATCCGAATATTAGATGATATAGGGTTGTAATCGCATCAGCCAATAAAATTTAGACATGTTAGGAATTTATTTTAAACATTATCAACTTGATTTATCCTTATTTATCAATTTTATTTTATTTGTGGTAATAATATTCTAAATTTTAAATTATTATAAATAATTACATATGTGTTGTGAATTTTCCATAATTTGACACTTTATGACATTTTCCACCATATAAATTTTAATTTATAATTCTTAAATATTTTTGTGATTTTTAAACAGTTTTATAATATGTCATTTCTATAAATTAACAATAGTGCCAATTTTGACACTATTCATTCATTTGAGTTTAAATAAAATATATACAGAAGATATGTTCGAACTAAAATATTTAATAGATTCATAACATGTCATTTTTATCTAGAAAATTAGTGGTGATCATTTAATAGTTCATATAATATTTATTTTAATACTTTTAATATCATTTATTTGATATTTCAATAAATAAAATAATTTCAACATCACTATTGTGTCATTATTAATGGTAATTATTTAATCCCTAAAATTTATAAATAAATTAATATGATATAGATAATGTTACTAGATTTCTGGATACTATTCATGTTCTAAGTTTCATGAATTTTATCACTAAATTAAAATTATTACACTTATAATATTTAAGAGAGTGACATGTTGTCACTTTATTTGGTTTTAATAATAATTATATTATTTCATGTTCAAAAGTCCATGAAATGAATCTAGTCCGACCCTTAGGTGATATGGGTCGACTTGTATTCATCCAATAGGATTTTTTAAAGTGTTAGGGTAATTTTATAATCTTATATTTACCCTTAAATACCTGATTTACATTTAACTGCAGTAAATAAAAATTATCATAGTTACTATTTATAATCTCAAAAAAATAAAATAAAATTATCCTATTAACATAATTTAGACCCACCGAATCCAAATATGGAATCAATTTTTCAAAATTCAAAACACAGAAGTTGCATTAATTAATTTAATATTAATCCCGTTGTTAAGCAAATGGGTTTTTAAAAGTTAAAACGTTGCCAAAGATTGAATTTTTTGTACCTATGAATTCAATGTGAAATTAATGCTAATGACATACATTATATTAAATGGTAGAATTATATTCTATTTATATATTAAAAACATTCAATATTATAATTTAACAATATAATGTATTGCGATGAAAAAAGTTGTATTTAACTAAAATATAGCATGTTTTTACTATTCATTAAAATATGAAATTTATTAGAATAATATGAAAAACATATCCCAAGTAAATTTTTATATCCTGATTCTAAAGAAGAATTTTACTTTTGTCAAATTGAACTTATAAACATGTCAAAAATTAGATTTAAAGTGGGTGCCCTATTAAAAGGCGGTAAAACTGCATTTTTTGAAAAAAAATTCTTTTATCCAAAAAACTGATTTTGTTTTCATTCCACATTATAGAAAATGCATATAATAAATTATAATGTTATAAAATTCAAAATTCAGTTAATACTATTCATAATGGCTAGTATGTAAAATTATAATAATTTACCGTTGTTTAGTGAAACTCGGTATTACATATTACACACGCTATCAAGGAAGGTCACGATTGCGTGTAACGCAAGCCAAGCTAGTGTTGTGTGCAGTGAAAGATTTCTTTTCGTATAACATATTACATAAAAAATATACTTCTCATAAAATATTATGGTGTTACATTCTCCCCCCTTAAAATGAATTTCACCCTCGAAATTTGTCATTCGTAACGAACATATGAGGATACCTCTCCCTCATCATATCCTCAAGTTCCCATGTTTCTTCTTCTAATTGGGGGTTCCTCCATAAAACTTTAACCAAGCATGTGGTCTTGTTTCACAAAACTTTTTCACTATGATCCTGAATCTCTGTTGGCTGTTCTTCATAAGAATGATCTTGCTCCATCGGTACAACTTTTGAGCTTAGTACATGTGAAGGATCAGGTATTTACTTTCTTAGGAGAGATACATGGAACACATCTTGAACTTACGAGAGATTCGGTGGAAGCGCCAATCGGTAAGCTACCTTCCCAACATGATCCAATATTTCAGAAGGACCGATATACCTCGGTATCAGATTTCCCTTCTTTCCAAATCTCATTACTCTCTTCCAAGGAGATATTCGTAAGAACACATTATCACAAACTTCAAACTCTAGGTCTTTTCTTCGATTGTCGGTATAACTTTTTTTTCGACTCTAATCTGATCTTATGTGTTGTTGAATAGATCTGACCTTTTATGCCATCTCATCAACAAGATCAGGTCCTCAGAGCTTTCTTTCCTCAACATCATCCCAGCAAGTTGTAGATCGACATTTCTTTCCATAGAGAGAATCATAAGGAGCCATCTGAATGCTGGAGTAAAAGCTCTTATTATACTAAAATTCTACCAAAGGTATGTGTTGATCCCAGCCACCTTTGAAATCTATATAGAAAGCTGTTAACATGTCTTCTAGAGTTTGAATTGTCCTCTCAGAATGACCATCTGTTTGAGGATGATAAGGAGTGATGAAACTCAACTCTGTATCTAGAGTATGCTGAATACTTCGCCAGAACTTCGAGGTAAACCTCGAATCCCGATCAGATATAATAGAAAGTGGTACTCCATGCAATCTTACATCTTCCTTTACATATATCTTGGCAAGCTGATCAAGATATAAATCCTCTCTAATTGCAATGAAGTATGCTGACTTTGTAAGAGGATCAACTATGACCCAGATAACATTATTACCCTTGAATGTTTTTGGAAGTCTAGTAACAAAGTCCATAGTGATGTTTTCCCATTTTCATTTAGGTATGGGTAATGGTTGTAACAACCCCTTAGACTTCTGTCTCTCAGCTTTAACTTGCTGACAAACCAAGCATCGAGAAACATATTCAGCAACATCTCTTTTTATGCCATCCCACCAGAAGTACTTTTTCAGGTCTCTATACATCATCGTGATTCTAGGATGAATAGAGAATGAAGAACTATGAGCCTCATCCTGAAGCTCCTTCTTTAATTCTGGGATGGGAGGAACACAAACCCGATTCTTGAACCTTATTATCCCATCACAATCAAGGTTGAATTCAGGAACATTTCTCACCTTCTTTCGTAACTCAACATCTTCTTTGTGTGCCTCTTTAATATTCACATGTATAGATGGTTGAACATTCATTTGAGAAAGATAAGATTTTCCCCCTTCCATTATAATTACATGATACATCCTTTATAAATCCATAAATGTTGGATCTTTTGTGATCCTCATCATGGATATGCTAGCATGGTCTTGTCGACTTAATGCATCTTCCACCTTATTTCCTTTCCCAGGGTGATAATGAATTGAGAAGTCATAATCCTTAATCAGTTCCAACCATCTTCGTTGACACCTAATAAACTCCTTTTGTGTGAAAATGTACTTTTAACTTTTATGATCAATATAAATATCACATGTTTCTCCATAAAGATAATACCTATAAATCATTAATGCATCGATTACCACAGCTAACTCCAAATCATGAGTTGGGTAATTTTGCTCATGGATTTTCAACTATCGTGAGGCATAAGCTATCACCATACTGTTCTGCATGAGAAAACACCCCAATCCCTTCATGGATGCATCACTACAGATCACAAACTTTTCTCCACTACAAGGCAGTGTGAGTACAGGTGCACTGGATAACCTTCTTTTCAACTCCTTGAAATTCTCTTCACACTACTATGTCCACAGAAACTTACCTCCTTTTCGAGTCAACCTGGTGAGCGGATTGGATAATCGTGAAAAATATTTCACAAAATGTCGATAATATCCAGCCATACCAAGAAAACATTGGATCTTAGTTACTGTTGTTGGTCTAGACCATCTTTCGATAACCTCTGTTTTTGCTGGATCCATAGATATCCCCTCTTTTGAGATTATGTGACCCATAAATACATCTTTTTGAAGCCAAAATTCACACTTGGTAAATTTGGCATAAAGATTCTCCTTTCTCAGGGTCTTCAATACAATTCTCAAGTGATCTTCATGTTCTTCCTTTCTCTTTGAATAGACAATAATATCATCTATAAAGACTACCACAAACTGATCAAGATAGTCTCTAAAGACTCTATTCATTAGATCTATGAAGATAGAAGGGGCATTAGTAAGACCAAATGGCATCACTATAAATTCATAGTGTCCATACCTTGTACGGAAATCCGTCTTTGGTATATCCTCCCTTTTGACCCTTAATTGATGATTAATTGAATGAAGACCAATCTTGGAAAATTATTGAGCTCCGTTTAGTTGGTCAAATAAGTCATCAATGCATGGGAGACGATATTTTTTCTTGATAGTGATCTTGTTAAGTTCTCAATAATCAACGCAGAGTCTCATTGATCCATCTTTCTTCTTAACAAACAGAACATGTTCTCCCCAAGGTGACACACTAGGGCGTATGAATCCCTTGTCAAGATTATCTTGGAGTTGCTTCTTCAATTCCTTCAACTCAATTGGGGCCATTCTATAAGGTGTCTTTGATATAGGTAAAGCACCTGGTATGAGTTCTATTGAAAACTCAACTTCGCGATTTGGTGGAAGACTAGGCAATTCCTCTGGAAAGACATCATCAAACTCCCGTACAATGGGAATATTCTTAATTGTGAGTTTCTCACCAACCATTTGAGATAAATAACCTTCATTTAGTGGAATCAAGACCCATAGGATGAATGAAATTTCCACTGGAAGGTTATGTTCATCCCTGCATCGATAGACAGTCATAGATTGATCTAGAATATGAATTGTGACTTCCCTTCGTTGGAAATTGATATGACCTCCATATAAAGAAAGCCAATCCATTCTAAGAATCACATCAAATTCCACTATAGGAAGGATCACAAGATTTGTAGGAATCACTTTCCCACAAACCTCAATCGGAGAAGAATTATAAACTTTTGATGAGACCGTTGTGCCATTAGGGGTTGTCACAACTAACTAAACATCTAATTGTTGAGGTAAAATGGAGATACCTTTAGAAAATTTGTCAGAAATAAAAGAGTGGGTGGATCCAGAATCAAAAAAACATTTTCTACTTTAGAGTGGATGGTAAGTGTACCTTTCACCACTTCGTTATCGTACTCCACATCACTGATAGAAATTGCATGTGACATTCCTTTGTCTTTTGCCTTAAGAGTTTGTTTATGTCGATCATCATCAATAACCCTTGGATTTGGGCATTGATTAGCATAATGCCCCATTTCCTTTCACTTGTAACATTGAAGTGTATGAGGTGCACTCTGTGTATCCTTTTCTTTTTTCGCATCACTAGACATCTTCTTCCAATCATTGCGGAATTCAAATTCCTGATGACCTTCCTTTCCATTTTTGAATCATTTACTAGTCCCTTTAAGACAACACCCTCCATGTTTCATTACACACTTTGAGAATAAGGGAAAACTCATCTTATTTTCAGTGTGGTCTTTATATTTCCCTTTGAATTCCATTTTCATCTTCTTATAAAACAAATATGACTGATGGGTTACTCCAATCTCCATCTCAACCTTGAGAGCACATCGAATGATTTCCTTGTAGCTATTGAAGTACCTTATGGATAACGCCCTTCGAAGACTTGGTTTTAAGCCACTAAAGAATCGATCAATCTTACTTTCAGGTTGGATAATAATCCCAGAAGCATACCTTACAAGTTTTGTAAAATTTGCTTCATATGTACCAACGGATTCATCATCCTTTTTCTTCAGTTCAAGAAACTCCTTCTCCATCTTTGGTCGAAGAATAAGAGGGAAGTACTTATTGAAAAATATGTTCTTGAACTCGTCCCATTCCATGGATTCAATTTCATCTCTTTGGCTCGTATTCTTGATAAGATTTCACCATTGATCAACATCACCTTTCAATCGATACACTGCTAAGATGACTTTTTCATGTTCAAAACATTGAGGAACTGAAAATATCATTTCATTAGTACTGATCCAATGTTCAGAAACTAAAGGATCAGTAGACCCGCTGAATGAGGGTGGACGATGCCTCTTGAAGGATTCAACAGAATGTTGCTCCTTCCTTTTCTCGTTTGGAAATATTTCATGATTCATAGCTTGAGAAAGTTGTGTGAGCATGGATACAAGATTTTTCATTCCATCTCCCATATCGTTTGGTTGCTCAGGGGGACAATCATTGCATTTCCCATTGCATTCCGCATTAACACGGTTCCTTCGGGTTTCAGCCATTGACTAAAACCAATAAGAATAGTGTGAGAAACACTAATTATAAAAGGAAAACCACATAATCAGGAACAAAATTTTACACTTAAGGTCTTATCATAGGTTGTTCATGGAAATTTCTAAAACACTAAGATTGTGTTCTATGCTTAGACTTATCCTTAGGGTTCTTACTAAGGCTTTCACGTCTTAGTTTCCAAAGTCTGACTATACCTTTCCTCTAATACAAACTCTAAAAACCCATACATTAAATACTTTGTTATTACTTCAAAATTTAATCACACTTATTACAACATATAACAAAACCATGGTAGGACCGTATAGGTATAGTGTCTTTAGAAACCGGGAAACATAAACAACAGGTTCATATAGCATCTAAATTGTCTCCCATTTATTTCATCATATCTAGAGTCCCTTTTGTAGTATACTACTTAATAACTTTCTTCCTGACCTGTGGAAAGAAAAAATACAAAAGGGTGAGCTCAAATTCTCAGTAAGGGTAAACAAAAGAAATATCAATCATAAGAACATAACATTTTGGAAATCATAACCTGCAAAAGAGATCATAATTTTATAACATGGGATAAATCATAGTAGTGAAATGTAATCCCAATAATTATAACATAAAACTTGAAACTTTGTGGCATACACACATAATCATAGATGATTATTTCTTGGTATTCAAGACTCATTTCCAAGACTATCTTAGCGAACAAAGTCCATTTCTGAACCGAGTTCACTCCTCGTTTCAGTCCTGTATCACTAAACAGGTTTATCTTACCATTCCATCCATGTCTATCTCATGAGATATAAAATCTTTACCCAATGCAATGGAGGGAGATATAGGTCCCACCCATCTCATAATGATACCACTCTTATGTGTGCCACAAAATCAGAAATCATACATCATAGAATAACCCATGTAATAAAAATGGGATTCTTAAACATTGTGCCATCATAACATAATCCATATAAGATAAAAGGAAATCATAAAAATTATTCCATCATAACATAATAAATACAATATAAAAATATATATAGAAACAGATCCCTATATTATCTTATATGGAAAATAATTTTGATAAAACACTTGAACTCCATTCTTGAGGAAAATATCCTTTCTACTTCAAAAAAATTTTACTTTCTTAACATGTCATATAATTTTAAACCAAAAGAAGTTGATTAAAAATAAACATGAATACTTGTAAAGGAACCTTCATGGAAGTAATTTTCTAAAAATACATTCATGCCGTATAAGTTAAAAAAACATTCTTCTCGTACTTTTGCCGAAAAAGTCAAAAAGTACCTCGTACGAAAAACAACAAAATATTCCTTTTTTATCTTTTACTAAAAACTCACTGAAGAGTAAAATTGGATTTAATCATTTTTAGGTGGATGGAAATAATATTACATATTGAGTAAACATGGATGTGGATGATAAATATTCCCTAGTAAATTCTGAAGTATAAACAATCTCGGATAAAAATTGAGATTGCGAGATTTTCCCTTACCTTAGGTACGATATGCTTTTTACGTGTCCGAACCTCCTCTATAATGATTTAAATAATGTCATTGACTTATTATATAATCATATTAATTGTTATGATATCATATGTGGTCATATTATTATCTTTTTATTAGTAATATTTCATTTCTACTTGTTATTCTGGTGTTTATTGCTTTATGTTTTAATTCATGTTTTGTCGAATAAATTATCATTCATCTTTATAGGATATAGATAAATAATTTACAGAATGGTATTAGTGTAATATATATCATATTCATTCATTAAATTCATTTATATAATCATTATTCAATGAAGATCATATAGAACGAGTCGCATCACATCGTGGAGACGGTAGGCCGTATGTACACACAAGCAATGATATTGTTCCAATGATCGTGGAATTGTATTGAAGTGTATGTATACTATTTCAGAATCAATATCACTTTAAAATAATCATACATAGTTATTCTTTACACCATTATACCCATCCATGTATGGTGGTGGTGGAAAACAGATTACACCACGGCGTGGAGATGGTATTCCGTACGTACGCACGCGCGGTGATTTTATTTTCTGTAGGATGGATAAGAGGTGAAATAGGGTTGTTTAATATTAAGAATAAAATATCAGTATATTAGGGATACTAATGTTATTACCTCATTATTAAATAACTAACAGATAGGGAGTAGAAGAAGAATTGAACTTGAAGAAAATGGTAGAATGTATTACCTCTTTCTCGATGTGCCTCCATTAAACTTTTTCTTAAGGAACTAGAGTTAGTATTTTGAGAAGAACAGTACATCTAGTAGGTTTATAAGGATGTTGGGAAGTAAAATGGGTAGGGGTTGGCTGAGCTTTAAGGCTAAAATTGGTGTGAGGAAGAGAGGGAAGAGGTGCCTTTTTATAATGGAGGAGAGGGGCACCTTTGGAAATATAAGAAATATTAGTTTATATTAAATCCCAATCTCACTTAAAAACTTCAAAAATGACACATATACAAAGCTTATATGATATAGGGTTGTAATATCATCAGCCAATAAAATTTAGACATTTTAGGAAGTTATTTTAAACATTATTAACTTGATTTATCCTTATTTATCAATTTAATTTTATTTGTGGTAATAATATTCTAAATTTTAAATTATTATAAATAATTACATATGTGTTGTTAATTTTCCATAATTTGACTCTTTATGACATTTTAGACCATATAAATTTTAATTTATAATTTTCAAATATTTTTTTTATTTTTATACAATTTTATAATATGTCATTTCTATAAATTAACAATAGTGTCAATTTTGACACTATTCATTTATTTGATTTTAAATAAAATATATACAGAAGATATGTTCGAACTAAAATATTTAATAGATTCATTAGATGTCATTTGTATCTAGAAAATTAGTGGATCTCATTAAATAGGTCATATAATATTTATTTTAATACTTTTAATATCATTTATTTGATATTTGAATCAATACAATAATTTCAACATCACTATTGTGTCACAATTAATGGTAATTTTTTAATCCCTAAAAATTACCAATAAATTCATATGATATAGATAATTTTATTTTCTTTCTGGAGACTATTAATTTTTGATGTTTCATGAAGATTATCACTAAATTAAAATTATTACACTTATATGATTTAAGAGAGTGACATGTTGTCACTTTCTTTGGTTTTAATAATAAATATATTATTTCATGGTCAAAAGTCCATGAAATTAATCTAGTCTGACACTTAGATGATATGGGTCGACTTTTATTCATCCTATAGGATTTTGGAATGTGTTAGGGTAATTTTATAATCTTATATTTTCCCTCAATTACCCGATTTACATTTAAGTGCGGTAAATACAAATTACTGTAGTTACTATTCATAATCTCAAATAAAAAAAATCCTATTAACATAATTTGGACCCACATAATCCAAATATGGAATCTATTTTTCAAAATTCAAAACACAGAAGTTTTAGTAATTAATTTAAAATTAATCCCTTTGTTAAGCAAACAGGTTTTTAAAAGTTAAAACATTTCCAAAGATTGAAATGTTTTTACCTATGAATTTGATGTACAATTAATTCTAATGACCTACAATATATTAAATGGTAAAAATATATTATATTTATACTTTAAAAACATTCAATATTATAATTTAACCATATAAATTATTGGGATGAAAAAAGTTGTTTTTAATTAAAATATATCATGTTTTTACTATTCATTAAAATATGAAAGTTATCAGAATAATATGAAAATTTTATCCAAAGAAAATTTTTATATCCTAGTTATAAATAAGAATTTTATTTTTTCAAATTGAACTTATAAACTAGTCAAAAACTAGATTTAAAGTTGGTGCTCCATCAAAAGGTGGTAAAACTGTATTTTTTTAAAAATACGTCTTTTATCCAATAAACTGATTTTGTTTTCATAACTCATTCTAGAAAATTTATAAGATGAATTATAATGTTATAAAATTAAAAATTTAGTTAATACTATTCATAACGGCTAGTTTATAATATTATAATAATATATCGTTGTTTAGTGAAACTCAGTATTGCGTACTACACACGCTATAAAGGAAGGTCGAGATTGCGTGTAACGCAAGCCAAGTTAGTGTTGTGTGAAGTGAAGGATTCTTTTGCGCATAAAATATTACATAAAAAAATATACTTGTCATAAAATATCAGGGTGTTACACTACTCATGCAACCCTTTCTTCGGGTTCACTTACTTGTTCTTCTCTTATTTTTATCCTCGATCATCTTCTTATTTTGTGGTCTCTAGTTTTTTTATTTGAGGTCTAACAATGGGAATGAGTAGATCATGTGCATGCTTCCTTATACCTCATATTGTCCATGGTATTGTCTCCTGAAACATTTACAATCAACATTAATTAAGGTCAGAGCATTTATTTTATCAAAAAATGACCTCTAGAAAAGTATTTAAGAAATTAACAAATTATGGTTTAATAAGCATCAGTAGACTAGTAACGGTAGCCTTCATATCAGTAGGCTTCAACAGTAGGTTCACATCGACAATATCCAATCTCCAACTGTAACCTTTACCAGTATGCTCAAACCAGTTACCATGTAATGGTGACCTTGTCACGGTAAGTCTATAATGGTGACCTTGTATCGGTAACCTTGTAGTGGTAACCTTGTACCAATTACCTCTCTAACGGTAACCTCTGTAACGGTGACCTCTGTAATGGTAACCTCTGTAATGGTGACCTCTGTAATGGTAACCCTTGTAAACGTGACCTCTATAACTGTGGCCTTGTAACGGTAACCTCTGTACATAGATAAAATCTGCATTGTAAGAATTAACCAATAAAGCAGTGAGATTGAGATTATATGCATATTACTCTATAGAAACATTAAATATTGTTGACACATAATTAGCATATAATGAAGATTTGGATATCACTTAAATGAAAAAAATATGATTTGTGATTATCAAAACATGATTTTGGATTATAGAAAATAATATTTGGGATTATCAAAATAGGTGTGTCCAACAATCTCTCCCTTTTTGAGAATCACAAATTATGGCATTACAAATAAATTTTAATCGAGGTAAAATGCTACTTCTAATGTCATTGAATCAGAATACTTATGTTTTGAATATTTTTCCTCAATGAATTACTTCTCCCCATTTTCTCCCCTTTAATATTTTCTCCCCCTTTGTGATTAACAAAAAGTGTAGGAAACAAAAAAATTGTAAAAAAATCTTTATTAATAAAACAGGAGTACATAGTACAAAACATGATAAAACAGTCTCTATCAACTAAGATAGTCCACACTCAATCCACATCAGAGATTCCCATATGAGATTTGTCCTTGGAGGCTGAGAATGCAGGTGCTGAAGGTGGATGGATAGGCCTAGGGATGGCAGTTATCAAGGTAGGAGGAGCTGTAATAGAAGCATCAGTAGACCTGTAGAGAATAGATCTCTAATGAATTAAGGGGTAAAGCTTCTGATTCCCTAGGTAGGAGTCATCAAAGGAGTTGTTCTGGTGGAACCTAAGGCAGCTGAAGAAGCAAGAAGAGTAGGAGGAACTATGATTGGAGTGTAGTCCACATTGAGGAACAATAAGAGAAGATTCCTGAAGTCCATAATGATACATCACCCTCTCTCCATAGAAAAAATTAAATCATCCTTATTCTCCTTGAATATTTACAAAGCAGAAGTCAATTTTCTGAGTCTGCTAACTTGATCCTTTAAAACCTGAGTGATAGGTGGGATCCTTATATTTACCAACAACAATTCGAAGTTACATCCATCTAATGTTTGGTGTACACAAATTTTTAGAAGAAGTCAATTTGATCATTGGTGGTCTTCTGATCCTGAGCAGCTTCCCTTAAATAGTTTCCCACAAGATTATGAATATCCATGGTGATGTAAATGACCTGAGAGTCAGAGGAACTCCCACCAGAGAACATTTCCACTTATTCTATAACAATGGTCCTGAAATCATCAATGTCAATTGGAGGAGAAGATGAATTGGATGCATATGCAGCTAGAGGAGCCCGAGAGATGGTCACTGTCACCTTGAAAAATACTTTTTCAGCCCCGTGATCAGTCTTTTGATATCATCATATTTCCATTTCACATGTGTTTCCATAGATTTCTTGAAATCATCAAACACTGTGAGCATTTGCTGTACTATAACATTGACATATGCAATGCCTCTATCCACTTGAGTCCTTGAAGCCATATAATCATATAATTTGTCAATAGAGTGTTTCACTAAATCCATAGAATCTTCCAACACTTTTACTTGATTATGACACTCCTTGACCCCAAGAAACACAACTATGTGATAGGTTGAAACTATCTTTTCCCCTTCAGATTTCACGAGTCATTAATTGACTGCTATTTTTCTTTCTATTTTAGTGGATTTCTCATAAACGTGTCTCACCAGGTATGATTTCAAAGAATCAAGGTCTGCCTTTGTCATGTAGTCTTGAGGGAAAGAGGTTTCTAGAGGGGAAAAAGTGAGGTCCAGCACTAAGGGTCTTCTATAAGGAATATCATCTTCTTGAGTCATAATAATATAGACCCAACACTATAAATCTAGGGTCCTAATATCAGCCTTCAATTTCATGCAAAATAGCAACTGAGCCTGTAATAGAATGTTCTTCCCCCTCAATTTGAGTAATCTCATGATCAGCCACATTTATTTCCTCCAGACCTCCTTGATCAACTGAAACACCAGGAAGGTCCACTTTCACTTCCACCAAAGAATCTTCAACTACTAACAAGACAAATCCAGCCTCAACTGAATCATCAGCTTCTTCTTCTGCTCCACTTTCTACCCTTTCTGTTTGTCCTATTAAAGGACTAAGACTTACACATTCCACTTCATTTTCTGTAACAACTATCTCAAGTTCAACATGACTTGATTTAGAGTCCTAATACTCATATGAGGTATCTCTAACTTCTCTAAAAACAATTTCATCCCATTCTTTTTCAGTGGTTTCCTTATCATTTTCACTTAGGAAATATTCCCTTCTAGGAAATCTCTTTGGTGGGATAGGCGCACCAAAGTATACAATAGTCGCATGAGTATTGCAGGGAAGGGTATGGTCACTCCTATCATCTATAGGAGAGTCCAATCTTCCTTACACAATAGAAACTTCTTCTTCTTCATCTGAGTAGGAAGGCTCTAGGTCATCAGGCTTAAGACCAGGGTCTCTATTATTATTACGCCTAGTAGGATGAGTCATAGGATTAAACACTTCATAGACCTTAACCTCATCCTTCACCCATCTCTTCATCCATGGATTCCTGTTAATCTTCCTCATCTTGAAAATCACTTTGGTGATGTAATGGTTATCTTGTACAACAAAAATTCCCCCCTTATCTCCAGCAACTCCTTTTACTTTCAACATAAGAGATATCAGCATGGCATGTAATAGAGCTTAGGATTTGGAACTAGGCTTGGCCATGTCTTTAAGTTGAATCATCAATAGCCTACATAGGTTAATCCTATGTCCATGCTTCAACAAATACAAAATGAATATGTCTTGATACGTCAAAACAATGAAGTACCCTCTCCTGGGGCTTATCACATGCTGAAAAAATTTAAAAAGAAGCTTATCCTATCATGCCATCTCAGCAGTAATGACGTTCCCAGGAATTCCATTTCTGGTCAATTCAGCAAAAGCTTATTCATAGAAAAAAGAACTCACTAGTGTGAGGCACCACTTTTGAGTAATATTGATAAATTCCTTCACGAGGAATCCTTAAGCAATCAACACATTTAGTAGAGGAGAAACTTACATTTACTCTATTTATTCTAGAAGTCATATAGTGCTCATTCTCAAACTTTCCAAACATCATATATTCATATAACTCCATTACCAATTTCAAGTAATAGGGTCTATTAATGTTTACAATACATTCAACCCATCCTTGAGCTTCCAGTTCCTTAAGCACTAAAGATTGACTCAAAATCCACCACTCTGAAATTAAATCCTTCTTAAATACTATTTATATTTTGGATAAATGCGGTTTCAGTACCTTTTTAACCGTCTGGATTCTACTGGTCAATTCACCTCTAGGTCTCTTAGGATTAGGCACATCACCTTCATCATTGACAACCGACCTCTTTAATCTAGCCATAAATCGGGAGCAGTTTCAGGTTTTAGTAGAGGTTTAGGTTATGAGACTTTGAGAGCAAGTGGTTCGGAGGAGGTTTTGATGTGGGCCAAATTGTGGTTTTTGTTCTATTTTTATCATTTAGTGATCAAAAAACCAAAAAGAAAAAATAAATAAATAATAGCAGAAAAACGTTTCTGATTCTAGTTGAGAGCACACAAGACACAAAGTCCCAGACATTGAATGTCTATCAGTAAGAAGGTATATGTAAGGTCTAACAGTGAGGTCCTAGTAGTGAGGTTCTAACGGTGAGGTTCTAATAATGATGTTCAAACGGTGAGGTTCTAACAGAGAGGTTCTAACAATGAGGTTCTAACAGTGTGGTTCTACCAGTGAGGTTCTAATAGTGAGGTTCTAACAGTGAGGTTCTAACAGCGAGGTTCTAACAGTGAGGTTCTAATAGGGAGGTTCTAACGGTGAGGTTCTAACAGTGAGGTTCTAACAGTGTGGTTCTAACAGTTAACAATTTATCATACCTAACTCATGTCTGATGCAATTTAACCTCTCATAATACAAAGTCTTAGTGAATATATCAACCAATTTGTGTTCAACGCCAATTAATTCAAGAGTGATATCACTATTCTGAAAATTATCTCTCAATAAGATATTTCTTACATCAATATGCTTTGTTCTAGAATGAAATATTTGATTTTTATAGATATTAATAGCACTTGGTTTGTTGTAGTTTATAGAGACATGTTTGAAATGATATCCATAGTCTAGTAAAGTTTGTTTCATCCACAGAATTTGAGCACAACAACTTCCTGCATCTATATATTCAGCCCCTACAGTAGATAATGCAATAGAATTATGTTTCTTACTACACCATAATATGAGTGACTTTCCTAAAATGTGACATGTTCTAGAGGTTCTCTTTCTGTCTAACTTGAAACCAACAAAGTCATCATTGGAATAACATATTAAATCAATAGACTTTCCTCTTGGATAAAATAGTCCTAAATTTATAGTATACTTAAGATACTTAAAAAACATTTTAAAAGCATATAAATGAGACTATTTGGGATTTTCTTGAAATCGAGCACACATGCATACACTGAACATGCTATATGGTCTAATAGTAGTAAGATAAAGTAGACTCCCAATCATACCCCTGTAATTCGATAGATTGACCAGTTCTCCAATTTCATCAGACTCCAATTTGCAAGTGTTACTCATAGGTGTATCACTACCTTTACTACTATCCAAACCAAAATGTTTTAAAAGATCTTTAATATATTTATTTTGATTTAAAATAATACCATCTTTGTTTTGAAAAATTTTAAATCAAAGGAAAATTTTTAGTTCCCCCATTAAACTCATTCCAAATTAATTTTGCATCATTGTTGAAAAATTAGTACATAAAGAATGATTTGAAAATCCAAAAATTATATCATATACATAGATTTTTACTATTAAAACATCTTTGGAAATCCTTTTAATAAAGAGAGTACGATTTTCTATCCCTTTTGTAAAACCTTTTGAAATAAGAAAAGAATTGAGTCTGTCATACCAAGATCTTGGAGCTTTTTTTAGACCATATAAGGCTTTAGGCATTTTAAAAACACAACTTGGAAAATGGGGATTTGTAAATCTAGGGGTTTGTTCCAGAAATACATCATTAATTATATATATCCATTTAGAAATTCACTTTTAACATCCATTTGATAAATATTGAAATTCAGATGAGCTGCATAAGCATGTAGTATCTTGATGGCCTCTAACCTAGCTACAGGTGAAGAGGATTCCTCATTGTCTATTCCTTCTTCTTGACTATACCCTTGTGCAACTATTATAGCCTTGTCTCTAAATATATTTATAGACTCTTCAACTTTGTTCCTAAACACCCATTTAGTGCCTATGTTCAAAGTGTCCTTAGGTATGTCTACTAATTCCCAAATGTTGTTTCTTTCAAACTGATTCAATTTTTCTTGCATAGCCATCACCCAAGATTCATCAATGATCACATCATTGGTATTTTTAAGTTTAAGACATGAATGAAAAGCTTGATTTTCAACCTGGTTTCTCATAGAACCTCTAGTTTGTGTTCCCTTATTTAAATCACCTACTACAACATCCAAATAATGATTCCTTAATATTCAAATACCTCTAGAATGAGTTGAACTAGAATCTCATTGTTTCCTATTGGTTCAGGCTCAAAAGGTGGAAATTATAGAAGATTCCCAGAATTGTTTACTTTTATAGGAGGTTCACTGTCATTATCATTATGATCCATAATTGACATATCTTCGTCAAGATATTCAAGAGAGGTTTTGGATTCATGTGGATCAGTCTCATCAAATTTTACATGAACTGACTCTTCCACACATTTGGTTTTCTTGTTGAATACTCTATAGGCTTTACTTGAGATTGAGTAACCAAGGAGAATTCCTACATCATGTTTGGAAGAAAATTAGAAAAGATTATTTTTAGTATTACAGATTAAGACTTTGCAACCAAAAACTCTAATGTAATTAAACATAGGATTCCTATTGTTCCAAGTCTCATAAGGGGTATTCTTAAGAACATTTCTAATCAAGACTCTATTTATAATGTAATAAGTTTTATTAACATATTTTTCCCAAAAGTAAATTGGAAAATCATATACATTGATCATTGTCCTAGAAATCTCTTGAAGGGTCATATTTCTTCTTTCCATTAACCCATTCTGTTGAGGTGTTCTAGGTGAAGAGATGTTGCGACTATAGCTATTATGTGAGCAATAAGATTCAAACTATTTATTTTCATACTCACGACCATGATCACTTCTCAAGGTCTTGATCCTGATACCACTAAGAGTTTCTACAGACATGGAGTATTTTATAAAATAAGAAAATGATTCACTTCTGTGAGAAAGGAATTATACCCATCTGTACCTAGAAATGTCATCTACAAGAACATAAACATAGTGGTTCCCATTGATAATTGATACTCTTGATGGTCCAAACAAATCCATGTGAAAAAATTGAAGTGGTGGAGAAGTAGAATCTTCTTTCTTTGGTTTGAAAGAAACTTTGTGTTGTTTTACCTTTTGAAAAATATTACACACATTGTTAAGAGGGAATTCCAATTTAGGTAAGTGTCTAACTAAACCTTTCCTAGTCATTTTGTTATGTGAGTTCACATTACAGTGTCCTAGTCTTCTGTGCCACAACCATGATTCCTTATGAAACACATTTAAACAAGAAACATTTTTCTTAACTAAACAAACTAAATCAATAGTAGATACATTCTCATTTCTTGGAGTGGTAAATATTTAATCATTTTTATAATTAAAAAATTACATGCATCATTTTCAAATTTTACATTAAAACCATCATCACACAACTGAGAAATACTTAGTAGATTGTATTTTAACCCATAAACAAAAAGTACTTTTGAAATTAATACTGTACTAGGGTTACCAATATGTCCTAAGCGGATGATTTTCCCTTTATAATTATCACCAAATGTGACATATCCACCATAAACTTTTATTGTGTTCCAGAATCATGATTAGTCTCTTGTCATATGTCTTGAACATCCACTGTCCAAGTACCACAAATCTTTACAGGGGCTCTTTAAAAAAATTTCCTGCAAAACAGATTACGCATAGGGTAACTTTGGTACACATATTTTCTTTGGTCTATAGAGGTTAGCAAGTAATACTTTGGGAACACAAACATGACTCATAGAATTCATTTAATAAGAAGATATATTTTGAGACATAAACACATTGTTCGGTCCTTTAGATATTTTTTTTCAATCAATGGTGTAGAACATGAACTAGTATTGAATTGACCAGATTTTGGATCAAAATAATTTTTAATGATCCTTCTCTGTCCGGGCTGATATCCTAGACCAGTTTTATATTATATGGCAATCTGTTTTCCTAGAAACTGAGTCAAGGTATCTCTACCAGTAGTAATTTTTCCATGATCTCTCTTTAATTGTTCATTGGATAATTTATGTTCCGTGTTTTCTTTTAATATCTAAGCAAATTTTTTGTTCTCAATATCCAGATCAAGTTTATAATTTTCATTTAGAGCCTGTTGTCTTTTCAATAGTTTATATTTATCCTTGTTCTTATAAGAATTATCCCCATGAAATCCACAATATTCAAATAGTTCATTCTTAGTTATATTTTCATCATTGTATGATTCACCTTTATTCCCATAATAATAATAATTATGTATAAGAGAATTATGTGTTACCTCATATGTTTTTGTCATGAAACATAAGTTGGCATGATTGTTCCATTCACTATCAGAATCATCAGATCCACTGGAGCTATCTTCTGAAGCACTCCAGGTAGTTTCCATAGCCTTTTTATAACCATAGACCTTATCTTCATATTTCTTCTTAAATTTTAGCTTAGGGAAGTCTGCATTCACATGACCTTTTTTTCACTCATAACAGATTATTTCATTTCAGTTTTCATTCTATTTTTGGTCTTTTATTCATTGTCCATTACTATCATACTTTCCATTGTATTTTGACTTTCTGAATAATATCTTTTTCCTGTAGAACTTTTTGAATCTCATTGCAAGATGATCCATCTCCTCATCATTTTCTGAATCTGACATTTCACTAGTGGAGATTTCTACAGGAACTTGTATTTTTTCTTTGATCATTCTATTTGAAGTAGTAGTCTTGAATGCTATCAATTTCTTCATTGGTTCTTCATCTACATATTTATTCACCTTATGTTCTTCCTTGTACATCATAAGCATTCCAATTAGTTCCATCACTAGATGTTTGCCTATGTTACAATATTCTTGGATATAAATATAAGTCCCACTCCATCTATTAGGTATCCATCGAAGAAGCCTCATAATCTAGTCCTTGTTGTCCACTGGTTTTCCATGCTGACTCATAGTGTTCACTATTTCATTGAACCTAAGATATATTTCTGAGATAGGTTCATAAGGATTCATTTAAAAGTTATCATATTTAATAGAGTAAGTATTTAATATCATTTCTTTAAAATTGGTTGTTCCATCATGAGAAACAACTAAAGTATCCCTAATTGCATATGTAGTTTTACAAGTAGATATTCTACTAAATTCCTCATCACCTAGAGAACAGTACAAATAATTCATTGCTTTACAGTTATTGTTATATGTGGCTTTATCAATTGAGACCATGTGTCTCTAGTAGTAGTAGGTAATGTATGTTGTTCTTCAATTGTGTCCCATATTTCAGGTCCCATACTCTCTACATACATTTTCATTTTTAATTTCCACTAAGAATATTTATTTCCATTAAAGAAAGTCGGTATGTTAGTAGCAGCACCCTCAACTCTAGTTTCCAGAGTTACTTAAAATTTAATGAACTGAAAATTTAGATATGACAAGAAATTTTATGTTATTTAAGATACAACTAAAATCATAGTTTAAAATAATTTTAAAATCTTGAAAATAAACCTCCCTTTGATACCAAATGTTGGTTGGAGTGGATACTCAAGAGGGGGGTGAATTGAGTTTAAATTAAATTTTCTGTTAAACATTTTATGGTTAAGAAAACACCCAAATTTAATAACGGCCCAGTTAATTAAGGTAGTTGAAATGAAAATATTCAATTGGTCTATAGGTTTCTCAAATGGTGATTAATCCTCAGATGAATCAGTGTATAAAACCAATTCTACTTTTTAAACAAGTTTACTAAATTAAACAAATACACACACAAACCAAAACTAACTAGCAAAGTCTAAGGAAAAATAGTTTTATGTTTTAGAAAATATAAGCATCAGATAAAATCAAAATAGCATATACGAATATTTTCACAATAATGTAAACAAGAGGTTCAGTCTCAAGACAAGACCTAATCCTCTCCACATGGTGATCACCTGCCACCAAGCAGTTTATATTCAATCATGATAGAAAACTTGTACCAAGATTTATAATAGTTTTCAAAAACAAACCAGGGAACACACCCTCTACCACTATACTTCGTGGTAAAGACGAACAACATAGACCACACACGGCCCCTTCCACAGTTATATGTGGGAATCAAAAATAACTGATGATTTATGTGAGGATATTTAGTATCCACCAGTTCAAGCACATGAGATAGTGTGTGATATAAACAGTGACACACACTTCGCAAAGATGTAAATTAAAGAAACACAATAGATAAGTTATGATGAGAAAGATTTTATAAGGCTCTATGTGCTTACAGATAAGCTCTTGACTCTATAGAATGAGAAACATTGAAGTTCGAGTCAATATCTAGAAGGTGTTTCCAAAAAAAATGTCACATCTCCAGGTTCTATTATTTTAGTGTTATGCTTCTAATATTGATCAAGAGTTTATGAAGTAATGTTCATGATGCTTGTGGGTTAAGGATCTCAGTGATAGATGATTCTGCTTTTTTGATTTGGAGAGTAAGCTTTATCACACTTCTCATGCAACCCTTTCTTCATTTTCACGTATATGTTCTAATCATATTTTTATCCTCGACCGTCTTCTTATTTTGTGGTCTCTATTTTTATATTTGAGGTCCGACAATGGAAATGAGTAGATCACATGCATGCTTTCTCTTATCTCATACTGTCTACGGTATTGTCTCCTGAAATGTTTTCAATCAACATTAATTAATGTCAGAGCATTTATTTTATCAAAAATGACCATTAGAAAAGTATTTGAGAAATTGAAAAATTATGGAAGAATAAGTGTCAGTAGACTAGTAACGGAAGCATTCATGTCAGTATGCTTCAACATTACGTGCACATCAGAAATCACCAATCTCAAACTATAACATTTAACAGTATGCTCATACCAGTAATAATGTAACAGTGACTTTGTCGTGGTAAGCCTGTAACGGTGACCTTGTAGCGGTAACCTTGTAGTGGTAACCTTGTAGTGGTATCATTGTTGAGGTAACCTTGTAGCGATAACCTTGTACCGGTGACCTTTGTATTAGTAACCTCTGTAACAATGACCTCTGTAATGGTAACCTCTGTAACAGTGACCTCTGTAATGGTAACCTCTATAATGGTGACCTCTATAATTGTATCCTTATAAGGGTTATTTGAAATGGTGACCTCTGTACTTAGATAAATTCTACACCAAGCTTAACCAATAAATTAGTGAGATTGAGATTATATGAATAGTACTCTATAGAAACATGTAATATTACTGAAACATAATTAGCATATAATGAAGACATGGATCTCACTTAAATGAATACAAAATTTTATTTGGTATTATCAAAGGATGATTTGGGATTGTAGAAAATATAACTTGGGATTATCAAAATATGTGATTCCAACAATTTCTAATTGATATTTTTGAGGCTTGTTTAGAACATGACACTTAGAAATGTACCTAAATAAGTTTCCTCTTAATGGAAAATTTCTTAATCTCTCAAAACATTAGGTTAGCTTCTAACATAACTTTTAAATGAAATTATATGAGACATAAATATTATATGGAAACCAATGCACATCTTAGACGTTTATCCCTCTTGTAGTTGGAGTATACCAAGTAGGAAATTTACTTATTTCCCCTATAAAATCCTATGTAACCCCTTGAGCCTTATCAATTAATGAAAATGTTACGATAAATTAAATTTCTAATCAAAGGGAGTGGATAATGAATAATGGTTACCATTCATTAAATGAGTTAGCTTAATTAAATGAAGTGTATTGTGATGTATGGTATGACCATGGATTTAGATATGTTTATTATGAAGTATAATGTTTTGAATGAAGTTGAACATGGAAAAAAGAACACTTCATAGGTATTACCTAATGTGTTTTTTTAAAACATGAATCTGCCTTAATTATACATAATGGTTGTGTAGTTTTGTTACATGAGAGGTAATTCCACATGTTAAAATTAAAATTATGATTATTCATCATTTATATATATGGGATATATGAATGGGATGTATTAGAGGTAATTCACCATTTGATTTATAATTATAATAAACTATTATAGATGTTGTGATATGATGGTAAGGTGTGTTGATCTACGAGGGAAATGAAAATCCCTCAAATCTGGGGTTGAGCATGGTGTCTCACACCAGTGATACTATGTTGGAATTGGAATTTATGAATTATATACCAATATTGGACTGTTTCCATGGAGGCTCACTCATCATCCTGAGTGTAGTCTCATGACATATATCACTATATTGGGATGTATGGAACGTACCTAATTTCCGGATCTTTTAGGATCATTTGACTGGTTATGGATGTCTCAATTATTCCATAGTTCAGTCCAGCACTAGTAATGCAGGTATATGGCCATGAAGCGGTCGCACACACATGGTTCATATAGGGGGATTCAATATTTAACCAATATATATATATATATATAATTATTACAATATATATAGTAACTGGTCAGATATCCTATTCCAACTTTGAGCTAAAGCATGTAGAGCCGCCAAATGTCATTGAGGAACCTGAGCAGGTTGTTGTCATTCATTTTAGAACTATTCATTATTCATTAATAAATACACTTATTTACTTTATAAACTAACTCAATTGGGGTAGACACTATGTATACCGACCTACTATGATTTTATCTCACACCTATCTCGGGTATCATTGGTACCTTAGTAGACTGTATGTCTGTAGGTGTTGATATGGGGAAGAAGCCAACTTCCAATGTTTTGATTTACATTTCTCGGTTAGAGTTGGGTTAGAGGACTGAGCTGGTGCTCGAGATACTCAAGCAGATAGTCTTTAGGTATGTATTCTTTTATTACATGTATTTTTTATTATAATTCTTACTTATTATAATTTTATCAATATCAATTATATGTTCAATGTTGAAAATTGGGTTTGGACATTTGTTATATTGAAAAGTTATAATTATTCTTCAACTACTATTCTTTAATTTATTTACTTCATTATCTTGTTCCTTCAATTTAGTTTCTATTATACCATTATGGTACTCTGATTATAGAGGAATAATATACCCGCTCTCACATCCTTATAGCCTGACTGTTAGTCGGTAGCTACTAGAATATGGGGAGGTGCGCTTGAGTCCAATTGGGTAACCAAGCTCATGGAACTTTTGAGTGGAATCTGGGTCTAGGTCATTGTAGTTTTCATAATAAAAACCATTTTATAATCATTAATTTTTTTTTATAAATTCATACCATATTCATTAAATCTAGGAATATATAAAATATAAATTAAATTAGGTGTGAATTAGAAAACCAACCATGGATTCATCATATGATAAGCATGTGAGAAAATATCCATGAAATAAACCATCATGCAAAAAACTTGATATAAATTAAAAAATAGACCATTTGGTCTCTAGCCTATGGGAATACTTACTGGACATAAAATAATCCTAAACTATGAATATATTAGTTAACATTTATATCAATTCCTACAATATTCTAGGGATTTCACCAAACCCCTAGTGGAATTAGAAACACTCTATAGTGACATATCCATTTCTCGATGCACCCAAGGTTCCAAGTGTGCTAAATATTTCAACAACATTTAAAAATATATGATCACATTTGATAAACCAAGTTCATATCAAATATCAATTATTTTAAAAGTAAAATACCTCTAAAAAAGAATCATTTTGAATATTTCCATGCAACTGTAAAAACATGCATTTTCATTCAACAACCCTATGAAATTGATAGGAACATATAAAAAATTAGGAATTAGAACCACTTTCATAGATACAACTAGCTCAATAATGATATAAAAATTGAAACCATCATCTATGGAGATTGGTAACTAGATGATCGAACATATAATGAAAAGGCATGAATGAAAAAAAGGATATATTGAATACAAAAACTAACCACAAACCAGTCTATAAACACAACCATCACCTCTACCACGATCAATGTTAATAATGAAATAGAAGTCCAACTTACATGGGAGAAATAATAAAACCTCTAGTGGAGATAAATTCTAAACATGGAAATATGGGAGGGTGTTTATCAACCAAAAGTGCCATAAAAATTTATTCTGTTTGAGAGGAAATCCTCCACATCAAATGAAAAAGTGTCATTCATGAATTGTGAAGTAAACTACTGGAACTATGGAAATCGTGTTCTGATTAATTTTGTACAGTGTTCATTACTATGAATCAAAATTTCAATTAAAATCATGTCTCCTTGGTCTAAATTACCCACATTAAATTTCTTCATGATGTGTAACTATTTCACTTTTAAAATTTTACACTTTGAACATGAATCATGGAATTTTCACTCAAATATGTTCATGTTGTGAAACCAATTCACTAAAGGAGTGGGTTTAGATGGCAGTTCTCTATCCATTGTTTTATAGAAAATACCCGAACAAAAACATGAGTCTCTTCTTCCCCAAGTATCACCTTGCATATCCATTTAATTTTGTATAATCACAATTTAAATCATTTTCCTAGAAAATCCTATTTATCCCTAAGAGGCCCGCAATGCACCCCAAAAAAATGTAAAACCAAAAGAAGATTCAAATAATATCTTAAATAAGGTAATAGGATGTTACATAGATTCTGATAAAAAAATATTAATTCATATATTCACATAGAAATAATTGAACATGAGATAGAGGATATGAATAGAATTGATTAATTATTATGACTAAAAAATTCACTACCACCCTAGAAAGGAAAAAAGTACTTGATTATTTTATTTAGAAAATTAATGATACCTTAAAAGTATTATATTAAGAACATTACCCTTTTGTTAGTTTTAATTTGAATTTGGTGTAGAAATTGTTCATGCAGAAACATCGTCTCTTTGTTTTTGGTATAAGTACAATCATCTCTACTAAAAGGAATTAGGAATCACTAAAAACATAATAATGTTCTTTGGGAAACGGTAGAATCAGTTAAGGTGGATAATTTTAAATAAGTTAATTTTAATGAAGGATGTGTTATCATATTTAGAAAAATAATATGTGTGCCATGGGATTCCGAGTTAATGGTAGAGTTGTCAAGTAAAGATCAAAGTTCCTTTTTTTCTATTCATCTTATTAGCACTAATATTAATAGTGAAGTTTTAATATATTACTAGTGGTATATAATTAAAAGAGATATTGTTGAGTTTACAATGAAATTTTCTACATGTAAACATGTTAAGGTAGAATGAAAATTACATATGGGTATGCTCTATATTGTTGCATTTATAGAACTGAGATGATAAAATATGTCACTGGACTTCATATTTTGATTACCAAATACATCTTTACATAAAAATTTTATTTGAGTTCATTTTATCAAATAATAAAAAAAATTCATTTCCTTCTACATATATTATTTTTAGATCAAACCTTTAACCTATACCTCTAAGAGATTTTAAAGTTACATCTTGTTCCTCTCTCAATTTTATTTGACCACATTACCAAATTTAATTAAATTATTTCGATAGGAATTTAGAATTTGATGGGTATTGAATTATATTTTTTTACTATTTTTCATCCTCAATCTAATTGATAGTATAAATTAAATATTTAGACATTGGATGTTATGATTTTTTCATAATAAATTGATTACTAGGGAAGATGGTAATGAAATTATATATTCTTGAGTTTTCGTATAATAATAGTTTTCATTATCATAAAAATATAGAACATTTGGATGAATTATATGATAATAGGTGTAAGAATATATATTTTTGGGGTGAATTTGGAGAAAGGAAGTGAATGAGACAAAATCTTGTAAAGGAAATTCTTGGGATGGCGAATATTATTCTATAACATATGAGGTAAATACAGAGAAGGTAAAAATGTTATGTAGATAATAGGAGGAAAGATAATTCCTCAGAGTTAGATGATCATGGTTTTGTAAAGTATCTCCATGGAAAAGTCTTATAAATTTTGGTAAAAAGGGGAATCTATATACAAGATTCATTAGATTTAACTCATTATATGGATGATCAAAATGACAAATCCCTTGGTTTAAAATTAATTTATTGATGTTATTTCTAGAATAATAAATGTAGGTGACCACCCTACAGTTGGATGGATAGATTGATGTCACATATATTGATGTTACATAAGAGATGCTTAGGAAATCACATATTCTGATGGTTTTATCTTTAGGAGACAATGTCCATATATAGGTTCAAAAGATTCATTTTCAATTGGTATTTGGTTTAAATTAAAATCCCCTTATAATATTAAGTCACTTATTCATATATTTTATAAGAAAATACGATTGTATACCTTTAAAATTTTCCATAGAACTAAAATGAAGTGTTTAATTGTTGAATTTAATAAAATATTACTAGATATCACCAATATAGATATTATATTAGATTATGAGGACTAAGAAATAATACTGTAAACATCATTAGATGTCTCTATTAATTATTTTAATTATTTTATAAAGATTTGAGAAGATATTATTACTCTCGAATAAGTTAAATAATTCTTTTCATAAAAATATCATTAAAACATAGGTAGTGTTATAGTTTTTGTTGAGGGTTTGGATATTTCTGTTATAAGTGAGTCTTATTTATAGAGATGTGACAAAAATAAATACAAGAAATATATAAACAAATATAAGAATAATGTGATTAAATTGTTTTAATATTAACATCTTGGCCACATTAAGAGGAACTATCCTAATAGTAAATGTGACTATAAAGATAATAATAATGACCATTCTCTTCTATTTGATTAGGAATTCGAAATTATTGAATTTTTGAATATATCTGATGTTTCAATATCTCAGGAATTGATCCTTGATTCTAGATTCCCACTCCACATGTTTCCAAATTGGAATTATTTTAGTAGGTTGATAAATATTGAATATAACAATGTATTATTATTGAATAATATGTTATTTAATATAACAGGGAATAACTCAGTTTCATTAAAAATACATGATAATACTTTTAAAACTCTTAAAATGAACATATGAGTAAAACACTTGAAAAGAATCACCACTTCTCTTGGATTCATTGATCATAGATGTTTCACCTTTAGGCCAGACTATGGTAGTTTGAGAATTGAACATGTATATCTCACTGTTCTGAAAGGAAATGATCATAATTGACTCTTTGTTTTAGAGAATAGTGTTCATAGAAATCAGTTAATGTATTTAGTTATTTACATTTAGACAATAATGAACATTTACATTGAATGTTATGGAATGTCTAATCTAACAACCTTATTGAACCTAGACTATAGGGGCTATTGAGTAATGTCACTCCTAGCTATTTTCCCTCCAAAGAAGATTGTTTTTATGGGAAATATCCAATGTTAAGATTTAGTTAGTTATTGTACATGGACAAATAAACCCTTGACTTTGTCCACTCTAACCTTTCATATTCTTCTTGGGCCACATTACATGTTGAAGGATACTACATTGTTTCTATTATTAACAACTACTCTATGAAGGTTTGGATTTATATAATAAAACACATGTATGATTATTTTTAGAATCATGTGAAATTTATATGTAGTGTAGAGAGTGAATGGGGGAAGTATATAAGGACTCTAAAAACTGATAATGGTTTAGAGTATCTATCAACTAAATTCATTAAACTCCATGAATCTAAACGTATTAAAAGGAACCACACTATTATAGAAACCCCACAAAATAACGGGTTAGAATTAATAATAAGTAGGTCCATCTTAAAAAGGGTTCAATTAACTATTTATCATTTTAATCTTCCTAGGTAATTCTAAGCTTTGGATATATCTACTATTGTCTAATTGATAAATCATTTACTATATTTTTGTAATGTATTGAAAACACCCAAGGAATTCTTAAGGGTTATCCCCTAGACTTGGAAACCATAGGATATTTTTATCCAAAGAATGTTCTCATACCTAAAATTTTAATCTATCTCCTAATACTATGAAGTATATTTTTATGGTATATATAGAAGGCGTTAAGGGTTATTATTTGTGAATAGACATGCCTGGTTATGAAAAGTGCATCATTAGTCAAGATGTAGTATTCCTTGAGCCTAGTATCTATAAGGCTATATGTTTTGAGTCTGTAGTGTCTTCACATAATGATAATGCATCTTATTTTAGAACTCTTGCTTCCAGAATTGTGGAAATGATTTTAAAATCTAAATACTAAGCTCAATCCATGGCTGAATCCACTGCTCCCCTTCCTCAGACTCATGTCAAATTTGATAATGATTCACATTTTGAACGTTATTAGCCTACTTGAGATAAAGATAAAAGGGTAATTAACCCTCCATCTTAGGTTAACCAATATTATGTGGTTGCGTATGATTTTACTGTATCTCATGATCTATTTAGTGAGGAACCTATAACTTATAAAAATTATGTTTAGTAAAAACAATCAAGGTCTTGGATTTATGTTGTGCAAGAAAAGATAGATTCAATCCTTAATACTATATCATGTTTCATTGTAGAAAAACCTAGTAATGATAAAAATATAGTCTATGAATGGATATTAAATAAATAAGAGAATGATTTTAGAGAAACTATAATCAAGATGAATTCCCAATTGGTTCCTACAGTCTTCCCTCGACATGAATGCATTGATTATTGTGGATTTTCCTCGAGGTTGTCTAACATACATTTATAAGTACTACTCTTTCTTTTCATATGAAATTTTATTTTCATATCGAATAATTGGATATAAAAAAATATTTATATTAAGGAACTTCTCATGAAATAATTTACAATACACCACCCAATATATTTTCAAATATATTTAAACCTAATAATTTATGCCTTTTAATGAAGTAATTGTATAGTGTTAATCAATATTCTTGGAAATGGTATAAAATGTTTTATTTTTTTGATTGGAAATGATTTTAAAATAAGTAAATTTGATTCATGTGTCTACATTAAATATGATACACATGAGTTTTTTTCACTTATTATATGTTGATGACATGCAATTAATATTTAGAAATATTACATTATAAGTTTTTTTTCAAGAACCAATTGAATTATTCATTTGTGATAAATGATTTAGAAAATACTAATTAAATTTTAGGAATATATATAATTAATTATAGAAATGAATAAGTCTTATATCTAATTTAGTATTATTATGGTATGATAAATTAGATGTGGTAACTTATTTAGAACATTAAATACGGTATAAATTATTTGTTATAATATTTTAAATATTCCCATGACTGATTACATAAAAATGAATATGAGGATGAATTTCTGAATAAGATTCCTTACAATAGTGTTATATAATTTCTTATGTATGGAATGGTTTGTTCAAGGCCAAATATTGTGTTTATTGTATGTACTTGGAATATATTTTTGGGGAAACCTGGTAAGCATCATTTCCATACTTTGAAATGGATCTTCATATAATTTTATATGTCTTTGAAAGTGTCTATTTGATATGAAATGAATGATAGTTTTGGTGACCAAATTTTTTTCTTGTTTGGATATAATTATTTTGTAAAAATTGATACTTATATTGCACTCATTCATTTTTTATTTTACGCATATGTAGGATCAGTCTCTAAAAAATGATACATGAAATTTTTCAATTCAATCACCACCATAGAGGCAGAGTATATATCCTTGATGAATGGAACCTACAAATATATATGGTTATTAGGTTTTATTATTTATTTATCATTATCTACTAATATTATTATAGCCCACTGTGATAGTCAATATTCTGTACATTTATCTTAAAACTATTAATTTCATGGTATATTGAATTGCATTGACCTTATATATCACTTTTTTGGTATATTATAGAACATGGGATAATGTGTGTTACTAAGATAGATACCATTGATAATTTGACATTTATTTTGAGTAAGGCCATCCCCCTTTTCAAATTTTTACATTGTTTAATGTCGATTAATTTGAGACCAATTCTTGATGGTTTTTTGTGAGTCCACTATGATTAATTTCTTTAACTACTAGGTGAATACTTTTTTTTATTCAATTCCCACATGAATGTTCAATTTAATTTCATGTTTAACCAATTCCATGCTATTTATTATCCATTCATTGGTTTTATTTTTATTTTTATTTAATACATCTATTTATAGGGAATTTTTTGTATATAGAATGTTCATGGGGTTTTATTTTACAAAATATTATTGTTTTTTTAGTCTATTAATTTTACATATATTAATAAATTTAACCTAGACCACAGATAATGATTATTTGATATCCATGAATTTCCCTAATTTTTTTTTCATCCTATCCTAGATCCACATCCTCTTTACATAGTTAATAGGAAGCCTCATTGTGTGTTCCACCATTAGGATGCCTTCAGTTTTTCAAAACAGCTCTTTGATTTATGTTATCCACATATCTTACATCCACTACATTCTCATATACCTACAGACTCTTCATAGACACACTATTATAACTCTCACGTCTTCATTATAGGAATTCAGTCTCTTAATTTATTTGGTGACATATTATTCTAATTTTGAAAGTTAATCAAGGGAATTTTCATTATTTTTGAGGTAAATAAATCTAAGATGAAGGATACAAATGAGTTTTTTTCATCCATCAAACTCCCCATAATCCTTATTGTGCTGATCCATACAATTGTATCCCTATTACGGTGGAGAAATTCTGTAATATGGTAGAATATTGGGTTTAGGGGGACCATTCACTATAAGGGAGCATTATCCCTTTACAATGTCCCTCATTCCTAAGTTTTAGTCATGAAACCCTACAATGTGACCTATTTTGTTTCCATTTCTAGTCATGCTTAAAATTTTATCCTTTTCAAGTGTGTGTGTGTGTGTGTGTGTGTCCATCTTGGAGTGTATGACATTGATTCCTTAGGATGGGATCTATCACAAATTTTTGGTTAAATAAGGTGAACCTCCTCGAATATATTACATGGTTTACCATAATTTTAATTGAGTCCATAATTACTGACCTATTTTCACTTAGTAATAGAACATAATACATGATATGGTGTTATCTCCATGAACATAGGATCATTGTCATTCAAATCACACTATATAATTGTTTTTTACAACTTTTTTTGGTTTCTTTTTGTTCTTGTAATCCCCATCCTCAATCATAAATGTTTTTAAATTAATTCAATTATTGAATAAAAAAATCATCTTATCAATTTTTTACCATATAATATGACTCATTTGACCCATATATATTATTGGGGACAACCACAACAATGTATCCCTTGGAAAGATAAAAATAATACCTCTCATTCTAGGAAAAAAGAAGAAAAAAAGAGATAAAAATAAACTATAAATACCATTCCACACAACACATTGAAAACTGATGCTCTCTTATAGGCCATCCTCACAAGAACCCCTTCCTACCCATGAAAGGTTGTAATATAAAAATACACTTAAAACTAATAAGTGGAATATAATCTATTTGAGAAATAAGATAAGTTAAATAAGGTGGTGTTGATGAAACCCCAAAAATTTGGTCAACCCATTCTTTTCCTAGATAGAATCATGTTATACCTAGAATTAATTTAAGGATACATCAAAATTAAAAAAGTAGAAACAAACAAAACATGAAATAAACCCCTTATATTTCCAAACCCCTTTACATAAATCTGGGTGGAAGATAATAAAATATTATATTTTTTTTTTCAAAATCTTCACATTTAGATGTCCCTCTATAGATCATGTGAAGTTGTCCACAACTTACTAATAAAGCCCTACACTTAGACCAACAAAATTGGATGAATTTCATAACTTCATATTACTGGAGAAATTTTTTGGACAACCCGCTCCTTCAGTAACTCTCAAAAATATCTAAAATCCCAAAAACAATTTTATTAGGTAATTCCATATAAGAAAGAATAATCATAACTAATAAAAAATTAGATAAAAAACAATAATTAACATAGTATAAAAATAATTAATGCATTAAGTAATATATAGAGAGAAAAATAAGTCATTAAAATTAATGAATAATTTGATTATTATGTTTGAAGGCATAACACTATGCTCAATTTGACACCAATTCTGATTGTTTCTTGAAGTATTATGGGGAAGTCTACAAAAATGGCCTCGATTACAATGGTTATAAATATTTGTTTGAAAAAACTCAAAAAATGAAATAAAAAATAATGATATTTATTATTAAAGATTCATTAAAAATATAAACATATATATAGAATAATTAATATAATATGAATTAAATTATGAAAAATGCATTAAAACAAAACAAATGGTAGTGAAAAAATTCACTAATGATGGTAATTATAAGGTAAAACCAAATTTCAAAGGAAACAAACATTCACTAGTTATCAGAACAACAAAAATGAAAACATTTACAAACTAATTAAACAGAATAAAAAATGAAAATAAAAGTTTTAATTTCCATATTCAAAAACATGTATTTAAGGTACTAAAAATAATGTTTTCTACAGGAACGTAATCAGAAAACAAACATAAATAACAAATATAAGAAAACAATATTGATACTAAGAATGAAAATCCCAAACCTCATTTAATTAATTCATAATGTACTTAAGGAAATGGAATCTATCGACATTTCCCAGTCATGGAAATAAGTACACAAAAATTTGTAAAGGATGAAAGTATTTTGGAGATTTTTCCTTTTCTATAAGGGCATAGGATTGTATCAACACATTATTTACTATTATATGTGAAAGTGGTACAAGATAATGTTAGGAAAAACAACAAAACCAACATTGATCTAAATAATCCTCATGAATAGGAAATATAGATTTCATTTTAATAACCAATGTGGAAAATTGTGTTTTTTTATTCATTGTTTTTTACTAATTACATTATTATTTTAATATTAAATGCTACATTTTAATTGTACTTTACTATGAGATATTGTTTTTGTTGGATAATGAAGATTTTTTTACTCTTTTTGTTCTACTGGTTCTATTTCTCAACTAAAAATTTTAAAATACCCTTTTATATGCTTCTGTACATGTGACCTGGATGTCATACACCTAATATTATGGAAACTTTTTACGTGCATGCCTCTTTCTTTTATGAACCACATTTCGGTCTCCACCATACTAATGATTCAACTCCTTGATTCCCCTTTCTTAGAACTCTTGTTCACAAAGAGAGGCATGAGAGTGATAGCTCCCAGTTTTTGTAGTTCTATTTCAATAGAGCTAGAGGTGGAGGAGTATATTTTGAAATTCCAATTATAAAGTTAATATAATTAAAAAAAATTTACCACCATTGGTGGTGGGATGGTAAGTTCTTGGGGGGGTAAGGGGAAGGTCGCGGGGTCAATATCCCAGGCTTGCGATTTATATGTAATTTTCTTCCCTGTGTATGTGTTGCTTCTACGGTTGTACCCAAAATTTTAAAAATGTTATAATGAACCCCTGGTAGGGGGAATTATCATTGGAATTTATTTTCTATCAATTTTTATTCTTATTCATGATAATTATTTTGATCTATGTTGGTAGTGTGGTTTTTTCTAGTAGTTTCTTGTAAAAAAAATCATTTCATATTGAATTATGTGAATACCCTACCCCATGAATATAGGTAAATTATCTAAAGCACAAAAATCATTATTCCACTTTTCTTCTTTCTACATACAATTCATTGACCTTATAATTATTGATTGTTTAATTTTTATTAGTGTTTCTTGAATTAAGTCAAATACATTTTATAAAAATATATTTTTCAGTTTTATCCATGGAACTGTGTCTAAATTTTTATTTCTAGTTAATGTTCTTCTTACATTGTGGACCAGTAGTATTTTATTTTTTATACTTGAACTTCATATGTTCTGATCTTATTTCTTATTTAAAATGAACAGAAAATTGAATATTTATATTCTTTTAATTCTGAATCATTTGATTTTGTATTACTTTCTATATTTATGATTCGACATTTATATTTCCATGACTATGTGTATGAATATATATCTAGATTTTATCAGCAGTATAAATAGAATTTTATGGTTGAAAAAAATAACTGATCTACAAGAATATTTAAAAGTTGGTAGCTTTTACTTGTGTTGGAAAGTTGGATGATAAAATCTTCCTTTATCAATGCAAAAAATGAAATTATAAAGGGGTTTTTATTAGTGAGTATTTTAGTGCCGATGATGGGTTCTTCTATCAATTATATTTCCATAAATGATAAAAGAAAATTTTATCTGCATTAAGATTATTAAAGATAAAATCCCTGTTGTAGTAGTTTTATACTAAAATTTATAACACACCACTGCTAACAAATGTAAAATTCAATTTAAAAAAAATATCATAATAAAAATGATTCAAATATTATAAATAAAAAATGTACAAATTTATTTTTTTTGTACAATTTATTAAGAAATTTTATCAAAAAAATTCAAAATCACTATATTCCATTACATGTTGTCCCCTTTCAAAATATCCACATAATTCTACCAATTTCTAAAAAAATAACTCCAACTCTATAAAATGAGAGTATGAATATAACAAAAAATCAATTCTTATGTCTATAATTCTATATATAAATAAATGAAATATAAATATGATATAAAATAATTGATAAAAATAAATAATAATTGACAACATGAATTCTAAATGATAAAACATAAATAAAAAGGGAAAAAATACATAAATAAAATTTATCAAAAAGTAAATTCAATAAAATCATACTGTGTTTTCTTGTGTTTTTATTGATTGTCACACCTTTGGATCTAGAATATCATTCTTAAACTGAAACAAACACTTTCAGTCATACTGGTCACACCTTGTGTCAAATTGATGTGATATTTATTTTTCCACATCATAAATTACATATGGATTATTTTACAAAAATATTAATCTAAACTCAGTGTTCTGTGTTTATTTTTATAATTTTACATGTTTTTTCAACTACAATGATAATTTTATATAAGAACACGATATTTTAGTCACAAAACCCACACTATGTGTTGGATTAATGTGTTGTTTATTCCTAATAATGAAAAATGAATTTGGAATAATTATCCTAAAGAATCATGGTTGTAAAATAATTTTCTTTTGGTATTTATTATCTAACATGAATTTCAAACTAAAACATCATTCTCAAATGAAAACACACACTTTATGTAATAATGGACACAACATTTTCCCAATTTAAATAATGATGTTTCTTACACATCAAAAATAGATCATTTTTTCATTTTCTTAATGTCTGAAAAAATATTAATTTTTTATCAATTTTTAGGGAGTGATATGTTTTTGAACTAAAATGTCATATTTATGCTAAAATAACATAATTATAGCCATACTAGTGACTAAATGTGTCATATTGATATGTGGTAGATTTATACACATAAAAAATGACTTATTGACTATTTCCCAAATGTATGAATAAAATATAAGTGATTTTTCATTTTTTTAGTGGGTGATTATAATTTTTAAAAAAATTGTACTTTTTATTTGAAAACATGATCTTTCAGTCATTCTGGTCACACCATTTATCATATAAACATTCATCTGATTCCTAGATGTCAAAGTTGAGTTACCTATAATTTTCCTATGTTATCAAGTCTAACACCTCAACTTGAATAACCGTGTCTAGGCTGGAATACCACACAAATTCATGTACTCCTCCCCACATGAAAGAGTTTTTACAATACTATAATGTTCCTATAGGGACAATGTGGGGATACTATAACCTTAGTGTTATCTAAAAATATGATTATATATTGTAAGTGATAATAACAGTAATAATAAATAAGTAATAAATAGTAAATCATCAGAGTAGAAACATACAAATAATGTACCAACCCATGTAAAATTAGTTAGGATTTTCAGTCATACAGTCCATAACTAAGAAAATAATCTATAATTGTACAAGATAAAAGTAAGAGATAAATGAATATATGAAAAATCTATATGAACTTCCTTATAGAGGCCTTTTCTACAATTCCCACACCCCCTTCCAAACATTATCAACCACCTACTATAAGGCCTTTTCTATTCATAATATCCCATGTTATAAAATTTCCTTGTAAATATATATTTCCATGTATGGGGGTTAGTATGCAACTTAATAGGATATGTAATGACCCAAAATTTTATCAATAAAAATATCATTATAATAGTTATTAAATACTGTATAAATCACAATTAATCACATAAATATTACAATACGAACATTATAAATGAGGAATGGATGAAATAAGAAGTATTTCTAGAAGTTAAGGAACCTATAATGATGAAATATAAACTTGGATTTTTCAATAGTAATGTGAACCTTATGAATAGTAAACTATCAAATATAATAGTAGCCTAACCAATAAATTTATAAATAAATTTTAAGAATCCTATAAATGAAAGAATGATATAATTATATCATAGTATAAGTAAATAAATGTTTTAAAAATTATTAATTATGTGTTGGTACTTTTGTAAGCAATAAATATTTAATTACAATTTTAAAATTAATATAACTATTTAAATGAAAATTTATTTCCATAAAATTTATTCATAAATTAATATTTTTTATCTTATGATTATAATATAATTTAATGAAACCATATTTAATTTTTCAAAGTGTTACAAAATCAAATATAATTTTAAATTTTGTATTTTACAAGTAAATGATGATTTTATTTAAATATAAAATTTATTATATTTTGAAAATGGGGTTAATTTTGGATTCTACAAATCAAAAAATGGTTAGGGTGATTTTTTTTATTTTTTTAAAATTCTTGATTTTTTTGTGAATAATATAATATGATAATTTACGGTATGTATACATTATAAGTAAAATACACAATTTCATGAGACATGTTTAATGTATGCACCATTGGTTCTAACCCATATAATCTAATTAATTTATTTAGTCAAAATAATCCTCAATATTTCTTGTCTTGAAAAAATAAAAAACTAGTGAATAAAATAATGAGAAAACACCCCTCTCATCCAATATAAATATAACCCCTCACCACCTCTTATCCTCACACTGTAAATGCTTTTATCCTTGCCGAAGTTATTCCCAATATAATTCTCAACCATGTCCCCCATATCAAGGAGTTCTTTTTCTTTATCAATGATTCAAAAAATTTCCCTTAGGAGGATCTCAAGGAGGAGAAATTCAACAGTTAAATTACTCCTTTCTTTTAATTTATTTTCTTTTGATGTTATTTTTTTTGTTATCTTCTCACCAACCCTCGTACAAATGGAATGATAAATATTGTAACATAAATGTACTATAACGTTATTGTGTTTATTTAATAATCAATAATCAATTAATTCCCCTCCCCTTTTGTTTAAAAAAATAAAACATCATATGTGATGTGTTAATTTATCACATTCAAGGATTATGGGTTTTCAATTTCTGTTACCATCTTCAAGGATGGTCATGAAATTTTTTTTTATGGATTAACCAATTTTTAATATATGTATTATATCTTATTTAATATATTTTAACTATTATATTTACATTATATTAAATAACAGAACAATATATGTTCATTGTGTTCAAAAAATGGATAAAATTAATCCAAATGATTATCATAAACATTTTATTGGTCAAATTCTTTCATTCATGGCCACCATAATGATTTTCTCTTAAGTTTTGTCTTTTGACATGACTACGGACCAAATTTATACAATGGGTAAACATTATTTTAATGTTTGTGTCATTGTGTATTTTTATTCATATGGAACACATATTGATGAAATTGTTTTTATATGTTCAGATAGATAGTTATCCAATGAATTATGTAATGCTTAGTCTCATGAGATGTCATGTGAAATGGTCTTGGTGGTAATCCTTGACTAGTACTCCATGGGCAATGATCTTGGTGGTTACCCTTGTCTCATAATCCTCTAAGTGAAATGTGACATGAATCATGCTAATGACATATTTTATGTTGCTTACCAATAACTATTATTCAATGATTATATGGTTCCATGTCCTATATATTACAATTCTTTATGTTTAATCATGCTCCATTCCTTTTTACATCATTATGTTATTCCTTATAAACCATGTTCTATGATATATATAAAAGTTTATTTCCATACTAGTATTTTTAGCTCATACCTTTGTTCATTTATTCCCCCAAGTCATCTAATGAATTTATAAGGGTTCAAAGGATGTTATGTTCTATTTATGAAAATTAAACAAAAATATGGTCTTATTTTCGAATCCTTATGTTTATTTATGTGCCTTATCTCCGAGACATTAGAAATCAAGATCTTTAACTTGTATTTAATGGATAATGATGCTTGAAATAATTTAACAATATTATTAAAAGGCTAGGGTCCCTATAGTTGGTATCAAAGGGAGGTTACAGTAATTTTTAGAGATTCGGAATAGAAGGCATTAGTAAGAACCCTATGGACAATACTAAGTATCTGAAACCATCCCTAAATATTTGTTAGTATAGCTTAAGTAGTTTATCAATAAAATACATCCTTTTATAGATAATACAAGTAGATATGGTTATAGAATATATATACCTAGGAGTAACAACTCAGATAATGTGTTTTGGACCTGACTTGGGGTAACCTAGTATGTGACATTGGGCCGTTCAATGCTCATAGTTTGACACTCCATGGGATTTGATTTGGTAAATTAATAATCTCATTAAGAACCATTATTAATGGAATAAAAAATGTACATAAGAATATATGTTAGGAAAAAATCATGCATATCCTTGATTGAAACCAAGGGAATCGAAATTTAGGATAAACTTTTCTTTTACATGTTTATCCTTTTATGTTCATTGTTTTATTTTATTATTATTATTAGATTAGACCCCTAATTTAACATCAAATTTCATATTTAATGTCATGGAATAGAAGAAATCATGCTAACAATAATTGTGATATGAAATATGAAAATTTTCCTAATGATATGCTAAATATGATGGGAGTAGGTTCTCAAAACATCATAACAATACATGGTCAACTGGATCAAGTTATTTTTTTTAAGGTTGGGGCCGAAGCCTCAATTTATTATTTGAAAGCAAAGACCTCTTTAGACTGGGTAGAGGGAGACCCATTACATATCCTGAAGGGCCAAGGCCAAGTGGCCTGAATATAAGGCTTTAAAGCCCATTTGAATGGCCCAAAGGACCCCTCGGTGAACAGTACTTCTATAGTACAAGTGCGGCTATAGTACCTGCTACAGTACCACCACCACTACAGTATCTCCTACAGTACCTCCACCGCTACAGTTCTGCCACTACTATAGTGTCGCTGCTGCAATAGTACCTGCTATAGTACTACTACAGTACCTGGGAAATTCGCCGTTGCCCGGAATTGATCCTAGGTCTTTTGGATGCCAAGCAGGAGTCTGTACCACTAGGGTACATGCTTGTTGGAAATTGGATCATGTTATTAATAATAACATGGATCATGTAGAGTTCCCTCCTTATACAAAGAGATAGAATGTTTTTATTGAATCCTTCATGTTGAAAAGGCCTCCAATGTTTAGTGTCTATTTTGATCCCCTCCTAAAAACACAATGGATTAACTCTATTTAGAATATATTATTTTTCATCGAGTACTCATAATAAGAAAAAGATTTGCTTGTGGTATATCATATTGATGGGGAAGTTGATCAGTGGTTGAGAGAAATTATGTACACAATGTCTCAATAGGAAATTGATTCCATGGGATTGCCTGATTTCAAGAAAATATTTTTCAATAAATACGTTCCTTGAACCCTCAATCTCGAGATGGAAACGAAATTCATTAGACTAAAGTAGAAGGAATATGAGTTGATCGAGGCATATGAAGTAAACATCACAAAGACTTCAAGATACTCCAATGGATTTGTCATGACCACCAAAAGCATGGTAAATCTCTTATTTATCGGAATAACTATGATTTTCTGAAATGTTTTGGTTTTTTGATAATTCTAAAGTTATTCAGAGATTTTCGGTTGTGCCCTCATGGTTGAAATAGAGATTAGAGACTCTTAGTGGTCTCAGGGGTCTGGTGAGAAAAAATAAAATGGAGTCTAATATGGGAGATAAATACCATAATGGAAACAAGACCTTGTACCCCACATGTTAAAAGTGTGGTACAATGCTTCCAAAAACTTCATAAAGGGAACAAAGACAAGATTCTAATGTGGAAGATAAGGTAATATGTCTACTAATGTCTTATGTGATATGAAGAATCCCACTAATATATAATAATAAAGGATGGTTTAGATCAAAACTCATCCTGAAGTGCAGTGTTTCAATAGAAAGAAACATGGAAATTATGTAAACCATTTCCCTAAGACAGTTTTTATTGAAGTAAATAAACAAAAAACATCCATGAAAGTAAGGAGTGGCATATAACATCACTACTACCGATGTGGAGACCAAGAATGATGTGTTTATATGTTATGGTGATTACTTATTCAAGAATAGAGAACATACTATATGATTGTTTTTATACACATTCTTTCATATCATATGAGTTTAGAAAAACTATTCAAAAAACACCACAAAATTTGGAGGTTGAGTTATCTTTGAGAATAGAAAATGGGGAAATTACTACATCAATGTTTACAAATCCTCCCCATGTAATGTATATAGACAAGACCTCCCAGAAAATATTCTCATACTCACTTTGGTAGATTTTGATGTTATTTTTTTCATTAATTGTCTATATTTATACAAATCCAATATCAATTTTAGGAAATGTGATATCACTCATCACTTCCTAAAGAATTATCCAGTCATGTACATGTGTAAGAAAGAATATGAATCACTTTAAAAATAATTATCTCATGCGTTGATATTGTTTATTTAGGAGAAATCTTTTCATTCTCAAATGATTTATTCAAAGGAGAGAATCATCCTTGATAACATGCCCATCATGAAGGATTACATAGATCTATTCAATGGAAAGTTCCATATTATTCATCATTTACGATAAGTTGAGTTCTCAATTGATATTACTCTTGGATCTCTACCTATATCAAAGAGACCTTACAGAATGTCCATCATTGATATAGAGAAATTGAAGAAGAAATTATATGAGAATATGGACAATGGTTTTATATGTCTGAGTGATTCACCATGGGGTGAAGATGCCATCTTTGTGAAGAAGAAGGATGGATCATTGAACCTATACATTAATTATGATGAACTCTTTAAAATCATGAAAAAGAACAAGTATCCACTAATACAAATAGAATTCTTGTTCAATCAGCTAGGTGGGGTACATTATTTCTCTATGGTGAATATTTGGTCGGGATATCATCAAATAATGGTGACTAAGGAAGATAATCCCAAAAAAAATTATAATGAAGTATGTACACTATTGGTTCATATTGACTCCCTTCGGACTCACTGACACTCCATATATATTTTCAGGGATTTAATGAATATAATATTAACACATCAAATTTTTAGTGGTATTTATCAATGATATTCCGATATGATCTTAGAGAAATGAAGAGCATGAGGACCATTTTAATGCATTGGGTAATACTTTTGAAGGGAGATAATTTTTCCAAATCGCACTAAATATGTGTTATAGATGAAGGAAGTATTATTCTTGGAGTATTATATGACTAGAAAAAGATTACCAATTATCCCTTCTAAGATAAATTCAATTGAAGAGTGGCCCATGCCAACATCTATAATGTTGATCCACAGTTTCCTTGATCTAATATACTATTATAGGTGATTTGTGATGAATTTTTCATGATTTTAAAACCCAGTAACTATGATAAATCAGAAGGGAGTTATGTTTTTCTAGACCAGTGCATGTGAGGAATGCTTCAAAGAGTTGTAGAAGTTTATCACTACACAAGTTTTAACACTTCTGGAAAGTGGGAAACTATTTTTGGGTTATAGGGATCCATAAAATTATTTATTAGGCTTGGTACTGATTCAAAATGATAAATTAATATCATATTCCCAATGTAAATTGGAAATCCGTTAGAAAAAATACCCTATGCACGATCTAGTGTTAGCAGCTCTGACTTTTGCCTTAAAAATCTGGTAGGATTATCTCTACCGGGTGAAGTGTGAGAAATAAGTTGATCACACGAGTCTTGAATAGATATTAATATATAAAGAGCTTTATATGTTCTATAAAAGATGGTTATAGACCATTAAGGATTATTATAACTCAATCCTTTACTATTCTGGCAAGGAAAATAAGGTGGAAGATTCTCTACGTAGAAATGATAATTTGTGTATATAAATGATGAGAATTAAAAAGGATCTATTCTTCTTATATTTTATTAGTATGAACACTGGAATTGTTAAGGAAGTAACATCATAAATCATTTCTCAATTTCCCTCTCAACTTTCCCTTTTAGATAAAATAAATGATTCTCAATGGAATGATGTGGAAATATAGATGAATTTGGAAGCTATGAGAAATGGGAAACCCTAAAAGTTTAAAAATGATAAGGAATGAATGGTAAATTTTGGGACACAAATATATTTACCTTTTGATATACATATAAAGAAGGATCTTTTGAATGACATAATATCTCAACCTTCTCTATTCACCTAGTGAGAAAAAATATGTATTGAGATCTCTGAGATAATTATTGGTTGGACAATATGAAAATGGTGATTGCCGAGTATACATAAAAGTACCCAGTATGTCAAAAAGTGAAGGATGAAAAAAATTATATGTGGATGATGCAATTACATCCCATACCAACATGGATGTGACATACCAGTACAATGTACTTGGTCACTGGGCTTCTGAAGATATCTAAAAGAAACAATGCTATATGGGTGGTTGTGTATCGTATTACAAAAACAACACACATTAATTCAATTCCAAGGGATAATCATTGGATTAAATTTCAAAAATATAAATCATATAAGTGGAATGGATTCATGGAAAACCATTATTGATTTTATCCGATTGGGGTTCGATTATCACCTTAACGTTCTCAAAAACTCACCAGCATGCTCTAAGAATTGAGCTATACTTTAGTATGGCCTATCATCCTCAAGCTGATGGCCAATCTGAAAGGACTATTTAGACACTATTATACACGTTCATAGCATGTTATATGGATATAAAAGGTGGATGGGACAAATATATACCACTTTCTGAATTCCCATACAAAAATATTTTCCACTTAAGAGTATAAATGGTTCTATATAAATCCCTTTATGGGAAAATATGTAGACCACTAAAATATTGTGATGAGATCCATGAATATATGCTTCTAGAACCAAAAATTGTAGAGGAAATGGAGGATAAGGTGAAATTAATCCATCAAATACATCAAATCAGTCCAAAGACTACAAAATATTAATACAGACATTCATTGATGAGAACTTGAGTTTATAGTTGGATACATGGTATTCCTCCACATATCTCCATGTAAGAGGATCTTGAGATTTCTGAAGAAAGGAAAGCTAATTCCAAGGTACACTGGCCCCTTCAAGATCATGGATCATATATGAGTCATGGCCTATTGAATAGAACTTCCACCCACCATGTCTCAAGAACACAATGTATTCCACATATCATTCTTAAGGAAGTACAAACCAGATACATCACATGTACTTAATTTAGGGATGGTATAATTGGAAAATGATCTCACATAGGAGGTGTATCCAGTGAAGATCTTGGATCATAGAGATAATGTTCTTTGAAATGAGGCTGCTCACCTATTCAAATTATAATGGTGGAACCATAAGTAAAAGTGGAAACCTAAGAACAAGAGGAAGTAATGAAGGAGAAGTACCCACATCTATTTTCAAACTAGATTGTAAAATTAAATTTCGATTGAGAAATTTTCTAGTGGGGGAATAATGTAACAAAATAAAATTTTATATATGGAAATCCCTTTCTTAATGTTATTTAATATAGTATAAATCACTATAAATCAGATAAATAACATAGTAAAATCATTATAAATGTTTAATTAATAAAATAATAAGTATTTATAGAAGTTAATAAACCTATACTAAGGAAATAGGTAGTTGAAATTTGGAAGATTAATGTGACCCTTATGAATAGTAAACTTTCTAGGGGAATAGTAACTTCACCCATAAAAGAATAAATAAAATTTATGTATCCTTTTAATGAAAGTATGATACAATTATATCAAAGTATATGTAAATAAATGTTTTAAAAATTATTAATTAAGTATTGGTATTTTTTTAATTTATATATATTTAATTAAAATGTTGTAATTAATATAATTATATAAAAGAAAATTTATTTGTTTAAAATTTAGGCACAAATGAATAATTTGTTAGCTTATAATTATAATATAATTTTATGTGAAATTATTTAAAATTTTAATGTGTTACAAAATTAGTTATATTTTTAAATTGATATCTTCCATGTAAATGTTGATTTTAACTAAAGATGTGATTTATTAAATTTATATATTTTTTCCTAAAATGGGATTATTTTTTTAACTCTGGAATCCTAGAAATGGTTATGTTTAATTTTTAGGTTTTTTTTAAATACTTTAATTTTTGGAGAACAGTAAAATACAGTAATTTATGGTATATATAAATTATAAGTTAAATAATCTATTACATGAGTTGTGGATGACTAAAGAACCATTGGTTTGAAATAATATGATCTAATTACTATATTTGGTAATAATAATCATCACTATTTCTTTTCATGAACAAAATAATAAGCTAATGAAAAAATAATGAGAAAACACCCCTCTTATCTACTATAAATACCACCCCTCACCACCTCTTCTCTCACACAATTCAAGATTTGAGCCCTGCCCAAATTATGTCCAATACACATACCAAATCTCTATCACATGTCCAATAGATCTTTGTCTCCTAAAAATACAAAAACCGTTTCTCTAAAGACACTATCAAGGAAGATAAATTCAAGAGGTAAATTCCCCATTTTATTTTATTTTATTTTATTTTCATGTCCTTTATTTTCTTATTCTCTACTCACCTCCACTCATACAAATGGAATTAAAACTACAATAAATTACATATAATAAAATTTTTCTATGTTTTTGTAATAATGTATCATCAAATCATTCCCCTATCCATTGTTTTAAAATGAAAACATCATTCGTGGTGTGTTAATTTATCACATTCAAGGATGACTTGTTTTAAATTTCAGTTACCAACATAATGGCTGGAAATAAAACCATTTCTATGGTTGAAACATATTATAAAATATGTATTATATCTTATGTAATGTTCTTGAACCATTATATTTACATGATATTAAATAATACAACCAAACGAGATCATTGTGTTTAAAAAACCGCTAAAATTAATCCAAACAATTATCATTAACATGTTATATAATGATACATCATCATGTTTGGAAAAAATAATATATAATGCCAATTAAACTTATTTTTGTTCATTAATAACATATAATTTTATTTTATTTGACTTATTCCCTTTCTACACGAACTTCTATACTCATGTACAAGAGAACTGATTATGAAAACTATAAAAAACAAACACTCCCCAATGATGAAATTGAACACTATAACTGCTCAAAAAGTCCAAAAATGAACTTAATAAATTTATAATATATTAATTATATGTATAAAACGTTCATAAGTTATTATGTTATGAATTTTATTTTATTATTCATGAAATTAAGATCATGTTCAAAACTGTTTTGGATATAAGGTAAGGGATACTTTACGAACCTCTATATTTCCTTTAGGTTACGTTTTCTCACTATTTAACCAATGTATATCTTCATTAATTTTATTTAATTATTATTAATTTTATTTATAGTATCTAATATCATCTATCTATTTATTATCATCATACTTTCGTGGGGTAAAATATGTTTTAATAAGGTTCCCTTCTCAAATCTTCCTGAATTGAAATCCTGATTCAAGGGAATGTATGGATTACATTCCCATTCCAAATGAACTCCATAATCTGTTTAAATACACCATTTTTTCAAAACAATCACTTATTTTATCATGAAAATATATATTATTTCATTATTAGTTTTATAAAAACAATTACTCATTTTCTGCTTTAAATAATCATTAATATTTTACTCAAACTACACTAAAATGTTTTATTTATAATGTTTCTTATGCACTATTTTTACATGTATTCACATTATTTTTACATAAATTATCATTATATATGACTAATTTACCTTATTAATTTCCATGTATGGTTTAAATCATATTTTATCATGGATATCATTATGATATTCCCATATGTTATATCTTTTCATATGATTACGATACCCAATTCTTACCAAGGGTATCAATTAAGATTATGTTTGATTATTTATGTATTATTCATCATGTGGAACAAATATTAATGAACATGTTATGATTTTTTAATCTAGATATCACTCTAATGCATTGGGTATTTCATAGTATCATGAGACTTCATGAGCAACTATGTTGGTGGTTAGCCTTAACTCATGCTCCATGAGAAAACAGTCTTGGGGGTTCACCCTAACTCATTCTCATTTATGTGCAATGAGACTTGAATTAAGATAATTTCATGTATTATGTTGCTTCCAAATTACTATTAATATATTATTAAAAATTTCCATGTTCTATATGTTATGATTCCATTTGATTTATCATGTTCCGTGCATTTTTTATCATTATATTATGACTTCTAACCCATGTGGTAAAATTTATTTTAATTATTATTTCCTTATTATGATTTTTATATCATACCTTTTTTCATGTATTCCCCTAGGTTATATAATTAATATGTAACGGAACAAAAAAATTTAGGAGATAATTATTAATATTAAATAAAACATGGTCTTTTTTGGAATCATGATGTTTAATTATTTACCTTATCTCTAAGAACCTCGTCTTTATGATACATGGTTTGTATTTAATGGTTAAGTATTCTAAAAATAATGTAATAATATGTGTAAAAGTATAGGATCAATATAGTTGGTATCATAGTGAGGTTCTAGTTATTTATGAAGATTAGGCATATATCACTTTAGTAAGAACACTAGGTATAAGAATAAGTGTTAAAAAACATACCTGAATTTTTGTTAGATTAGATTATTTGGTTTATCAAGAAAAATAAGTCTATGTCTAGATACTACAAGTGGATGTTGTTTTACCATAGATGTTCCTTAGAGTAACAACACTGATATGGTGATCTAGACCTCACATATGGTAACATGGTATATGATAATAGGACTTTTTACACACCTATATTGACAATACTGGGGGATATGGTTTGGTAAATTGATAATCTCATTACTAATCATTATTAATGGAAAAAATATCCCCTATGAATATATGTTAGGAAATAGATCATGGATAACCTAGATTGAAAACTATGAAATAAAAATCTAGGATATACATTTCCATTATATGATTATCCTTCTATGTTTATAGTTTCCTTCTATTATGATTACTAGTAAAGACCCCCAATAGTACTTTATTTTTTCTTAGTTAATTGATGAGAATAGAATAACTCGTGCCACCAATTAATGTGACTGGAAATGTGAACATTTCTCTAATGACATGCAAAATATGAGGGGAAAGGGTGCTCAAAACATCATGAAATTAATTCATTAACTTCTTAGGAAATTAATCATAACATGAATCATGTGTAACTTCATCCTTCTCCTAAGAGAGATAAAGTTTTCATTGAATCCTTCATATGGAAAAGGACTCCCAAGTTTAGTGGATCATCTTTTCCCCTCCTCATAGAATAATGGAATAAATCCATTCAGTAGATATTATATATCCTCTACTACTCATAATAAGATAATGTTGTGCTAGTGGTCTATCATTTTTATGGGGAAGCTAATCAGTGTATGAAACTTATAAATAATACAACATATCAACACAAAATTGATTCCCTATAATGAGAAGATTTCCAGAAAATATTTTTCAATAATTATTTTCCTTGAACCCTCCGTCTCAATATGGAAAAGAAATTCCTCAGACCAAAATAGTAGGAAGATGAGTCTATTGAGGCGTATGAAGAAATATTCACATGTATTTCAATAGACACCTTTGTCTTTGTCATGAACATCTAAAGAAAAGTGAAACATTTATTTATCAGACTAAAGATGAGTCTATAAAAAGTGTTTGTGATTCAAGAATTAAACTATTATGAGGATATTTTTCATTGCTAACTCAAGGATGAAATGGAGATCAGAGACTCATAGTAGAATATTTGTTTTGATAATAAAAATATGAAAGTGGGGTTTAATATGGGTGATAAATACAATGTTGTAAAAAATACTCTATATCAATCATTTTAAAAGTGCATGAAGAAGTATCATGGAAACTTTTTAAAGGGAACAAAGAGATTCTTAGAATATGGAAGAGACATGAATGTGGCTAATAAATTCTAAAGGGTTATAAAGAATACAACCAATGAAGAATAATAAAGGAAGGTTTAGATCAACACTCAACTTGTAGTGTAGAGTTTCAACATGATGGAACATTGTAATTATGTAGACCATTAACCTAAGCCAAGAGTTGTTGGAGGAAATCAACAACAACAACCTCTATGGGAGAATGGAATGAAATACACTATCACTACTGCTGATGTAAATCCTGATAATAATATGGTGATGGGTATACTGAATATTCATTCAAGAATAGAGAACTTACTTTTTGATTATATTTCAATGAGTTATTTCAAATCCTGCGTGTTTAGTAGAACTATTAATTAACCACCACAAAATTTGGTGGTTGAGTTATCTTTGAGAATATAAAATGTATAAATTACTACATAAATATTTAGAACTCATCGCTAGTTAATGATTTTGGAATGAGCCTCCCAAAAAATTATTTTCTACTCTATTTGATAGAGTATGATACTATATTTTGGAATGGATTATCAATCTTTATACCAATCCAACATCGACTGTAGGGAAAGAGAGATCACTATTCACTTCTCAAATAATCCTCCAATATTGAAAAAGTGTATAGAGGAATATGAATCTTCTTCCGAATCATCATAAAAATTAGAGATATTCGTTCATTATGAGAAATAATAACTTTCTCAAATGATTGAGACAAATGAGAGAATCATTCTTGAAGGCATGCCCATCGTGAAGGATTACAAAAAAGTATTCCTTTAAGAGTTGTTTAGTATTCCTCCTGATCAAGAGGTTGAGTTATCAATTTTAAATATTATTGTATATATACATATATGAAAAACCTTATATAATTTACATTATTGAGATGGAGGAACTGAAGAAGCAGGTACAAGAGAATTTGGAAAATGGTTCTATATTCCTGAGTACTTCACTCTGGGGTGTCACTGTCCTGTTTTTCAAGAAGAAGGTTAGACTAATGTACCTTAGCCATTATTATCATGATCATAATAAAATCATGAGAATGAAGAAGTATACCCTTCCATTGATAGATGTCTTGTCTGATCGGCTAACTGGGGCCAGTTATTTCCCTATGATGGACCTTTAGTCAAGATATCATCACATAAAGATGAGGAAGGACGATAGTCCCAAGTCTTAATCTTGAACGAGGTACGGTCAATATGAGTTCATAGTGATTCCCTTTATTCTAACTAATTCTCTATAATTTTTTAGGGCTTTAATTAATAGTGTCCTTAGATATTACCTTAGAAATTTTTTTGTAGTCATTATCAATGATATTAAAATTTTCTCGAAGAGAAAGGAGGAGAATGAGGGGAATTTGAATATGGTATTGAAGACTATGTGAAAGGAGAAACATTATTAATTGTATATAAAATTGGATTTCTAAATAAAGTAAGTATCATTCTTGGGGTGTGTTATCACAAGAAAAAAATATTTTTGGACCCTTCCATGATAAAGGAAATCAAAAAGCAGCCCATGCCAACACATGTAACGGAGACTCGTATTTTCCCTGGTCTAACTCTGTATTATTTGTGATTTGTGATGAATTTTTCATGATTTTAAAACCCACTAACAAAGATAAATCATAAAGGAGTTAATTTTGTCTAGTCCGGTGAATGTGAAGAATTCTTCAAAGAGTTGAGGAAGAGGCTAATCATTGCACTAGTACTCAGACTTTCAAAAAGTGTGGAACTCTTTGTGGTGTATAGAGACGCTTCAAAGAGTTGAAGACAGTCTTAATCAGTACATCAGTACTCACAAATCTGAAAAGTGGGGAAATATTTGTGGTGTATAGAGATTATTCCAAGAAGGTATTAGGATGTTTACTGATGAATAATAAAAAATTGATAGCCTATGCATCAAGGGAGTATGAAATCCATGAACAAAAATATCTTACACATGATCTAGAGTTAGCAGTTGTAATATATCCATTGAAAATTTGGTGAAATTATTTATATAGGTAGAATTGTGATATATATACTTGTGATAAGGGTTTCAAATATATATTCATAGAGAAAGAACATAATATTCACCACATAAGATTGTTAGAAACCATTATGGTTTATGATTTCTCAATCCTTTACCATCATATTATGGAAAAAAGTGGATGGTTTTCTAAGTAGAAAGAACGTGCATCTCTATCAATGATTAGAATTTAGAAGGATCCATTATTCTAAAGTTTTCAATGGATGGACATGAGAATCATTAATGAAGGAACATCATAAATACATTCTCAAATGATTTCAAAACTATGTCTTATGTATAAAATAAATGATTATCAATGGAATGATATGGAAATATAGAAGAAGGTGGAAGCTATGAGAAAGGGGGAATCCTTAGAATTTATGATTTTTGAGTAAGGAGTTGTAAGATTTCTGACACGACTTTGTGTACCTTTTGATCCAGAGATAAAGTAGGGGATTCTAAATGACGCACATAACACATCCTTCTCTATTCACCTAGTATCACAAAAATGTATCAAGATATCTGAGAGAATTATTGGTGGGTCAATATGAAAAATGTGATTGTTCACTATACCACAAAGTTCCTAGTATATCACAAAGTAACGGTTGAAAGGAAAAATTATATGGGGGTGATGCGACCACATCCCATACCAAGATGGAATTTAGAGTTCATTATAATGTAATTCGTCACTGGAATTATGAAGACATCCAAAAGAAACAATTCTACATGGTTGGTTGTGGATCATCTTATAATGACAGCTCACATTATCCGAATTATAAGTGATTTATCACTAGATGAACTAGAATAGATATATATTAGAGAAGTGGTATGGTTTTATAGAGTACCACTATCGATTGCATTCGATCAAGATATGATATTCACCCTGATGCTCTGGAAATATCTCCAACGTGATCTAATAACTAAGTTAAACATCAGTATTCACTATCATCCACAAACTAAGGGCCAATCTAAAACGAATATTCAAACATAATAATACAAGTTAAGATCATGTTATATGGACTTAAATGGAGGATGGGATCAACATCTTCCACTGATTGAATTTTCCTACAGAAAAAACATACACTCAATAATCCAAATGGTTTCTTATGAATCACTTTTGTGGGAAAATATGTAGAACACAATAATTGTAGGATGATGTCAGTGAACGTAAGCTACTAGAATAGAAAATTATGAAAAAATTGATCAATAAGGTGAAACAAATTCAGCAACACATCAAAGAAGCCCAAAGTTGACAAAACACTTATGTAGAAAATTATTGATGAGATATTTATTTTAAGGTTAGAGACATGATATTCCACCATATATCTCCATAGAAGAGGATCGTGATATTTGAGAAGAATGGAAAGCTAATATCTGGGTACCTTATCATCTTCTAGACCCTTGATTGTGTCATAGCTGTAGCCAATCAACTAGCGCATCCAACCACCATATCTCAAGATCACGATGTACTCTAGATAGCCGTCATAGGTATGTACATACCAGATCCTTTACATATACTAAATTCAAATGTGGGATACATTGAAAATAATCTCTCATATGAGGAGCATCCAATAATGATCTTGGATCATAGTGATAAAGTTCTATTAAATATGACTACTCACTGTATCAAGTTACAATGGTGGAACCATAAGTATGAAGAGGCAACATGGGAACATGATTAACTGATAAAGTAGAACAACCCACTCGTGTTTTCAATATATAATGTAAAAATGAAGTTCATGGGATAAATTTCATAAGGGTGGAAGAATGTACAAACCTAAAATTGAATCAATGGAAATCCCTTTCTTATAGTTATGTCATTTAGTTTAAATCAAATTAAATCACAAAAATAACACAATATATAATTTATAAATGATGAATAAATGAAATAATAAGTATTTCTAGAAGTTAAGGATCCTATACCGATGAAATAGTAACTTGATCTTTGGAATAGTAACTTGACCCTTATAAATAGTAAATTGAACAATAAAATAGTAACCACACCCAATAAAGTATAAATAAAATTTAGTCATCCTTTAAATGAATGTATGATATAATTATATCATAGTATAAGTAAATATATGTTTTAAAAATAATTAATTAATTATTGGTAGTTTTTTTAATTATAAATATAAAAGTATAATTTTATAAATAATATAATTATTTTACAAAAAAAAATCATAAAAAAAATTCATAAATTAAAATTTTTTATCTTACGATTATAATATAAATTTAGGCGCCCTTATTAATATTTTTCAATGTGCAACAAAATTAGTTATAATTTTAAAAAATTTATATTCTATGTAAAGGTTGATTGTAATTACAATTTTAATTTCATATATTGATAAAATTATTTTCATTTAACTGGGATCTTTTTTTAATTCTACACTCTGAAAAATATTTAAGGTTAATATTTTATATTTTTCAAAATAGTTGATTTTTTTTTAATAGTAAAATATGATAATTTAAAATATATATACATTATAAGTTAAATATAGTATTAATTAATTTATGGATGATGTAAGAACCATTAGTTCGAACATAGATGATATTATTTTTGTATTTAGTCACAAGAATCCTTTTTATTGCTTCTCTTGAAAAAAATAATAAACTAATGAATACTATAATGGGAAAACACCCCTATACTCCACTATAAATACCACCTCTCACCACCTCTTTTCCTCACACATTCCAAGTATGGATACATGACAAGATTCTAACCAATAATCTTCCCAAAAATTTCCCCCATTTCTAGAATCTTCTAGTCTAATAAAAATTTCAAAACATTTTCCCTAAGGGGGCACTCAACGAGGAGAAATTGCAGAGGTAAAATTTTCATTTCATTTATTTTTTATTTTCTTTTTCAATTGATTTATTTTCTTATTCTATCTTAACCTGACATAATACATATGGAATGATAACTCCATTAAGATGAATATACTATAATTTAATTGTGTTTATTGAATAACCAATCACCAATTCATTCCCCTATCTTTTAAAAAAATGAAAACATCATCTATGATGTGTTAATTTATCCCATTAAAGGGCGATAGGTTTTTTCAATTTCTATTAAAATATTTATGGATGGTCATGAAACACTTTTTATGGTTTAACCAGATTATAATATATGTATTATATATTTTTTAATGTTATGGAATCATTATATTTATGTTATATTAAGTAATATAATAAAACAAGTTTGTTATTTAGAAAATGATAAAATTAATACAAATGATTATCATTAACATGTTATCTAATGAGTCATCCTCATATATGGAAACAAAACAATATATAATAATAATTAAAAAAAATTCATTAATAACATGTCATTTCAATTATGTATAATTATTCACATTCTATATGAACTTCCACTCTCATATACAAGCAAACCAATCATAAAAACTATGAAAATGAACACACGTGAACAATGGTATTGAACATTATAAATCATAAAAAATGTCATAAATAAACTTAATAAGATCATAATAAATCATTTACATGTATAAATAATTATATAATCATTAAATAATGAATAATATTTTATTATTTAGGACATTAAGATCATGTGCAGAACCCTTTCATACAAAATGTAAGGCGTGATTTCTAAACCTCCAAACATCCTTCGAATTATGATTTCTCTCTATTAAACCAATGTAAATTTCCTTTTTTTATATACATATTCTAAATTTTGTTTATATGTTCCAAACTCATTTATCTTAATATTATCATCCTACATTGATGGGTTAATAAACATTTTAATCAGGTTCCCTTATAAAATCTTCCTGAAAAGAAAACCTAATTCAATGAAACTTCTTGATTTATTACCCATTTAAAATAAAATCTATAACATGTTTAATCCATCATTATTTTTATAAAAATTATTTTTAATATAATGAAAATATATCTTTGTTCATTTTTGGTTTTATAAAAATTATTACACATTTTCTATTTTAAAGACTCTTTAATATTTTCCTTAATCATTACTAAAATGGGTTATCTCTAATGTTTCTTAAACACTATTAGTACTTGTATTCACATCAACTTGACATTGTGATGTCCTGGACCTGAACAACTACACGAACAATACTAAATAACTCGGGTGTTACTACATTAGATACACCTCCCCGAATTCCAAAGGATGCCAACTAGAAGTGAGGGTGTAACAGGTATAGTGGGGAGGCTATACCCACTCGGATGAAAAATAGTGGTACTAGTCCATGCATAATAAATAAACATGCAATGGAAATAACTGTCTCACCAGACTCAAACCAATCCCACATAAGAGAAGCAAAAAAATCTTATAAACAATATAAGCAATAAACAAACAGAAATAGAAGAATGTGAACACAACAACATGCTGAAAATACTAGTAACAACTACCGAAACAGAGAATTCATGCAGCCATAGTAAGTCAAGATATTAAGGGGTGCCAATGGAAAACTAATAGTTACTATATATTAATGTAAACATGATGATATAGAAACATGGAATCTAAACAATGTAAACTCTATCATGGCATGACCTCAAGGCCCAAAACATATCCATGAAATAGTTAATACAATCTAGCTCCTAATGCTGATCACTTTCCGACACATAAATCAATAAAGTCTACACGCTTCTCAAATGGACCGTGTAGGGTGTGAGATGAATCACGATAGGATACAACCCAATGGTTCATACCTAATATAATTGTTTATGCAGGAATTATAATTTGAAGAAAATATTAAACAATACAATTTCGAAAGTATACAAAACCTCTAATGTTGCTTATCAGCCATAATGAAGTATCACTTGCTTCATTAAATTCCCTAATCACAGTCAAGTAACGCTGAACCATATGCCTCTTGACACCTCGTATCTCAAGTAACGATGCACCGAATGCACACCCAAACAAATAATAACCCTTCTTGGAAGCTCACATCTTCCCATGACACAATAAAAAATGGAACATCGACGTCTGTCCTCAAATCCGTAACTGGAGGAACAACGATGCCTGGCCTAAAAATATAACTGGATGGACAGTGATGTCTTCCCTCAAGTTACGACATGCCTCGACCCACAAAAATATATCCTCAATGTTATCCCCTAAAGGCTCCTCACCTTCCATGCAGCTTCATATGGAATGAAACCACAAACTAAGTGGACCTAACCACTTCTATTGAGGGCATCTACTCAATGAGCGGCCAAAACCACCTCATCACAGAGTCTATCTGTGTGCATAATACTCAATGTTCTGGGTGAGCTATAATCACAAAAATAAGTTCCCAAGTCACAAAATATATGACACCTCATGTCCCTCTGACCATGTATCTCAAGTATGATGGCCTCTCCATCCATGTAACCTAGGCTATGACCAACCTGACAGTCACACTACCTCAAGCTGAAATCCATGATTCCCAATATCATGGTCAGTTCCACCCAATATAATCTGGGCCATTCCCTACATATGATCATCGTCAATCAAAAATACTCATGCCATTCACAACACAACCCGAAGTTTCATGAAAATGAAATATGACACTTCAAATATATATAATCAAAATAAATAATTCTAAAAGGAAAATAAAACTAAACAGTTGAAATACACTATCCATGTTCTCCCTTCATCATGCTTAACAATTTTATACTTAGCAGTTCAAACAAACGGTTCAATTATACCCATTTTAGAACCCCAGCCAAAATGAAAAAAATGAAATATGACCTCTAACCCAGCCTCCCTCAATAATAACAAGGTGATGGAATGCCCAATGACATCCAATGAGGCATAAAATCAATTTAATATAAAGAAACATAGAACTCGATCAATGCCCAATGTTACGCTAAAAATATTCAACTCCCAAATGAACACAAAAACATGAAAGAAAGTATTCACCAAATAATGGAGACTTGTAGGTGTAGGAAAGTCCAATATCAAGCTCTAATTTGATGTTTATCTTTATAGATCTATGTTTCCATCAAATCATGGAAATTCCTCTCGGATGGAAACTGTGGTGTGTGAGGCAAAGAAACTAGAACAGAAAAAGGTGTGTTGGTTTAGCCTTACCGATGCGATCTCACAGCCATAGACAGATCTAAGAACAGACATCAGATGATGAATCTATGTTAAGGTATGTTATTCAAGATGTTGGAATGGAGTAGTTCCAAAATTTGGGGATGATAATATGTTTTTTGAAATTAGACATGATGACGTCCTGTATAAACAAATAAAAATAAAATTACATAGTGTGTATGAAGGAAAACATGCCATGTAGTAGCCTTGTCCATAAAATGACTTATGTGGAGGTAGCCACATGGCTTGGGCACATCACATGGGTCATCACACGGCTAATATTCAGCTTGTATGTAGAAGAAAGATTCATTGCATGTCAAGTAACACTACACGTTGTGTAGTAGGAAATTCTAACACGTTCACCACACGACATGTACTCAGCCAACACACGGCCAACACACGCCTAACATACACTCGGTGTGTACTTTGGAGTACACAGTGTGTAATATATGAATTTTCAGAACTTCCTAGGTTTTTTCTGAGTTTTTTGCAGAAATAATTAAAAATTCAAACATGGTGGGAATTTTGACCCATTCCAAAATATTGGGTTCTTACAATCTCCCCACATTATCATAGATCATCCCCGAGCAATCAAAAAAATCCTGGAGATGGTATCGAACATACCCATCTTGGTCAGAGTAACTCAGATGACCTCTGTATTAAAAGTTCATGCTAAATTATTCAAGGTTCTCCCCACAGTAGAAATTTCTTAACTCGGTCTCAACCAAAAAAAATCTCAAACCACAAAAAGATCCAATGAACTATTTCCTGAAACCATGGTCCTCATGTGATGCATCTTCACCCATACACCTCATAACTGCTCCCATGTCATTTTCGACAACGAAACAAATCCCACACTACATCAGTGTATGCCTCCACAATGTCCTGCATCCTGTGGACACTCAAAATAAAACTTGATGCCATTCACCTCAATTAAAACACATTCTTGATTCCCCAATGCCCAAAACCCTGTAACACTCATCCTTAATGATCTTAATGCTACACATATCACAAATATATATAAATAACACACACCTAAAATGGTTTTAATACCACTGAACAACATCTAGTCTGTCCACATATATCCTGTGCACCTCGTTCACTCAAAATGGACATGCCCAAACATGTCATGCCAAAAATAAATCATGGATTCCGTGATAACCCTATTAGTGTACCTATAACCATCATCAGATCAACATCCAGATCTGCCCCTAGTAGCTTTCTGTCGTGCACCTGACCCGACACACAGCTACCTGAAGCATTTCCTCCCTGCAGTGCTACACCAGTCGCTGGCCACTGACCCCCCAGCTGGGTCCCACTATCTCTCATGTATCCTCCTCATACTTCTGAAACTCAACTAACCTCTCCTGGTACCAAAACATAACCAAATACAAATCCGATAGTCTATCCTGGTCCCTAATTGACGACTATTTGAGAAGGTTTCCTATAAAACCTATCAAGATTCCCAACCTATCTACCCCGACAATCTTTTTGATGCATATCGCACTGAGTCCAGACATTCCCTGGTTACCCACACTGAAAGAAAACTACTGAAGAACTACTACGATGTGGTCTAGATGAGTCATAGGCTAGACTGGATTATTGTAACTCATCATGTCCCCACTTCCAAATATCTGAACAATCACCTGAAGTCATCGCCCAAGCTAAGTGAGACCTCCCATTCTCATTTCCCTCCACTATGAGTGCCTGATTCACTGCCTCAAAAAATGACCCCATCCTAAAGATATTTACTTGGATCTGAATTCCATGTCGTAATCCATCCTTGAAACACAACACCCTTTCCGAGTCATCAGCTACCATACCGGGTATAAAGAGAGACAACTCGATGAATGTAGATGCGTAGTCCATGACCGACATGTTACCCTAGTAAAGGATCAAGAACTCTTGATCTCTCTCAGCCATTAGCATATCATGGAAAAATTCCTTGAAGACTCTATTCTCGAGGTCCTTCCAAGACAGTCCCTTGTGTCTGTGAGCCTGAACCTTCACATCCCACCGACACTATGTCAGTATTCATAGCATGTACGTTTCCAGATTGACCCCCAATCCCAGAGGCATCTCGATCTTCTCAAAGAACATCTGAATGATCTCTATCCCATTCTCAGCAGTCAGTGGACAACCCACACCTTGAAAAAGTAGTGGGTGCTGCGACTGGAACTTCCTTGTAAGATAATCCATACAGGGCTATATACCCTACGTGCCTCTGTTGATCCCCTATACGACACGTACTAGGCTAGTTCAAAGCTGGTCATCGAGACACAGTCCGAACAATGCCAAACATGGATGCTACCCTACCTGCACTGGATCCTGAACCTAATTCTGTCCCTAAGCATATACCTGTGGATCATGCTCTGCTTGTACCTGAGGTGTCAGAACTTGATTGTGCTCCAGCAGAACTATACCGTCACCTGCCTGATGCTCCATCGAACCGTCTAGGAGGAACCTGTTGAATACCATAAATGGTTAGACAACCCACATATAATATATATATTTATATAACATAGATAAGGAAAATAGTAAAAGGAAGCACATAACTACTACACTTACTTTCACCTACCACAACCATTCCCACGCCATCCTGCCCCATGGACTCCTAACCCGCCCTCAATAGAGACATGTATCAAATGTACCTCAGCTCATGCCCATCCTGACAACCAACATTACCTCAAACCGACGACTGAGATGCTCAATCCTGGTGATCAAAATCCACTCATCCATAGTACCTACCTGCTCATACAAGATTGAGGACCAAATATCCTACAACATGCAATTCACAATATATACAGCATGGTATTGTACATAAAAATAAACTTGTAATTATATTATAAATTTAACCTATTCACATTTCAAAGAATAAAATGCATGGAAATTGATAATATTCACATGGTATTATCACTTCCCAAAGCAAACATGTAGTTATGAAATGGAAATATCCTATAAATTTGCCAACCAAAATCCAAACAATCACGCCTTACCATACCAGGCCAAGGTCCAATTCTCCCTTACCTCACATTGTCATGGGTCACACATCAAAATCCATAATATCACATACCATGTGAGACAATGAGCTGGAAGTCATATAAATTGTAATCCGAGCAAATTAAAAATAGAAAATCCCACCCAAGGAAACTCAATCTATCCCTCATACATAGTATTGTAGGCACCCAAACACATGTTCGAAATCTAGATCCAACAACAACCTATCTCCAATCTACCATATCCCAAATAGTAAGACCAGTACAAATTAAAAAGAGAGTCACAATCTCATTAGTATCCATCAAAACACTACTACTAAATCCCTACCAAGAACCCCTTTGATACCACATTGTAAAATCCTAGAACCAAACATCCACCTGAACAGATCTAAATGGTTCAGGCGTTACTACATTAGGCACACCTCCCTGAACCCCAAAGGCTACCAAAAATCATTGTGTCTGTAACTTTTATAGTGGGGTGTCTATACCCTATCAGAGGAAAATAATGGTACTGGTCCAAGCATAATAAATAAACTTGTAGTGGAAATAAATGACTCAGCATACTCAAAACCAAATTTTCATAGCAGAAGCACAATAATATCAAATAAACAATGGAAGCAATAGAAAAATAGAATTACTGGAATGAAAACACAAAATCATGCTTAAAACACTTGTAAAAACTACTAGAATCATCAAGTAATGCATCCATAGAAAGTCAAGATATCAAGGGGCACAAATGGATAACCAACAGTTTCTTTGTATTAATGTAAGCATGATGATACAGAAACATGGAAGATTAAAAAAGTAAACTCTATCTAGGAATGACCTAAAGGTTCATACCATCTCCTTCCAATTGTTAATACAATCCATATCCTGATGCTGAGATATTTCCTGCACGTAAATCCATAAAGTCTACAAGCGTCCGGAAGGTCCTGTGTAGAGTGTCAGATGAATCATAGAAGGATACCACCCAATGGTGCGTACCAAATATATGTGTATAATATGTCATTAAACTTTGAGTAATACAGTAAACAATACAATTCCAAAATTAAAAAAAACCTCTACTAGTGATTAGAATAAACCATGGAGTATCACCTACTTCGGCCAATGCTGGAATCTTAGTCATGTTACATGACCCCATGTGCCTCCTAACACCTCATGTCTCAAGTACCGACATCCCAAAGGCATGCCCAAAAAATGGTAACCCTGCATGAAAGCTCACATATTTCCATGCCACAATAACCATATAAACAACGATGTTTGTCCTCAAATCAGTAACTAGAGGGACAATGATGTCTGATCTCAAATAATTAGCTGGAGGGACAACGTTTTTTTCACTCAAGCCACAATGAGTCTATGCCCCAAACCTGATAGCCACAACATTTTCCCTTGAAGAATCCTCACCATCCATGTCGCTTCCTATGGCTTGAACCCCCAAACCAATTGTACCAAACCACATCTATCGGTGGCCTATACCCAATGAGTTGTCAAAACCACCTCATTATGGAGTCTACTCACTGTGCACACTACTCGAGGTTCCAGGTGAGTGGTAATCACCCAAATAGGTTCCCAAGACACAACATATCTGACAACTCTTGTCCCTGTGAACATGTTTCTCAAGTTCGATGGCCTCTCCATCAGTAACACGAGCCTTGCCTATCCAAACAGTCAAATTACCTCAAGATGACGTCCATGATGCCGAATCTCGTGGTCATTACCACCCAATGTAATATGGGGCATGCCCAATCTATGATCAACATCACTCAACAATACTCAGACGATGCCAAATGCAACCCAAAGGTTCCAGTATATGAGATATCACACATCACATATATGTAATTATAATAAATACTTCTAAAAAGAAAAACAAACTATAGAGTTAAAATTCACTAATCATGTTCCCCCTTAATCATTCTTAACATTTTTAAACTCAACAGATTTCACAAACATTCAATTATAATTATCTTGGAACCCCATCCAAAATTCCCCAAATTTGAAAAGAACTCTAAATTTTTTGTGATCAATCATAACAAGGTGAAGAAATTCCCAATGGAATCCCATGCAACATATAATAAATATAATATAAGAAACATGGGTCTCTCTCAATACCCGACGTTAAGTTAAAAAAATCGCAACCCCCAAATGAAAAAGAAACCATGAAATAAGGTATTCACCACCTACCTGAGACTCATAGATTTAGGAACGCCCGATAACGAGATCCAATCAAAATCCAATCTTCATATAACTATGTTTCTATAAAATCCCGACAATTCTGCTCAGATGGAAACTATGGTGTGTGAGGAAAAGAAACTAGAACGGAAAAGGGTGTGTGGGTTTAGCCTTACCGATGCAATCCCACTACCACTGACAGATCAAAGAATGTACATAAGACTATTATTGTATGTTAAGGTATGTTCTTTAGGATTTTGGAATGGTGTTGTTCTGAAATTTGGGAAGAAGAAGAGGTTCTCTGAAATTAAATGCAATGTCATCCCATATAAACGAATAAAAATAAATGTACACATCATCTATGAAGGACTACACACTGTGTAGTGGCCTTTTTCATACTATGACTTAAGTGGATGTAGCCACATGTCTTAGATGCATCACACGGGTCAACACACAACTATGATTCAGCTGGTACACAGAAGAAAGATACACATTGTGTTAAGTAACACTATTCTCCATGTAGTAGGAAATTCTTACATAGTCACCACATAACATATACTTGGACACAAAACTGACAGTACATGCCTAACATACACACACCGTATACATTGGAGTACTCAACATGTAATCTGGATATTTATAAAACATCCCAGTTTTTTCCCAGTTTTTCTACGAAATAAGTCAAAAATTCAAATAGGGTCAGGATTTTGACCCATTCTAAAAACCCAGGTTCCTACAGACATCATATATCATGATCTATGCCCATTTTCCCTTATTAATGTCTATTTAATGTTTAAATCCTTTCTTTCAAGCACACAATTATGATATTACCTTATGTTATGTCATTTGACATGATTATGATAACGAATTCTTGCAATGGGTAACCCTTATTTTTATGTTTGATTCCTTATATATTATTCATCATGTGGGGAAAATATTCATGGATGTTATTTATGGGTTCACTAATATAGTTCTTCAATTTATTAGGTTATGTTTAGCATCATGAGGCATCATTTTGAACGGTCTTGATGTATAGCTTTAACACATGCTCCATGTGTAATGGTCTTGGTGGTTAACCTTGACTCATGTTCCTCCATGTGCAATGAGCCATGAATTATTCTAAATTAATTTTTTAAGAATCTGATACATTGTTATGATTCTAGTATTACATTATTCCATGTTCAATGTGTTATTATTCCATACTTACCATGCTTTTTGTAAGATTATATTATTCATTCTAACAAATGTGTTACGATTTATTTTAATTTTTATTTCTTTTATTGGATATTTAGCTCATCCATTTGTTCATGTATTCCCCCAGGTTATCCTATAAATATGTAAGGGCTAATAGAAAGTTAGGATATCTTTATGAAGATTATATAAAAGATGTTCTTATTTTGGAATCTGGATGTTTAATGATGTACCTAATCTCCTTGAAACTAGACTTTACATTCTGTGGTTTGAATTTAGTGGTCATGTATTATTAAAATCTTGTTATAATATGTGTATAAGGCTAGGGTCACAATAGGATACCGATAACAATAAATAACATAAGGGATAAGATATACATGAGCATTCCATGAAGTAAACAATGTCTAGTTGAGAAACATGTATATCACTAAAAAATATATTTTAATTCATTAGAGATTTGTTCTACCAACATTGACTCCTTACTCCATATAATGTCAACCGACCTTTTATGAAGAATCTCCTAAAAAAATATCGGAAAAAAAATTTGACACATCACAATTGTTATGATATCCCATGCATATACAGACCATTTTCTAACACATCCCACTCAAGGATATAATCCTTATGGTTCAACCCTCACTTTTAACTATATAAGACAAAAGAATAGAACAGAAAATATTTGGATACAAGATGATATATTAATCAAAACAATTATTATGAAAGAGTCATAGAAATAAAAGATTCACATGTGTGAAAACTTCAAGCGTAGGTCGTTAGATACACATGCACACATTATGTGATCAAACATCAATCATATGTGTCTTGGGCTACACATGAACATCAAAAAATATTTCCAATAACCTATATATATATTCTCATAATAATGACCACCAATCTTATGGGAAATGATGCATTGATTAAAAGGGTTATTATACAAGTTCAATTTCACCACCCCAATACCTATAATTATACACTCCCAATAACGGTCTTGGTGTAAATGATTCATAGATTATATAACTCTGAATCCATGTGTTCATTGTTTCCATGATGAATAATACCATTTGAGATGGTATAAGAATATAAAAATCTACAAATATTATGAAGAATGTAGTATTTATGTTAATGTAAGAAGGGTAAATATAGAATAAACTCAAAGTATAGAGGTTCATGGATCAATAAACATAATTCTTGATCGTCATCACACTTAGATATGTCAAAATTGAGCTTATAAGGGAATAAATTTTACTTGGAAGTGTTATGGAATATATACGATCAAGAGGGATATCAACTGGAACAATAATGGATCAAAATAGAAAATTAATTCCCACTAAAATGGATTTTTCATAAAATTATTTCATGTGAACATGGTTTGTTAAATCATTTTTTGACTGTGATTTTGGACATTGGAGTATTTTGAACATTTTTTCAACCGAGGACACATGGTTTGATAAATCATGTGACTTAATTGTATGCCACCCCAATTACTTCTTCTAGTAAAAAATATATATTTTTAGGATATACATGGGTTTTTAAAATTGTGAGAAATTTAAACAGCCTCTAAAACTCTCTGAAACCAACCATAACCCCCATTACTCAAACAAACCATTCATAGTTTAAAAAAATAAAAATGGTATGAAAATAAATTGTAAATCACAAGAAAATTATAAATTCATTAAAATAACCCCCTATAAATATTTCTCATCCTAGAGAATCATCTCTTGGAATCATTCTCGAACAACTCATGCCACTATGATCAAATTTCAGACTCCCGAACCCAGGATTCCTTATGAATAATTCCATGAAACCATAGTTTTTGATCAAGTGGAGTGGTGTTCCCTAATTTCTTCTTCTCACTTAGTCTAATAATATGAATGGTCCACTCCACAAATGTTGCATCTTTTTTTAGCTCAACATACTCACAGTAGATCTCATGAACTTTATTGGGCATGTAATGCTGATGTTAAGACACATAGAAAAAATTATATATACCATGATACCATGGGGTAAGATCTAACTAATAGGACATCATACTGATTTTTTCGATGATAATGTAGGGCCCCAATATACTATAGTTCCAACTTCCTATGTTTCCTCAATCACATAATCCCTAACTACGTGGACACTTGAAGAAAAATCTTTTTCCCATCATCAAACTCCATTTTTCATCTACTCTAATCATCATGCATTATTTTTCAGGTTTGATCCATAACTAGATGTATCTAAAGAAACTAAACCCATTATGAGGTCTCTTACACCATACCTATCCCAAAAAATAAAAAGTAACCTACCCCATTCCATCATAGAGGTGAACAACTTGGTCACCCATAAAGATCCTCAAACGGATCAATCTTACTCAAAGACTAATAGATGTTGGTGTAAAAACTCTATTAGAGATATGATATCAACATAATATTAGTTAAAATCCTGAAAAAATGACTAATTATTATCCTATAAGGATTTTATTATTTTTTCTGTCAGCCAATATGCAAGTGGGTGAAAATATATAATCAGATTAAACTGAGTTTCCATTACTTTGTAGAAGCCTTCAAAAAATAAAGATGTGGACCAAGACTCTATGTCAGATATATACTTGGAAATATCTTCATGAAACCATATAATTTACATAAATTGGAGATTCCCTAGCATATACACCAAGTTAGTCTCTCGAATTTATAAGTCATGATTGAACATCATCAACAAATCCACTATAATCCACACTATATACCAACTTCTCAGGGTCTTGGGAAACCATTTCATAAAGTCAATTATTAACATTTCTCAATTCAACATTGGAACTGGAAGTGGACAGAGAAACCCAAAAGGTCTCTAATGCTCAAACATGATACTATGACATGTTAGAAAATGAGAGACAGTGCTTGCAATGCTGTTTTTCATGTTGGGAAACCATTTATATTGTTTAACTTAGTGACACATCATGTTTGACCCTAAGTGAATTTCCAACTATGAAACGTGATATCACTTCATCAACTCTTCTCTTATAAAATAATTAACCAATATTATTCCATGAACTAGAAGTATATGATGTCCATATAAGATGTAATGACCCGACCCGACCCAGGCTCGAGTCATAACTACCCCAAGCCCGCCACCATAGGCCAAGGGCTGGCGACAAGCGCCGAAGGCTAAACAACTCGGGGAGGCCTTTGCCCGAGTACCTGTACACAAACATGCAGCACACTCAATGCAAAAGTGAGGAGTAAAAGAAAAATAAATGTAAAGAAAATTTCAAATACTATATATAAACAACAAAAGTGAATCGACCTCTTAGTGTACAAAGTAAAAGCTGAAGGTAAACTGAATAGGAAAAGGGAAAAACACGTGCCCAACCAGAAAAGAGCCACAACCCGAAAATAGTTAAACAAAATTAAACAGCTGGGAGGATCTCACACCAATAACCTGACTACGAACACCGCACGCGGTACAAGCTCTCAAACTCCTAAGATCCACTGATGTCACGGCCAACCTGCCTGTCATTTACGAGGGAACACTAAGTGCGGGCAAAGCCCAAGCAGGGGTGAGTATAAAAATACTCTGTAGGATACCCCAAAGGCTCTAGGGAGCAACAAAGGAGGTACTGATGGGTGAGTCGTAGATCAAACAGGGAAAAGAAAAGGAGTACAACCGAGAGTGCAGTAAAGAGTACAAAAAAGAGTGTATTAGAGTAACAGTAGAGATTCCAGCTCATCCTAATAAGAGAAAAGAGGTAGACTCGTCCATACACAAGGAGATGGAAATGGTGAGAAGATAAAATTCTCATCATGTCTTCGCTACCTATAGTAGAAGAGTAGACTCGTCCAACCATGAGAATCTAGACACAGAAAGCATGTGGCATACCGCGCACGTCTTATACTCTCCTGGAAGGAGAGTAATGAAAACACAAGAAGTGGGTACTGGAACAAGGTATATGTGTATCCATATGCTCAATCAAGAAGCCTGAACAAGATCGTAAGGGGATCTCCATCCCGTAGCTGAGCCCAAGAAAGTGAGTAGCCAATAGTCCCAGAAGTAAACACCATCGATGCCCAGCATCCTATGCGTCTGCCCTGAACTGCAAGCCAAGGGGCTCGAATCACCGCACCTTGAAACTACCCGCTTTGGGCGGAACTGACTCGCCCCCACGGTTTTAGGTCGTGTCACAAGGATGCGTCTCGGTGGGGAAAGATCCCCTCATACTTGAGAGTTTGGAAGGAACATCAAACCACACCTCGTCACTGCCCTGCAGTCGAGAGGTCTCCTCAAAGTCGATAGGCGACCCCCTGCCCAGCCCTGATGGAGGTTAATCCCTGGAAGTTGACGGGTTCCCTTTAGAGGGAGACCCGACAAGAGTCGATGGGTGACACACTGCCTAGTCCTGTAAAAGGTTAAACCACTGGAGGGAGACTCGGCTAATTTCATCGATGATTCCCAATGCCCAGTCCTATAAAAGGGTACTCCACTAGAGGGTGGCTCGAAACTGTCATCGGGGACCACTTCCCAGCCCAGCTGAAGGTAAACCCAGCATCGGGGACCACTTCCCAACCCCGCTGGAGGTAAACCTTGCATCGGTCTGGCCATCCCTACTGGATGGTACTGCTTGGTGAACACCGTTGTACTGACCATCCCTGCTGGATGGTACCCCACTAGCCATCCCTGCTGGATGGTACCTCATCGGCCAGCCCTGCTGGAAACAACCACCTGTATACAGGATCGGTGCCCGCGTAATGTGTTGGTCACACCGAATCCACAAGATCTATACCAGGGAACACGAAGTAACTCTACCGGCCAAACCATCGAGATCAGAACAAGGGGAAAACCACTCAACCCTACTGGTCGAAACCATCATGAACAGGACTAGGGGGAAACTCACTCAACCATGCTGGTCAAATAAACCAGAACATAACCAGGGGAAACTCAACCCTACTGGTAAAACAAACGAGAACAGAAACAGGAAAAACTCAAACCTTCTGGTCAGAAAAACGAGAACAAGATCCCCCTACGTCAGGAGAGGTCAAGGGTATGCAAAGTAGAGCACTACACGCACATGGGGACCACATGACGTGTGGCCCCAAGTCAACTCCAACCAATCGTACAAACGTTCTCTATTACAAACAACCACATGTACCTCCATGTTTTCCTATATACTTCCAGATTATTCCACGTTTTCATCCCAAATGATATCATGCACACGACACCCAGTGTCAACGCGATGGGCGTAAACATAACAACTCCAACTTGCCACCTCATCAGCCCAGACATGACCGTCTACATCTCTTCAAGCATTTACTTCACTCACACAGGAGTGCATGCGATGACCCACCAATGGTCCGCTACAAACCCAGTAGGACAAACCACCACTTTAGCACCTTACTTGCTTCCACGTTTAAATGAGGTCTCAATAGAGACTCCACACATCCAAACAGATCACACCATTGTAATACTCGCTGAAAAACATGTGAGATCAACTACATACTCGCCTCCAATGGATATCTGACGTAAAAGTTATATAAAACTGCTTCATGCCTGAACGACATCTCATGGTCCCGAGCCTTGGCCTCGAAAATAGTCGGCCGCATCACACCATTGAGATCTCCTCGGAATGACACATCAAATTGACTGCTCACTTGAGTGCAAAGGATATCCAAAAAAAGATGCATTTCGTCATACTAAACATGAGAAGTGCTTCGTGGGACCCGCAAACCGGTCCCGAAGAACAATGAACAGATCACACCATTGCGATCCTCTTGAAAAAGTACACAAGTTGGACTATTTACTTGTCCAAAACAGACACCCGGTGATAAAGCTTGAAATCACTGCCAACTCCCAAAACGGCCGTCGTGGGGCCCGCACAACCGTGCTGATTTAAAGAGGGAAGATTTCACCACTATAATTCCCTCGGAAATACACCCAATATCGACTACTCGCATGCCCCAAACGGATTTCTGATGAAAAATTCGTAAACCACTGCACGCAGCTTAAAAGACGGGCCATGAGGCCAATGCCTAAACTCCGGCTTCAATGCCCAAAAACACACTGGTAAACTCCGGCTAAACGCTAGGGTCGCAATGCCACTGACGACGCTCAATTCAGAAATCATATGTGTCTGCGCCGTCCAAAAGAAGATCCCCCGGGAAAAGTGCTAAACCACATAAAGGCGTGTCGCGCCACCGAGGCCCTCATTTAGGGAGTTAAACCCCCCAAAATGATCTCAAAAGCTTTGTATTGATTTAAGGATAGCGTTGCCACTAACAAAACACAAATCCGACATCAGGCCCACATTTTATTGGAGTTTTAAAGTTTTTATCAGACCGAAATGGGGGGCCGAACTGGTTTGGCTGGCCCACCCCCACCCTGGACCGGCGATCCGTTGTCCACCGCGGGGACCGCCCCAAACCATCCGGATCGGCTCAACCGGTCGGGCTCATCCAACATGGACCCGTGCGACGCGGGTCCTTTTTGTCGAATAGGGTCACGAGGACCCCATATTTCTGCGTCGTCGTGCCCTGGTGACGACCCTGCTGCCCGGTCCACCTCGCCGACGCCTGGCGCCTCCACGCCCCCTCCACTGCAGCTCGCCCGGACCGACAGCGGCGGCCGCCTGCCGCTGCCTGCCCATGCCGATTCCCAGCAGCTTCCGCCATCCTGGCTCACCCACCACACCATGCCACCACCTGCGCTGAAGCCTATGCCTCCTTTCGCCATCCCGGATTGCCGGACGCCCGCCGGACCACCGCGGAACCGCAAAAAAAACTCCAAAACCCGCATTCTTCGCTGGACCACTGCGGACACCTCAAGACTCAGATTTTAATTCCAGAAGGTGTGTCAGAAAGCTCATAAAATTTAATACATATACATGGGATTTGATTTCAAATTCAACGGAAAATTGACAGTAAAAATTGAGTTCAAATTTAAACGCGGAATTAAAAACGCAAACGTAACCTCTTACCACGTTGGGCGTCGCCCGGAGATTCGTCGCAAGTTTCGCGCCTTGCCATTGCCGCTCCCATCTTGATCGGAGGAGGAAGAGGTTGAAAGTGGAAAGGGGGGCTTTTCCAGGGGATGGAAACAAAGGAGACGGAGGGGGTGGGTTATGTTGAAATCGAGAAAAAAAATTAATTAAAAAGTTTTAATTAATTTAACCTCCAAATTAACCCGCATTCGAATCCTCTAGCGCAGTCAAGATTAAGCCTCCCCTAGGGAAAATACCACCTCATGAGCACAACGGCGGTCACAAAATTTTAATCTGAGGCCCTATTCAAATGTTATCAAACTCAACGCCTAAGGCCGTAAATTATGAAAACGTCCCAGGTGGCATTTTTCAGTGATGAACCACGCCCGCGAAACTCAGACCCCTCCTAGGGTAAAAGGCACATTACGGACTCAACGGTGCCCTCGATTTTTTCCAATCCGAGACACCGTTTAAGAGATACTTGAGTTTAACCATTAAACGAATAAATTAATTATTTTAATCATTCGTTTAACCTTACGTTAACAGGTGATGGGTCCCAACGTCATGCACCGACCTATATTATGTTGTTCGAAGGGTAAAAACCCCATTTTAGACCCATCCATACTCTCGAATATCTGATCCGGATCACCGTTTAGGAGTTATCCTAGTTATTTGTCATGCCCAATGTGGACACAGTGAAGATTTAATTCTAGCCACACCAGGGCTCAGAATCGCACGCAGTCTGAAGGCGCTACTCTGGAATAAAATCAATAATATTCCAAAGTCTTTCATAGAAAAAACCGGGTTCTTACATCATTCCATCTTTCAGGATTTTCATCCATGAAAAGCACAACCAAGGAAAAAATCAGGGTACTAAGCCTGCATCTGGCTCTTCCATACCCAGAAGAACTCTTGCACAGTTATGCACCACCGTGCATGGTCCAAAGGAGTTGATCTTTTAACGTGAGGCATGTTCTCACCGATGTCGTACATATGAGCACACAAACTTCTTCTCGGGTGAGTCACGTGGGAGACTTCACGCAACCACTCCTGACTTTGGGGTTAGGGAAATGTGGTAGGGAACCTCACCATCCCTTTGCACGGTCTCAAACGGTCTGAAGGACCTCGGGGGTAGCTCACCTCCCCGATTGAATCTCTACATTGCATGCCACAACTAGAATCACCACCCGCACCTGGAACAAGGCCCGATGATTCCCTCATTTAGAATATCAATATGGTGAAACACCCAAGGATATCTGGTCAACCAAGATTTCATAGTCGATGTCCCACAACCAAGACCCTCTTACATGCTCGGAAGCGAATGAGTCAACACCATCAACTAAAGAGAAAGGTTCCACACCTTCTATCTTACCAACACAGGGTCACACTGATTCCTCACGCCACCCTAGTAACAACTTTAAAAAAAGAGCCAGGAGAAAATTCATTTCACACAGAGTCTAACAATTCTACTTGAAAAAGTAGAAGTGTTGTTGAGCATACGTCTTATCACCTCATGCTCTACAGGATCGTAGACATCCAAAGATCGCGACTGTCCGTGGTCCCAACTATCATCTCCCGAAGCCTGATGTGGAATACATAGTGGTGATGGGAAGACCTTGTAAGGTCGTCCTTCACTTCCAGCTCCTCCCGCTCCTCTACAATCACCACCTCTTAGGGGGATACTCCAATCATGACACTGCCTCTGCCGTGGTGGTGCACCTACTGTCTACCTGATATTCTTGGCACGCCTGGTCGGGCAATCCCATGCCAGGTGACCTCGCCCATCGCAAGCATAGAACCGGCGCTCTTCGGGCTATACTGGTGCCCTCAAGAACCATTGTGGTGTACGACCACACCCCTGAGTCCGGTTATCGGAAATCCACCTATGTCGAGGTTCTATTAGCAGACTCTTGCTAGCTGCAGTAGACGTCTCGGCTCTGTCTAGATTGCTGCCACAACCAACTATAGAACGCGACAAGAAGCTCTCTATCACCAATGCCTGCTCCAGCACCACAGTATAAGTGGGATTTCCCAAGGGTACTATGATAGCACAAATCTCTCTGTGAAAACCCTGTTCGAACTTCCGCACTTGGAAGTTTCCGTCATAAACCATGTCAGGGTAAAGGCGTGCATGGTATACGAAACTAGCCGCATACTTAGAAATGGTCTTCCCTCCCTACTGAAACTGCAGAAGCTCCTGAATCTGAATGGAGTGTAAGCAGGAAAGGTAAAACTCCTCAAAAAACAACAACTGAAAGTCGCCCCACAAAAGCGATGAATCGTCAAGAAACTAAGTCACCTGACTCCACCAATGCCAAGATGCTCTACGGAAAAGGTTGGCGGCAAAATCCACCATAAGATCTGCTGGCGTCTACACAATCCTGAAAATGCAAAACACTGCCTCGAGCCAACCCTCTGCTTCTTGAGGGTCTGGCTCACCACCGAACCTCAGTTGTCTCTACCACTGGAACTCACGGTGCGCGCTCAAGCTCAGTCTGCTCTGCTGAAGCTGTCTGCTGATCAACAGGTTGGGGTGCTACTACCAGCCCACCTGGAGAAAGGGGCTCGCATGATGGGTCCTGGACTGAGGCCTCGTTGCTCACATGGTCATCATCATGAACCAAAGATGGTATCTTGACTGGATGTCTTCATGGAAACATCCTAAATATTATCAAGGATTTCCCCGGCAAGATGAGCATATATGTATATAATAGTCACAAAAATGGGGAGCTGACTCAAGAATGACAGTCAAAGACTCAATCCTATGTGATGTACAAACCAATGTTTCCCTGCAACAAGTTTCTCAGCATGCAGAGTCGACAAACGGGTTATCAAGATCCTGGTGAATGGATACGTCGGTTTCCGCACCATCACTGGACTCCCTGGACTGACAGTCGCTCTCAAGACACGTTAACACTGTTTCCCTATATCCAAACCAATTCTTTTTTTGGGACGTCCGAACAACATACCAAGGAATGAAACACCTTTGATACCACTTTGTCACGACCCGAACCTACCCGGGCTTGAGCCGCAACTACCCCAAGCCCACCTCCATTGGCCAGGGTCTGGCGACAAGCACCGTAGGCTAAACAACTCGGGGAGGCCTTTTCCTGAGTACATACACACACACACACACACACACACACACACACACACACACACACACACGTAGCACAATGAATGAAAAAGTGCAGAGTAAATGAAAATGAAACATAAAGAAAACTGCAACTGATATATATAAACCCCAAAAGTGCATCGACCTCTAACAGTACAAAGTAAAAGCTGAAGGTAAAATAAATAGGAAAAGGAAAAAACATACTCCCAACCAGAAAGAAGCCACAACCCCGTAACAGGTATATAAAAGTAAACAGCCGGGAGGGTCCCACACCTAGAACCCGACTATGACCACCACATGTGGTCCAAGCTCACAAACTCCTAAGCCCCACTAAAGTCATGACCAACCTATCTGTCGTGTGAAAGGGTACCCCAAGTGCGGCCAATGACCAAGCAGGGGTGAGTATAAAATACTCAGTAGGATACCCCGAGGGCTCGAGGGAGAAACAAAAGAGGTACCAAAGGGTGAACAGTAGATCGAACAAGGAAAAGTAAAAGAGTACAACTGAGACTGCATTAAAGAGTACAACAAAGAGTGCAGTAGAGTAACAGTAGAGAGTCTGGCTTAACCCAACAAGAGAAAGTAGGTAGACTCATCCAGTCACAAGGACTTGGAAACGGTGAGAAGATAAACTTCTTGTTGAGTCTTAGCTACCTATAGCATGAGAGTAGACTCATCCAACCACGAGAATCTAGACACGAAAAGAACGTGTCATACCCCGCGCGTCTTCGCCTCTCCTGGAAGGAGAGTAACCAAAACCCAAGAAGTGGGTACTAGAACAAGGTATATATATATCCATATGCTCAATCAAGTATCCCAAAAAAGATCGTAAGGGGATCTCCATCCTGTAGCTCAGCCCAAGAAAGTGAGTAGCCAACAATCCCAAAAGTAAACACCATCGATGCCTAGCATCCCGCGCGTCTTCCCCGAACGGCATGTCAAGGGGCTCAAATCACCACACCATGAAACTATCCACTTTGGGCAGCAGTGACTCGCCCACATGGTTTTAGGTTGCATCGCAAGGACGCGTCTCTGTGGGGAAAGCGCCCCTCACACTTGAGTGTTCTAGTGGAACGTAAAACCACACCTCGTCTCTGCCCCAAAATAGATAGGTCTCCTCAATGTTGACAGGAGACCCCCTGCCCAGCCCCGCTGGAGGGTAATCCCTGGATGTTGATGTTTTCCCACTAAGGGGAGACCCGTCAAGAGTCGACGGGTGCCAGACTGCCCAGTCCCATAAAAGGGTAAACCACTAGAGGGAGACCTGGATAATGTCATCAACGAGTCCTAATGACCATTCCCATAAAAGGGTACTCCAATGGATGGAGGCTCGGAACCGTCATCGGGACCCACTTCCTTGCCTAGCTAGAGGTAAACCCGGCATCGGGGACCACTTCCCAGCCCTACTGGAGGTAAACCCGGCATCGGTCTGGCTATCCCTGCTGAATGGTACTGCTCGATGAACACCGTTGTACTGGACATCCCTGTTGGATGGTACCCCACTGGCCATCCCTGTTGGATGGTACCTCATCGGCCGGCCCTGATGGAAACAACCTCCTGGCTAGCCCTGCTGGAAACAACCACTTGGGTAGAGGATCAGTGCCCGCGTAATGTGTTGGTCACACCGAATCTACAAGAGATCTACCAGGGAACATGAAGTAACTCTACCGGCAAAACCATCGAGAACAGAACTACGGGAAAACCACTCAAACCTGCTGGTCGAAATCATCGTGAACTGGAATAGGGGGAAACCCACTCAACCCTTAAGGTAAAACAAACGAGAACAAAACCAGGGGAAACTCAACCCTGCTGGTCAAACAAATGATAATAGGACCCCACTACATCGCGAGAGGTCAAGGGTATACAAATCAGAACATGGAACGCACATGGGGCCCACACGACGTGTGGCCCCAAGTCAACGCCAACCAAACACAAAAATGTTCTCAGGTATAAACAACCACATGTGCCTCCAAGCGTTCCTATATACTCCCAGTGTATACCACGTTTCTAGCCCAAAGGCTATCATGCACATGGCACCCAACGTCAACACGAAGGCCCTAAAAGTAACAACTCCATCTTGCCACCTCATCAGCCCAGGCACGGCCGACTACATCTGTTCAAGAATTTATTTAACTCACATGGGAGTGCATGCGATCACATGCCAAGGGTCTGCTATAAACACAGTAGAACAGACCCCCACTAGAGAACCTTACTTGCTTTTGCATTTATATGATGTCTCGAAAGAGACTCCGCACATCCAAATTGATCGCACCATTGTAATCCACGTGGAAAAAAATGTGAGATCTACTAATTACTCGCATCCAATGGATATCCCGCGTAAAAGTCTTCTCACACCGCTTCACGCTCGAAAAACGCCCCGTGGTCCTAAGCCTCGGCCTCGAAAACAGTCGGGCGCATCACAACATTGCGATCTCATCGGAAAGATACGTCAAATTGACTGCTCACTTGAGTGCAACAGATATCCGGAGAAAAAGATGCATTTTGTTGTACCGCACATGAGCGGTGCTTCATGGGACCGACAACCCGGTCCCAAAGCACAATGAACGGATTACACCATTGCAATATTCTTGAAAAAGTACACAAGATGGACTATTCACTTGCCCAAAATGGACACCCGGTGATAAAGCTAGAAATCACCGCCAACTCCCAAAACGGCACTCGTGGTGCCCGCACAACTGTGCTGAATTAAAGCGGGCGGATTTCACAATTTCAATTCCCTTGTAAAAGCACCCAAGATCGACCACTCGCCCACCCCGAACGAACGTCTGATGAAAAAGTCATAAAGCGTTGCACGCAGCTTAAAAGATGGGTCGTGGGGCCCATGCCTCAACTCCGGCTTCAACGCCCGAAACCACACTGGTAAACTTTGGCTCAACTTCAGGGTCGCAACACCATTGATGATGCTCAATTAGGAAATCGGATGTGTCTGCACCTTCCAAAACAAGATCCCCCAAGAAAAGTGCTAAACACTTAAAGGCGGGTCACGCCACTGAGGCCCTCGTTCCGGGAGTGAAAACCCACCAAAACAATCTCAAAAGCTTCTTGTTGATTTAAAGATCGCGTTTCCACTAACGGAATGCAAATCCGACATCGGGCCAACATTTTTTTGTTGTTTTAAAGTTTTTATCGGACCAAAACGGGGGGGCCGGCCTGGTTTCACCGGCCCGCCCCCACCCTGGACCGGCAGTTCGCAGTCCACCGTGCGGCCCACCCCGAACCGGCCAGACCGGGTCGGCCGGTCCGGCTCATCCAACACAGACCCATGTGACACAGGTCCTGTCTACCGACCGGGGTCATGAGGACCCCAGATTTTCACATCACTGCGAGCTGGTGACGACCCCGCTAGCTGGTCCGCCTCGCCGACGCCTCTGCGCCCACTCCACTGCAGCTCACCCGGACCGACAACAGCAGCCGCCTACCGCTACCTGCTCATGCTGACACCCAGATGCTTTCACCTTCTTGGATCACCCTCAGCGCCACATTGCCGCGTGCACCGAATCCACCGCCTCCTACTGTCGTCACAGATCGCCGGAAGCCAACCGGACCATTGCAGAACCGCCAGAAAAACTCCTAAACCCACATTCTTTGCTGGAACGCTGCGGACGCCTCAACACTCGGATTTTAAATTCAAAAGGTGCGTCGGAAAGCTCATAAATATTACTACTCATAAATGGGATTTGATTGAAAATTTGACGGGAAATCGATGCTATAAATTGAGTTCAAATGTAAATGTGGAATTGAAAATGCAAACGTAACCTCTTACATCGTTGGGCATCGCCCGGAGCTTCGCCGCACGTTCCGTGCCTTACCGCTGCCGCTCTCATCTTGATCGAAGGAGGAGGAGGATGAAAGAGGAGAGGAGGGCTTCTCCAGTAGATGCAAACAAAGGAGATGGAGGGGGTGGAATAATTTTAAATAGAGAAAAAAAATTAATTAAAAATTTTTAATTAATTTAACCTCCAAATTAACACGCATCTGAAACCTCTGGCGTGGTCTAGATTAAGCCTCCACTAGGGAAAAAATAATCTCCCGAGCACAACCCTGGTCTCGGAATCTTAATCTGAGGCCCATTAAAAAGTTGTCAAACTCAACGCCCGAGGCAACCAAATTACGAAAATTCCCCTGGCGGTATTTTTCCCAGAAGACCCGCGCCCGCAAAACATACACCCCTCTTAGGGTAAACGACATGTTCCAGACTCAATAGTACCCACAGTATTCCAATCTGAGCCACCGTTTAAGAGATACTTGATTTTAACCATTAAAAGAATAAATTAATTATTTTAATCATCTGTTTAATGTTCTGTTAATGGTCGAGGGGTCCCAACGTCCCGCGCCGACATATTTTATGTCGTTCATAGGGTAAACACCACATTTTGGACCCATCCGTACTCTCGTATTTCTGATCCGGATCACAGTTTAAGAGTTATCCAATTTATTTGGCATGCACAGTGTGAACACACTGAAGACTTAATTCTATCCACACAAGGGCTCGGAATCACACGCAGTCTAAAGGCGCTGCTCTGGATTAACATCAAAAATATTCCAAAGTCTTTCATTGCAAAAACCATGTTCTTACATAAGATCTATCATATAATGAAACTTCTTTTCCAACATATCATGCCTCATTATAAATCTAGGTCATACTTCTAACTAGTCTCCACTCATTCCACCAATGAGGACATGAGAACTAACTTCCAACAAGTCACTACACCTCAATCCTTAGTTACACCCATCTTCCATTCTTCCAAAAAATCCAATATTTTCAGTTTTTTATCATTTGTTTTCTCCCCAACTTCCTCTGAATTCTTATTAAGAACTTATAAAACGACATTCCATATTCTAATATAATATTTCGCTTAATAATAAAATGTCTAAAATATCTCAACCTAATGTATCTAATAAAGATTTTTATTTCGTTGGGAGATAATATACAGTATAGTCTTTTGGTCAATGTATATGAAAATCCCTCACCGAAGAGGTAGTGTCTCCAATATTTTAGTGGATGAACCACAATTTCCAGCTTTAAATCATGGGTAGGGTATATCCCATTGTTGGAATATAGATGATGAGAATATTACAATATTACCAAAAAAACATATATCAATATAGCTCCCTATGAAGCACCATATACATTACAATACACAAAAATCCCAACACCGGGCTCTAGAATTCGTAGAATAGGATTTATATTCAACTACTTATTTGACACATAGAAGGATACATTATACTGGTTTGTCCATTAAAAAACGACATCCTTCATTATGTGTGTACTCAGTGGAACTATAAGGTAAAATAATTCCCTAATGAAACTCTGGTATAAGTAACAAAATCCAAGGGTACTCTAAATAGTTAACATGATCCATGACCGTTCCTGTGAAATAATTGTAAATAGCTTCCCTAGAACAATCAATATTACATCATGAGAAAACATATCCCTGTCTTGGATCCAAAAGGTACAATTTGAAAACATGGCATCAAGATGATGTTATTGATTCAAAATCATATGAATTTAGTGACTCTAAGATGTTCTTCCAACATATTAAAATATATGAGGATTTCATCAACAAACATAATGAAAAATGAGTCCATGTATGGTTGAAAGATTTATTTATAAGAGCCATGAACTTTTTTGGGGAATTTTTTTAGTCCAATATTCGTTATGAGATATAGGAAAAAGTTCATAATATACAGAATGAATATAAATCTTTGAAAATCAACAAGGTCCCCTAAATTGTTCAAAAGATTCATTAATATTTTGAAACAGGTACCTATTTTTCATAGTAATTTGATTTGACATTCGATATTCAACAGAATGCTGATAAATACCATATGACTTCGTAGAGAGAAACACTTGAGAAGAATAAGGGAATGTGTGATCGGTTTGATAAATTTTATTCTCCAGATCATCAAGTTTTACTTAGAGCTATTTTTTCTCTGTGAGCATCAATCTATATGTTGGAATCAATATAGGTTGCACACGAGGCACAAGCTTGATCTCAAACTCAACTTCCCTATGTTGAGGTAACCCTAAGAAATAGTATAGAAATATATATCAGAACTGACACACTAGGGGAGAAAAAAATGAGGGAATCTCTATTTGATCTACTATAAGGATCATGCGAGCCACCTCCAATAAATGTACTTTTCTATGATCAATATTTAATCCCATTATTTTTGGTTTGATATCCCATTTGGCTGAAAATATCAGTCTTATTTGGTAATAGTCAATGTGGGCATGGTAGCTGGTCAACCACTCTATTCTAACGATTATTTCCAAACCTTACAACTGAATAATTTTTAATCCCCAAACATTCTCGAATAAAACAATCATCATTAGATAGTCATAATATATATAAAGACAATCATCCTTTCATCCAAAGGGTGCATTGATAAAAAAATGATGGAATAAAACATAACTGGATTGTAAAACTCAATAACCACTTATGAAGATAAGAAAAAATGAGTTGATCCTATATTAATCAATAAAATAGAGAGTTTATATGATTTTATGACTATAACTCAAACTATTTACGTTCCCTCTCGATTTTCGACTCGGGCATGATCAACAATATATAACTTTCTAGAAACAAATCTGTGATGCCCATAGGCCCTTGAGGGAACTGATTCACTATCCCTAGAATGGTTTTGCCTACTTTTTATGTCGTCCACCCATATCATAGTCTGACATTGTAGAGTAAATCTATGAATCCTTTTCATTGAAAAACTTCTAAAGATCGTACTTTCCAAACTTGTGACATGCCTAAATAGGAACAGAAGAATATTTGAGATAGTTACCACTCTACCCATAGTTATTTCACCATATGCAGTCATTTCCCATATATAGAGTTTAATAACCTCTACTATGATCTGAATAATAATCTTCATCATAAATTTCTTCCTCTGACTTCATTTTCTTACTCCAATAATTAGAAATTGGAACTGTGCAAGAGAAAAAACCAACCAATACACTATAAAAATGATCAAGACATTCTAATATGTATTCTTAAATTCACTTATCTACCAACAATTATATACGAATAACTGTATCATAGGTTTTCATATAAAAAATTGTAACATAATGATTCATATCTGGATGAATACTTATCTTGTAATTATTGTATTTCTAACAATTATTTACCACTAGAAGAGGAGTAAATTTAATCACCTTTATGAATCAAATTGAAAAGGTAGATAGTAAAAATTTTCCCTTCTCAATTTTATTAAACTATTGTAAATGATCTAGTTTTAGTGAATTTGGGAAAAAAATCCTTATAGAAGAGGTCCTTGATGGTCTCCCACATCAGCCCCTCATGTCCACCAGTTTAAATAATAAATCCTAACTATCTTCCAAAAATTAATGGAAAAATAATGTTTTATATATTTAGCTTTTGATCCTCTAAGGTATCAACCAGGTCAAATTTCCTCTTGATGAATAATATCAAATCATTAATATCAAAGGGGCCTTCATTTCTCAGAAAGGCTATGATAAATTATAGCCAGATGTAATAGGCCTAGTTGACCATTGTCATCCATCCTTCTCGGGATCCTCCTCCCTAAACAGGTACTTTCTAAAAGAGTCCCATCTAGCTTGGTTCTCAATCTTGATCTCATAGAGAAACCAGGGGAGAATGCTCAGTATAATCATTCTACATGATAGGAGGTGAAAATAGGATATTCTTAACTAGTTTTGTAGGATATATATGGGGAATAATTTCTGAAAATGTAAGATTAACCATTATTAAAGGCCAATAACTAAACCAAACAGTTTAATAAGTGATCATTAGAACACACATGTGATAAAAGAAGTTACATCCTAAGATGAATACCATATGAACAGGAAATAAACCCATAAACCCTAACCATGGCTCCATCCAAGCCTTTGGTACCTTCATGTTAGCCATAGAAACATATACAAAATCAAATATGGAATAATCATTATCAAATAAAATAATGTAAAAAAATGCACCAAAATATCATATCATAAATTTTGACCAGTATTTTACTAAACTTAGAACAATATAATAAAAGAAAAAATGCATATGGAATGTGTAATATTTGACTAGATATGATGCATGAAGGAACCCCAAAAAATTCACTTCAAAACACCAACACCTTGTGAATCACCTGGGATAATTAAATGAAATGTGACATCAAAAAAATACCATAAATTTCCATATTATAAAAACTCGGAGGTCCACCAAATAGTGTTGGATAGGATCCAATTTATCCACCTTAATGATTCCTAACCATTATATATCCTCGTTACCCTATCTAAAATAAATTCAAGGAAGGGAAACAAGTTTGTAAACCAGTGGCTTTGAAACTTTTTTGTAACACCCCAATTTGAATCCCTAGTTGCAAGATGAGAATACACATGGCCCATTGCACACCTCCAGGAAAGTAAGAGTTTGTCAACTAGAGGTTATGTATAATAATGAATTTTTGGGGAGAATATTCCATTGATATTTGGTAAATATTGGAGTATATAATGGAATCTATGACAATAGAATTTTTTTTAAAAATAATATAGAATAAATCATTATAGTAGAATTATACACATAAAGTAGAAACGAATGAACTTTTCGTGTGGAATCTATGTCACGAAAACCGAAAATAATTAAAGGATTCACATGGGAGGTTGATAAAACAATAGGATATAATTAAACAAGAAAAAATTGTAATTGAATCGATGACTAGGGTCCATCCAACAATTCCCTAGAACATCTTTCAAAAGCTACCCAACCTCACACTACAAGACCGTTTTCCTTTACCAGATCCCTATTCATGAAATCTACACATTCATCAAGATGGATGAGTATGGTTTGAGTACATAAACCAAGGGGATATGACTAGTGTTCTACAAAATAAGTTCATAATATATAAAATTTTATGTCATGTAAAAAATAGAGAACAAACAAGAAAAAAGTATATCAAACAAGAACAAAAATATTTCTAGTAGTCCAAGACCGACTCTATATGTTTTGGCTCCATGCTAGATGGAATGTTAACCATCCATGTCTAATATATCTCCCCTTCAATAAATATCCCAAAACATTGTTTCAAACATATCCCTTGAGAATAAATCCCATGTAGAGTCCAAAAAATGTCTACAGGATCCCCATCAGAGAGATAACATATATTGATCAAACTATACAATCAATTAAATATGAAATATGAAAAACAAATATAAAATATAAATACATGATGATCGATAAATCAACACATTAATGAAAGAAAGTTTCATATACATAAAAAATCCATATGTGAGAAAACACCAATCATAGGTCCATTAATACCCACTCACAACTCATGTGATAAAAAAATAAATAACGATATCACATGATACACACACACTAGAAAATAATGTTAAGAAACTACAAAAATCGACTAATAATAAGGACCACCTACCTTAGGTGAATCAAAATTATGATGGAAAGGGTCATTGTTCAAGTTCAACTGCTCGACACTAAAACATGAGAAGATCTTTTGATGACAATGATCTAGGTCTAAACAATGTATAAATGCAAAAAATATGAACATATTTGTTTTTTATTACAATAATGAAAAATATTCATTGTTAGATGGAATCAAAATTAGTAGATCTATAAATGGAATTGTGTACCTCCGATTCATCCCCTGGGAATAATGGTAGATCTAGAAGGAACCTCAAGACTATGTGGTCATGTACCACATACCATAATTTTTCATTATCAACACACATGGATCTATTACAAATAAGATTGAAAGGGATGGAATTATCCATGGAATGGATATAGAGTCTGTATGTTTAGAGGGATATAAATAAGAAGATTAACATGTAAAAAAGGGAAATTAATGGACACTAAAATGGATTTTAGAAAATTTATTCACGTAAACATAGTTTGGCCACACAATATAAAACATCATGAACTAACCATGTGAGGCTTACTACATATCATGGGAACACACATGGTTTAGTTCTATGGTTTTTTAAACATTTCCCCAATTATTCTATTAGACAATGGAGTGTGTTATTTTTCAGGTGTGGTAAGATGGATTTATAAACTGCATTCCTTAACCATGTGCTACCACCTTTTCTTTTTCCCATAGACATATAATATTCTAGAGGATCACTATGATTTGGTAAAACCATGCTCAAACTATGAACCATAAAAATGCCTCTAAAACTCTACAAAACCAACCCCCCCTCAAATCTACCCAAAACTTTCATAGTTAAAAAAACATTTTCTAAAAGTATGAAATTAAATGAAAAAATACTTAAAAAATATGAGGCCATTACATTCAAAAAATATAAGTATATTCTTATTGGTTTATATTGTGGGAGAAAAGTTTTTAACTAAAATGTCACTTCTAAATTAAAACCATACACATTCAATCATATTGGTCACATAATGTATTATATTTATGTTTGGAACGTTTAAACACACAAAAATGACTTATGGATAATTTTATTAAAGTATAATGAAGATATGTGTTTGTTTAATTTTTTATTTCGCTGTATGATGATTGTTTTAAACTAAAATTTCCGTTTTAAATTGAAAAATAATAGTTTTTGTCATAGTGGAATAAATAGAAGATGGATTGATGTTCGTTCAATTACTATATGTAAAATATTATTTATGGATTAATTTTTAATATATCAAGAAAATAATATAATATTTTCTTTGTATTTAGTTTGTGGTGCATGTTTTAAACTAAAATGTCAATTTAAAATAGAAAACACACATTTGATCATATAGGGAAATCTATGTACCTTATTGAGATGTGGTTGATCCCTATATTTCAAAAATTACTAAGATATAATTTTAATAATGTATAATGTTAATAAAAGTTATTTGATGGTTTTTAGTGAGTACAAGATTATTTGAACTAAAATGTCACTTTTTTAAAACATGTTATTCAAGTCATACCTGGGACACAATAGGTTAATTTTGATGTAGTCCATTCCTACAATTAATAAATGACTTAAAGAATTTATTAATAAATTTATTAATGAAATTTTAGATTATTTTGTATATTTGAAGTGGGTGATGGATATTTGAACTAAAATGTCACTTTTGAGTGGAAAACATGAACTTCGGGTTATTTCAGACATACTTTTTATCAGAATGACATGAATATGAATTGTATAGATAAAACGTATTTCTATATATTTTTCATAAAGTGATAAGAAAATTTGAGTATGTATACTGACTTTTGATTCTGGATGGTGTTTTGAAGTAAAATGTTAATTATAATTAAAAACACAAACATTTAATACTATCTGCACACATCATGTTTCAATTTGGTGTGAGTTTGATTCCAACATATTGAAAATATCATATGGATTTTTTTTTAAAATTTATCAAGAAAATATGATTATCTTTTATTAGTTTTTAGTGTGTGATGATCGTTTGAACTAAAATGTAACATTTCTCATAAAGACATGTACTTTGAGTCACACTTGGTACGTTGTCTGTCAGACTGATATTATTTGTATTCATATGTGTCACATATGTGTTATTTATCATTTTAATAAATTAGAAACAACATCCTCATTTTTATTCGTTGTTTTCATTTGTTGTTATAAATTTAGGAATGAAAATATATACTTTAAATAATAACATTCACTTTCAGTCATAATGGCCAAATAAAATTATCGATTTATGGGAGGTTGATTCATAAATGCAATAAATTATTTATGGATTGTCTTCATAATGTATCAATATTATAAATACTTGTTTTTATGTTTTGAAAATATATCCTGTGGTTTGAACTAAATTGTCAATTTAAAATAATAACATGCACTATCAATCGTAGAGAGAACACAATGTGTCAAATTATGAGAAGTTAATTCCAATATTTAAAATATGGAACATGGATTATGTTTCAAATTTATCAAAACAATTTTATTATGATTGATTAGTTTTGAGTATGTGATGTGATTTTTATATTAAAATGTTGACTTTAACTAAAAAAATTTAATTTCAATCATATCAGGAATATTGTTTTTTGAATTTACATGTGGTTAATTTCTACAAAAAAAAATTATGAATAATTTTTCTAATATATTAGTATAATTATATCTATTTTCAAGGATTTGAGAATGATTAGAATATTTGGATCAAAAATATAAAATCTAAATTATAATTTTAACTTTTAATCCCAATAGACACACCGTTAGTCAGATGGTATTGCCTTTTATTTTCACATTAAAAAAAATTCTCATAAAACAATTTTCAAAATTAACAAGACAATTCAATAATTGTTTCTCTATTTTAAGTATTTAATACATTTTTTTAAATAAATTTTTTAATTTAAATAGAAATATGTACTTTAAGTCATATAAGAAACATTACATTTTATATTTATGTGTTATTTATTCGTACACATAAAAAATTATTTATGGACCATTTTTAAAATTTTCAGGACAATACGAGTGCATTTTCTTAGATTTTACAATGTCAATTTTGATTACTATATAGATAACAATAAACAATTACTCTAAAAGGGGTGTCCAGGAATGTATATAAGTGATAATTGATTTACTATTGGTAAAAAAAATTCCTCAAAAATTTATATTTAAAAGGGATTTGACCAAAATGTGAATTAATTTAGTCAATAATGAAAAAAATAAATAAAAAACATTATTATGGAGAATATTAATAATTACCTACGTGCATTATCCTTGCCAAATCCCTCATTTATAATTTATTTTTCTCCAAGAATTTTTTGCTTGTGAATTTCCCAGATGGCCTCCATTCATATTCTAGAGTTCTGATTTACGGCTACTACCAATTCAAATTTTGAATACTACTTCATTGCAATAAACTATTTCAACTTAAATACTTAGTTTTCTTCTCCATAGAAATAATTTTATCCTTCAATATAGAAAGTGAACACTATATAGAGGCCTTTTGTGCTCTTCATAGGTACAAAATCTTTAGAGAAAGATTAATGTGAAAATAAAACCTCTTACCTTTAGTAAGAAATTAAATAATTAATTATTTAAAAAAATTATACTAAGATTGACTAAATAATAATTAAATAAAACAATAAGAAAATTAAATAAATAATAGTTGATAAACCTCCACTTCATGACCTCTGAAAAATAAAAAAAATGACGTGAAATATCATATTTATAATGTTTCAAAACATTCTGAAAAAATTCATTCTACATACTCCTTTCTAAACAAACTTACTTCCTCTATTGAATACATGTCATGATGAAATTATAGGTGGTACTTGAAAAATATCTATAAAAAATAATTTATTAATAAATTATATCGAATTATTACTATCAAAATAAATTCCACTTTTGGGATGCAAGTTTATTGATGGAAGATGATATCTTTCATAAATTTATAATGTTATATTCACAATCATTTTCATTAATTTGTTTTGCATAATAAAATAATAGTAATATCAATATGTAATAGCATTAGATATATATTTTTATAGTGAAATATTATAAGACAACACACATTAAATATCTATTTGTTGAATTCAATATGTTTTTCCTACATTGTGTGAATTCTCATACCATTATTTTTATTAAAAATAAACACCACACTATAATAAAAAAGATATCATTAAAACATAATATAAAATATATAATTAGAGTTTTATAGGAAAAAATTCAAAGGAAATACATTAAAAATTGATAAATATCATCATATGTGATCAATTTTTTGGATATTAATGCTTTGAATCCAAAAATTATATCTTTCTAGAATTCAAATAGAGTACAAATATAAACCAATGTATACTAAAAATATAAAAATAAATATCTAATTAAAGAATTCAAAAAATTTATTTTATTATTATTATAATTATATTTATTCTAGTATAGTGGAAATTAACAATATTTTATCATCTACATGTTTTTGTTCAAATTCAAAAACTATTTTCAACACTAATATTTAAATTTCATGTTTTTGCAATGAATATTAATCTATATATGTGATTATTTAACTAATGAGTCAACATTTATTTTTTAGGTTTTTAAATTTATATATTATTAGTATATATTGTTAAAATATTAATATTATTTAATAGTAATTTACTTGCTACATCAACTATTAGATAAAAATAGTATGAAATCATGCCTCATGTATACATTTAAAACTATGGTACACAACCATTCAAGCTTGTGAATTTCAATTATAACATCAAGACTAATCAATTAGGGAATTTCCTCAAGCTAAAATTTTCATTTAATTTATTTGTTTGTACTATTATTTTGATATGTTTTATCCACATGAACATAAATTGTTAGTAAATGTGGTAAATAAATTTGTTGGATAATGGTCTTGTTTGAAGGTTTTTTGGTTTTATTGGTTGATCTTTTTAATATTTATGATATGAACTCTGGTATTTCCTTGTTTTTGTTGGAATATAATAAAATTACTGATTTATATATTTTTTTTTAATTAATTTTTTTTTATAAAAATAAATTTAAAAGAGAATAACTCATTATGTTCATGTATTTTTTCAAGATTAAATAGCAATTCAATAAAAGTTCCTATAAAAATATTGACTGTGTGAACATAAAAATAATCGAAAAGAGAAGATAGATAAATTTTAAAGTCATGGGCTGTGTAATTTCCCACACTCAAATGATATTTTGGAAGTTTATGATTTTGGGTAATTTCTATCTAGATATTGCATGTTGTACCCCTCCAAACAATGTGATGCGTGGGGGTTGATATATATAAATCAAAATCAATTTCACTTTCAGATTTATTTAGGAAAGGTATCAATATATATATCTAACTAATATTTCGAGGAAATACTCATGAAAAAATATATTACCACTGGCTGATGAAAAACATGAATTCCATCAATATTTCCTCCCAATTTTACTAAGGAACATCAAGCGGCTCATGAAAACCACTAGGAACACAATTCTAAACCATCAACTTATGGAATGATAAAAGTTGAGAGAAAAACTCTTCAACTAATAACTTTATACCAGATGACCAAAAATGATCTCTCAGATCATGATACATCTTTTCCACATCAGGATATACCTGTAAGTGATAACAAATGAACTAATGAAGAAAAATCTCATATATCATAAAAGTAACCAAAATATTTCCCTATAACATCACCACATGTTTTAAATCCTTTTACCATTCATTAATAGAAATACCACATACCCCTTGATCATGCCAAGCCTATTCCCTAATATCCCCCATATGAGACCCCTCCATCCACTACACCAAAGATAAATGAACTATAATTGGATAAATACATCCCTTACCATCATCTACTGCAATATCAAAGAGAAATAATTCCAACTCATCCCTCAATCTCAATGAGTCCCTTGACTCACACCCAAAACCCTCAAATGATTTCTTGATCAAGGCATCCACCAAAATATTTACATTACCATGTGTAAAGGAAATATGACAGTCATTATCTGATAATATCACCATCTAGCATTTATTCTAAAAATTTAACTCATGATTCTACATTTCATACCTCATACTCTAGTGACATGTGACCACCAAAAGGTTTTCATTTTTGAGACAAGGTAACCCAAATTTCAAAGAGAACACAACCATTGAAATCTCAATATCATGGAAGTCATAGATAAATTAATATTTCCATAACTATTGAGACCCATAAGATATAACTACCCGCTACTATATCAACACAGAACCAAAGAAAATATGGGAAGAATCATAATAAATATTGAATTAAATGACCTCCTCTAGCAGATAGAGAACTATAACACTAACGAGTTTCTCTATGAACTTCTCAAAAGTGCCCTACCACTAGTATGTGCCCCCAAAGTCATAATCCTTTCTCATTAATAATACCATTGTTGTCATAATTTCATATAATTTAGGCCCAAACCTCATATAATAACAAGATATTCCCATAAATTTTTTTTACTTATGCAAGATTATTGGGGTCTGACTAAGAAACTACTATATCAAACATTGAAGGATCTGAAATAAATCAACACTAAGATATTTTATTATCCATAAAAGGACATCACACTTGTATAAATCACACTTCAACATATTCTTAAATAGTTAATAAAATAAAATAATTCATAATATTGATTACATATTTTCATGACCCATCATGCCATGGTCTGACCCGTGACTTCCCCATGCTCTCCTCTAATATGCCATGCATTAGAATCCAGTGCTAAGTAATCATACCCCATAGATAATAGGAGTTTCCATAACTTATCTTTACACAAAAACAAACACATCAAAGTCAAAACAATGATAAAATTTAAAACAACTAAAATAATGCTTGCATATATCTATAATCACACAACAAAGTCCGATAGTAAAAGTATTGTTTGAGACAAAAGGGGCCAAATAAAGTTTCAATGAAAAATTTTAAAGAGTCCAACCTACTCCAAGGGTGATAAATATGTCAAATGATAGCTCCAAATAAAACACCTTATTTAGAAAATCTCCAGATATGTTTTACCAACTCTCTATCCTCGAAGGACATTGTTAATTGGGTCATCATCTTCCAAATATATGTCACATGTGAGAAAATACCATGAAGGTGTGAGTATAAAAATTCTCAGTGGGACACACCAACACACTAAAAATAAATCACTAAGTATATTTATATTAATACAAGATATAAAAATCAGTGTATAAAATAAATTCCAAAATATAATCAGGAAAGACACCACACCACTTGGTGGTCATAACCAACTATTAGCCATATAATTATATAAAAATTAATTATTATTCTTTGAGAATTTATCCCACAATACATGGTATCATTTAAGATACTTGATGAAAAGATATATATAATCTATACCCTCATTATAATTCTCACTAGTCTAAGATAAACCTGATACTCAGATAAGAGATCATGCCCAAAACTAATTGGGGACACCATAAACTCTAATATGGATCAATCCACTACATAAAATATCATATGTAAATGTTACAAGAAATCATAATAATATATACTATTAGATAGGGGTCAATACCCTACTCAGGAGGTCATTATAATTCCACAAAATCCAACCGGGGAACAATTGATGATAGGGGATCACACTCCAGTCTCATTAAGGGACACCACAACTCAATTTAAGACTCAACCTCTAGATGGTATCATAATTTTTTAATGTGGATGTAATTTATCAATATACCCTTGATGTATTGGGATAAGGGAATACACTCAACCTATAATTTTCAAAACTAGGAAAACAAAGATCTATAAATACTCTTGAAGGGGGTATATAGTGTGTACTAGGATTTACACGGTGTGTCCAACTATCCATGTGTATTATCATGTGGTGAAGCCTCACATGACATGTATATCTCCAAATATGTGGTGTGTAGATAAATTACATGGTGTTTAGAGGCACATGACATCCTTCCTATGTCATCTAAATTTATCTATGAATTATGGGTGTGTTTGTGTACTAGCTCGTATACACTAAGCTATGTCATTTTTCAAGTACACATTATTCCCTCTGGATGTGAAATTTTTACCATGTCAGTGTACTTATTAATGTACACATAGATCCCCAAATATGGGTCCCACACCATGTGATAGGGGTCACACACCGTGTGATCTTTATCTCTATCAAAAACCCAAACAAACACTGAACGAGGCCTACATGGTGTATAATATTGATTTTCATGCCTTGTTGATCGGAAGTTTCCTATTTCAATGGTTTATCTTCCATTACTCCTTACGTTATACTTCTATAATTATTTTTCCATAAATAAATTTTTGTATACCTGATATTGGTTGACCAAACCTCACCCCTCTTTTTCTTTGGAATCTGACTTTGAAACATTCCAGGATTACACCTCTGTTGTCTGTAATGTTGGGTATCACCTGGGAATAAGGAACAACCCTTGATCCAGCCTCATTCTCGTTAGATCTACCCACCATCAATGTAAATCATTGATCTACAACCATCGTCACTTTATGTTCCCATGTTTTTCGCCCATTGTTCCAAATAATGGTCGTGAAACAATCAGAGATTGGTAATTTTACAATTTTAATTACAAAATGAATACTAATGATTATGGATTGAAGAAATTGGGTACAAAACAACAAACCATAAAATGTGAGGAAAAAACCGAGGATAGTGTCAAATGTTCCTCGACCCATTTCATAGAAGAGGATAAATGAAGAGATAATAATAAACCAATAAAAAATCCATTAAACTAAATCTACCATCAATGAGTGAATAATTATATTTGTGGAATTGATTCATGTCTTGTTGGGATTAAATAACAAGATATATATCATAATGAAAGAGTATCCTACCTAGAGTTGTGATCAATCATTCATGAATAATTTTAGTGTTTCTATTGTTTATGTTATCCTCAAACTCCAGTGGTACATTGATACATGATCAGATATTGATCCATCATCATCCTATAATAAAATACCTCCAACAGTTGTTTGAAATCTCTAGGGTTTGAGTGTCCAACACTGAGAAATTCATATTTTTATATACATAAAGTAGAAAACATTTTCTATTTCAAAAATAACAAAAAAATTAATTAATTCATTTGTATTTTTTAATTATTACCACGATAAAATCTACACAAACGACACTTGATGACAATGGTTATGTTTCACCTAGGGTAAAACCATAATTATTAACTCAATGATAACCTAGGATTTCATATATGAGCCCTCATTTGAGATTTATTCCATTTTCACAGTTAAACTGCATGTGTGTGGTATTTAATATATTTTATATATTTCAAACATTTATTCATTGAACATCGGGCTTCAAAATCACTAGCCTTCCTAACTCGAGGTTTGAAAAAATAACCCATATAACATTCAAAAATAATACATGAAAAAATGGGATGTTAGATTCTCCCCAGCTTAGGGATTTTTGTCTGAAAATTATAAAACCTACTCAGAAAGATGTAGTTACTAGGCTCGCATTTGTGTATCCCTCCCCCATATGGTCTTCTAAAGATTCTCATGCTACCCCTAGGAATGTACATGGGGAATAAAAAATATAAAAAATATACTTTTTTTCTAATCCACGATCTCCACTAGGTACGGTGAAATGATAAATATTTCCTCTATGTTCAGATCACCCTAGTTGATAACATGTGAAGGTTCATGCATGTACTTCATTAGTTGTGACACATGGAAGACAACATATACCCAATCCAACTGCAATAGTAAATCTAAGCAGTATTCCCCACAAAAAACACTATGCATTATTGGAAATACACCAATGAATCATAGAGATAACTTACCTCCACATCAAAATATTCAAAATCCACATTGAGGTGAAACTATCAAACACACATTTTCACCCTCACTTAACTCCATAGGTACTTTTTGTCAGTCATCAAAAGACTTTTTAGGATCTATGTAGTTATCATGTGATCCTAGATAATCATAACCTTCTCTATTGTAGCATGAACCAACTCCTGACCCTTGAGTGTTGACTCACTTGGATCAGTAAAAAAAGCGGTAACCTATAGGGTTTCCCATAAAAATCCTTGACTAGGTTCATACCATTGGATAAATGGTATGTATTATTGTATGGAAATTTCACCAAGGGTAGGGTATCATCCCAAATATAGACAATGTCCAACATATATGCCCACATCGTGTCCTTGAAGACCTGAATGGTATGCTCTGCCTAGCCATTAGTTTTCGGTTGAAATGGTGTTCTCTTGAGAACTTGAGTCTCAAATTCCTCCTGTAGTTCCCTACATAATAGATATGTGATCTGATCATCATGGATATAGATTATCATTAAGGGAACTCCATAGGTTTGGACTATCGCTTATGCATAGAGGCATCACATGCTCTCTATTTAACTTTTTTTTCTCAAATAGTGAGGTAGTAGGATAAATTTTTGAGTTGGTCTATGATCACCTAGATGGAATTTTTTTCCGTGGATATACATGGTATGACCTTAGTGATTTCCATGTAAATCCCATCCCACTTCAAATTTGGAACCTCAAGGGGATGGGTTAAACCTATTAAAACATTTTTCTCTACCTTCACTTTCTAATAAGTGAGACATTGAGTGACAAAATACGGAACTCCATTATTCATACCAGGACACAAAAACTAACACTAGAGGCCCTAATAAATCTTTCCCCACCTAGATGTTGTACCAATTTAGATTCATTAAACTCCACCAATACCTCCTCCAATAATGTAAAAGGTCCCATTTTAGGTCATCCTAAAAGGATAACATGCTCCCCACATTTGGAATACCCCTCAAGAGCTTGTCCAGTGGATATTTGAGTACCCAAGGTCTCACATTCAGTATATCCTTACTGAGAATCCCGGAAATACTCTAAAAGTTGTGTGGTAACAACCATAGACTAAAGATATGAAGTAACATCCATATAAAAAAAAGAACAAATGCCTAAAGCTAACAGCTATGATTTCTCGATCATCAATTGAGAACAAGATATCATGCTAAGATCATTTTCCACCACATTCCCCTACACAATAGTATAGAAAATACCAATGTCATTGTCATTGAGGAACTATACCCATTATCTCTTTCTCAATTTAAGATATTTATGGGAGATGATATACTTGATGCTCCTGTGGATATATTAAATGATAAACCTCTTTACCATTAGGGAGTGTTTCCACATATTTAATGCAAAACTACCAATTATATTTTATGATCCTGGTTCATGTACTTTAACTCATATGGTCTCAAATTGATAGAACCAAAAGAAATAACTACCTTCTTCTGCATCAACAAAATAACCAAGTCTGGTCGTTGATTCATCACAAAATACTAGGTACTCGAAACAGTTTTCTAGAAATATCTATATGGGAGCACAAGTTAGAAATTTACTCACCACTTTAAATAACTATTGGAGCCTTTCCGTATAACAAAAGTTTCCCCTTAAAATTAAAATATTTGAAGGGTGATTCATCTTTGGAGAATTTGAGTATAAAAATCTGATAGTACCATACAAACCCATTGAAATTTTTCACCTCATTAACGCTATTGGGTGGCTCCTAAGAAAGTAATACCTCAACCATCACTAGATCTAATTATACCTTATCCTCTAAGAGGATGTGTCCTATAAAGTGGAACACTAGAATCTGAAACTGACACTTTGAGAGCTTTCCATAAAGTTGGATCTCTTGATGTGTGTGCAAGACCATCCTAAATTTTCTTGCATGCACTTTCTCATATGCCAAATAAACTACGTTGTCATCGATGAAGACTACCATGAACCCATCTATGAAGGGATCAAATATCCAGTTCATGAGTCCCATGGAAAATTATAGGGAGTTCGTCATTCCGAATGGAATCACCATGTACTCATAGTGACAGTAGTTATATATGAATTCCATATTTACTATATTTCAGCCCAATACTCACAGCTGTTCATATCTTAATCTGATGTCAATCATTGAGAGTCATCCCACTCAAATAAACTGAACAAATAGGTAGTTTATATTTAGTATTTGATACTTATTATCCACAGTTTTTGGGTTTAGGAAACCATAATCCACACATAACGTCAATCTCCTATCCACCTTATTGGAAAACAACACTGGGTTTACTTAGGGGAAACCCAAAGTCTCCCAAAGTCATTATCCTACAAGTCCTCTAACAAAACCCACATCTCTTGAAGCATTGTAAGAGCGATCTGATATGATAGTGAAAATATTTTTTTCATATAGATATGAAAGTAAATGAGTAATTCTATCTCTTAGTGGTGAGTTAGACCTAGTACATCCTTAAGAAATACATCCTCATACTCTACCACCACTGTAGGAAACTAATTGCCTAAACCATCCACTACTCCAATATCCATGCAATATAAATGGAGAGTGATCAGTTGCACTCTATTGTGGCTGTTCTTTTCCTTCCCTTCCATGGTTTCCTTTTCATCCATAAAATAATTCCTTGATCCGTCGTTGTAGACAAAACACATCATCCTCCTAAAGTAGTAAATATGGACATGAATGGTGAATAAAAATTCTATTCCTAAGATAATTTTATAAGGCCTCATTGGTTCTACAAAGGGATCACAAAATAAACATTCACCTCTAAGATCTTGGTCTCACTGTTATCTCATGTGTGTAATCATTGAGTCACCATGTGTCACAGTCTCTAACCAAATGGTTTGAGCTAACAGTTCAAATAGAATCTCAATGTCTTGAACCAGAGATGTGGAAAGGATGGAATGGGTCATGACCCAACTCTTTGAGGTCTAATCCATAATTACCCAACACCATATCCAATATTCTAGGGGATAGAAACCATCAATGAGTAGTTATATATCACAAATGGGAGACATTATCTTAAAGTATGTATACAGACACACACATATCCATTACCACAAAATGCTAAAATTTAAAATAGCTAAAACAATTCATTCACACGTTGATAAACCCACAATAGAGTATGACAGTAAAATTACTGAAAGAAGAATGGAGGAAAAATAAAATCCCAAACCAAAACTATAATGATCCCATCATGATCCAAGGGTGAAGACTATGTCATATTCAAGATATTGATAAACACCACCCTAGACAAGATCCAACTCTGCTCCACCTTCTCCATATCCTCCCAAGTCATCATTAAATAGTAAATTTTCTCCATAAGACATAACACATGTAGGAAAACCCAATTCATGGGTGAGTATAAAAATACTCAGTAGATAACCCAAACAACTCTATAATGAAGCACCATGTATGATCCTCTCAATAAAATATATAACCATCAATGTATAACAAAAACCCTCAGATATAATCAAGAAAGACACCATGCCACTAGGTGGTCATAACAAACATTCATCCATTAGATTCTTCTTGAATCAATGTTCATTCTTGGAGAATCTTATCTACAAGACAGACTATCATCAGAGGCACTCAATGAAGAGGTCTAGATTATCGGGATCCCCCAAAGAAAATCCACTAGTCTAAGAAGACCCTTATTCGAATATTGGGGGTCATGCCCAAAACCACTTGGGGACACCATGAACCCAAATCAGGTTCAATCCACTATATTGGAGATCTTATTTCAATGATATCACAAAACCCACTAATACGATCTTCTAGATGTATGGTGAAAAACCTACTATGGTAGGTCATGTTGAATCCACAAACATCAGTGAGGGAATAAGGATGATAGATGATCACACCCTAATCTATTAGAGGGACTCCACAATTCCTTCTGATACTCATCCTCTTGATGGGATCATAATCCCAAGATATGGATGTAATTTGACAATGTAACATTGACAAAAATGACCAAGGGAACCCAATCAACCTATACTTGTCCTAACTAAGGAAACGATGAGTTACAAATACCGTTGAAGGGTGTACACAGCATGTTCAAGAGGGTATATGGAATATCCAACTATCCCCATTATTTCCAGTGTGGTAAATACTCACACAACATGATAGTATTTATATACATGATGTGTATAATAAGTACACAACATGTAGAGACACATAGTATCATGCCCATTTTTCTTGAATATATTAATGCATGCTGGTTGTCTTCGAGTACCAACCCGTGTACATCAACCTGTGTTTTTTCTATGTACATGGTGTCCCCTCTAGCTCTATATTTTTTCCCATTTTCACATAATTCATATTGTACATGTCTATCCTCAAAGAAGGGGTCACACGACATGTGATATTTATCTTTTTCTGGAGTCCAAGCACTGCAGATAGAGGTCCCACACAGTGTGTAATCCCGATATACATGTTGTGCTGCTTGAGATTTTCCACATATATCAGGATCTCTTCTACATCATCCAATGCATAAACATAACTTTTGATCTCACTTGAATCCCTAGATCCATTTTTATTCGGTCATTTTGATCATCGATCACTATGTTCCATATTCAAATCTGCTTGGATATGCCGTCATCGAGCCATCGTCATCGCATGTCAAAACCAGGATGAACAAATACTATGAATCATTTATAATCCACCCCTAAATGTCCACCACCATCATCATACCTCAATTCCACCACTGATCATGAACTGAAGCATCAATATTGATCTAACTCACATAATAATGGTAGTGAAATGATTAAATTCTTTCTATTCGTTGAACCATGGGCCATAATAAAATACCTTCGAGGAATGTGAAAAGAATAAGGGAATAAATAAAAAATATAAAAACATTAAGAACAAAACTCATCCATTAGTATTTTACCTTGATCCATTTTCATAGAATAAGATGAATTAAGATGAATTAATCAATGAAATATAAACAATTACATCAAATTAATTCTACCGTTGATGCACGTAACAATTTTTTATGGAATTGATATGAATTAATCCAGGATTATGAAATGATATTGGAGTAAACAAAATTATCGTACCTTGAGTTTGGATCAACTGATTATGAAGAACAATTTAATCTCCATCATTGATGAGATCCTACAACTTTCTGGTCCAAATTTTTCGTCATTCAATGAGAGAGCTCTCCAATGGTTGTCATAAATCTCTAGAGTTTGTGTGGCCAAACTGGAGGAATTTCTATAACCATAAATTTAAAGTGGAAAAAAAGAAATGCATCAAAACAAACAATATTAATTAATTATTTAATTTATTTCACTTAATTACACTCATGAGGAATTTTTCACAAATGGACCATAATGAAAAAGGCAATGTTGTTACTAGGGTAAAACCACATTCTGAACTCAAATGTGCCATCATAATTATGATTCAAGATTTATTTCCTGTTTTATTCTACCTTTTCAAGAAAACTATATATGGGTTCTATTTAGTATATTTAATATATTTAATACATTTATTATAGGAACATCGGGCCTTAGAATCACATCTCTTCTCAGCACCTAGTCTTGAAATTTATCAATAAAATATCCAAAATTAATATATGGAAAATCCGAGACAATAAATACCCCCCATCATATGGATTTTTCATCTCAAAAGGAGAAAAACCAACTAACGAAGTGGAGGGTACTAGGCTCAGATATGGATCTCACACCCAAAGGTTCTCTCTTGGGGATTCTCATGATACCACCAAACAGACATAAAGGGAATAGAAGTCCCAAAAATGATCCCCAACAATATATCCTCGATCTCTAACGAGTAAAATAAAAAGGTAGATCCATCTATGATGTCTAGATCTCCCATGTCAAAAACATTAAATGGTAGATGGAATAACTTCCCCAGCTATGACACATGGAAGAAGTCATGCACCCATTATGACTGTGACACTAGATCTAAGAAGTACACCACCTCATTAACTCTACATAGTATTTGGATGTGGAAAATTAATCTCTGAGATAACCTGCCTCGACGACCAAATCATGTCCATCAACATTGAGGTGAGAGTCTTAAGAACAAATGGTATCCCTCCTCAACCTCCATAGGTCATTTCCATTGGTTGAAATAAGACTTATGATTACTCTATGAAGTCCTCATCCACTAAAATATGATCTTTATCTTCTCTATAGTATCTTGAACCAACTCTGATACCATGAGTGCTAACTCACATGGATTAGTAAAACAAAGTGGATTCTTACATTTTTTCCCATACAAAGCCACAAATGGTACTATACTAATTGTTGAATGGTATTTTTGTTGTATGAAATATACACCAAGTCTAGCTGATCCTCCCAACTATTACCAATGTCCTACATGGAAGCCCGCAACATTTCCACTAAGACCTATACAGATTTATTTATCTGGAAATTAGATTGGGGTTGAAATGTTTTGCTCCTGTGAAAATGAGCCCTGAAATCCTCTTATAATTCCCTCCATAATCGAGATGTGAAGCAAGACTCATGGTCAAAGATAATCGTCGATGGTACTCCATGGAGTCAAACATTCTCCTACATGTAGAGGAATCCTAGAATAATTATTAAACTCTTATCTCAAATATATAAGATGTTGGATAATGGGGTGAGTCAGTCTATGATCACTAAGATAGAATCTTAACCCCTGGTTGTACATGGTGATCCCATTATGGAGACATTGAAAATACCATCCCACATCCACTATGGAACGTCAATGGGTTGGGTTTAACCCAGTAGAACTTGGTTCTTTTCCTTCACTTGTTTTCAAGTGATATGTTTACAGAAAAACTATGTGAATCCAATCATCATTTCTGGGTTAAAAAATTACTATTGGTGGTCATCGTTTGTCTTTTCCAAACATGGATATACCACTATTGGGGATGTATGAAACTCATACAACACATCCTCTTGTAACTTCAATGGTACCATCATCCATTCTATAAAAAATATGACATAATCTCCACCTTTAGAATATCCACCAAGAGCATGTCCAGGGGATATATGAGTATATAAGGTCTCACAGTCAATATCTCCAAGTTGAGAATCCCTAACATGCTGTAAAAGAAGTTGGATAACAACCATAAATTGGTTATATTTAGCACCATCCTTGTACATGATGGAAAATTACAATGATGCTAACTACTACAACACCTCATCCAAAAATTGAGAACAAGATCTCATGCATAGAGAATCTACCAGCATGTTACCCCTCCCCAGAGTATATAAAATCGTAATCTTATTGTCCTGTAGGAAGTATAGTCATTACCTCTATCAAAAATTATGATCCTTCTCTAAGAAGATATAATCATGACTTTTTTGGTCATAGTAAATGATAAACCACTCACCCATCAGGTAGTGTTTTCAAATCCTCAATAAGAATACTACCATTGATAAATCAATCTTGGGGGTTGCATAGTTATTCTCATGCGGTCTCAACTAGCATGAAATATATTCAATAACATCCTACCATTTCATTAGAACACAACCAAGTCTGACAACAGATGCATCACAAAACACTACGTACTCAACACCCTCCTATAGAAATCTCAAGATGGGATCACTTTTCACCCTCTACCTCGCCTCCTAAAATCACTTTTACACCATTATTTCCATATGAAAAGCTTACAATTTTATGTCAAAGATGTCAAGGGTGATTCCACTCTATAGGATATAGTTGAAAATCTCTGATAGTACCCTTCCAGCCTAAGGGAATTCCTAGACTCGGCAACACTCTTGGGTTTCTACCAATAAATAATTCTCTCAAAATTAAATATTTCCACTACTAATGCAGCCTATGAGATGACATTACCACGAATGTTGACCTATAAAATCAAAAAATTACACTTTGATATATTTCTATAAATCTGGCACTCTCGATGTGTGTGCAGGATCATCCTCAAGTTTCTCATGTGATCCTCCTGAAAAAATACACTAGGATAGAGTTGATTAAGACCACAATGGAACTATCTAATAAAGACTAAAATATCTGGTTTATGAGTCCCAAAAACTCTAATGGGGAGTTCATCATGCCAAAAATCATCACCAAGTAATCATAGTGACAGAAATGACATCTGAATTCCTTCTTCAGTGCATCTTCTTCTCATACTCACAACTGGTGATAGCCTGATCTATGGTGAATGTTTGACAACCATTTTTACCCTCTGGACCAATAAAATATTTCATTTATCCTCTCTATTGGATAATTATTATTCATGGTCACCTAATTCAAGAGCTGTTAATCCACACTAAGCCTCTAGCTCTAATATTTCTTATTGGAAAACCAAAAATTGGGTTTCCAATGGGGAAACACTGGGTCTCACAAATACCTTCTTCTGTAGGTCCTCCTATTAAAAACTTAACACTTGAAGCTCTACGATATCTATCTGATATGCTGGTGTATATATTATTTTCATCCCAGGATGAAAATCAATGCAAAAGTCTAATCCTCGATGGAATGGTAATCCCGACACATCCTCAAGAAGGACATCCTCGTACTCTTCCACCATTGTAGGAAGGTGATAGCCCATAAAATCCACTACTACAAGATTCATTTTATCAATCTAGTGGGTAATCTGACATAGTATCCTATTCTTGATCTAATCCTTCTCGTTTTGGGATTCCTATTCACACACAAAGGAAAACCGCATTCTGTCGACACAGAAACACCACATCCTCCACCAAAAGCAATAAATATGGGATTGTACTATTGATACCTAGTCCATACCTATGATGATTTCATAAGGCCTCATTGATACTACAAAAATATCACATACAAAACTCTCACCTCTAAGAGTTAGATCACACTGTTGGATCAAGTGCGTAATCCCTGAGTAATAACCTGTCGAACTCTCCAACCAGAAGGTTCAAGACAACTGATTAATTAGAATCTCTATGTATCGAGCATAGTATATGAAAAGAATGAATGAATTTCACCTAAGTGTATCAAAACTACATCTAATGTAGAAAAGATGTGGATTATACCTTTTATAATCCATGGTGCCTTGGGTTCATAGGCCACCATAGCTGAAAATGTTTCTCATCCCAGACCACTAGCTCCCTGATCCTACTGTGGACCACCTGGGGATAGTTATGGTAATAGGTCGAACCTCTATACACCTCTTTCCAGCCTATTTACCCCTCACCCCCATCTTCTTACCGATATACGACTATAATCTTTCTATATCTCTACCCTGATGGTCCCTAAAATGTCTCATGATTAGGTGAAAGACGGGGAAAAAAATCATGATCCAGATGTCTCTAGTCGTTATAGGAGAAACATCTCCCTTACCTTGACAAATTTAAGCCACCCTGTTAGCCCTACATCATTGACCTTATGTCATGGGATCAAATCAAAAAGTGTATAACATGCTTGGATACCTGTGAAGACCATTGGATTCCTTCTGTTAAGGCCCAAACTATTGGGTTCCCACTACTATCTCTTAATATCTGTTTCTGCTCTTCTAGAAGACTCTCCACTACCAAGTCTTACTCAGTCACCCCTACCAAGGTAAGAGTGAAAAGGGATACAACTGAATCCCTAATGCACCCAAAAATAGTCCACATTAGTCTGATCTCTAATGAACTTGTAATACACAATATCTATGGAGTAACATGAGGGATCCATAAACCTTGTTGAGTACTCTCCACGGTCATACTATCATGCTATATGTGCAGAAGTTCTTTTTAACATACTAATCACAACTTGGATAGATAGAAGTCCTCCCTAAAGATATTCTCAATGTATGATTAAGAGAGAATTGTCCATTCATCGGACTGAATCACTAAGCTGCACCATTTCCTAGTAAATCCCAAAATAAGACACTCCATAAGGTTTTCCATCTCATATGCATGTGTCATAAAAAGGTGAAAAACATGAGTGGATACATCTATACATTCCTTAGTAAATTAGGGGTTTGTCTCACCCGGAAACATGGCAGGTCATTGCCTATAAAAATCATGCAACACACTCAACTTGTGTGAAACCTCAACTATTACTTCTAGTGCTATCTATTTATAAATAGGTGTAGGTATAGATAATAAACCACCCAAAGGTTCTATATCTAGTACATAACACTATACTAGTGCATCATCACTAGGTGGACCATCCTCATGATCGCAATGTGGGATCAGGGATGGCTATCTACATAGAGGAATCATTAAATAAAACAAGATATACCATGGTCAGAAGAGTATATTTTCGGAAATGACTCAAGAAGGACATGTAAAACACAACCATTCCTTTATGATGAATGTACCAAATTTTTTCCCTATAACAAATGTCTGCATGTACCATGTAGAAAGGCAAGTGATCAGAGTCATGGTGTATGGATACACTGACCACCACAACAATACTAGATTCCTTGGACTAAAATCCAATCTGGAATCACTAGACACATTTTTCCCAAAAAACACAAGGAAACCTATCCTATTATAGAATTATGCTCTGATACCACTATGTCACAACCTAAACAACTGAGGTCTAACCCGTGTTTACACCATGTTCGCCTCGAATTGGCCAAGGGATGGAGATTAGAACTCAGTAAGAATATCGAAAAAATGGGAGGCATTATCTTAAAGTACATGTACACATGAAGACACCCCTTTTCCCAAAAAATTCTATAATGTAAAACAATTAAAATAAAGCATTCATACGTATGATATCCCACAAAAAATTACTACAATTAAAGTAATGAATGTGAAAAAATGGTAGAAATAAAATCCCAATAAAACTATAAGGTGTAAAACCTGCTGCAATGGTGAGGAACAAGATAAATTCATGCTCCTTGTAAATACCTCAATTTGAAAAGATCTATCTATGCTCCACCCATTCCCTGTCCTCCCAAGAGACCATCAAATGGGACTTCATCTATATAAGACATGACACATGCATGAAAATCCCATGAAGGGGTGATTATAAAAATACTCAATAGGTCACCCCTAAAAACTAGCTTGAAACACCAAGTATTGTCAGATCAATATAGAATATAACATCCAATGTATAACAGAAAAAGCAGACATACTCTGAGAAGGAACCACACCATCTGGACAACATAAACAACTATCAACCATATGATTATAATCGAATCAATTGTCTTTCTGATATAATCCACTCCATGAGCCATGTTATCATAAAATACACTCGAGGAATGGTTCTAGATCTTTTTTCTACACATATGAATTCTTACTGTTCTAAGAATACCCAGATTCGCAGATAGATGGTCATGCCTAGAACTTTTGGGGGACACCAAGAACCCTAATCTGGAAAAATACACTACATAGGTGATCAAATGTAAACAAAAAACAAACCCATCATATATGACCTAATAGATGGGGATCAATCTCTTCATAGGTGGGTCATTCTAATTCCATACAACCTAAATAGGGAATATGGATGATAGAGAAATACACTCTAGTCTCTTGAAGGGACACCACAAATATATCTGAGAATCATACTCCATAGGGGAGCATGATCCTATGACATGAATGCATTTTTACACTATACCATTGAGTAAATGGACTGAGGGAACACACTCTACCTATAATAGTCCAAACTAAGGGAAAAAGATCTAAAAACACCCATGAAGGGGGAACATGGTGTATCTAGCTATCCTTGTTCTTGCCTGTGTTGTAAATACCCACACGATATGTAAGTCTTTATATACATCATTTATATAAGAAATACATGAAGTGTATAGAAACATGGTATCATACACATGTTGCCTTATCATGTCAGTTTATGATGGCCATGTATATGCAACGGCTCGTGTAAACCAACCTCTCTCTATGTCCATGTACATGAAATTACCTATAGCTCTATACTTTTTCCCATGTCAATAAATTCCCGAAGTACACATCAAGCCTCATGGAAGGGGACATAGCGTGTGTGATCAAGTCACACACTATGTGATATTTAACTTAGGCCGGAACTCAAGCGCCATAGCCAAGGGGCCCACATTGTTTTTAATCATTAAATACATGTCATGTTTCTTATGATTTTACAGTTCCTTTAGGATCTCTCCCATGTAATCCTCCATGTCATAGAAACCAATGATCTCAATGGAATCCAAATCTCTAGGTTTGGTCGACCCTTTCCATCCACAATTGACAAGATCTTATTTTTGAATCTTCTCAAAAATCCTCTTCATAGAGACATCTTCATCGTGCATCAAAACTGAGTTGAACAGAAACTGTGAATCCATTCTAGTCCACCTTTGATCATCCACCACCATCATCACACCTTGATCACACCACCGATCATGAGCCACATCCATGGTATTGATCCATCACAGTGAAGAATGATTTAATAATGATAAAATAATGGATTTTCATCAATCCACTGGCCAAAAGGAAACACCCACAATGAACATGAAATAAATGAGGAAGAAACATCAAAGTCAAAAACATGAAGAACGATCCTCAACAATTGCTCATTTTTACTCATTTCATTATCATAAAATAATACCTCTAAAGTAGAATAAATAAATATAAAAATAAAAAATTACATTAAATTATTTCTGCTGATGATTCATGTATCAATTCTATTCATGAAATTGATATGTGTCCATCCATGACTATAAAATTCTATGTAAATCACAATAAATGAATACTAACATGATTTTGGATAGATATTTGATGAATAAAAATAATGTTGTCATCATTTAAAATATCCTCCAACTCTGTTTTCGCAATGATCCATGATCTGGTACCAATCTGTTAACATTTTCCAAGAGATGTCTCAAATGGTTGTTATAAATATCATGGGTTTGAGTGGTCAAACCTAAAGAATTCATAAAATAATACATTTAAAGTATAAAACAATCATTTCAAAAATAAAATAAAATAAATAAATTATTTCATTTATTTCATTTAACTATTCATGTGATGAAGTTTTCAAAAATTTCCCGAACTAACAAAGTTATGTCCTTCCTAGGGTAAATCCTGCATTCAAAACAAAATTGTGCCCTCAGATTTGGCATCTAGGCTCTCATTAAAGAGTTATTGCAATTTTCAATAAAATTATATAGACATACTATTTAATATATTCTAAATATTTCAAACATTTCTTTCAGGAACACTGAGCCTCATAATTTCACGTCATCTTCACACCCGTTCTTGAAATTAATACACAAAATATTTGAAAGTAATCGAGGAAATATTTGAGACACTATATATTGAATTTTACATGTTTCTATCAAAATAATAGCTGAAGTACAAAAGAAATAGATCAGACCTCATATCATCCCTAGAGACTCAGGGCCATATTCCTCCATAACTTGAAGTTTTCCTCTTCCCAGATGAAAAATTTTGTGAGCTTAGTGTGGACCACCTAGGGTTGGTGGTGGTAATAGGTCAAACAATCAACCATCTCCTGTCACCCTACTGAACCATCTACTACATTCTCTGCACTATGCACCACCTTACCCATTCCTTGATCTCTATCTCATTGATCCCTCGATTTTATAATGGTCTGTTATGTGATATTTTCAAAAATATCAATCCAGACATACATGACTATCATTGAAGAAACAACATCTCTCCCTTGGCTGATTTGAGCAACCCTGTGTGTGTTGCACAACTGACTCTATGTCCTGGGATTTTTTTTGAAAGTGTCTAACATGATTGGATACCTATGAATATTGTTGTTTACCATCTTCCAAGGTATTATCTATCAGGTTCCCAAAAATAGAGCCTACTATTGATGTATGTTCTTCAAGAAATATCTCTACTATAAAGGCTCAATCCAGCACCCCAACATAGGATGTAATGGAATGGGATAGTACTGAAGCCCTGATGTCCTAGTGTAATCCATTATCAATGGTTGAAGCTCTTAAGAAGTGGTCCCACACCTAATAAAAGGAGTAACATGAGAAATCATCAAACCACACTGAGTAGTCTTCCATATACATAATTGTTGTTGTGGATGAAAAAGATCCTATATACATAGAGATGACAACATGGCCAAGATATAACTTCCCTTTAAGGAGAAACCGAATGTCTTAGAAAGAGAGAGTTGTCATGTCAAGTGATTGAGTCACTAAAATCCAACATCTCCTACCATATCCCTAAATAATACTCACCATGAGGACTTCCTTATGATATATAGATGTCCTTATAAGGCATAAAATGTGGGTGACTGCCTCTAGCTAGGCTTCATCCACTAGGCGGTCTGGCTCGCCCTAAAACCTAGGAGGTCACATCCTCTAAAACTTATGCAACACACTCAATATGCATGAATCTTTAAATGATACTTGTAGTGCTAGTTACTTCTCAATGGGTGGTTGTATAGCTAGTATGACACCCGAAGCTGCTATCTCTGATAACATACCCTGTACCAATGTCTCATCACTAAGAGAATCATCCTTTTTATCACACTATTGAATCTAGGCTACCTGTATGGGTTGAGGTATCCTATAATAAAACAAGATGTACGATGGTCAATAGTCTATATATGGGGATATGACTCCAGATGTTTATGTAAAACAATGTAATTTCTATATGATGTGTGCACCATATTTTTTGCATACAACTAGTTTTTTCATATACCGAGTCAAAAGAAAAGTGATTATAGTTCTGGTGTATGGATATATATCCCACCACACAAACCCTGGATTCCCTAGCCTTAAAGTAGAACTCAAAACACAAAACACTATTCTCCCAAATAAGACATATGATATCTGATCTTATGGTTGAACCTGCCTCTTGTAGCACTCTAGCATGACCCGACCGATCAAGGTTTGAACTTTTACTACCACGTGCCCTCCTCCAATAGCCCAATGGATATCTACCAATTATGATTGTGCATATCCCTCAAATAGGAGTAAATATCCTAAATTACCTCTATAAAAACACATCTAAAAGCCCCCACAATGATAAAATTTTAAAAAATTGAAATAATGCGTGCATACATCTAGGATACAATAATAGATTACAATTGTAAAAGTAATGAAAGCATAGAAAGGGGCCAAATATAATCCCAATCAAAAACAATAAATATTGTAACCTATTTTCAGGGAACAATCTAAGTAAAATTCAACCACTTGGTAAAACACCTCAGTCTGACAAGATCTATATATGCTCCACCAACTCCCATTCCACCCAGGACACCATCAAATGGAATATCGTCTTCAAAAGATATGACTCATGTAGGATAATCCCATTGAGGGGTGATTATAATAATACTCATTAAGACACCACAAAAACACGAAACTTGAATCCCCAATTCTAGTAATCTTAATACAAGATATTAAAACCAATGTCTAATATAGAAACACACATATACTTAGAAAAGATACCACACCACTAGGAGATCATAACCAACTATTAGACACATGATTTATCTTTAAGAAATAGTTGTTCTAGGAGAATACACTATTTAGGCCAGGATATCCCCAGAGATTAATGATGAATAGGTCCATATCATCAAGCCACACCCATGAATGTTTACTTGTTTATGAATACCTTGATACTCAGATAGGGGGTCACACACAAGACTGTTGGTGAACATCATGAATTTTAATGTAGATCAATCCTCCATGTAGGGTGTTATATGTCAATGATACTAAAAACCCTACCGATATGGCCTAATAGTTGGAGGATCAATTACATACTCTGGTAGGTTATAATGATTTCCCCAATTAAAACTAGGTAATAAATGATGATAGAGGATCACACGCAAGTCTCATATAGGGACACCGCAATTTTATTTGAGGATCAGACTCTAGAGGGTTCCACAATCCTATGATTCTGATGTAATTTCACATTGTACCATTAAGGAAAAAAATAAGGGAACACACAAATCATATAATGGTCCAAACTAGGAAAACATCACATGACATGTAAGTGCTAAAAAAACTCTTATTGGGAATATATGACATGTACCAGGGTGTACATGACCTTTCTAATAGTCCTCCTTCCATCCAGTGTGGTAAAACCTCACACGACCTATATGTATCCACATACATGACTTTTAGAAGAAGTACATGGTGTCTAGAGAAAAAAACATCCAGACTGTATCATTCAGCTAAGTATATGTACGGTGGGTAAGTCCGTGTACCGACCCACATACACAGATCTGTGTCTGTGTTCAAGTAAATGGTGTGACCTCTGGCCATTCGCATTTTTCCATGTCCATTCACATCTTAAAGTACAATACATGCCTCATGAAAGAGTTCACACACCATGTTATAGGCGCCACACACCAGGTAATTCTTATCCTTATCCTGAACCCCAAGCCACCGCCGAAAAATCCCTACACGATGTCTAATACTGATTTCCCTGCTATGTAGATTAAAATTTTCCAGACCAATAGGATTCTCCTTTTTTATTTCTTTCGTGTCATCACCACTATGATTTATACTATAAATCACTCTGTAGATACCATATCTAGGTCGACTGAGCCTTTCCACCACTTCCCCGTCAGAATCTGGCCCCAAAACATATCGGGAAAACATCTATGTTGTCTGAAACATCATGAACCACTTTTGAATAAGAAAGATCCCTCGATCTAGCCTCTTTCCGCTTCAATATACCCACCATCACTATTTATATTTGATCCAGAACCACCATGACATTTTTTACCCATAGTTTTGATATATGGATCCAAAGAACTACTGAACAATTATTGGAAACAAGTAATTTTTGAAAATTTTGTCCAAGAAAATTCCATCAGCAACATATTTAAGAAATTGGATAGAAATCCACTGAACAAATTTTTTTTAGCAATAAACCTTAGCCATTGTTCATTTATCCTCAATCCATTATTGTAGAAGAGGGTTAATGAAGAGGAAATATTCAAATGAAAAAAACAATTACTTCAAATTAAATGTATGGTTATGGGAGAATAAATTAACTTTTTGAAATTGATTTGTGTTCACCCAAGACTAAAAAAATGATTGAAATCCCAAAAAAATATCATAGATAGAGTTTGGATCAATCATTGATGAAATATTGATGTGTTTCAATTGTTTTCAAGATCCTCCAACTCCATTAGTGCAATGATCCAAAATCAGATCTCGATCCATTGTCATCTTTTAAGAAAATATCCATAATAGTTGTTTGAAATATCAACAGTTTGAGTAGAGAACCCTAAGGAATTAATCTAACATTATAATTAAAGGATGAAATAGTATCTTTATCAAAAATAAGAAAATAAATTAATTTTTTTAATTAATTTTATTTAATTATTCACATTATGACTTTTTCACAAATGACAAGTGATAAAAAAGGTTATATCACACCTGGTGGGATGTGATTAATCATGATGGTCATCCTTAAGAAATGGTTTGGTAATAATTAATTCCTTATATTAATATATTTTCCCACAAATTATAATAGATGACTGAACTAAAGAGTTCATCCACCTTGATAATTGGGTTAGGTCCCGCAGAAACTATTCTTTGTGTTTTTTTGAGTTTCAATGGTTTTCACCACTTTTATATAGTGATGAGCTATCACAAGCAAGAATTTTTTAGTATGGGCTCATATATGCCATCCATGGATAGGTTAATGTCTTTTACCTATCTATATAATATAATATCATTAATCATCATTTTATCACAAAGTACAAATTGCGAGATTCCAATAGTACTAGGCCTAGGGGTTTAGTTTGGAGGTAGGCTAGTAGTTCTTCTAGTAGTAGGAAGCATAAAATTGAGATTTATCATCTATGTAGTAGCTACTGGAGACCCTATACTAGTAAATATATGGTATTTCATCACCAGTTATGGTAGTGTAAATTTAAGGATAAGTGTTATAGAGACCCTATTGAGTGACTTCATTGTGGCTATATTGATCATGTTCAGATACTTTGTGGTACCTTTCCTCCTGCTTCTAGTGGAAGAGGATCTTTACCAGCTCCAACTTCTTGTTCAAGATCAATTACACCATGTCAAGAAATTAATTGGAGTAACATTGTAAAGAAAATACATGATGGAGGTTTTGGCCTTGGGATTTATACTTCTGGTTATCAGTGACAATAGAGCAGGCCACATCAGGGTTGTCTATATATGGAATAGTGTCATGGATCAGTCCATATGATTGACTTACAGCTGATACCCATGGATCAGAGTGATGGGATGTATATAGAACAAGGTACTATTATTGTAGCCTACAGTATCAGATCTTATTTATTCCATAACGATAATTCAAACTCATTTATCTCTTTATCAGTCATGGATAGTCTTTAATAGGAAATTTAGTACTTCTATGGGCTGATGACCCTATACACATAGTTGGGTGTTACCTTAGAAGGAATACATGAATATTGGGATTTCCCCCTCGATGAAGGTAGTGATCCCTTTCTACAAGACATATTTATACTTGAGATGACAAGTTTTGATTTCATCCTCAAAATGAATTGGTTGGTTCCATATCAAACATTAGTGTAATGCTATCATTTCATGGTATCATTTCTATCACTGGTGGGAGGAAGTTATCTCTATAAGGTAATGTGTAATTTTAAGGCCAGTAGATCTAGACCAGAAAATCATGGGCTATGTGGGTTCAAAGATGAGATATATATAATTATTATTGAGGATAATGGATTATATTCATTTACATTCCTCCAGTAGAAGATTGATTTAGGTATTCCTTTCCTGATAATTTTTATCGATTTACTCATGAGAGAGAGGTATATTTTTCAATTGCGGTTGTTCTAAGAGAAATTAATTTCTCTATTCCCCCCATACATAATAGAACCTACGAAGCTTCAGGAGATCATGAGATAGTTAGAGCATTTAGAATATAAGGGTTTTATTTTAACATTCACTTCTCCTTTGGGTCACCGATTTGTTTCAACAAGAAGTAAGATGGAACCCTTTGTTTATACATGGATTACCTATGGTTGAACCATTTTATATTTAAGAACCACTATCCATTGCCTTAAATGGATTATATCCTTGACTTTCTCTGAGGAACCAGGGTCTTCTTAAAGATCGACATGAGATCGGAATATCATCATGTGCGAGACAAGACATTAAATACATCTTTTATGGATTTTTGATGTTGGTATTGTCTTTATGTGTATCCTCTTATACCATCCGGTCTTACAAACATGTATAACATTTTCATGGAATTGATGAATAGGGTTTTCTATCTCTATATAGATTCCTTTTTCATGGTTTTTGTGGATAACTTCTTCGTGTATTCTCATATTTTTAGAAACCATGTTAAACACCTTGATATCATATTGAATACCCTAAGGGAAAATCAAATTTATGATACTCTTTCAAATTTTCACATCTCGATGGACAAAATTTCACTTATTGGGACATATTTTCTTTGAATAATGAGTATCCTTTGACATATATAATGTGAGTGTTGAGGTTTGTTAGGAGTATCCCATGAACATGTTTTATATTCGGAGTTTCTTGGGGATACATGGATATTAAAACAATTTTATATTGACTTCTCACACCATTTTTCACCTATTAATGATTTTAAAAATAAGGGTGTGATGTTCTTATGTTCTGAATCATGTAATAAATACATTCAGGATAGAAAAGGAAGTCCTACTTCAAAACTGATTCTGATTATTCTAGAGAATAGAAAAATATATATAGTGTTTTGTGATGCATCAGGAATTGGGCTGGGTGTAGTGATGATATAGAAGGGTTGATTTTTTGCACACAGGTCCTGATAGTTGATACCTCATTAGCATAATTACACAATGTGAGACCTCGAGCTAGAAGAAGTTACACATGACTTAAATTGTTGAAGACACTATCTGATGGGTGAGTTAATTTATGTGTATATAGAACATAACAACCTATAATACATCTTTTCATAGTGTGGATTGAATCTTAGGTAGTAAATACGGTTCAAGTACCATAAGTCTTTGGACATTGAGATAAACTATATTCTTGAGAATGTAAATGAAGTAAATGAAGTGGGGAACTAGAAGACCTTTCCATAGGCCTAATAGGAGGCCAGTGATTAATAGAAATTGATGGAACACATTCTTGAGTTACATTTTTAATTTTAAAAGAGTCATCATATAGCCTTAGATGTTACATCTTCTATTCTAGATAGGGTGAAGTGATGGTGGTTTTCATACCCTAAAGGAATAGTCCTTTGGGAAAGCATTTATAGAATGAACTAGCATATGGATTGATCAGTTGATGGAATAAATATCTCGTTTATACATGGGAATTTATTGGTTTCTACAATTATGAGATAGGAACTAATGAATGAGTCATAGGCTTCTCATTGTGCAGTTTATCCTTGTGTCACCAATATTTTAAGTGATATGAGTCTCCAGTATTAGTGGTGTATGATTAAATTTCATATAGTAGGTCATATTAAAAATTGTTCAACCAGTCAGCAAGTGATGGTGGTGCAATAGAAATCTTCTATCCTATGAAATCCATTACCAGTACTAATATAATAATTTGTAGAAATTATAATTTATTTTTTAGTTGGATTATCATGGTCGCCATGTGGTAGTTATGTGGTTTGTTTAGTCATGGATCAACTGAAAATATGTATCCCACTTCCATCCTATCTGAGACATTTTTAAGTTTATGAGATGGGAAGAATATATGTCTGTGAGATCATATGACTACATGCGGTCCCTCTTACTGTATTTTGGGAGATGGACAATCATTTCAAATTGTGGTTCGGTAAGGTATTTTTTAAACCTATGGGTACACCTATGATTTTGAGACAACCATTCACCCTAAGACTGATGACCAATCAGAAAGGAAAATTCATGCATTGGTGGAAATTATTTAGTCATCCATACTCAATTTAACTGATTATTGGGAAAACCGTATCCCAATAATCTAGTTTTTATAATAACTACTATCTTGATATGATTCAAATGGTTCTATATGAGGCCTTTATTGGTAGGTCATTCTGTTAACTTCGATGCTGTTTAGGGGGTGGAGTGGAAGTTCTACATGGCCCTCATCTTGTGTTGGAAACTTTGGAGCATGTACCATTGACCATGAATTGTACGTATACTACTCATTCTCGATATAAATTTTATTCCAATAACTATTTATGATCATTGTTGTTTGAGGTTTGGGATCTTGTTTTCTTTAGTGTTTCATCCAGATATGAGAATAAATATATATAGAGGTAAGGGAAACTATCGCCGTACATTTTGGGACCATATAAGATCTTATATTGAGTATGTGGGACAATTTATTAGTTTCTTCTCCCTTGGATGTACTATTCTATGAATGAATTCTTCTAAATTACATAGATTTTATATTATCTTGCTGAACCACCTCATACTATTGATCCTAATAATGTTTAATTAGATGTAGATTTATCTTTTGTAGTGTTTCAGTTCTGCATTGTTTTCTCAAGCACAATGTCTCATTGCGGATAGTTTGTACCTTCGGTAAGGATGACATGGTAGCATGACTATGTACAAAAAAATTCATTGGAGTTAGAGGATATTTTACATGCTCCATGTATGGAGTTTTTACCAAATATAAATTTTCCGTCCATGGGAGGGAAACTCAGGTATGAACCCCTTTATGGGTGAAGACTGTAAGAACCCAGTATTTATACGTGTTATAAATCCTCTGATTTTTTGTCAAATTCTTTATCTTGGACCACTTATGGATAATAATACAGTCATGAATGTTTGGGGGGGGGGGGGTGTTCATGGATTTTTCTATACTCGGAACCCTATTTAGTGGAAGAAGACACTGGAACACATGGTTAGTTGAAATGGTGACCGTAGACTGCATGAATTATCCAAATATAATGAGTAATTTCATTGAGAAAATAGGGTGAATGAAGTTCCTTACCCATGTACTGAGGGCCACATTCCCATTCCAAATGTCTATAGTTTTTAGTAGAAGTAAATTGCAATATTGGCACAAATATTCTCTGACCGTACGACAAAAATGTGATGGTACCCTCTTTATATAGTGATCTAAGAATGGTTAGTGCATATTGTTTCTAACATTGTGACTAAACTATGTGATGCCTTTATGTTGGAAGTGCATGAAATATGGTTGGAAAACATTTTGGACAAACTTCTAGCCAAACTGTGCAGCCCAGAATTATTGGGTAAAATTACTCAAATGAAATAAAATCTAATTAACACTCCCCTATATATATTCCTAAATCTAGTAAAACAAATACTTTACATATCCATATTAGAGAACCCAACATGGAATAAATTATGTTCATGGATTTCTTCCCTGTCTGATGTCTGAATCGATCTGCGATCGTCTCATTTTATTCCCCTTGGCGAGTGCTTCATTCCTTAGGTTCAGTTGGTGTTTTGTAGTCCTCTCAACAATTCTATTTTGGTGTAGGTTCATATTACATATTTTCATGGTTTTGGACATTTTTTCCATTTTCATTTTGTAAAATACAATTTAATGGCTGATAATAGACCAGGAAAGTACTACAGGAACAAGTTAGGAGATCTATAACTCATCTGTTAAATTCTCACCTTTGCAAATTTCTTTCGATGTCCCGAATACTAGTTTCACATGGCTTTCCCCTAAAATTGACTTTCTTTATTTTAATTGTTTAACTCATGTTCTTGAGGCCAATTTATGAGTATTCTTCATGTTGTTGTAGGTTATGACCTCAACCCAAACAACCCCATGTAGAGGGATTCCTTATTTAGGACTTTCTAACCCATGTTGGGTTTATCTACGACACCATTCGGGTTCATTGGACTTGACCATGATAAGGTAGTTATATTAAATTAAGTAATGAACCTTCAAAATGTTAAATGGAATGTATGTTGTAGATATACATCGTACATGACTAATAAATTGAATTTGACATTAGTTTCTTATCCCTAAATTACATTATCATTCAAATTGAAATGAATAGGTATGAACCTAACAACTGCTATTATATTTAAATTGAATTGGTTTCATGTCCTTATCCTAATATTTCATGTTTAGTAAAAGGTAAATTACTTAACGTTTTAAATTAACAAATATCATGAGTATTTCATGGACTATGATTACATATGTTATAAATGGAATAAGTATAAGGTGCCTATTGTATATGGACATTTTTATGTTTATAGGAGTTTTCATTCATGAGACAACCTTTTATTCCTAAGGGAATTCCTTAATCACTCAAAGGATTCCATTCCGATTCAAGGAGCTGGTTGCCAATGGTGATACCCACCTTGGATCATGGATATTATCTAATAATGGATGACTAAAATGATAATTTAAGATCCCTTGACTATATTTCTAGATATTGTGTAGCACCCCAAACATTTTATGGCATGTTTCCATTAAAAACATTATATTCATCATTGTTTTTCTTTGAAACAACACTATGTTATTTAGTAGATAGTCAAAACCTAGCCATTAAATATAATTTTTCCACTTCTATGTTTTGAATTTTGAAAAATTTCCATCTAGAGTTGTGATTAAAAAGTCATTTTGAGTCTGATAGAACAAACATGATTTTTGGTGTATAGTAACATACCTTTATGAATAGTTATATGAATAGTAATATGACCCTTATGAATAGTAAATAAAAAAATTATTTTATTTTCTTAAATCAATAATATAATGAGATCTTAATTAGATTTTCAATGAGAAATAAAACTAATTGCACCTTTAAAATTGTTATTTTTTGAATTAACTATGACATTATTTAAAAATTAAATTAATAATATTTAGAAAATTAATATTGAAAAATGGAGTTCATTTTTGAATTCTACATGTCGAAAAATGGTTAGGGTAAATTTTTGGGATTTGTCTGAAATTAGGGATTTTTTTATGAATAGTGAAATACGATAAAATACCCTATATACAAATTATCTGTAAAATACACTATTTATGACATCAAAAGTAATGAAAGGATAGATGGTTATAAGACACAGTCCATTATTACTATTAGGGGTCATATGAAACAATACTATCAGTTGTCTTGATGGAAATTCTAAAATAATGAAATTAAATATTAAAACTTTAGGCCTCTCCAGCACTATAAAACCCCCCACCAACACCTCTTCTCTTCACTACTATAAGCCTTCAAGATCCTCAACGTTCTACCCAATAATCCTCTCAAGTATCTCCCCCACGTCCTAGAGCTTCTGGTCTCACCAAAATACCAAAACCAAATCCCTTAAGAAGGATCTCAAGGAGAAGAGATAAATAGGTAAACAACCACTTTTATTTTCATTCTTTTCTTCAATTTTATGTTATTCTCTTCCATTCCCTTTGGCATGTGTGGGGATATTTCGTTAAATATTCCCCCTTACTTTCTATATTATTTATAAACTAGGAGGTATTCCATTCCTCTCATCAAACTATTTTTATGAAATTTTAAGAGACGCTGTTAGGCTGCCGAATTTTCATGCGAAATTTATCAAATTTTCTTTCATTTTAAGATTCCTTTATTTTCTTATTCTTTCCTCACCTCATCTTAACCAATAGGATTTTATGCTCAAGAATATTTTATATTCGGGATGTTATAATGTTTATGGAAAATTATTAAGCATTAGTCTTCTCCTCCCCTACTTATTTAAGGAATAAAAACATTATCAGTGATGTGTTGAATTACCGACATCATGGATGATGTAATTTCAATTTCCATTAATTCTTTAATGTCTGGTCATGAAACCAAATATATGGTTGAACCAGGTCATAATATATTTGTTTGATCTTGATTAATGTTCTGGAATCTTTATACATTCATAATATGGAATAATAATACAAAACAAGTATATTGAGCACAGAACTACCAAGCAAACTTCAAGTGTTTTTTTAACTCACCGAATGAGTCATCCTCATGGTATATAACCAGAATCACAATAAGATCATTTCTGTCTATTTAATATCACTAATAATCTATATTAACAATTTTGGATGTTTAACCATATTTCAAACCAACTTCCATTCCTGAATACAAGTAAACAAAGCATGAAACCAATTAAGAAAATGCTTCCAAAACAGTGAAATTGAATCTCTTAAATCCAACCAAAAGGACATTAATGAACTTAATATGGTTGTACCATATCAATTACCTATAAAATTTGTTCTAGATTAATTAATTAATAATCCTAATTTGTTTATTTAGGTATTTAATAAAAAGTCAAGAACACCTTCAAGCATAAGGTAAGGGGCTTCTAAACACACTTTCATTTCTGTGATATTTTCATTATTCACCACTTAATTCTTGTATGTGGTATATGTGTTCATCCATTTGATATATAATAACATGATTCTCATATATTCATGTTATTCAATGATTCACTAGATATTTATTATGTTCTGGTCATATGATTTGACTGATCACATTGTTGTAAGGGATTTCATAACTCAATTTTCATTCTTTAAGTTATACATCTATTTCCAAGATTATGTGTGAATGTCATTTTATTGTTTTATAAAGTATATCCAATTATATTTTGTGTATTTTAATTTGTCACACATAAATATATCATTTACATATCTTCACTCTAATAACACAATCTTCATAAGGGAGCCTCTCTGCCATGTTGGTGAAGAATATCCCCTTTGTTGTGACTAAATTTGTATTGTGTACCTAATAATCCTTATGTGGTGAACCTATTTCCCATTTGAGATCACCTACCATTTGAAATTTTATTTATATAAAATATATATAATCTTATGTCATGGATATGATTGTTTCCTAAATAGTATATCATTTTACATATGCTGTTTATTTGGAAAGTTATTATGGAAATATTGGTGAATCTGTATACTCTAATCAATAAAGATATTGAAAAGGAATATTTCTTTTGTATTGAATCAATGTATAAAGAATTATTAGACATAAAGTTGTGGGTGGTTCCACTAAAGCCCCTTGATTCATCAACAGGTCTCATGAGACAAATCAGTTGGCGACAAACCCTCCGAGTTTGTTTCCAAAAATCAGATAGGTTTCTACCCACAGAGCTAAACCTTTTCAACAGTATTATGGTCTCATGTTCCAGATACATGATGTCCAATTAATAAGGATTATATTTATTCATTATCAGTTATTTTTATCCATGAGGTTTTCACTATGACAATATATATGGATGTAGTTACATTTTCAGTTTATTATTCGCATTAGTATTTCATTAATTCAGCATGCCATATTGATTATGTCATATTGTCTATGATTAAATTTTTATTGTATTCATGATTCCACTATTTTTAACCCTTAAAAATCATTTGATCTCACCCCTTTCATTGTCTATCTACTACAGGTGTTGAATAGAAGTCCTTTTATTTTGTTCTTGTGGATGCAATTTTTATTTTTTATTATGTATTGTATTTTGTAACCTTTTCCAATGTAATTTGAGTTACATCAGTGTATCTAGTTTCATCAAGAATACTAAACTGATCATTCCTTTGGGATTTTCATTCCTTCTAATAATGACAATATCACAAGTAATTCACAGGCTCCAGCCTAGTGGAGTCGGGGTGTTACAGTTGGTATCAGAGGAAGTTTAGTAGAAAACATGGAAACTAGAGTTGGAAATGTATAGTAGGGAACAAATCCCTAAGGTAGTATTTAAGGATTAACATACAATAAAGTCCTGGTATTTTGTTAAGGAGTAGATTATATGTATATTTTAAGCAATATGTCTCTATCTGGATACAAGCAGGTAGAGACGGCTCTGGCATAGATGTATCTAGGGGTAAAACCTGAAAACACCACTTTGAGCTAGACTCGAATAGGAACTAGTTTATGACAACGGGCCTTGCTGAACTCTTGGTTACAACACTCTTAAGGGATATTCTTAGGATAATTCATGTTTTATTTACAAGCCATTATGAAGGAGTTAATGTATATTCTTCCTCAGAGGGACCATGTTTATAAGATTAGCTATGCCTAGAATTTAAATCTATGTTGAGTTCTTTTCTATTTAAGATTCATAAAATAATCTTGTTTATCCCATTATTTAGAAATAGCTTCCAATGGAAGAAGGGGAATAAATACTAGTGGGAAAGGTAGGGATCTACCTATTGAAAAATTCAACACAGTCAATGTTAAAGCAGATCAGATCCTGACTATATTGGGACAACTTAATCATGTTGTAACTAATAACCATTCCACACCTGTTTTGGATCATTTCACATGGAAGAAGCCCCCATATTTGAGTGGGACTACTAATACAGTGGTATCTTAGCAGTGGACCAAGTCAATTGAAAATATATTCATGGAATTAAGATGAAATTAAAATGAGAAGGTGGTGCTGGTAGTATATTGTCTCAAGGGTGATGCTGACCAATGGTGGTCCCATATTTAGAAAACCCTAGAGGAAGAAGAAATAGAAGATATAAAGTGGAGTAATTTTAAGGAAATATTCTTTGAGAAATATTACCCTCATGAGAAACGAACTAAAATGAGGAGGAACTTCCTTGGCTTGAAACAAAGCGAAGAAGACAGTGTTGCAGAGTATGAGGCTACCTTCACAAGGCTAGCCAAGTAGGCCATGGATTACGTATGTGACTCGGTGGACAAGATTGTTCATTTCTTTGAAGGTATTAAGCCATGACTTCAATGTTTACTAGCTTCTCAATCATTTTAATCATATGATGAAATTGTATCAAGTTCCATCAAAACAGAGAAGGAATTTTCTAGAGAAAATTTTTTCAAAGGAAACCAAGATAAAAGGCGGTACTCTGATATCAATGGAAAAGGAAAAGCACCAAAGAAGGGAAAGGGAATGAATTGTTTCACATTATGCGAGAACTATGGAAAGAATCATCTCGGTAAATGCTTGAAAGGCATGGGAGTCTGCTATAACTGCAGAGAAAAGGATCATAGATCTGGTGAATGCAAGGGGAAGAAAAAATTCAATGAAATTCAATGCTAAAATTGCATAAATATGGGACATTATGCAAATGAGTTTCCTAAGCACCATGGAAACATGCCTCATAAAAAGCCAAGAGAGAAAGGGAGAGCCTATATGATTAAAACCGCATAGGTTGAACTTACTAGTGACGTGGTGGCAGGTACTTTTACTATTTACCCAAACAAAGACAACACTTTATTTGATTCTAGATCATCGAATTCATTTATATACTCTCAGTTTTCCAAGAAAATTAGATATGTCGAAATTTATTTAAGAAAGGAGTTGTCAGTCAAAACTCCCTTGGGATGTATCATTGCAACAAAGTCATGTCGACTAGTCCCCCTCCAAACACCAAAATGTGCTTTAGTTGATAGCCTTATCATAATACCCATGATTGAATTTGATATAATTCTTTGTATGGATTGGCTATCAAATTATGATACGAGGATTTTTTTCAACAAAAAGGAAGTTACAATTTTTGGAAATGGTGTAGAATCCCTTTTCTTTAGGGCAGAAGCATCGCCACCTAATTCTTATCTTGAACCACCCCCAGTAGCTCTGCAGAATGAAATACATAAAGAGGAAGATAAACCAATATCTATGGGAGAGGAAAGAAATATTCAAATTGAATATGTGCACATAGTGAAAGAGTACATTGATGTATTTCCAGAGGATTTACCTAGACCTCCCCCAGAGTGGGAATTTGGGTTTTCTATTGATTTAATTCCTGGTGCGGGACCTATATCAAAGACCCGCAATAGAATGCCCACTGTGGAGTTAATGGAGCTAAAGATAAAACTAGATGATTTGAGTGACAAAAGATTTATTCGACCTAGTGTTTCTCTATGTGAAGCACCGGTCCTCTTTGTTAAGAAGAAATATGGATCCATGAGGATTTGCATTGATTACAGGGAAATCAATGCTATTACAATAAAGAATAAGTATCCTATTTCTTGGAATGATGATTTATTTGATCAACTCCATAGAACCCAATACTTTTTTAATATTGACCTTTGGTCCGGATATCATTAGCTGCGTGTGAGGAAGGAAGATATTCCAAAGAAAACATTTGGAACCAAGTATGGGCATTACGAGTTTATGATGATGCATTTTGGACTGACTAATTCACCCTATATTTTCATGGATTTAATGAATCTATTTTTCAAGGAATATCTTGATAACTTTGTTGTGGTGTTTATCGATAATATCCTGGTATACTCAAAAAGCTATGAAGACCTTGAGAATCACTTGCAGATTATTCTGGAAACTATTAGAAGAAATGAATTATATAGGACATTTAACAAGTGTGAATTATGGATTCAATCACTTTATTTTCTAGGCCATATTGTCTCTAAGTATAGAATCCTAGTTGATCCTATAAAGACAAATGAAATCCATGAGTATCCCACACCAAAAAACATAACCGAGGTATGCAGTTTTATTGGATTAGCAGGTTACTAATGGAATTAGGTTTAGAATATTTCATGACTGGCTAACCCACTAACCAAGCTCACACATAAAAGAGTTAAGTTTGGGTGGACAAAAGAGTGTATAGAATACTTTGAAGAATAGAAAAGATGATTGGTCAATGCTCCAATTTTTACTCTTCCATCTGGAAGTGATGGATTTGTGATATACAACGATGCATCAAAGAATGTATTGGGTTGAATCCTTATGAAAAACGATAAAGTTATTTCTGATGTATCATGATAGTTGAAGAATCATGAGAAAAATTATCCAACTCATGATCTTGAGCTAGCAGCCGTAATATTTGCTCTGAAAATATGGAGGCATTATCTCTATGGAGAGAGATGTGAGATCTATAAAGACCACAAGAGTTTGAAATACATTATCATACAAAAATAACTCAACCTGAGGAAAATAAGATGTCTTGAGTTACTAAAATATTTTTATTGTTCAATACACTACCACCCAGGAAAGATGAATAAGGTGGCAGATGCATTAAGCAGGAAAGATCATGGCCTTCTGACTCAAATGAGGATTGAAAGAGATACTATATTCATGGATATACTGAAGATGGATATGGGAATTGCTATGGAAGGGGAAAAATCTTTTCTCTTTCAATTGATTGAAAAACCATCTTTACTAGAGAAAATAAAAATTTCTCAATCTGATGATGAGAATCTACAGAAGAAAATTAATGAAGTTAAGGATGGAAGATTGAATGACTTTGTGTTTGAAGGAGTTCTGATGTTTGGGAAGAGGTTTTGCATTCCATCAGTACCTGAGAAAAAAAGGGAACTATTAGATGATGCTCATAGCTCAAATTTATCTATACACCCAGGTAGCACCAAGATGTATAGAGATCTGAAAGAATATTTTTGGTGGGATAATATGAAGTGAGAAATTGCTGACTACGTGTCAAGGTGTCTAGTTTGTCAACAAGTGAAGGTGGAGGGACACCATCCCAAAGGAGTGATAAAACCTCTACCTATTCCTATGTGGAAGTGGGATAACATTTTGATTGATTTTTTCACCGGACTACCAAGGAAACCAAGAAGGAATGATGAAATATAAGGAATTATTGATTGTCTCACTAAAACAACCCATTTTCTACCAATAAGAGAAGATTTACCACTTGTACACTTGGAAAAACATTATATTAATGATGTTGTGAGACTTCATGGTGAACCTTTATCAATTTTCTCTAATAGAGATCCCCGGTTTATGTAAAAATATTGGAAAAGTCTCTAGAAGGCTTTGAATACTGAGCTTAATATGAGTACCTCATATCACCCCCAAACTGACAGATAATCTGAAAGGACAATTCAAACTCTAGAAGATATGTTGAGTTCATGTTCTCTTGACTTCCTTGGATCTTGGGTTCAATACTTGCCTTTGGTGGAATTTTCATATAACAATTGTTTCCATTCTAGTATTCAAATGTCTCCATATGAAGCATTATATGGAAAGAGATGTTGAACTCCAACATGTTGGGATGAAGTTGCTGAGAGGAAACTTATAGGCCCAGAACATATTGAAGAGACCACGACAAAGGTGAAGAAAATAAAATCCCATATTAAAGCAGCCCAATGTAGGCATAAGAGTTATGCTGAAAACCAGATAATGGACTTGGAATTTCAAGTGGGAGATAATATATTTCTGAAAGTATCTCCATAGATGGGCGTCTTAAGGTTTGGTAAGAAAGGGAAACTGAGCCCCATGTACATAGGACCATTTGAAATTTTGTGAAGAATCAGAGTTGTAGCTTACCATTTAGCGATGCCACCAAATATCTCCAGAGTTCATGATGTGTTCCACGTATCATTATTACATAAGTACATGCCAGACCCAATGCATGTACTCACATATGAAGAAATAGAACTGGAACCTGATTTATCATACTGTGAAAAAACTAGCAAGATTCTTGACATAAGGGAGAAGGTATTGAGAAATCGAAAAACTCATATAGTAAAGGTTATTTGTAGAAATCATAATATAGAGGAAGAAACATGGGAACCAAAGGATTTCATGAAGAAGAACCACCCACATCTTTTTAGAGGGCATTATTCATAAAATTTCGAGGAAGATATTTCCGAAGGAGGGTATAATGTAGCACCCCAAACATTTTATGGTATGTTTCCATTAAATAAATTCTATTCATCAATGTGTTCCTTTAAAACAACACTATCGTATTTATGAGATAGTCAAAACCTAGCCATTAAATATAATTTTTCCTCTTCCATGTTTTGACTTTCGAAAGATGTTCATGTGGAGTTTTGATTGTAAAGTCATTTTGTGTCTAATAGAAAAAACCTGATTTTTGGTGAATAGTAACATACCCTTATGAATAGTAATATGACCCTTATGAATAGTAAATAATAAAATTATTTTATTTTGTTAAATCAATAAGATAACGAGATCTTAATCAGATTTTCAATGAGAAATAAAACTAATTTCACCTTTAAGATTGTTATTTTTCAAATTAACTATGACTATAGTTAAAAATAAAATTAATAATATTTAGAAAAGTAATTTTGAAAAATAAAGATTGTTTTTGAATTCTACACGTTGAAAAACGGCTAGGGTAAATATTTTGGATTTTTCTGAAATTTTGGAATTGTTGATGAATAGTGAAATACGATAAAATACCGTATATAGAAATTATCCGTAAAATAAACTATTTATGACATAATAATTGATGCAAGGCCACTTGGTTCGAAATAACAAGCTATTATTACTATAATGGGTCACAGGAATCAATACTATTGTTTGTCTTGATGGCAATAATACAATAATGAAATTAAATATTCAAAATTTACCCCTCTCTTCCACTATAACCCCCCCCCCCCCACTTCTTCTCTTCACTCCGCTAAGCCATGAATCTCCTAAAATTTCTGCCCAATAATCCTCCCAAGTCTCTTCCCCATGTCCTAGAGCTACTGGTCTCACCAAAAGACCAAAACCAAAGCCCTTAAGAAGGATCTCAAGGAGAAGAGATCAAGAGGTAAACAACCTCTTTTATTTTGTTTCTTTTCTTTCATTTTATGTTATTCTCTTCCATTACCTTTGGCTTGTGTTGGGATATTTCATTAAATATTCCCCCTTACTTTCCATATTATTTATTAATTTTGAGATATTCCATTCCTCTCATCAAACTATTTTTATGAAATTTTAAGAGATGTCGTTAGGCTGCAGAATTTTCGTGTGAAATTTATCAAGTCTTCTTTCATTTTAAGATTCATTTCTTTTCTTCTTCCTTCCTCACTTCATATTAACCAAGAGGAATGTATTCTATAGAATCTTGTATATTATTTATTTTCTAATGTTAATGGAAAATTCTCCATCATTATTATTCTCCTCTCCTACTTATTTAAGGAATAAAAACAGTGTCCGTGATGTGTCGAATTACCGACATCGCGGACGATATAATTACAGTTTCCATTAATTCCTTCAAGTTTGACCATGAAACCAAATATATGGTGGAACTAGGTCATAATATATGTGTTTTATCTTTATTAACGTTTTGGAATATTTATACATTCATAATATGTAATAATAATACAAAACAAGTTTATTGAGCACAAAACTGGCAGGCAAAATTCAAGTGTTTTTTTAACTCATCGAATGAGTAATCCCCATGGTATATAACCAGAATCTATATAAGATCATTTATGTCTCTTTAATTTCACTAATAATATATATTAACAATTCTGTATGTTTATCCATATTTCAAACTATTTTCCATTCATGAATACAAGTAAACAAAGCATGAAACCAAGTTAGAAAATGCATCCAAAACAATAAAATTGAATCACTTAAATACAAAAAAAGGCCATTAATGAACTTAATAAGTTTATTCTATATCAATTAAATATAAATTAGGTTCTTTATTCATGAATTAATAATCCTAATTTGTTTATTTATGTCTTTAATAATATGTCAAGAACACCTTCAGGCATAAGGCAAGGGGTTTCTCATCACACTTTCATTTCTGTGAGAATTTCATTGTTCGCCATTTAATTCTTGTATGTGGTATATGTGTTCTTACATTTGATATATAATAACGTGATTCTCTTATATTCATGCTATTAAATGGTTCACTTGATATTTATTATGTTCAGGTCATATGATTCGACTGCTCAAATTGTTGTAAGGAATTGCTTAACTCAATTTTCATTCTTTGAGTTAAACATCTATTTCCAAGAATATGTGTGAATGTAATTTTATTGTTTTATACAGTATATTCACCTATATTTTGTGTCTTTTTATTTATCACACATAAATATTTCATTTACTTATCTTCACTCTAATGACACAATCTCTATAAGGGATCCTCTCTCTCACTTTGTTGAAGAATATCCTCGTTGTTGTGGCTAACATTGTATGGTGAACCTAATTATCCTTATGTGGTTTACCTAATGCCTATTTGATATCACATTCCATTTGAAAGTGTATTTATATTAAATATCCATAATCTCATTTCATGCATATGATTGTTTTCTAAACCGTATACCATTTTAAATACAGTGTTTATTTGGAATGTTATTATAGAAATATTGGTGAATCGGTATACTCTACTCTATATGGATATTGAAAAGGCATATTGCTCTTGTATTTAATCAATGTATAAGGAATTATTGGAAATAAAGTTGTGGTTGGGGCCCGCTATAGCCCCTCAATTCATCAGAAGGTCTCATGAGACAAATCATTTGGCGACAAACCCTTCGAGTTTGTTTCCAAAAATCAGACGGGTTTCTACCCACAGAGCTAAACCGTTTCAACGGTATTATGGTTTCATGTTCCAGATACATGACATCCAATTAATAAGCATTATATTTATTCATTATCAGTTATTATTATCCATGAGGTTTTCAATATGACCAAATATATGGATGCAGTTACATTATCAGTTTTTTAATCGCATTAGTATTTCATTTATTCAGCATGTCATATTGATTATGATAGATTGTCTATGATTCACTTATTATTATATTCATTGTTATGCTATTTTTAACCCTTAATGAGAATTTGAGCTCACCCCTTTTTATTATTTATTGTATTTTGTAACCTTTTCCATTGTAATTTGAGTTACATCAGTGTATCTAGTTTATTCAAGACTACTAATCTGATCTTTCCTTCGGGATTTTCATTCCTTATAACCATGCCAATATCACAATTAATGCTCCGGCTCCAGCCTAGTGGAGTTGGGGTGTAAAATATTAGGACTCCTTTGATACACTCCATGAATCATCATGATGTATTCAGATATATAGACCCATGAAGTCACCCCATTAGGCACAATCATTCTTAGCTTGAGATTACTAAGGATGAGAACCATGGACTGAGGTAGACTCTATTGTTGGGGAATGCCTTGGGAAATTCCATTTAATTACACTCATAACCTTTATTGATAGATTTCATGAGTTAGATCTATGATTTTTCCTAAACCTTGTGGTAAAGGATGCCTTTGTTACACCATGGACCCTCTTTATTGTTTTTATGAACTATTTTAGTGTTTTTTAAACATTCAAATGACTTACATATTTGAACTAAACATAAATTAATTAATGAAATATAATCATGTTTAGATACATTACCAGTTGTGGTTAAAGAAAGTATGAGTTATTATTTTGGAATTTCATTACATTTATATATACATAAACACTACTCAATTTATATTCAAATATATGATTTTGTAGATTCCTTTGTTGGTTTTCTACTGAGATTTACCTCAGACTATTTTTGGGATACCGTTGATACCCAAAAATATATTATGATCAAAATTATGAAAAAATGAAATTATACTTTCTTTGAAACCCGAAAATATTGAATGCTTATGATGGAGTTTGGTAGAAGATGACCAAGCATGAGCTCGAGATGTTTGGATGGTTTTTTCTCACTTTTTGATTATTTTGTACTGCATGTATCACTCTATCTACCATCTTCCTTGTATAACTGTTTTCTTTATTTGTAGAGGCGTATAATTACATCATCATATATTGTATATTTTACTCTTTGTCTTTTGATTTGATTTTTATTGACTGATGTTTATGCTTACCTTCCACTAATAGTTTTTATTCATTATTATTATTTTTCAATTATTATAAATCTATTTATTAATCTGTTATATATATATATATATATATCCTTTTTTATCCACTATGACATGATGGAATAGTCTCCCCATAGACACAAACAAGTACCTTGCTTCTATTTGACATCCTCTGGCATATGGGGAGGCACACTTGAGGCCATGCAGCCATCCATGTTTGGGGAACCTTTGAGTGGAGCCCAAGTCCATAGGATATAGGAATGATTGATTGTAGCTAGAATCTAGTAGTGGAACATTTTATACTTCAATGCCTAATGTTTTCATAACCTAGTAGTAGTAATGACTTGAAATCGAAGAATTAAAGAGGTAGAAAAATTTAAACAAACAGTTTCACATTTATAAACTTAGTAAATTTTGTTGAAATCATTCTCTAAAAAATAGTATACTATCATAAAACATTAATCTCATTATAAGTATAATAATCCTAATTTGGGAGCATAAAATCCAGAGGTGAAAACAATCTCCCCCATTTTGATGATCAAAAATCTTGAAATATTATAAACCTTGTGCAAAGAAAACATCAAGATTAGTAGATGCATTAGAATAATGATATCTTATTAAAAATTCAAAATGGTTAGGTGAGATTTTTTAAATAAATTTCAATATAAGTACATAAAATAGTTTTTTTAGAAATATATATTTTCAATTATACACACAATGTTTAAAACATTAATGGTAAATTTTAGCAACATATTTTGGGTGTTAATGGTAAATTCCATCCAAATAATCACTTACCCTTTTGGGATTTTCAAAAAGATCAAACAAGAACTAGTATAGAAAAAGAATGAATCATAGAATAATAAAATCGAAATATCATTAAGAATAAAAATACAATGGATTAAATACCAAAGGAAATATATGACATGTACAACACAATCATTATCATAGTCTAAGTCTAATCTGAAAACTCTCATCTAAGGAGGTAGGATTAACATGTCCTTTTAATTTTCCATAGGAAGGAGTAATAGATGTAGAGGCTCGGAGTGCTAAGCTTGTCTAAGGTAGCTCTTGAATGATCACAGGTCTAAGATGCCAGACATCTTCAACAAGATACATACTAGATGAATGATATTGAGGAGTTAGAGGATAACAATATGAAGTATCTATGAAGGTTGGAATATGAATAAACTCAGGTGAAACTACATTTGATCTAGACACATATTATAAACGCTTCATGATGTTTAAAAAGCACATAATAATGTTTCCTCCTCCTTCCATATCACTGAATAAGTCCTTATTTTTTTTAATAACATATGAAGAGTGTTGAAAACATCAATATGATCTACTTTTTCCTTAAATTACCTAGTAACATGTGGAAACCTTTAGTTTTTATCTTAGACCATAAAAAGGGTAATTAAGATCCTATTTGTATATACAATGGAAATGTAGTATTTGATATCCTCAAAAATGGTTTCCCTATCACTTCAGGCTTTGTTCAAACACTCTATTACCATTATATTTATGTGATCACTGTGTTGTATGATTTTTAAATGATCATCCTGATGAGATATATAAATATCACCAATAATATCCTCATACTCCTATATAAATATATATCAGATCAACTCACCATTAAATGATGATGAAGGAGGATGAGCATAATATGTAGAAGAAAAAAAGGTAAAGACACCAATCTCTCCAAAAAAGAATCCTTGTTAGTATTAAAGGAAGACATAATCTATTCCATAAAAAATCTCATGGACTCTATCTCATTGTCCAATCTTCCATTTTCATCTTCAAGATCTAGAATCTTAAAAATAATTATGGGATAAATACATAAAAAACCAACTGAAAATACTCCTCACATCAGTTTCACTATGTTTATTAAGAATATGTGTCTAGGATATCAAAACTCTAAGGAAAACAATGAATAATCTATCTTTGAAAAAATATCTATGCCATTTATCTAAACAAACTCTAAAATTACAGAAGTAGCTTCTAGAATGGGATAATCATATCTCTCAATATTATGATTTATATAATCAATATAATCTGGTCTAAGTTCATCAAAAAGAAAGGCATAAAGATTACTGGAAACATAAATCTTCTCTACCAGATATCCATTTGTCTTTGATCCAACATCAACTAAAAAAATATGTCCACCATACTATGGTGGACAATTGTGACCATCTTCATCACTTCTGTCATCTCCATCCAATTTTAGACTGGATAGTCCAAGAAATTTAGAACCAAGAGAAGGATCCACCTTGGATGACTCATCATCCATTGTTAAGGTCGATCCAGTTTGAGTACCTCCTTAATTAAAATTATTTTTTATAATTTCATTGTACTTTGAGAAGTTTAGTCCATGTTGTACATACTTGAGTAACTTATCCAACTCATCATGAGCTACCAATTTAACTCTAGAATAATCTATATCACTTGGATCTACAATATAAATTAGGTTAATGTAAATATCTCTCCATAGACCTCATAGAAGAAATATGAGAGGTATGATGTGATTGATCATCCCCAACATCATCATCAACATCATCATGATCATGTACATAATCATTACCATCCTCATCACCATTCTTAGAACCATATCAAACTTCAAGAAAATATTTATAAGTCATAGAATAACTTTTAATCTATTCATATCTAGATACTTTAGACTCATTATCATCACATTCACTCAAAAGACTCTTTATGGTAGGGAGTGAGATATGTACACTAGATGATCTATATTAAATGATATGGATATTAAGAATACCATGATCACATCCCTCTTCAACAAAATAAGACACTTCCTCTTCTTCCACTTTCACAACATTAATATCTTCTTCCTCAAATGAATAAACAACAATTTCATCTGGATAAAGCTATGATCCAATATGTTCTTTAGTATAGTAGAATTTTCCATAGGATTAATATCCTTAAAGATCGTATCCTTATCTTAAATCCATTTTTCATCCAGGTATTCTAATTCACATTCATCCATTTAAATATAAAATTACATTAAAAAAACCCCCACATCTAACTTTATCTTCTTCATCATCATCGATAAATCATTTGGCTTCTAGCATGGTTTAAACCAGCTTAGGACAAGTCAATGAATTTGATCTAGATGTGGACATTCACATTTCTATCATGTGAACCATAAGTTATCAATAGAGAATAATAATATCCCAACATTTCATAATGAATAGAATAATCATATCATGGTATCTCATAATGATGATATCAACTTACTTGGGACACAACAAATGATCAATAAAATTTAAGATAATTATTCATTATCAATTTAATTCAGTGGTAGAAGGACAACTAACATTTCCATCTGCATTCAGTTCAACAAGTGAATTCTTATAAAAAGACTCACTATCACATTGAATAAATACTTAATAGTCATCATAAACTATTTTATGAGGTACATTGATACATCTTTCATTTTATCTTGAATAAAAAAACCACTTTTCTATCAATCTTTCTTCGAATGAATTCATTTTTTCTCAAAATATGAACTCTTAGTATTTGTAGAACAAATGAAACAACCTTTCATAAAATGGTCTAATAATAATTATTAACCATTATATTCATCCCTAGTAATAAATCAACCATAGCACCAAATAATTTCTCGATAAAAACCATTCAAAATCAATTAATTTTTTGGAAACAACCACAAGATTAAAAAGATAGGGGTTTCTTAGTTCAACTGAAACATGACTCATTTATACTTTAGATTTCATCGAAATCCTAGATCCTTAAGAAGATGAATATCAATGTAATTTAACACTTACCATTGTAGTGGAATAAATGGTGAAGAAAAATAATGAGATGGTTGAAGTTCAGGATTAAAAGAGATGCAAAACAGTTAGGAAGAAGAAGGTATGAGTGAGCGAGTGACTTGAATTTGGATTTAAGTCGGAATTCTAAGATTTAGGGATTTAAAATAGAATGAAATAAAAAATATAATCAATAAATTTTAATACAAATGTAAAAACTGAAAATGGGAATAATAGAAAAGAAATTCAACTAATATCAAATTTGAAATAGATACTGGTTGATCACCAAATAGTGTATCAATAATGGTGGCTTGTCCAGTGGTGTCTTGTCCTAGGGTGGATTTTCTAATGGTGTATTACCATGATTAAATACTAAAAAAAATTCATTCCCAATTTTGGTTTTTTGTAGTTTAACATATCATAATTTAAGGTATTTGTAAAAATATCATAAAGATGATGTTCTGTTCCTATGAAATGAAGAGTTATATCACCCATTTGGAAATGATCTCTTAAAAAGTGATTTCTTACATCAATATTCTTTGTTCTAAATTGAATCCCATGGTTATTAAAACTGTATATCAAACTTTTATTGTAATAATTTATAGGTACGTGTATGAACATATATCCATAATCTAGTAATGTGTGTTTCATCCTATTTTTTTCATAGAAACTCCCTATAGTAGTATACTCGTCTTTAGTAGTAGACAATGAAAAATATTTTTTCTTCTTAAAACACTAATGCAACCATTACATTCCAAAAATATAACATGTTTGATAGGTTCTTTTTCTATCAAACTTACAAAAACCAAAATACACATCAGAATAACTCACTAATTCAAATGATTTTCCTCTTAGATATAACAATCCTAAATTTTTATACAGTTTTAGTATTTGAATTTTTTTAACTGTATGTAAATGAAAATATTTATAATTTTCTTGAAAATGGGAAAATAAACGCACACAATAAAGAATATCTTGTCGGGGAGAAGTTATGTATAGCAAGATTCCAATCATACCTTTGTAATTGGTTAGATCAACTGACTTTCAGACTTCATCAATTATAATATTACTAGCGATACTCATGGGAGTATAAGTAATTTTACTATATCTAAACCAAAACGTTTTAAAATGTCTTTAGTGTGCTTTCATTGATTTAAAACATTTCCATTTTTATTTTCAAAAATTTAACAACCATGTATGAATTTAAATTCGCCCATTAAACTCATTTAAAATTTATTTTACATTATCGTTGAAAAATCTATACAAAATTAAATTTTGGAAGATTCAAAACAAATATCATCAATATTAATTTCCACTACTAGAACATCATTTGAAAATATTTTTATAATAATAGTAGGATCAACTACGAATTTTGAAAAAAACATTGGAAATCAGAAAAGTGTTGAGCCTATCATAACAAGATCTAGTATCTTATTTTAAACCATATTAATATTTTTTTTATTTATAAACATTATTTGGAAAATGTGGATTTTTAAAGCCATGGGGTTGTTCAAAAAAAATATCCTCAACTATATAACCATTCATGAATTCACTCTTGATTTCATTTTGATATAGTTTAGAATCAAAATGTAATATATAGGCATTATGTATTTTAATGGATTCATGTCTAGACATTGGTGAAAAGGTTTCCTGATATTCAATAACCTCTTCATGACTACATCATTCTGTGACAGATCATGCTTTATTTCCTACTATAGTGCCCTAATCATGTACTATTTTCTAAAAAAAATCTTGGTTCCAGTAGAAAAATTGTCCTTAGAAGTATCCACTTGTTTCCAAAATATATTACTTTAAAATTCATTATGTTCTTCATTCATTTCCATCACTGATAATTCATCATTAACCATATAATCAATGTTTATATTTTCACATTTTGTTAAGAATGATGGATGTTCAACCTGATTTCTAGGAAATGATATAGTTTGTGTACCTCTCTCTAGGTATCCAACTACAGTATCTAGAGGATAGTAACTATGAATCCTAACAACTCTAGGAAAAGAAGATTTGGAAATCTAATTTTATTATATAGTTTCATGATTAGGTTTAGGATATTCCTTTGAACATGATTATAATTCTTCTTGTTTTTCAAAATTTTCTAAATATTTGTCATTGATATTAAAAACAGAATAATAAACCTCAAGGATTTATAAAGTGGTTTTAGGATCATGTGAATTTGTTTTGTCAAATGTCAAATGATCGAATACTTCCACAATATTTTTCCTTTTATTAAACACCATATATTATTTACCATATGTTGAAAAGGTTAGGAAAATTCTATCATAACTCTTGGAAGGAATTTTGTCATGATTATCATTAGTATTAAGATAATGACTTTTAAACCAAAAACTATAAGGTAGTTAACCTTTGGATTTATAATGTTTAATAATTAATAATTAGGTCTCTTAATAGAGGTATATCTAAAACTCTATTAATTATATAAAAATATTTATTCATAGCCTATGACCAAAAATAAATAGGTAATTCATATTCAATAATCATTGTACGTGAAATTTCTTAAAGGTCCATATTTCTTATTTCTACGACACCATTCTACTATATTGTACTAGTAGTAGATAATTTTTTATTATAGCCATTTTTTTGGAAAAAGATTCTATGTATAGATTTTGAAACTCATGGCCATGATCACTTCTTAGAGTCTCAATAATAATTCCACTATGATTTTATACATATTTATAATATGTCATAAAACAATAATAATATTTTGTTTTGTGAGATAGAAAGACTACCCATGTATTCCTAGAAACATCACCTACCAAAACATAAACATAGTGCTTCTAATTTAAGAAAGAAACTCTATAAGGTTCAAACAGGTCCATTTGAAATAAGTGTAGGGGTTGGGAATTTGAAACGTTTCTCTTTTGTTTGAAATATATTTTTTGTTATTTCCTATTTTGAAAATGTTTATAAAATTTATCATTTGGAAATTGTAGTTTAGGTAGATCAATGACTAACCCTTTCTTGTTTATCAATCTAATTAAATGAATATTATAATTACCTAGTCTTGTATTCCAAATCCAATATTCTTTGGGAAATGTACTTATAAAAGAAATATTTTGATAAAATAATGAATCTAAAGTATTAGCATAAACATTGTCATTTCATTAATATATAGAAACTAATTTTTTTGAATAAAAAAACCATCTAAGTGTTATTTTAAAAATTCAAATGATATACATCATCACATATTCTTTAAATTCTAAGAAAATTGTACTTTAATACATCAACAAATAAAGGATTATAAATTTAATTAGTGATTGAAATTTCGATTTGGAAAAGGCTAATAATTTCCCATTTAGTAATGTCACCAAAAGATACATTTCCACCATCCACATTTATCAAATCCTTGAAACTCTAACAGTCTCTAGTCATATGTCTGTAACCATTTCTATCCATATACCAGAAATTATAAGTCTAGTTTTTCAAGATGGTTTTAAATTTAACAAATTTTATACTAAAAATGAATTTGGTACCCAAATCCTCTTATGTCTAGAAATGTTTCATATAACATTTTTTTGGACCCATAATTTCTTAATAGGATTAATATAAGAAGATTTAAAGAATTTAGAAATAAATAAATTTTTGGGTCTACAAGATTAAAAAATTGTGTTATAACAAGAACTAGGAATGAATGTATTTTTAACAATCCCATTATATCTAGGTTGATACCCTATAATAGTAGTGAACTTAGAAGTAGTCTACTCTATAAGAATATAGGTAAGAGTATTTTATCCATTGGTGAATATTTAAAGATCATTATTTAGTTTGTCCTCAATAAATTTTAGTTAACTATCCTCCATTAAAATTTGATCATTTTTTCTTTTTCAATAGTTCAATCAGATATTATATTACCAATCAAGGCATGTTTCTTATATAAAATCATAAATGTATCCTTAATCACATTACAAGTATTTTTTTAAAAAATAAAAATATTCAAACATCTCTTCAATATTCATGTTATCATCATTTTTTTCATCTTCATAATGACTAGAAATATATATAGGAGATGTAGAAAAAATATTGGATACCTCAAAAGAATTTTTCATAAAACACATGTTAGCTTTGTAATTATTTTCATATTAGGTTGTGTATAAATCACCTGATATGTAATTAGTTGAATCCCACGTTTCATTCATTTATTTATAATATATCTCAACATTATCATTATATTTATTTTAGTATTTTAGCATAGGATAATTATTTTTTCCATGCTCTTTCCTTTTATACTCATAGGAAAGTATTTCATTTGATGTGTCATCCTTCTTCCAATAATTTATATATTTTATTCTGTTATCATAATGAACATTATAGATAGGTTTCCAAAATAACACATTATTATAGAAAAAGTTTTTTAATATTACGGATAAGGGGAACATCTCTTCATCTCTGTTAGTAGAGGATTATTTATAACATTAACTATCATCTTGAATTTTCTCAATGTTTTTTGAGGTTGTGGATTTAGAAGATATATATTTTGTATTTGGTTCATCCTCTATTTATTTATTAACCTTTTTTACTTTATCATACACCATCTATTTTCTAATCATCTCTTTAGTTGGTAAATTTCTTAAATGCCTTGATAATCTGATTTACACCGAGGTTTCCCACTGCTTATGTGAAATACACCTCAATAGTCACATAACTTGGTCATTATGAGAAATAAGATTACCTAATGAATTCATAGTATTCATTATATCATTGATCTTGATAAACATATTATAAATATGCCCAATATATTTAACATTACAAGTATCGTATTTAATATTATAGGTATTTAAGAACATTTCTTTAACATTTGATGATCCCTCATGAGAAACAACTAACCTGTACAAAATTTCAAAAGGATTTTTACATTCATATATTAAATTAAATTCTTTATCACCCAAACCAAAATAAATAGAACTCATTTTGTTAAAATTATTATTTTATGTTGATTTAGTAGCATCACTATGAGCTACTATAATATTTTTAGGTAGTTCATATCGATCATCAATTACAAGACATATATCAAACCCCTACTCTCATGGATGAATTTTCATTCTAATTTTCCCCTGAGAATAATTAGATCCATTAAATCAAGGAGGTATATTATTAACATAAACCTATTTTATATTAACCATAAAGAACTAAATTTCGAATTAATAGTAATTTAGGATCTTTATAATTCACCTATGTCTTAGTTGTCATAATTTTGAAAAGCATTTGACAAAAAATGTTGGCTTCAGTGAGTTACTCAAGAGGGGACTTGAATTGATTTCCCAATAAAATTTATGTTAAAATTTAGTTAAGAAAAAATACACAATTTTGAGTTAATTTTACCAGTTAATCAAAATAGTAGTTTAATATTATTTAAATAATTTAAAATATTTCTCAAAGTCATGATTTGGGCACAATTAAAAATATATATGAAATTTAATTAAATTTTAAATTTATTTGATTAATCAATTAATTTATTTATAAATTGTATAATATTAAATTAAAATTTAATTTTGTTTACACATTAAATAAAAATGTATTTTAAACTATGAAACAGAGAAAACAAACCAAAACCATAAAATGGAATAAATAAGATGTTTAGTATCCTGCTGAGTCCTAATCCCATCCTATTGGAAATCAACTTATTCAATGAAAATTATTATGAAATATAATATTGCACACATCATAGATTAGGTATAAAAGCAAAATCACATTTCATCTAGTCTCTAAGCCTCTTCCATAGTTAAAAATGAAAGGAAATACAATATAGGACACACATAATCTCTTCTAAAATTTCCATGTTTATAACGATAACTAGGGATAAGAGAATATTGAGTATCCTATAGTTTAAGAACATAAATCATTATTTCTATATAAAAGGATCAAATAAACCACACTACTCTAATGTAAATACAAAATGGAGGGATCAAACTATAATATATGGAATATGTGGTGATTCTCAATCTATAATTCTCTAGGTTCTTGAGGATCCTTGGATTTGTCTTGGTGAGGAGTCGAACTGATTTCATTGAATGTTCTGAAAAACTGTGTGTCATGGAGTTTAATTTCCTATATAAAAATGACTATGAATTTATTTTCTTGATATATTATGATGATGGAAATTTATCATTACTATGTTATGCACTTTCACACTCATGTTTCTGTATGTAATTAGTATATAATTTCTTTCTCTTTTTTGATTAAAAAACTCTTGCACATGAGGTACATATTATGAAATATATAGTATTGATAGTTATTTTCCATTGAAGAAAAATCATTAACAATTTTAGAATCCTCATATTGAAACTCCTACATGAATTGAAACACATCTATAAAATCATTTTGGATTAATCTATATATAAATACTATACGTTTACTCCCATAAACTAGCTGTTGGAATCATTGAATTAAAAAGAAAAAGAACAACAATGATAGTATGGCTAATGGTGGATCCACTCCAATAGTAGTAAAATATCTCTAGTAGAAATATGATAATGAAAAATTCCAATAGTAGTATCAGACAATGATAAAAATTAAGGGTAGCGGTAGTGAAAGGGTGATAGCACTTTTCTAGCAGTAGTACACTTTTTGATGATGAACTCTTCTATCGGCAGTATGCTTCTAGAAATAGTAGAACATTGGTAGGGGAATGAAATATAGTAGCATAGCTCTAGTGATAGTAGAGTTATTAAAGTGGAAGATCTGATGATGGAATGCCTGATATAGGTGTACAATGGTTGTTACAAAGACTGGGGGATGAAGAATTCAAGTGGAATCAAAATTTGAACTAATAGGTGAATTTTATTACACATAGTGAAATTTCATCCAATTATGTTGTAAAAAATAACATATTATTACAAAACAATAATCTCATTATAAATACAATAATCATGATTTAGGAACATTAAAATAAGAAGGTTCTAATAGTTCTATTTATATATTTAGGAAGTGATGTTATTGGGGATGTTTTCTCAGAACATGGTATATTATTTGATCCTAAAATTCTGAATGTTTTCATGTCTTGGGAAGAATCATGAAATAAATTTTAGATTCATAGCTTATTAGGTTTGGAGGATTAGTACTGTTGGTTCGTAATATATTTCTCAATGTTGGATTTTCTATTAACTACTACCAATCTGAAGATCGTGATGTTTATTTGGGTTTTGAAATTCTAGGATTCCTTTGATGAGTTGATGTTATAATTGAAATTTTCTATAATTTTGACACTTGTAAATATTGGAATGGTATTTATGGTCTCTTGTATTGCATCAAGACTAGGATTAGGATATGTTGTAATTGAGGGTGACCGTGTGGAAGATTATGGTTCTTGTTGGCTTCTGCCTCATGATAAGAATTACCCCACACATGATTTAGAACATGTTAATGTGATGAATTATCTTATGATTTAATAGAACTTTCTTTCCAGAGAAAGGGTTTCCATTTAATCTGATAATTAAAGTTTGAGTTAAATATTTCCAAAAAAATATGCCATTCTTATTTATAGGTACTGGGTAGATTACATTAAATATTTTGACTTTGACATTACCAATAACCCTAGTAAGGTAAATTTCACTACCAATTCTTTGAGAAGGAAACTATCATATGAAACTGTTTAGGAATCCTAATTGGAGTGGTATTTGATTTCTCTCTTTTCTCATATAAAATTTGGATTCCAAGAAGAAATAATTGATTTTTTAGAGAGTCTTCATTTAAAATAATCTTTTCTTAAGATTTTCCTCTATGAGAATTTGCATGATGATCAGTTCTGAGGAATTAGAGATTCTTTATATGATGTTTAGACCATTGATGAAAGTACTCTATCATCATAGTGTATCATTTACTTCAGGAAACATTATGTTGTCATGTCACCTATGAGGAAGGCTATTATATGGGATTTTAATCATTCTATGTAGGCGGTACACATAGGAAGAATGAGTATGTTCTATGATATGAGTAGGTAATTTTGGTTTATGGGTATGAAATGAGACACTAAAAATATATTTCTCATTATGACACTTTTCATCTTATGAAGGGAAAGCATCAGAAGCCATTAGTTTTTCATAATACTCTTCCATTGCCTAATTTGAAGTGTTATGAGATATATATGGGCTTCATAGTCTAGTTACAAATTAATTCATGAGGAAATAATGTGATTTTGGTAGTTATAGACTGATAGGACACATCATCATACTTTATTCAAATTCATGATATAACCAAAGTCAATGATATTGGTAATGTATATCAATAGGAGGTTGAAAGATTGCATGTAGTTCTACCTACCCTAATATTAAATAGGGATCCCTAGATTACTTCATGTTTCTAAAGAGGCATGTAGGATGCATTCATATTCTAGGTAATGTAGAGTAAGACATGCCATCATTGGAAATATATTCAGAAAAAATAGATTATATATAGTCTATAGAACATGCTTCACACTTGTGTGCTTGTCTTTGTAGGATCATGGGAATTATATTAGAGGCTAAAAAAGTTTTCCTACAATAAAAAATTCCATTAATTAATAAAAATTAATCTTTTGTGTCCTTGTATGACCATTCCTACAAATATCAACTTTATTGGTCAGAGATTTTTGAACCATTACTTGAGGGGTCAATTTTGGTCGATGATAAAATAGGAATTTTTTTTACTCGATAGATAATGGTAATGTTATAGAGAATGTATAAATCATATACTGATCATTGTAGATGTAGATTGGAATTATCATTTTTGGACAAGGTGTATTTGAGAGTCTTGTCTCTATTGGGTCATTAATGAAATCTAAAATATTGGAGGTTGGAACTAATATATATGGGATCATTTAAGGACGTTGAGGGGGTTGTTAAAGTGTCAAATTAATTTTTTTTTCACCATAAATGGATTTGATAAATGACCATTTTCTAAAGTATAATCTTAATAAATATCATCCAGAACCATATTGTGACTTACCTTGGGAGGCCTTGATGTGGTACCTGATATATCCAAGACCGATCAACCTGTTCAGTTTGTTGATTCTTACTCTACTAAAAAAGTGCAATAGTGGTGGTTGATGTTGGTTTAAACCACATCATAATTGTATAGTATAGGATATTAAAACCACCACATATTTCAAAATTACTTGTCATTTCATGGAGGATTCTTTAATTTAGAGGTGGTTTCTATATGTGTCATTTTTGGATCATTTAGTGGGAGTTTTAGTTTTATTTACCAGTGGTACATAAAAAAACAAAAATTAAAATAGATAAGATGAACCAAAACACTAATAATATATTTATCGGTAGTTATCATTAGCGTTAGTTATTTCTAACTTTCACTAATTTACTTTGCGATGTCTATTAAAAACCACAACTAATTATTACTATTAAAATTTATATTTTAAAATTATTTAAAATAAAAATATAAATTTAAAAATACTAACATGTAATAAAATAAGAAACAAATTTATGATAAAACCTTAATAAATACATCTTTCATCCACATTCATATATAAAAACAACCAAAATCCCCATAACCTTATTCAACATTTATCTCAATCAACTAATAGCCTCATTCAACCCATACCTATGTCATTAATATATACATACAAAATATTTCCAATATCAAGGCTTGCCCAATATACATCCACCCCATGTCCTCCACTATATCAGTCTGCCACCACATCATCTCCTCAACTCAAACTGGCCACCTCATCATATCAATTGTGACAAAGAAGGTAAAAAAATAACAACTAAACACAATAAATCAGAACTATTGTAAAATCAATGACAAAATAAAAACATACCATGGATTCTAAAAACCATCATGATTTCCTTCAAAATAATTTCATGGATAATAAAGGACAACCTCTATCCCACTACATACACTTTTAAGCTACAATAAAAACTAAACCATTTAAGAATAGAAATGTGAAAGAGAAAAGGCACAAAATATATTCAGATTGTTTCCCATAAAATTTTTTATTTTGTTAATGAAGTAGAAATTATTTTAACATTAATGAAATAATATATCATTCAAAACACATTTATTTTTCTCCTATTTATGATAAGATTCTGCAATTGAAACATAAAAGTGATAAATAAATATTCTAATCCTTTTTTAAATCAGCGTATGGTATTCATGAAATTTACTAAATATTTTTTAAGTACATTGATATGATTCCATGTACTATATTTCAAAAATATCTCAACGATGGTCTTCTCCCAATTTGAAGTCAATATGAGGTCATTTGAATGTTTTTTACTGTTACATAAAAATATTATTATTTTAAAATAAAAATACATTTTTATGGCCATCCGAGGAAAAATATATCTTATAATAAAATGTCGTTAGTTCCAATATTTCAAAAAAAAAACTACATTCATTTTCATTTGATTTCATAAAAATATGATGTAGTTTTCCTTATTTTGGCCCCAATCAAATGTTTTTAAATGCTTTTGTACCATTCAAAAGTATTTATTGAGTCGTTCCAACAAAACCTCATGTAGAATTGATTTTTTGTCTATGTGTACACATATAAAATATCAATAACGTTGTCTTTTTAGAAATTCACATCATCCTGAGGTTATTTTTTATAGTTTTGACCATTGCACACTCATTTTAATATTTTAAAACACTAAAAACATGTTTATGGATGTCCCAATAAATCCATAAGAAGGAATTACATGTCTTAATTTCCTACATTTTAAAAAATAGTCTATGGTAATTTTAGTCTGATTTTAGGGGAATCCAATATCTTAATATTGGTTTTATCCAACCAACATCTATTTTGAAAGGATTTTATACATTCATAAATTGTTGATTGAGTCATTCTAATCAAACCGCAAGTCAGATTCATATGTTGTCTATGAATACACATAAAAAACAACTCAACCATAGTTCTCCCATGATTTCATATCAATATGAGGTTGTTTTCTCTGGGTCTGACCATTACATCCATAGTTTATTGTTTTAAAACACTAAAAACAAATTTTCCATCCTCCCAGGAAAATAATAACTAAAAATGACATGTATGTAGTTAATACATTTGAAAAAATAAATATATGGAATTTTTCCTCAAATTTAAGGAAAACCTGATGGTGTTTTCTTGGGTTTGACCCTAAAACACATGCTTTTAATGGTTTTGGTAAAATTTAAAACTATTTTACAACCCATTCTAATCAAACCAAATGTTATATTGACATGCTTTGTACACAGAAACATAAAAAATAACTCAACTATGGTTGTACCATGATTTCACGTCAATATGAGTTTTTTTCTTTGGTTTTGACTATTCCATGATTGTTTAAGAGTTTTAAAAAAAACTAAGAACACATTTATGGTAATCTTGAAGAAAATGTAACATGAAATGATTTATAGTCAATTCTTAGATTACAAAAATAAATCTTTGATCATTATAATATCATTTTTTGGAAATATGACATCATTTTCCTGGTTTTCATCAACCAACACATGATATTAAAGCCTATATTACCATTAAAAAGTTTTTATCATGTCATTCAGACCGCAAAAAATGTCATATTGATGTTATTTTTATATTTACACATAAAAAACAACTCAAAATTGATTTTAACTAGATTTAACATCAATCTGAGGTCATTTTCTGTTGTTTTAATTGTTACACACACATTTTAGTGTTTTAAATCACTAAACCACTTTTACGGCCATTCCAAGCATACTATAACTCGGAATGACCTACCTATAATTCATAAATTTTGAAAATCTATATATTTCTATTTTACAATTATTTCATGGATATCTAACATTATTGTTCATGATTTGACCCTCTGACACATGTTTTTAAAGGATTTAGTACTGTTAAAATGTGTTTACCAAGTCATTATGACCATAGTGCACATTTTATCGACATGTTTTCTATGCATAAACATAAAAAATAACTCCAATCTGGGTTTCCCATTATTTCAAATCAATTAAATTCCATTTTTATATGGTTTTGACTATTACACATACATTTTATTGTTTTAAACAACTAAAATTCATTTACATCCATCACAAGAAAAGTGTTACTCTGAATAAAGTTTATTTATTTATTATATTTCATAAAAAAAATATACGTTCATTTAACTCCGATTTTAAGAAAATATGACATAATTTTATTTCTTTTTCACCTCCAATTTAGGTTTTAAAGGCTTTGGTACATTTAAAAATAATTTACTGAATCATTATGACCACATTAGATGTTTTATTGACATTTTTCTACATGTAAATTTCAAAAATAAATAAATGGTGGTCTTCACATTATTTCACATTAATATGTGGTTGTTTTCTATGGTTTTGATAGTTATACACACATTTTAGTGATTCAAAAAACTAATAATATGTTTATGAACATCCTAGGAAAACCAAAAAATGGAATTACATGTTGTTGGTTCCTATATTTTAAAAATCAATCTATTGTCATTTCCCTATTATTTTATGGAAATACAACATCAATTTTCTAGTCATGGACCCTAGCACATGCTTTTGAATGATTTTTTAAATTTAAAAAATATTTACTGATTCATTCTAACCACACTGCATATCAGATTGACATGCTTCTTTCATATACAAATCAAAAATTACTAAACAGTTATTTCCACATGATTTCATGCCAATACGAGGATCTTTTCTATGGTTTTGACATTTAAAGGAACAATTTAGATCTTTAAGACACTAAAAACATATTTATGGCCATACAATAAAAATTGTAGCTCTGAATTATGTTCCATTTATTCCTACATTTCACAAATCAATATTGGTTTTTTTCATATGAATTTAGGGAAATCTAATGTCTTTTTTCATGGTTTTAAGACCACATCATACACTTTAATGGCTTTGGTACCATTAAATTTTTTTACTTGATCACTCAATAGATTGACATTTTTTCTATTAGTAAACTTAAGAGAATAAATAAGGGGATTCCCATGATATAAATTTAATACAAGGTCATTTTCTACAGTTTTGACCATTATAACCATGTTTTAGTGTTTTCAAACACTAAAAACAAATTTATGACCATCCTAGGATAAAATTATTTCATAATGACTTTCATTCAATTCCTACATTTGTAAAATCTATCTAGTGTCATTTTCCTCTAATTTCAAGGTAATCAAAAGTCATTTTCTTGGTTTTGACCCACCAGAAAAAAAATTTAAAGGCATTTGTGCCTTTAAAAAGGGTTTACCAAGTCATTCAGACCGTACTATATGTAATTTTGATGTTTTTTCTATGGATACACATAAAAAAATACCCAAAGGTAGTTATTCCCTAAGTTCACATCAATTTTTGGTCTTTATTTATGTTTTTGATTGTTACATGGACATTTTAGTGTTTTAGAACAATAAAAATATGTTTACAGCCATCCCAGGAAAACTGTAACTAAGAAAGACTTGTTGTAAGTTCTGATATTTAAAAAAATTATTCTATAGTCATTTTACTATTATTTCATGTCAATGTGATGTCATTTTCATAGTTTTTACCCCCCAACCCCATGTTTTTAAATGAATTTGTACCATTAAAAAATATTTACCATCTAATTCCAACCACACAACACATCAGATTGATGTGTTTTCTATGAATAAATTTCAAAAATAACCCAACATGGTTTTTCTAGAATATAAAATAAATATTATTTTGTTTTATATTGTTTGTACTATTACATGCACTTTTTGTGTTTTAAAACACTAAAAATGAATCTATTGGCATCCCGAGACACCCATGACACAGAATGACATTCCATAAGTTCCTAAATTTTGAAAAATGAATCTGTGGTCACTCTCCACTAATTTTATGTTAATAGAAAATATATATTTTAGGGTTTTATCCCCTAACACACATTGTTGAAGTATTTGGTATGGTTACAAACTATTTACAGTGTCAAAACTGAGAAAACAAGATCAGATTATTTTTAAACTTAAGGATAAAAATCTATTATTAATTTTAGATGTGTAGGACAGATCAACATGTCAATCTAGAAAAATATGAGGTAAACATGACTTGAAAAAAAATGCTTTCTATATAAATGTTTCATTTTATTTTTATTTAAAGAATTTGTATATGTTCTTTGAAAAACTATGAATGAACTATGGAATTTATAATTTACCTCAGTACGATGACCTATAAGGATAGAAATTTACTTAGGGATTGTATTATTCATTCTCTGAAGTATAGAAACTAAAACAATTCCTAATGTTTACCACTCTATATCTTGTGTCTTCTTATAAGGGTCTTTTTCCTAAACTTTTTCATTTTATCTTTCTCTTTCTCTTTGTGATTCCCAATCTACAACACTACTTGAACCCCATTGGGTGTATCAGTAATGAAGGAAGATGCCGAATCAAAGATTTCTAATGGTGTATGCAATAAAAACATCCCCTATACACTTCTGGTATGCTCCATTCATAAAATGATTTCAACTACATCATTTTGGGAAGCTGATGATATGTGTAAGAGGTTCACATCCAACAATTCATAGATTTTGATCTCTTACAAAATAATAATTATTATTTTTTGAAAAAATATAACTTCTCAATATTATTTAATTAATCATTTTTTCATTACTATTTTATCTTATTTCATCAATATAAAAACATATTTTTGAAAAATAAATTATAACACAAAAAATGCTTAAAATCAATTAATATGGGTTCGATATGTGAGTCAAATGAATCAAAATTTGCATCATTTGATCCATTTCTTTGTTCCCATTTAGTTGGGTTTGAGGTCTTGGTTGTTATTATAATATATTTTCCATTATTATATTTTTATAGTAATGAAAAATCATTAAATTGTAATGAAATTTACTTAATCTAAATTATTTGGTATGGTAATTTAGAAAACGGTCACATGGTTTTCTATTGACATTAAACCAAAACCATATTCATACAATAGGGTGACCTAATTCATCAAAATTTATTCAAAATATAAAAAAACAGAAAAAAAACTTATTTATGATAAAATGATATTAAAAATAATAAATAATGTAAAATACAAAAAACATTTCTTGAAAAACTCTAAGACACATCCATTTGAGTAATAATTTGTTTCTAATAATTCATAGTATTTTTTAGATAATTTCTACAAAAAATAAATACATTAAAAAAATTATCATGTTTATGTAATAAAGATATTGAAAAATAAGAAATATGATCATGTGATATATCTTTGTGAATATCGACAAACACCATTAATTTCTCATGAGAAATGGCTTTATGAACTTTTTCATAAATCTGTTCTGATACGAGAGATTTTTCATTAAACTCATTCCATAATCTATATTTAAAATAAATCCATTTCTTCACCAAATTTTATAATGTCCATCGGCATGAAACGTAGTCAGGGACACTAAAATGAAAAACATCTAGAAATAAAAAAACTCATTATAAGTGTGTTAACAAAATTTAGTCATGCTTTTAGATTATATATCATGAAATATTAAATTAATATTACCTCTAATTGAGTATAAAATACCTAATTTTTTCAAGATATAGGAATATGCCTTCAATATTTAATATTAATGGTAAATTTTACCATCTCACATGAAATCCACCAATGAATTTACCCTAGATTATTGAAGCGTCACTATTAGGCACCCCAAACACATCAAATGAAATGATAATCATGAAGTTCCTTTAGGTCCCATACATCTATCATGTTCATATTTTTAACCCTTCTATTTTTGTCTTAATGTGTTTAAAAATGAATTAAAAATGTATTAAAATATATATTTTTTTGTACAATGTTAACATACTAATAATGGTAACACAAAAATATACCCTAGATGGATGGGTGATCAATTTCTCCATCCTCGTAGGTTAATTGGGCAGTGGTCTACCAACATCATCCAGGGATATATCTGGCTCCCTAATAATATTGCATATATTAGAAGCAACCAGATCCACTGAAGCCAATGGTATTGGTGGCCTGATCTGAGATATTGATCGACTTTGATCTTGATTGTTTTCTCTTGGAATTCCTACTAAATTGACTCAGGTTTCTTAGATGTATAAAAATTTAAAAAATAAATATTTTTACAAAAAACTAGAATAATGTATTTATGTGCAAACCAAATATCAAAAAGAAATTATAATATATTTTTATTACCAATTTATATACTCAATTATCTACATCTTTATTGTTTTCAATTTTATCAGCCAACATATTGAAGTGTGATTCATTTTCAAACTCTTCTATAGGTTTTGTTGTTTAAATATTTTTATGAAAAAAACTATTCAATGTTTTGTGTTTGATGAGGTTAACTATCACAAAATACTAAATAATATTAATCACCCATATCATATAAGTCTCTCTACATTAAATGAACAACAACACTCCAATCATTATATATTTCATCATCCACATAATTAACTATCATTTCTTGTGAATCCAGGAAAAGTGTATCATTCTTTGCATGCTTACTTTACAAATTAAGTAAGAGAATTTGAAAAAACTAAAATAAAATGATCCATTCATTATACAATTAGCAACATTAACCCACATTCATTTGTATATAAAAATAGAAAACTAACAATGATAGTTTAATTTAAATACATCATTCACAATTCCAATGTATTACACATATATATGTATAAATACACTACTATATTTTCAATTCTTCATCTTGATAAATTGTACAAAACCTGAATCCATTAACATTATAAGAATCAAATATTTTATCCTTCCTTAGAGGTCCTCGATTCAAATAACTCCAAATAAATTTAGTTTTTTAGCTTGATTCTCAACATTGAATATCTAGACAAAATGATATAGAGTGTTATATTAAACATAGAAAAAATAACTATAGACAAAGAATATAAATATGTGTATAAATTTACATGATGGAAGAACCATTTATAAATCTCATTATGTATAGTTTTGGTTAATTATAGATCATTTTGAGATCGAACCATTAATTACCTATTTTCATAAAATCACAATTTGTCAATAAATGGATGTGATGTAAGGCTATTGAGTAGCACATATTAACGTGCTTGTATAAAATCCAATTTTGTTAGGGTAAAATTTACCTCTTTCCATTTGGTCTTCAGATAGTTGGAAATTCAACTCACTAGTTTTTAGAATGATAATTCATTGAGATTTCATTAACACATTTAGGAAGATAGGATATAGACTCAAGAACATCCAAATACTTAGAAAAGAAGGCGAATCACTCTTTAGTTATGTTACCTTAAGTAAATGTGCCTTATGATTGAGCTTTATTTCTAACTAATGATTTCAAAAGACCATTGTACCTGATGAAAAAATAAAAAATAAATGAAAATAATTTACATAATGATTTGATAAAATTAAATTAATCAATGAAAATTTTAAAAATATCAATTTACCTATATATTGTCTACATTTATTGATAATGTACCAATCCAATCTATTTATAATCTTCAAATAAATGAATAGTCAATTGAATCACGATTGTGAAGAATGATGGGGGAAATAACAGCTCTAAATTACAAACATCCTAGACAATTCATTCTTGATGTTTATCAAGCTTAGTTGGATTTAAAGTTTTCTCAAAAAGCTCTCAAAAAGGTTCAAAACTAAACTAAAACTCCATTTACATTTTTGGGTAATGTATTACTCAATGCGAAGGGCAACAACTGATCCCTCGGAATATGTGAGTCATTACTTATCAATCTGTGTAACATTATATTTTTTAAGTCAACACACCTTGATATCTTACATGAATACCCATTTGGAACATTTAAATTCCTTAATTTTTTAAGGAATACATCATTATCATTATTGTTAATTGTAAAAATATAAAAAGGATACATTCCATTCTCATTTCCCAACAGACCATGGTATATATTCATAGAATCCAAATCCTTATGAGTTTTAAGTTGATCCTTCAATTTACATTGATCATTAAAAAATGAAAAAATTATATTTCCATAGACATTATTATAAATATAAATGTTAAAAATATTATGGTTTACCAAAATAAACTCTCCATAAGTAAAATTAAAATATAAACTATTTTTATTCCTTTTTTATGTTCCTACTACTTTAGATAATCTACCTTATACCATTTTCCTCATCATCAAAATGATGACATTTTCAAAATACATTAGTGAAATTCAATAATTTACCCAATATTTATAATCCATATAATAACTTTAGTAAATTTCTCAATTAAATATATTCATTTAATTGTGTCTATTTAACCCTATATTTATGAGAAGCATCACAAAATGGATGATGAAAAATAGAAAACAATTTTTTCTATGAAGTAATCTTTGAGGATAAAAATAAAATTAAAAAACTCGACAAGGTAAAATAGTATGACTATCCCAATAAGAAAAATATCATAGTGTAGGAAAGTCACTAATTATTTAAATTAATGAATCTTGTATTTTTAATAGTTTTCTCATTGATTTATCAAATGATTCCATGCCATGATCCCATAATTCTTGAAATTGTCTGATTAGAGGTTGATGGTATGCATTAATGTCATTTCCAAAAAAAATAATTCTAGTAATAATCATCGAAATATTGAATGAATTCGTTTTTATACGCATCCATGGAAAGATTTCATAGGAGTTCAATACAACAATCCAAATGATTTAATTAGTACTTAAATGTACCCAAACCGTTAAAACCATTCAAATCCAATCCTAAATTTATAATCCTAGGTTCTGAAGAAAAATTTGAATTTAATGAATTTAACATCATCCTTAATGTTGAATAATTTTGATGCCTCATCAATAAATCATTACTATCATATTCATTCCAATTCATGTTTTATGAAGTGTTAGATGACAATAATAATCTTTTCAAGCATGGTTTCAGAGGAAATTAACACATTGCAATTTTAAGATTTTTCTTCTTCTGTTTATTCCTAGGGTTTTATTGATTTATACATCAATTTTTTTTATTTAATTCCCCCTACTTGTAAGACATCTTACTCGTTTTACTTTATCAAACTATTCTCCTCAGTAAAGACTCAAATCAATAAGTCATGCATGTATCTCTATATAATAAAGTCCAAAAATATGAGTGAATTTATTCATTTTATAGAATGATGCAGGCATATCAGCTTCCCCAATTTCTTCTTGAATAAACTCTAAAATCAAGGATATTTCTTTATCAGTAATTCTACAAGACACCCTATAAGATACTACTTAAATAGAGTAGATGACTTTAAATACGTCACACACCCTTCATATAGATCTTGTTTTCCGTATTAAACTATTTCATAATTTTCAATTTTTTGTCCACTAATGTTATGTTCATGATTAAACTTTTCAACATTAATTAAAATTTATATTGATCTATTAAAATCATAGAGATTATATTCTACAAATCTACATGAATCATTTAAAAAAATTTGAACAGAATTATCCTCTAGCATATCACTTGGTGTTTCATCAATAGTGTTTTTATTATTTTTACTTTTTATAACATTCAATTAAAAATAATAAATCCAACATAAATATAATATACTTTATTTATGTTCATCCATCGATTGAATATTCTACCAAGACATTAAATTTTTAATCTACCAACCAATGATCAAATTTTAATTGCATATTCTAAAAATTCTTCTAAACCCTGACAATACCATGGTGTGTTTCAAAGTAAATTAATTCATTTTGTATCCATATATATTGGATTGTATTCTCCATTTACATTTAAATATGAAGATATAAATGTTTATCCAAATAGTTACACTCATAATTAAACATCACCCAACTTATTAATTGACTATTAATGTGCCTTTATTCTACTTAACACAAATTCAACATAAAAACGGCTCAATCAAACCTTAAAAACAAATAAAAACACTAAATTATGCATTATTTTCTATAGTTTAATTAAAAACTGTAAAAATACAATCAATCATACCTTAAATGATGTTGGGGGATATAGCCACCAGAAATATGGGAAGAGAATGCTTTAGGGTTCACTATCAAGGAGCATGGGGAGTCAGTGTCATGATAGTTACTAGAAGGGAGGGTTGGGTTCACAATGGTTTTTTGGAGGGGGTTGGGGTCATGATAGTAACTATAAATGGGGTTAGGTTAACAGCAGTGGTCGACATGTGGGTCGGGGTCTTATAAATAGACGACTGGGAGAGTTTGGGTGATGTTGGTCGACATTATAGAGCCAAAGTTCATGACAATCATCCAAAAATGGGTTTGGGGTCAGGGCATCATCCATTTGGGGGATTGGGCTGACAGCTTTCCCCAGCATGTGGTCAGGGTTGGGGTAGTCACTGAGAGGGGATTGGGGTTACATTGGTCACCCCAATGTGGGTTTTGGACCACATATTTGGCCGGATGGGGGAGGGGGTTTGGGGTCACCGTCAGGAGAGGCATGGGGGGTTCATGAGGGTCACCATCGAGAGCAAGGGGATTTTCAGTTGGGGGACACTAAGGGGATCTATAGGTGGGGGCTTGTGGTCAGGCGTCTTGGAGGGGAGAGGGATTTGGGGGGGGGGGGTCGGGGTCGGGGTTGCGGTCAGGGGTCAACAAGTGGATAGAGAGTTGGTATGTGTTGGGGGTCGCTGATGGGAGTTGGAGGGGGTGGGGGTCGGGGTGAAGGAGAGAGGTGTGGGGTGAAAATTAATTTTTAAATTTTTTTACGATGGTTTAAATAAGACCCCTACTAATTGTGAAAAAAGTATTATAGTATTTTAATATAATACCTACAATATTATATAAATTTTTTAAAACAAATTAATTCAAAGCAGTTATTTGAACATCCACTAACCAGTATGTATTTGAGCAACCACTAACTCACAGTTATTTTTTATTGTGTCATATGAAGGTTAATAATTTAAATTCCATACATCAATATCAGGTTATGTGGAAATATTTTTCTATATTTGATGATATGTGGGAGCATGAGGCATTGATGAAATATCTTTTCCCCCACCATGTCGATAGGCAGTCTTCTTGACATGATTTTAGGGGAAGAAATAATTTGACTTGGAGAACTCAAAGTCTCTAGTATAATACTTGGTTTATCTTGACTAAATGGTTGTTCCTATAGTTTTGGGGTTGTTTATTCTTGTATAATACTTTTAGAGGTCTGAGAGTAAGTTTTTACTATAGTGTACGAGTTTGGGCATTTTTTCCTCAATGAGGATCGAGGGTGGACATGATTCTATCTCTATAATGGCTACTGAATATCTATAGGCTCCCCCATATTGGCCAATAGCTATCTGGTATCCTAGTGGTTATAAGAAATTCACAGAGGAAATGAATCTTCCAGCTGGTGGATGACCGAAGGATGAGAATTCCTATAGAAACTCCATCAGTCAGCTAGTGTAAAACCACCAACTAGTTGCTGGTGTTCAAAGAAGAATACTCATTCTTCTAGGTTCCACCGTCATTCTGGTGGGACTGAGCAGCTAGATATAGGATATTTTTCTATAATGAACAAAATTATAATATATTAATTTAAATAAAATAATTTAATGGATCACATTCACTAGTCTTGACTGTCAATCGCTTTTTTTATAAGGAGGTACATCACATGAGTAGACATAGTTCTCATGAATATAGAGAATCTAGGCCTTACCATACTATATGAATGCTTTAAATGGAATTCATATCACTCTTAGTGATTTTTGAACGTGATTTTTCAACTTAGCATGCTACATGAAATCACTAATGAAAAGCCTACATATAACACCATATCACTGTGTGTTACACCAAGTCATCCCCAATTAATCTAAATCTCCATTATTTTTTTCTCATCCATGGTATGTTATTACTTAGATGATATGATTGAGTTTTTTTCTCAAGGATCATATAGGAGTTTTCACATATGTGAATATAATATGAAAATAGTATTACACATTTAAAATTTGAATCCACCAAAGTTAGAACTATGTGGTTTATAACTAGATGGAACACAACATATGGGAAGATATCCAATAAGGAAAAATGTAAGTGCAGGGTGTCTCATGTTAGAGATGTTTTTCAAATGTTTGGTAGAAGTAGAATATTTATGTAATATACTAATAAAAATTATAGAACTTGCGATTAAAATATATCCATCTATAGTGTCTTAAATTTAGAAATAATATCTATGGGTTAGATTTCATGACATATTATTTCACATATTTGAGTGAATATTATTATTCAACATGAAAAACACATCTTGATCTACATTGTTTGTAATTCATAAACTTAGTTTTGAATATATTTTTAAAAAATATTTAATAAAAAAAGTCAAGGATAAAAAAATGTAAAAATTTTTCATATAAGGTGGAATCGATGATGACACATTTAGGATATATGGAAAAGAGAATTTTCAATTCGTCATTTTCAACTGATCGACCTGGATCGATGACATGTAAAAGGCAACATTAGTGATGCTTCCATTCAAGGAATTGAAGGCAAAATGATACATTAGTACTGACACATTTCTTCAAATACCCTATAAATATGGCACCCCCTTCTCCTCACACATTTCACAACCTCTTTATTTAGTTCCACTCCCTATCTTTCTATAATTATCTCAGTGTTTCTTCCTTTATTCACATCAATTTCAATGTCCTAAAATGAGTTTCGAATTCTATAAATCATCATTTAGAGGTATTTTTTCTTTTATATTTTAAACTTATTTTTTATTTAATTGATCCACATTTAGTTATTGGTAAATATAATATTTACCTAGTTGTTTAGTTTTATAGATATTATATAGAAATAATAGTTATTGATAGAAAATAATATACTTTTATTTATTTTTTTATTTTGAGAAAAAAAATTGATAAGTAGTATTAGTGTTATATTTATTATTATAATAAAATTATCATATAGTATAACTATTATTTTTGAATTCTTATCCACATGATTAGGAATTAATATTAACTATATAATTATTGAATACTAGAGAAATAATTGTTTACTAATAATTAACTATTAAATATGTTATGATTTAGTAATGATAATGTAATACCGTGTATTTATTAACTAATGAATAAAATCACAATAAATAATAGTTAGATAATGGTTAGCTAATAAGTAACTAATGAGTACCACATAATTATTTAATAAAAAAGGATTAATTAATTAATTAATGTTTAATTAATGATTATATAACAAATAACTTATTAATAACAAATAATAAACTAATGATTAAAAAATTAATAACTAATAATTGAATTATGATTAAAGAATGAATAAAAAAGGATTATTTAATGATTAAAAATGATTAAATAATTACTAATTATTGATTAACAAATGACAAATGAATGAATAACTAATGATTAAAAAATGGTTGTAGAATTATTCACTATTGATGAAATAATTATTTTTTAATAATTATTGAATAGTTATTTAATTATTAAAGAATGGTTAACTAATTATTAAATAATTATTAATTAATGATTAAAGAATTATTAAATAATTAATAATGAATGATTAAAGAATAATTAAAAAATGAAGTACTAATTCATAAATAATCATTAACTAATGATTAAATAATAATTAACTAATAAATAAATACCAATTAACAAATGATTAAATATTTATTAACTAATTATTAAACAATGACTAACAAATGATTAAACAATGTTTAACTAATGAATAAAGAATGATTAAAATATGATTAACTATTTATTAAATAATTATTTACTAAAGCTTACCTAAATATTAATGACTAATTAAAAAAATGATTAAACAATATTTAACTGATGAATAAAGAATGATTAAAATATGATTTACTAATTATTAAATAATTATTTAATGAAGCTTAACTAAAGATTCATGACTGATTAAAAAATTATTAACTAATGATTAAAGACTGATTAATTATTTATTTATTAACTAATGATTAAATTATTATTAAATAATGATTTTATAATGTTTAACTAAAGATTAAAAAATAATTAAAGAATTATTATCCAATGATTAATGATTGATTAACTAATGATTAACTAATGATTATGGAATTATTAACTATTGATTAAATATTGATTAACTAATTATTAAATATTAATTAAAGAATTATTAATGATTTATTAAACAATGATTAAAGAATGATTCAATAGTGACTAAAAAATGATTGAATGTGGATAAAAGAATGATTACCAAATGAATAGTTAATTCTTCAATAATGATTAAAAAATTATTAAATAATGATATAATAAGGATATAATAATGATCGAATACTGATTAATCAATGATTAAAGGCTTATTAGAAAATAATTAATTAATTATGATCTAGTAAATAACTATAATCTAAATACAGAAAATATTTTTATTATGTAATGATTAATAAGTGATTAACGAATGATTAAGGAATAATTTATTTTAGAATAACTAATGCTTAAAATTTTATTAGCTAATCAATACTAATTAATAAAAAAATATTATGTAATTATTAAAGTATGATTGAGTAATAATTAATTAATGATAAAATAGTAATTAACTAATAATTATCTATAATTTAATTAATTATTTATCATTAATTATGTAATTATTAATGAGGTAATAATGAATGATTAAGGAATAAATATCTTTTAAATTTTTCCAAAGCATTCACACTTCTAATGAAATCTTCACCATATGGGGTGGTTGGTCATTTGTAGGCCAAATGATTTTGAAAATTAAAAATTTATATACAACCCTTTGGAATTTGTTTTTGAGATGCCACTTGAAACTAAGCTGGATTTGAATTTACTTTTAATGTCATAGTCATCTCATTAAAATTCTACTCTGTAGAAAAATATCACGATAATTATTCTTTATTGTAAAAAATTCATGTGTTATTTAATGGGTTGATTCTTTTCCATTCCACATTATATGATTAATATTTGTCATTTTATCATGGATGAATATTTTAATTTTATATTTTTCCTTTTTTTAACTTACTTTCAAAAACATTATGTAACTTATTTTCAATTATCTTTTAGAAATTAAAGAAAAATTGCTTATATATATATATATATATAAAACAATATCATATAAAATACACTTTCTTGGGTAAGTATATATATATATAACCAAATTATAAATATAATTTAAGAAATATGGATAAATTTCCTTTTATTTTGGCAAGAAAAACATCATAAAACACTATGAATAAACATTTCATTTCTTACATTATGCGAGTTATAACATTCTATTAACCATAACATTATGTTTTAATTTTAAGCCTAAGAATTATTACATATTTATACTATATATAGAGTATACTACACCACTCATTGAGTAGTATATGAATGTTTTACATTATTTGATAGTGGGTCGTGATGCTTGACGGATCAGGGTGTGTAGACCACACCATTATCCTTACATTCCTCTACTATATTCTATTATAAAATACATAAAATTTTATGGTTCATATGTAATTAATATAACTAATTCTAAATTCTGTGAACATCACCTCCTTGATTCTCTCATTAGGAGATGGAGAGCTGAGACACATACATTCAATTTGCCTAAGGGAGAGATGACCATCACCCTTGTGGATTTTGTACTTTTTTTGGTATACCTTACTATGGGGATGATATTATAAGAACCAACCATGGAGTCTATCCTAATCATTTATAATTATTTATATGTGTCAAAATTCTAGGTAATTGTGATGATACAAATGGTGGGTCGATATCTATAAGATGTCCTAGGAGGCACTTTGAAACACCTCGAGTTTTTTGTAAACCATTTTTTTGAATAAATTACTTTAATTTGTTGTAATGAATTACATGATACTATAATTCAAACATTCATTATATGTTACACCAAGATAAGATTTCACTACATGCAACACTGACTTAGGTTTCATTACACACAACACCAAGTTTCTATGAAATATCATTTTATTGTTATAATTTTTTAAACAAGATAGTTATAACCTAATAATTTTTATTAGTAATATGGAGAGTAATAAATATTTATTAAATTACTATTTTTAATTCTTTTTTATAAATAAAACATTTTGAAAATAAAATTAGTAATATTGGTAATGTCTTTATATATTTGTAAATAATATTTTCTCTAATGAATTTGTTTTTATGTCCTCATGTGAAAAAGAATAATATTAATTGTAGAAGCATTTAGAAATTGAATTGTAAAAAATAAACATAATTTCTGAAATATGAATTTCCAAACTATTTTAGGGTGAATTGTTGGGATTTTCTAGAAAACCATTATTTTTCATGAATAATGAAAAATACTGAATTTAAATTAAAAACTACGTTCTTCATCTAATTTATTTATATAGTTCAACTATATTTTAGTTTTTTAGATAAATTAAATTAATTTTACACTCATTAATTCAATTTAGGTCATTTGAACCAATTTCAAATTGATATTTTTTATAAAAACATTCCAAACTCTAATTTTTTTGTTAAATATCATGTTTTCGTGACATGTATGTGGGATTAATTTTAATTTAATTTATTCCAAATCTATTATTAGGAATAGAAAAAATTGATGACATATTTGGTATGAGAATAATTTATAATATGTAATAATTTCAACTATCATTTTGACAAAAAATATTTATGAAAGTGATTAAAATTAAATACAGTGATTAAGAGAAAAATTAGTTTAACAAGAGACGAAACCTTAATAGTAAGGGAAAAAATGACCCATATGTTTTCCCAAAATCCATTTTATGGACATATTTATACCCTATAATAACTTTTAATGTATTTTTTGAATTATTGGAACCACTTTTCATAGGAAAAACATCATTATAATTCTCTTTTCTAAAATTTACAAGAATAATACTCCTCCACTATAAAAGTTAGTCACCCCTCCCATTTCCCTAAAACAATAAGGAAAGTTTTTATTGACCACGATATATACAAAAACCTAATAAATATCCATAAACTAATACTTTTATCCTAAACATGTGCATAAATCCTTCCATGTATGTCCTTTGGTGAAAAACAGGATAGTTACCTGAATAAGAGGTAACTTCCTTCCTAAAGCTCTATCATTTTATTTTATATCATCACACCCTAAAATATCATTATTAAATGTTTATATATTAAATTATATATCTTAAATATAGATATATTATTTATTATAATTTTTATAATTACACTTACAAAAAATTGAATCTAATGGGTAATGAATGTATCGTTCTTGTGTACGACGCACAGTCTCCTTATGATATAATGTTGCTTTTTTGTCCTTTACTACATCTCATGGTTGGTAATTATGATGGAAATATATTTTTATATGATATATATTATATTTAGGATGTATTTATTATTCTATAATAGGTATATTACACAAACTGTTGGGATTTCCATTTTGTGTAAACATGATAATTTCATTTGGGGAATTGTGGACTACCGCCTCCTCAAAGCGATGTGATTCATTCACACTCTACAAGGAATATAGGAAAGGTAATTTTAGTGAAATTATATGATATATATTATAAAAATATTTTAATTTAATAATTATATAAGAAAATATATCATTTAATATATTTATTTTAACACAACAATAAAATAGAAACGACGATCATGTGTACGTACGACTTATCATATCCATTAACGGTGTATACCATTTCATATTTCTATATATTATATATTACTATAAATAGTAATATAATGAATATATATATTTTATATCATGTTTTATATTATTGAAATTATGATATAAGTATGAGGATAAAAATAATACAAATTAAGACACATATAAGAAAAACAAAGAGGACATTACCCAATGTGTAACCTTAATAAAGAATTGTTAACAAAAGGGTAATATAATGTTATTATAAAACCATATATGGTTTTATATTTAATAATATGGTTTTCTAATATATTTTTAATAAACTTATATTTACTATATATGAGGTTTGTTTGATAATGAATAGAGTCAAAACAAAAGGTAAGGGGATTTCTAGTCTCACATTTATTTGAGTGAAATATTTCTCTTATTCCCAAATAATTTATTTTATGTGATGTATATAGGGACTATTAATATATTATAAAATTATTGTCCTTATTTTTATTTATATTTAATTATAAATTTTATAATCTATCTTTCATGGTGTTTATGTTTCAAATGTTCCAAAATCATTAAAGTTAATTTCTCTCAAATTGGCTTCATTGAGACATATGCCATGAATTTCAAAGACCATTTTTTCAAAAAAAAATATATATGATATTTTAATATCATTTTGAAAGAAAATGATTTTAATTTTTTTTGGTTTTCAAAGAATTATTTAAAAATTTTCAATATCCCTTCAAAGAAATGGTTTTCAAAATGTTTTCAAGCTTTCATTATTGGTTTTCCAAGTGTTTTCAATGAAATGGTTTTCATAACATTTCTATGATTTATTTAAAAATGTTGAAAGGGTCTTTAATGAAATGTTTTTAATTTTTTCAAGATTTCATTGTACGATTTCGAGGTGTTTTCAATGAAATGGTTTTCAAAATATGTTAACACTTTTTATATAACATTTCAAAGTGATATAAAATAAATGGCATTAAAAAAGTTTTCAAGGGTTATTTGTAAGTTTTTAAAGTGTTATAAAAGATATATATTTCAAAAAAAATTCAATAAATCTTTATAAGTTATCAAAAAGATCTCGAATAAAAATATTGTAAATTTTTTCTCAAATATTCCTTTTTATGTTTTCATATTTAATTTTTGAAAATGGTTTTGAAAAGGTTTCATGTTTTAAAAATGATCTTACAATGAAGAAAGGTTATTTTCCCCCAGAATTCTCTTTGAAAGAAATTTCAAAAATATTTTCCATTTAAGATGACAACCATTGGTGTTACTCAAGGATTTTTATATAAATTATTCATTATTTACTTTAACATTATTTTTTTGGGATTGTTTATGTATTGATGGCATTAAACCCATTTCTCTTTCATAATTTATACGATTATGAAAACCGTTTATCATTCAAGGGTTATATTATTATGCAATCATCTTCTTTTAACAGGTTATTCAATGATGAAATGATTATAAAACATATCTTTTTTATCCACAGGTCAATTTATGATTAAATTATTATGAAACCTATTTCAATAAGGGGTTATGATATGACTTGTTATGATCTTAGTCACATGTATTTAGGAATTCATTATGAGATTGGTGGGACCAATATCTCCCTCCAATTCATTGGGTAAATATTTATATCTCCTGAGATAATGATGGGAATCAAGTTTTTGGGCATGATTCACTATAGAAGATGGGGAACCAGATCCACTATAGGAATAAGTGGATACCTGATCCACTATGGGAAGATGGGGAATCCTGATATTCTATGGGAATATTGTGAAACTCAATCTACTTTGGGAATATAGGGAAACAATCTACATTATGGGATGATGGGAAAACTAGATAAACTATGGGAAGATGGGGAATCATGATCCCTAATAAGGAAATGACTGCAAATATGGATGTTTTTGTTTCCTTCCTAGTAGATGTAGTCATCATTAAGTTCCCTGATATGTTCTATAAATGCCTCATGAATTATTTGTAATGATATTACATGTTTATGTTTATTGAAAAATTCCATGTCTTACTCCTTTTTTATGCATTCAAGGATTATCTTATTGACTCCCATATGATTCAAGACTTATTAAATTCCAATATATTTCCTTGGCTTATGTATATGATGTTTGATATCCAGATTAATAGATTGTAATGTTATGATCATGAACTCTAAAAAGTATTCACATGTTTATTCTTACAATCCTCCCTGATATACCTTTATCGAGCATATGAAATCATCTCTTTTAATGTTTCATTTCCAATAATTTATTAATATATTTATTAAATATGATGTGTCTTAGAATGGTTTTAGTCATGATGAACCTAGTGAGAGATAATTTATCTCACATATGTACAAGGCTTATGTTTCCTTGTTTCAAAAGGTAGTAGGATAATATTACCTTTTATCACATTTTTGTGTAATGTATTATGTATTAAACCATTGTTAAGTAATGTTAATGTATGAAATGTGAGGGTCTCTATAGTTGGTATCAGAGAAAAAAATTATTTAACCTTTGGAAACTAAGATGAGATAACCTTAGTGAGAGACCATAGGACAAGTCTGAGGATAAATATAAGGATAAAAAAGTATATGAAAATTTCCTAGAATTTTCTAATGGATACATTGGTTTTTTCCCTGAAATACATCCCCATCATGATTATACATGTGTAAATGATTCTAAAAAAGAGGTACCTAGGAGTAATAACTATGAAATGATGCATTGGGACTACCTAATGTGAAACCTCGTACACAACAACATGCCTTATTACACATATGGTTTGACACTCTTAGGGTATATGATCATGGAATTCACAAAATCATCATGAACCATTATGAATGATTTAAAAATAGGCTTCCAATAAAAATCCTAGGGTGTGATTGATTAAAAAAATTCATAATTGATACATCCTATAAGTGGGTTATTATGATTATGTGGTTCCAATATATGTTAATGATTACTTGATATATGATTTTTAAATTTATTCAATGGATATAACCTAAAGGATCCACATCAATAGTGATTGATAAGGGAAATTTAATGATTATTCTCCTGATCATTTGAATTATTTGGGATATAGAATGAAAAACCTTATTGATATTCCAAACAAATATTTCTCAATATATGAATCACATTTATTCTCCAAATTATCCATAGAGGGAACAATATTATGCTGGGTTCTTCATAAGTCAATATAAACCTTCTTTCAGTGGGTATTATAATCCACCCGAACAATGGATCAATATCACTGAAATAATATTCTATATTCTCTAGTGTTCAAAACACGAGATGTCAATTCTAGATACTTAATAGTTATAAGGTTAAGAATGTTATCTTTTTAATCAAATTAACAACATGAGGAAGCAATATGAAATTAAATATAGGGATTGGTATGAGTTCAAGAACATATTCTTCAATAAGTTCATTCCTAATTTTCTTCATATGAATATGGAAAAAGAGTTCCATTATCTGAATAAAAAGAATGATGAATCTATCGATACCTTTGAGGATAATTTCAAAAGACATGAAAGGTATGATTTATGTATTATCATCCATATAGAATGTAAAGGCGATGGGTTCTTCAGTGGAATAATTATATTTCTCATAAGGGTATTAGTCATAAGATATATTGATAACTACGAAGAGGTTGGGAATTGAGAAATAAAATTTAAAATGGAGGTTGTATTTACATATAAATATCATGGTTATACCATGAAATGGGATATAGAGTTAAAAATAAAAAAAACCATGGGGATAAGAAGGTGAGACTTATTTTAGGCTCTATATGTGGAAAAGATCATTGTGGAAATTGTCTTATGGAGTCCAATAAATATTTTATGTGTGGAATTGATGGAAATAATGTTTTTCATTTGCAAAATGATGGTAAGAAGTTTGAAAATGATGAAAATATATTAAATGTTACACAAAATGCAGCTCCCACACTTCAGTTCTTCAAGACTAAGAGGATGGGAATTGTGTTAACCAATTCCCAGACCAATGGGTTAGTGATGTTCATCATTGTTAGAAACCTCTAAAACTGAGGGAAAAAGGGAAGTCTCACATGATCACTATTTATGAGGATGGGTGAAATAATAATGTGGTGAAAGGTTCACATTCCATTCACTATAGAAATTTTAATGTATTATTTGATTCTGGATCTACCAACACTTTCATGTATAAAAATTTTTATATGGGTATTAAGATTACACCCAAAATATTAGATGTAGAATTATCAGTTAAAACCCCTAATGGAATGATGATTTTTTATCATGTTTATGATTTCCTTCCTGTTGATTTTTTTTGAAATGTAAATCCAAAATATCATTTCATTATTCTCTAGGATTAATTTGATATTATCGTAGGCATGGATTTACATTTTATTCAAGATACCAAATCTTTTTTCAACGAAAGGATTCGTTGTTTAATATTTAAAACCAACCTAGGATCATCTATCAAATATAATGATATTTATAATCCTGCTATGTATATTACATCAATTTTATGATTCGTATTTCCCATTCATATGGTGTGTTTTTCCAACATGTATTTGGATAAACTTGACATCGATGATATACCTATTCTTCATGAATTTGTGGGGGTGTTCTCAAAATATTTTCCTATCCTTCCACCAAAATTTGAATTTGATTCATTGAAAGAACTCATACCTTGTTCCAAAAAAAATTACAAGTATCCCTATATAATGTCTCTAATTGAGTTTCGCGAATTGAAGAAGTAACTCTAATAAAACCTGGATAAGGGATTCATTTGGCCAAGTGTGTGACCTTGGGGTGAACCTATCTTCTCCATGAAAAAAATATGGATCAAGTTGACCCTGCATTGATTATCGAGACATGAATAAGATCATCATAAAGAAAATATTTCCTATTCTCCATATTGAATACTTGTTTGACCAACAATGCATTGTGTAAAACTTTTCCAAGATTAACCTTCATTCTAGATATCATTAATTGAGGGTCAAGAATGTTGAAATGCACAGGTTGAAAATCCATACAATATATAGACAATATGAATATATAGTAATGCCTTTTGGTTTTACTAGTACCCCTTCTATCATCAATGATTTTTTGAATAAAGTCTTTAGTGATGACCTCGATCAGTTTTTTGTTTGTATTTATAGATGATATCTATATCTATTAAATAGTCATAGAAGAGAAAGAATACCACTTGAGAATTGTACTAATGACCATAATGAAGGAAAATATATATGATTTTTTTTTTTTTTTTGAAAATAGATTCATTTTTTGGTAACATAATTTCAAGATAGGGTATAACCGTAGATATATCAAATATGGTAGATATTTAATGCTAGCCTAGGCTAACCATGGTGATTGAGATATACAGTTTTTTTGGTCTAAATGTATATTATCAATAGTTTGTGGTTATTTTATCAAGACTATAAAATCATATGGAAATTTTAACTCAGAAGTTATCCATGTTCTTCTGGTTGGAATAATGTGGGGAAAATTTCATGGAACTAAAGTGGAGGTTAATCAGAGGACCTGTGATTATATTAAACGATAGTGGAGAAGATTTTGTAATCTATTTTGATACATCCAAGAAGGGTTTCATATGTGTTATTATATATAATAACTGGTTTATCATGTATACCTTATGAAATTTGAAGATCCCATAGAAAAATTACACAAGTCTTGATTCAGAGTTAGTTGAGGTAATTTTTTCATTAAAGATATGAGGGAATTATCTTTATGGAGAAAGGAGTGACATATACACTGATAAAAAAATTATGAAATATATATTCCCACAAAAGGAGTTGAACATGCACTAGATATGATTATTAGAGTAGATAATATATTTTGACTTCTCAATACATTTCCACATAGGGAAAGCGAAAAATGTGTCCAATGAATTGAGTCAAAATGATCATTCCAGATTATCTAGGATGAGAATTGTAAAATATCAAAATTATTGATTTGGAAATATTAATGTAAAGGGATAATCTTATCTTTATCAATTGAATGTTCATCCATATATGGGAATAAATGTGGAGCTCCAACATGATGTGATGAATTTGATGAAAAAATGCTGTTGTGACCTATAATAGATGAATAAATGGAATAGAATGTTAGATACATTAAATCAGATATTGAGGAAGATCAATATCAAAAGAAAATATAAGTTTATAACTAACTATATGATCAATAATTTGAATTTGGTGGGAAGGTGTTTCTATAAATCTATCCCTAGAATATACTTATGAGGTTCTATAAAAAAAGGTAAACTAATCCTTAGGAACATTGTTTGATTTGAAATTATTTATCCTATCGAGATGATGATCCATTTTTGGGACTTTCTCAAAATATCTCTCCATTTCATGATTTGGTCCATGTATCTCTCTTGAGGAAGTATATATCTAACCCTTCACAAGTACAAAAAAACAGAGTTTGTATCACTGGAGAAGGATACATCTTATGATGAATTGATTTGAAATTATTTATCCTATCGAGATGATGACCCATTTTTTGGGACGTTCTCAAAATATCTCTCAATTTCATGATGTGGTCCATGTATCTCTCTTGAGGAAGTATATATCTAACCCTTCACAAGTACAAAAAAACAGAGTTCGTATCACTGGAGCAGGATATATCTTATGATGAACAACTAGATGAAATTTTGTATAATACAATGAATGTTCTAGGAAAAATTCCTCTCATCTAGTCAAAGTTTTGTATACAAATCACCAGCTAGTGGAAGCTTTTTAGTAACTTGAGGTTTTGATGAGGCAAAAATATCAACAATTCTATTGTATCAGAATGGTGAATTTTTTGTGATAAATTCATTTTAAGGGTGATAGAATGTAACACCCCATCTTTTTGTAAATATTTTTTCTGAATTAATTAATTTCCCTATTTTTTTATTGAAAGAGACACTAATTCAAATATTCATTGTATGCTTAACCAACATATTCTTCCTTTACACAGAACACCGACTTATCATGCGTAACTTGCAATAGAGAGTTTCTAAAAACATCATTTTAATCATATAATTATTTAAATGAGAATGTTTTAACCCAGTTATTAAACACAGTAACTTCAATAGTAATAAATATTTTTTAAATATTATTTATAATGGATTTATATAAATAAATCATACAGATAATAAAACATGTATTATTGGAAAAGTATTTATATGTTTGAAAATAATATTTTCTCAAATGAAATAATATTTATGTCCTTATATGAAGAATAATAAAATTAATTTTATATTAATTTATAATTTTAATTTTAAAAAATAGACATAATTATTTAATTCATAATTTCAAAATTATCTCAGGGTGGATTTCAGATATTTTTCTGAAAAACATCATTTTTGGACGAATATAGAGAAATACTAAATTTTAATTCAAAAAAAAATTCATTAATTTTATTTATATAGTAAATTATATTTTAATTTGGTTTTAAAGTCTAATGGGATCATCATTTCCTAAATATATCCAATTTAGGTATTTTGAACCAATTTCAAATTAAAATTGGATATCAAAACATTCCAAACACTTAAATTTTTTTGTTATAAACCTACTATCACGACATGTCTGTGAGATTAATTTTAATTTATTTTCTTCCTCTTATGTGATTATAATATGTAAAAATGGATTCAATTTTTTGGGAAATAATTATTTTTTATTTATAATACTGGATAATTTGTATTTAACCTATATAATTAGTGAATATGATTGAAATTAATTTCAACAATTAAGCGAAAAATTAGCTTAACAAGAGACTAAACATTAAACTCAATTGCCTAAAATGATATAGAAACCTGTCTAGAAGAAATTTTATATCCATATATAACCCTATACTACATTTTATCATATTGGTATCACTAATAGATCCAATTTTCAAAGGAAAAACTAGTAAGAAATTTCATTTCAAAAAATTTACAAGAATAAGAATCCTCCACAATAAAAAGGTACTCACACCCCCCAATTCCTGACAAAAATCAATAAAATTGGGATCATATTTTATATGGAAAATATATATCTTAAAAATAACTACCCACAACCTTGAATACTCACATTGGTCATAAATCGGTCCAAGGAAAACCTTTGGTGGAAACTAAAAGTAGTTACGTGAATAAGAGGTTATCCTTCCTCAAGATCAGTGGTATTAATTTCATCCCCCACAAATTCAAATACTCTTATTCAATTATTGTAGGATAACTTTATTATCCTAAATATAATGATATTTTTTTATTATATGGATTCAACCTACACTTATAAACACTTCCATCTAATGGGTAATGAACATACCATTCTTGTGTACAGTGTACTACCTCCTCACGAGATGATGTTGAGGGTATTTTCCATTACCACCTATCATTGTTGATAATAATGATGGAATATTTTTTAATATTATATATAAATATGATATTAATTATTTAATTATTCATTTTTAATTATTGTATAACTTATACCTACATGCATCCCATTTATAGTAAATTAGATAATTTTGTTTGGGGAAGTGTCGAAAACCGCCACCTCAAAGTGATGCGTGCAATTCACATTATACGTGGAATGTATTACTGGTGGGTTTAGTTAAATTTAATCATATATATATATGATAAAATAATCATACTTTAATTAATATATGTATATATATATTTCATTTACTTTCTTTCCTTTAATATGAAAATAAAACAGAAACAATGTTCATGTGTATGTACAACCTACCATCCCCATGAAAAGTGTAACACCCCAGGTAAATAAAGAATATGAAATTTTTATATTTATCCCTATTTTTGAATAAAATGTTGATATTAATTTAAATGGAACGCTATGATCGGTGGCTTACCCAATACGCAACAACGAGTTCCTTTGAAATCTTACGTTGCACTCTATTAATAAAATAATTTTATTTTAAATGGTAGTTAACACCTAGCCATTGTAATGACAGGAATGAACAGAACTAACTAACAAATAATTACATATGTTTGTTAAATATTTTTACATTTATCCAATAAATTATAGAGGCTTAAAAATCCAAATGAATCCAATTTTAAGAATAAATACTCTAATATTTTTAAAAGATTGTTTTACCACCTTTTGATGGAGAACCATTTTTAAATCTATATTTTGACAATTTTATAAGCTATATTTGTCAAAATAAAATTATTCTTTATGATTGGGACATTGAAATTTACTTTGGATAAATTTCTGGTATTTTTATGATAATGTTCATTTTTTAATGAATAGTGAAAAGTGTTGTATTTTAATTCAAAACATCATTTTAATCAAATTTATTTATATAGTTATATTACCTTTTTAATTGGTTTCAAAGTTAAATTAGCATATATTTTTACCATTTAATCCAATGGTAGTCATTGGAATTAATATCACCTTGAGGTTGGACATAAACGAGTGTCAATCTTTTGATAGATATTGTTTCTTAAAAATATGTTATTTGATATGACAGCGGGATTTAATTATAAAATTAATTAATGAAACTCCTATGTTATTAGTTTGGTAAAATAAAAATAATTTTTTAATTCAGAATATTAAATATAGATTAGGGTGAATTTTTGGTATTTTTCTTAAAAACCTTAATTTTTGACGAATAGTGAAACCACAAAGTGGTAGTTACAAAACTGATTTTTCATTTAAATGGAACTTTTCCACATCTATGATTTGAATTTAAAAAATAAAATATAAATGATTTTCGTTATTATGTAAAATTTGGTTCAATAGGATGAAAATAATTTTTGATGAAAAGTAACTTTTAAGTTTTATTAATCGCGATTAAAGGTAATTAGTGTGATTTAAGGTAAAAATGATATTATAATAAAATGAAAATATCTGGACACTTGTCCTAACCCTATTGGATGAATCATGGCTGACCTAGAAAACCCATGGGTCGATTTTTGGGACCCCATGGATCCACTTGGGTATGATAATGTCATTAATGTCTTTTATTTAAAGTAAAAGTAAAAATGACACAAAAATGTATTGTTTTACTAAAACAATTTTTACATTGGGTTATACAAGTCATCTTTTTGACTATAAATAGTCATTGGTAAGATAAAACTATTTCCTACATCCTAGTATTTTTTTATATAATTTTTAGACATTAAATAAATTAATTAATTTATGACATCATGATGATGTAGCGATTATCTAATTATTTAACGATTTAAATAAAATTAAAATATAATGTAAAATATAAGAACTACACATGTCAAAAACATATTGGATGTGTTGATTTAGAACTCTTATCACCTTATCCTCGAAATACATCAATGTGGGACCTTTAAAATCTGAAAATCATTTGAAAATAAATTAACATTTTATACCATTCCAAGAGGGTCCCTCCTATCCTCTTATAAAAGGCCCCCACCTCTACCTCCATACCCACACCTCTCAAGACTTTGGCTCGGCCAATATCTGATTATTTTTTCTCTCCACATCCCTCTACTCATCCTAGAATCCTTAAATTAGGCATTAAGCTCTTCAATAAACCTTTTTGGTTCAAATCAAATGGAGTTACCTGATTTTAAGGTAATATCTTCACTTCTGTTCTTTTGTTTTATTTTGCTTCTCCAACCCCCTAAACTATTTTTATTCATTTCTTTTGTTACAACTACAGTTTCTTCAATATACTAGTATGTTTTCATAAGAAGTATTATATCTACACTTACACACAACTACATCTAATGGTTAATGAACCTACTGTTTCTATGGATGGTCAATTTTTGTCTCACGAAACGATGATTGTTCAATATTCTTTTAACACCTTCAAAGGTGGAAATTAAGATGTAACTATATTTATATATGATATATAATATGTTTATGTTTTACTTAAGCTTCTGTATTTTTCATTTTTGGCATACCTTTATTGTTTCCATTATGGGTAAACGTGATATCTTCATTTTAGGAAGTGCAGACTACCGCCCCCTCAAAGTGATTTTATTTGTTAATACCATATGTGGTATGTATAAAGTATAGATTTAATGATATTATATATGATACCATACTTTAATTATAATACTATTATGTATCATTATGTTTTAATTCCATTAAATATGAAATAGAAATAGAAGTAGCGTTCATGTGTACGTACGGCTTACCGTCTCCATGAACGGTGCATTTCATTTCATACCTCTAAATGTTATGTAATATTATAAATGCATGTATATAATGGATATATATGATATATATGATATCTACATAATTAATATAATTCTGGATATAATGGATATTTTACCCCTTAAACAAACATGTAAATATAAAGAGTTTATTTTTTGCTCAAGTAGCAATGATCGACAAAACGACCATTATTAACTTAAATAATTAAATACTGTTCATAACATGGTAATAAGTGTAATAAAATGAATAATGAACTTGAAAAATGTTCTTAAGCATGTAGAAATTAACTCAAGTTTATTATTCAGGAGGTTAAAGAACGATCGAGACAAGTCGGACCTGAGGTAAGGGATCTTACCCCTCTCTTTCTTTTTAAGTGCACTCTTTTATGTCGTTCCTTTTAATATCATCATTATTATGATTGAGTTGTTATTTTATATTACTCTTACTGTAATTTTTACGTTCCTATGATGAGAGACCCTATTTTCTCTCATCAATCCATTTTGGATTTTTTGAGTGGCATCGTTAGGCAGCCGAAGTTTCGTAAGAGATCCAACCTCTCTCTTTCTTTTAAGTACTCTCCTTTATGTCAATTCATTTAAGATCATCTTTTTTATGTTGGGGGATGTTATTTTATATTACTATTTCTGTAAATTTTATTTTAATATTATGAGATACCATATATGATCTCACCAATCCATTTTTGAAAGTTTTAAGTGGCGCCGTTAGGCTGCCGAGTTTTCATAAGGGATTTTTCATCTCACTTTTATTCCAATGAGATTTATGATACATTTGCCACAATTTACTTTGAGTGGTGTATGTACTGCCCATTATTATAGTCTTTGTGTAATATTCTTTGATTTATGGGTATTTAAATTTTCATTGTATGACCCTTCTTCAATGGGGTGTACGTTTCGAATGTTACCCAAATCGGTAAGGGGACCTTTCACCCTCCTCTTATTTAAAAAGACTTCATTTGTTATTTCTTTTAAATTACATCTTATTATGTTAGAATATGTTCTCATATATCCTTATTGGTGTAAATTTAATGTACATGTGATGAGATACCCTTTTTATCTCTCATCAACTCATTTTCTGAATTTTGAAGTGACGTCGTTAGGCTATCGAATTTTTGAAAGGGAACTTCTTAACCCAGTTTTGATTCATTGGGATAAACTTGTACTCCTTGAATATTTTGTTCTATGAATATGTGTGAATTACCTCTGATTATTTTACACTTAATATCCACTTATATTTAGTGAATTCATTTTTCTCACATAATTATGTAATTGATTTATCCTTAATCCAAGGATACTGTCTTTGTAAGGGAATCCATCTCAATCATATTTCATTGAGGCATATTTTGTTTTATACAAAACATTCTTTTATACGGTGTATAAACCCCTTTGACTTCTATGATTATTCAAAATGAATCATTTTATACGAAGCATTTACTAAACGAAAAAAGGGAAAATTTTTTCGTGCGTATGCGGCGACAACGACTTCTCCGCCGCCGTGACCACTATTTGAGTTTCAGCTTCCTCTACAAGCCATAACTTTTTTTGAATGCAAAATAAATACCATGTTTTAATTTTCGTTTATTTTGGTATTGAAAATGGTTTCATAATGTATTTATATCAATGTGTTGTATTGGTATCTTGTGATTGAAAAGTGGAAATGTTATGTTTCCTTTATGCATTTTTTATGTGATACAATTATGTTATGGATCTTGGGAATTGATATGAAGACGGGTGGTTTTGTGATAAACTAATGGCAGGTGAGCCCGATATAGCTCTCCAATGCATTGGGTAACACGAAGGAGTTAAATGTTAAGGTTTCTCCAAAGAGATTTAGGAAATATATTGTGATGGGTATTCTAAACGTAACCAAGAGGGTTACTCCCTACGTAAGAATGTTATGAATGCCTCAAGTTACCTTTTATGTCTTATTATTTATATGATTTATTCATGATTTGATGAGGTATGTGATTATTTATTATGAGTAAAGTATGATTTCATGCATGGACTAATGTTTTAATTTAATAATTGTATATCCCTTACTGAGCTTTTTATGCTCATCCTAAGTTTTTGAAATGTTTTTCATAGGTCAAGGGAATGGTACATGATGTGATGATAGTGTTAAGGAAGTGTCAAGAAATAATCCATGATTTATTTTAAATATGTTTTCGTTGATGGGAAAAAATGAATACTATCTTTTATGTAACCAATTTGTTTAAATGTGGAATGTAATGCATGTTTTATGATCTAATTCTCTAAAACACTAAACTTTAAAAGATCCTCAATGTGTATTCTTAAATTAACTCAAGATTAAGTAAGGTTTACGTATGGGGCCTTATAGTTGGTATAAAAGGTCGGTTTAGACAACTTTAGGGATTATGAGTTTTTGTTAGACACGTGGTTAGTCCCTATATCTATTATTTCAGTTAAATCCTTGTTTTATAACTTTTTTCAGGTCAAGTAATGTCAGTTACGAATGGAAGGAGGAGGATCTCAAATGGAATTCCTATCTCTTCCTAATGACATGCTTGCAATAATTATTTCAAAGTCATGTTCGAATGATTGTGAAACTTTTTCTAGCATACAACTCTCTTGAAAGCAATTGTTTGAGATATCAAAAACCTCTAATATACCTCGTTATCATCGTGGTTCATGGGTTGTATTTAGAAAAATACTGTTTTCAAAATATTCTCATATTTTAAAGAAAGGTAAATATTATCAAGGTATTTTCAAATATTTTACATTATCACAAGAACTTGAAGCAAATTATGATTTTAAAAATGGTGCTGGGGAAGGAGACCCTTGCACAACCTATTTATATTTGCTTTTAAAATATAGTCTCTCAACACATACTTATGGTATATTAAAAGGACCAATAATAGAAAGTTTCAAATCAAATTGTGTCCAACTATTTTATAGAAATCAAGTTTTATCAGATGTTTTTGAATTATATGTCATACATGATTATTTTCCAAAACTATTTTTCTGTGAACACCCATATGACCCATGTTGTACAAGGTGTAGTTGGATGGAGTAAGCAAATGATTTTTAAGGATCTCTAAATCATTTTTGTAATGCATGGGACTTCTACCTATGTGAACAAGATGATGATGAAACCGAGTGGATTCCATGAACAAGGTATGTTGTTATTCATTTTGGGAAACTTTTTATTTTATGGTGGTGAAATAAGACTTCATTAATTAAGATGTTGATATCGTAATTAATTTGGATTAAAATGAGAGGTATAAGGAAACTATTGAGGTAAAAACATGTTAGGGTTATTTTTTGAGTTTTTAAAAAGGACAACACGCAGACCGTGTGACAACCCGTCATGTAGGAAAAAGCAGCGGGAATCGAACCCACATCCAAAGTGCGACTGTTATTTATCGCCTACCACTGGACTACAAGAACTCCCTGGTTAGTTTGACTAATTATTTTTAGTTAGATTATTTTATGAATTAAGAGTAAGTTGATTTGGGGTTATCTATGGAAAGTATTAACCTATCAAGGAGGATATGTGATTAGGTTAATTACTTTTCAATATGGGACTTCTAGAGCAACTGATGTTATTTGGAGATAAGTGTTAATTTGTACCTTGGAAGACTATCTGACTAAATCCATAAAATATTTGGGATTCGATCTTAGTTTGTATTAAATTGAAGAATTTTATGGACAAATTTTTTATTGAATGGTCCTCATTGAAATTTGGGTTTTTTTGACAAATTTTTGAGATTAAGAATAGATTTTATTTTTATAAAGGGTTATACTTTTCTGGTTTATCTAATCTTGTTCTAACAATTTTGGTTTTGGTAAGGGTCTACAGAAATGAGAAATATATTGTTCTCTTTTGTGGATTAGATGATTTTCATGAAGTTTATAATAGTACTCTTAATGTGAACAAGTTTTCCTAAATACTCGTCTTTTGGAGAAAGTATGAGTTTGTGTAAAAAATCTAGTAAAAGTAGAAAGTAAACACGGCAAGTAAGTATGTTTCCTTAAGATCAAAAATAAATTCCTCAATGAAAAGTAACTTAAAACAAAAATGTGGTCTATTAAATTTTCCTACTGCGGAATCGAATACCGTTTAACCCACCACAAGTTTGTGATTTTCTTGTGGTCAACATTCTCCTAAACATTTTTTCTATCACTCTCCCTCAGAACATGACCCTTTGCTTTTTCATCTATATACATGTTTTCCTACATGGAATCCTAGTATGGGTTAACTCGGGTGACCTCTGTACTTCTCTTTCTTTTTTTTAATGCGATTGTTTTTCTGACTCTTGTTCCGATGTGGGACTTTCAATGATGTTTCCGAGCCCAATTTTAAAATTGTGAGGATGAAATTCCCAAAAGGGGGGAAGGATGTAACACCCCAGGTAAATAAAGAATATGACATTTTTATATGTATCCTTATCTATGAATAAAATGTTAATATTAATTTAAGTGGAACATTATTCTCGATGGCTTACCCAATACGCAACAATGAGTTCATTTGAAATCTTATGTTGCACTCTAATAATAAAATAATTTTATTTTAAATGATAGTTAACACCTAGACATTTTAATGACGATAATGAACAGAACTAACTAAAAAATTATTACATATGTTTGTTAAATATTTTTAAATTTATCCAATAAATGTTGGAGGCTTAAAAATCCAAATGAATCCAATTTTAGGAATAAATACTCTAATATTTTTAAAAGATTGTTTTACCACCTTTTGATGGTGAACAATTTTTAAATCTATCTTTTGACAATTTTATAAGCTATATTTTTAAAAATAAATTTATTCATAATGATTGTGACATTGAAATTTACTTTGGATAAATTTCTAGTATTTTTCTGATAATGTTCATTTTTAATGAATAGTGAAAAGTGTTGTATTTTAATTGAAAACCTCTTTTTAATCTTATTTATTTATATAGTTATATTATCTTTTTAATTGGTTTTAAAGTGAAATTAGAATATATTTTTACCATTTAATCCAATGGTGGTCATTGGAATTAATATCACCTTGAGATTTGACATAAACGAGTGTCAATCTTTTGATAGATATTATTTCTTAAAAACACGTTATTTGATTTGACAACGGGATTTAATTATAAAATTAATTAATGAAACTTCTATGTTATGAATTTGGTAAAATAGACATCATTTTTGAATTTGAAATATCAAATATATCTTAGGGTGAATTTTTGGTATCTTTCTTAAAAACGTTAATTTTTTATGAATAGTTAAACCACAAAGTGGTAGTTACAAAAACTGATTTTTCGTTTAAATGGGTCTTTACCACTTCTATGATTTTAATTTTAAAAATCCAATATAAATGATTTTAATTATTATTTAAAATTAGGTTCAATGGGATGAAAATAATATTTGGTGAAAAATAACTTTTAAGTTTTATTAATCGCGATTAAAGGTAATTAGTGTGATTTAAGGTAAAGATGATATTATAATAAAATAAAAATATATTGACACTTGTCCTAACCCTCTTGGATGAATCATGGACGACCAATATAACCCATGGGTCTATTTTGGGGACCCTATGGAGCCACATGGGTAAGATAATTACATTAATTCCTTTTATTTAAAGTAAAAGTAAAAATGACACAAACATGTATTGTTTTACTAAAACAATTTTTAAATTAGGTTATACATGTCAGATGTTTTACTATAAATAGTAATTGGAAATAGGAAAAGTTTTCCTACATCATAGGAGTTTTTTTATAATTTTTAGACATTAAATAAATTAAATTATTTATGACCTCATGATGATGCAGCGATTACCTCATTATTTAACGATTTAAATAAAATGAAAAGATAATGTAAAATCTAAGACCTAAACATGTAAAAATCCTATTTTATGGGTGTATTTAGAAATCTTATCACCGTATCCTTGATATAAATCAATTTTTGACCTTTAAAATCCGAAACTCATTTGAAAATAAAGTAACATTTTATACCATTCCAAGAGTGCCCCTCCTCTCCTCTTATAAATGTCCCCCACCTCTACCTCCTTACCCACACCTATCAAGCCTTTGGATCGGACAATCTAGGATCATTTTGTCTCTTAAAATCCCTATCCTCATCCTAGAAGCCTTACCATAGGATGGAAGCTCTTAAATAAACCATTTTGGTTCAAACCAAAGGCACTTACCTGATTTTAAGGTAATGTCTTTACTTGTGTTCTTTTGTTTTATTTTGCTTCTCCAACCCCCTAAACTCTTTTTATTAATTTATTTTGTAACAAATACAGTATCATAAATATACTAGTATGTTTTTATAAGAATTATTAGAGATAAACTTACAAAAACCTACATATAATGGTTAAAGATCATATTGTTTCTGTGGATGGTGAATTTCTGCCTCACGAAATGATGATTGTTCAATATTCTTTTAACACCTTCAAAGGTGGCCATTAAGATGTCAATATTTTTATATGTGATATATAATATGTTTATGTTTTTCTTAAACTTCTGTATTTTTCATTTATGGCATACCTTTATGGTTTCCATTATGGGTAAACACGATATCTTCATTTTAGGAAATACAGACTACCGCCCCCTCAAAGTGATTTGATTCGTTAATACCATATGTGGTATCTATGAAGGATAGATTTAATGATATTATATATGATAATATAATGGAATTATAATACTATTATGTATAATTATGTTTTAATTCCATTAAATATGAAAAAGAAATGGAAGTAGCATTAATGCGTACGTACGACTAACCGTCTCCATTACGGTGCATTTCATTTCTTACCTCTAAATGTTATGTAATATTATAAATTCATGTATATAATGGATATATATGATATATATGATATCTAAATAATGAATATAATTCTGGATATAATGGGTATTTTACCCCATGAACAAACATGTAATTATCAAGAGTTTATTTTTGACTCAAGTAGAAATGATCGACAAGACAACCATAATTAACTTAAATAATTACACAGTGTTAATAACATGGTAATAAGTGACATAAAAGGAATAATGAACTTGAAAAAGGTTCTTAAGAAAGTATAAATTAACTCAAGTTTATTATTCAGGAGGTTAAGGAACGATCAAGTCATGTCGGACCCGAGGTAAGGGATCCTACCCCTCTCTTTCTTTTTAAGTACACTCTTTTATGTCGTTCCTTTTAAGCTCATCTTTCTTATGATTGGGATGTTATTTTATATTAATATTAATTTACTTTTTATGTTCATATGATTAGAGACCCTATTTTCTATCATCAATCCATTTTGGAAGTTTTGAGTGGCGTAGTTAGGCTGCCGAATTTTCGTAAGAGATCCAACCTCTCTATTTCTTTTTAAGTACTCTCCATTATGTCACTTCTTTTAAGCTCATAATTGTTATTTTGGGGTATGTTATTTTATATTTGTCTTGATGTACATTTTATTTTAATATTATGAGAGACCCTATTTTATCTCATCAATCCATTTTTGAAAGTTTTAAGTGGCGCTGTTAGGCTGCTGAGTTTTCGTAAGGGATTTTTCATCTCATTTTTATTCTCGTGAGATTTAAGCTACATTTGCCACCATTTACTTTGAGTTGTGAATGTACTAACCATTATTATACTCTTTTTGTAATATAATTTTATTTATGGGTATTTAAATCTTCATTGTATGACCCTTCTTCAATGGGGTGTACGTTTCGAAAGTTACCCAAATCGGTAAGGGGACCTTTCACCCTCCTCTTCTTTAAAAAGACTTCATTTGATATGTCTTTTAAATTACATCTTATTATGTTGGGATATGTTCTCATATATCCTTATTGCTGTAAATTTAATGTACAAGTGATGAGATACCCTTTTTATCTCTCAACAACTCATTTTCTAAATTTTGAAGTGACGCCGTTAGGCTGTCGAATTTATGCAAGGGAACTTCTTAACCCAGTTTTGATTCTTTGGGATAAAATTGTACTCCTTGAATATGTCATTCTATGAATATTTGTGAATTAGCTATGATTGTTTTACACATAATATCCACTTATATTTAGTGAATTCCTTTGTCACACATAATTATTTAATTGATTTATCCTTAATCCAAGGATACCGTCTTTGTACGAGAATCTGTCTCAATCTCCTTTCATTGAGGCATATTTTGTTTTATACACAACATTATTTTATAGGGTGTATAAACCCCTTTGAAATTTATGATTATTCAAAATTAATATTTTTATACGAAGCGTTTACTAAATGAAAAAGGGATTTTTTTTGTCGTACGTATGCGGCGACAATGACTTCTTCGCCACCGTGACCATTATGTGAGTTTCGGCTTCCTCTACAAGCCATAACTTTTTTTGAATGAAAAATAAATACCATGTTTTACTTTTCTTTTATTTTGGTATTGAAAATGGTTTTTGATAATGTTTTTATATCAATGTGTTGTATTGATATCTTGTGATTTAAACGTGGAAATGTTATGTTTCCTTTATGCATGTTTTATGTGATATGATTATGCTATGGTTCTTGGGCATTGTTATAAAGACGGGTGGTTCCATGATAAACTAAGGGCGGGTGATCCCGATATAGCTCTCCAATGCATTGGGTAACGCGAAGGAGTTAAACATTAAGGTTTCTCCGAAGAAATTTAGAGAATATACTGTGATGGGTATTCCAAACGTAACCAAGAGGGTTAATCCCTACGAATGAATGTTATGAATGCCTCATGTTACCTTTTATGTCTTATGATTTCATTGATTTATTCATGATTTTATGAGGTATGTGATTATGTTTTATGAGTAAAGTATGATTTTATGCATGGATTAATGTCTTCATTATGTACTTTTATATACCTTACTCATCTTTTTATGCTCGTCTAATGTTTTTGAAATGTTATTCACAGGTCAAGGGAATGGTACATGATGTGATGACAGTTTCAAGGAAGTGTCAAGAAAGAATCCATGTTTTATTTTAAATATGTTTCCGTTGATGGGAACAAATTAATACTATATTTTATGTTACCACTTTCTTTAAATGTGTAATGTAATTCATGTTTTATGATATAATTCTCTAAAAATCTAAACCTGAAAAGATCCTCAATGTGTATTCTTGAAGTCACTCGATATTAAGTAAGGTTTAAGGCTGGGGCCTTATAAAAAGTGTATTCCATTTTTTCTTTATATATTTTATATAATATTATAAATAAATATTTAATGAATATATATGATTTTTTCTACAATCGTTGATATTATTTAAATCATGATATCTGTATGAGGACAAAAAAAGTTACAAATAAAGATACCTGAAATAAAAACAAAATGTATATTACCCAAAGTGTAACCTTAACATGGAATTGTTAACAAGAAGGTAATATAAAGTCATAACAAAACCATATATTGTATTAGATATAAAAATAAGGTTTGATAAATGATATATAGTATATTTATATTTACTATACATGAGTTTTTTATGAGTACAGTGAGAGTCAAGATAGATGGTAAGGGGATTTCTATTCTCACTATAATTTCTATGAGATTTATGTCTTGTTCACCACACTTTCTTATAAAATATATAATAATATATATATATATATTATATGATTATAATACATAAATTTATGGATTTTTACATATGATTTTTATTATATCTATTTAATTGGGTTTATGTATCAAAAGTTTCCAACGAAAAAATATAGTTTTGTATCTTTTTTTTGAGACACATGACATGAATTTACAAAACAATGTTTTCAAAAATAATTTCAACAATGTTTCTAAAGTTAAAATTTTAATATCCTTTTCAAGGAAAATGTTTTAAAATTTTATAAGGTTTTTAGAAATTACTTTATAATTTTTCATTGTGTTACCAATGAAATTTTCTACAAATTTTTTTTAAGATTTATTTATATGTTTTCAATATGTTTTTAATGAAATGGATTTCATATTTTTTTCAATATTTATTTTTATTATTTAAATGTGTATTAAAAGAAATAGTTTTCAATAATATTTTCAAGAATTATTAATATTTTTTCAATGCCTTTTCAATGAAATGGTTTTCAGAATGTTTTCAATCTTTATTTATATATTTAAAATGAAATTTGAAAGAAAATATTTTCAAAATGATTTCAGTATTTCATTATATGTTTTTTAAAAAGGATAAAATAATGGTTTTCAGTTTTTTGGATGATTCCATTATATCTTTTCTTGTTTATTTTAAAAAATTAGTTTTTAAGAGGTTTATTTTTTTTTTAAATTATTTTCTAAATAATAAAGGTTATTTTCTTCAAGAAATGATTTGGAAATATATTTTTAAATAATTTTTCATAAAATGACATATGATACTGTTAATCCTTACTTTATATAGAAATGATTCAATGTTTCTATTAATATTATTTCTATGAATGATTTATTAATTAATTTCATGAAACTTGTTTCATGTTAATAGGTTATACGTTTATAAAAGACATTTCCCTTTCACCCGTTATATGCTTATGAAACCCAATTCTTTTTAGGGGTTATGATTTTATGATATATTTATGAAAACCATCTATTTTTTCACCATTTTATGTATGATTACATTTTTATGTAACCCATTTCATTTCATGAGTTATGATATGACTGTTTATGATGTTGGGGAAATAGTATGTTTGAATTCAATATAATATGGGTAGGACTTATATCTTCATCCAATACATTGTGTAAAAATTTATATTTGAGGATATTATGACTTGAATGAAGTTGATTGGATTGATCCAATATATAATATGGCCAAAACTAATCCGCTATATGATAATGGTCACACATGATCGATTATGGGATGATGGGGAATCCTGATCCAATATGGGAAGATAGGGAAACCCAATCCACACAATAGACGAAAAGTGGATTTTTAACGTTGATTTTTCATCCTTTTTAAAATCGATTAGGAGGAGACGTTTTTGAAGGAGATGATAAAAATAAATATTTAAAATTGATTAAAATAATGACATTGTAAATTAATTATTGTATTAGCTTTTCAAATCAGTTATGAGATAATAGAAATGGAAACCCTATCATAATGGGTTTTCCACATCAGTTATCACACAACCAATATGAAAAAACCATGATGAATGGATTTTCACCTTGGTTATTATATAAATGAAATGGAAATTTTTTTGATTATGTTTTTTTAAATTTTTTGATTGATAAATGACATGAAAACTATTTTCTTTTTATAATAACACTTTGAACTCTCCTATCCATTACCGACAATTAGAGAAATAACAAACAAACCAATAGAAATAGTGAATCGTATATTGCAGAAAAACAACCAACAAAATCGATTTACAATTTGAAATCTAAAGATTAAAATATATATTAAAAAACTAGAATCCAATAAAAACATTAAAAATTATTTTCCCCTGAAAAAAAAATTTAAAAAACTATTTAAAGTATAATATATATTTCAAAGAAACTAAAATCCAACCGGACCTCTAAAATAGATTTCTCATTCAATTAGTAAGTTTCTAATATCTTTTTCACTATAAGGATGAGAGTTATTGAAAAGATAAAAATTGAAGGGAAAAATTTTATGATGTATTATGAATAAAATTAATGAAATATTTAGGAATATTTTATAATGAAATCTATCCTAGTGAAATTTCAAAAGTGTACTAGTAGAAATTATTTCATACATAAATATTATCACATAATATTATCATTATTTGAAACCTTATTGTTTATGAAAATAATTTTTAAATTAGTTTATCAACTCAAAATAACACAATTATGTAATATATCAAAAATAATCTAATTAAACAAGAAAATCAACCGTTATTTTTAAATATTAGATCTTGGTGATCTTCTTTTTTGTGGTCTCTAATTATTTCATGCCCTATTTGAAAATAATATGAATAAAATAAATTTAAAATACATTATAATTTAAAAAATTATTAAAAATATCAAATATATGTGTCCAATACATTCATTAAATTTTTCTCACTTCACCATGCATATCGCATAACCAGTAATGTGCTTTCTATCTTGCAACGAAAACACCTATCATTAAATGTAAACTAATATAAAAGAACACTTAATGTTAAGGGATTTAATATTAATTGATTTATAACACATATTGATATGTATTTTTAATATTACCAAAGATAAGAAAACATCCATCACTAAATAATTGAATAGTTTTCAATTCTTTCAGCAATATAAACCATTCTTTCTGTTTTATTCATCACCATCACTATTGGTGAAATAAACGGAGGGTCCATAAATCCATATACATTTTTTTCATTCTCATTAAACCTTGTATAAATATACCTAATAAAAAACAAACATATGTATAAATTTTAAATAAATTAAATATACTGAAATATTTATGTTAAGATATAAATAAAAAAATCATGTTGATGCCCAACTAATCTCTAGTTACAAGATCAATGATATAATTTTTCAAAAGTTACATTATAATTTCACACCCACAAACTGCAATGTCAATTGAAAGCTGATAAACATCCAAAAAGATTTAAATATATTGAAAATATTTCAATAATAGTATAATTTTCAAATGTATTCATTACACTATTTATTTTTTATTGTCCATAGAGTATTTCTTTACATTTTAAATATTAATATAAAAAATTGATAAATATATATGCATTAAGATTTGAAAAAAAAATTAGTATAAAAATGAAATAAAATATATAATATAGAAATACCTCTATTGTAATTTGTCAAATAAGTTAAGATGGACATATTTAAAAGCAGACAACAAATTCCCCAACAATACTCACCTCATTTGTAGGTAATGGTACTCCAACAGACCTATCTATAATATCCTGCACAATGACTAAATTATTATTTATATCTATATATTTATGATGAATGGTTTCTAAAATATTAAATATAACATCATATTAAACAATATTATGTTGTGGATCATCAACATATACCTCAAAATATGTGGGAAGCTGTGGAAGTGGGGGAGTATGAGTATGATAAAGAGTGGGTCTGTATGCAGAGGTGGAGGTGTGGGAACAACTGGAGGAGGTGGAGGCATGGAAGATCCCTTCTGAAATTGTCTTTTTATTTCTAAAAATTTCAATTATATAGAATCTATGATTTTATCCTCCATTATCACATGAATATCCTGAACATGTGCCTCCAAATATTCTATTTTTTTATATAAACCAACTATTAATAAAGATGAATAATATGAAAATTCTTATGTCATCGATATACCCATGTGGTATCCGCATAAATGACCATGGTTTTCATGAATTCCCAATTATATATCCAAAATATCATGCCAACTCTCACCTAAAAAGACCACATCAGTGCTATGATCCTCAAGATAATGCTGTATAATATATTTGAAAAATTATACAATAAATCAAAAAATTTAAAATTTTGAATTTACATAAATAAATCAATAAAGTAAACAACTTACGATCATATTATATAGATCCCTTGATAGTTTCATAAGATATTACCCTTTTTTAATCTTCCCCCTCTTCAATTTTTCATGTTTATCCAGGTGGTGGAGGGTGAACCTCTGTAGAGAATAAAGACTTAGCTATATGTTTTTGAAATTTTTTTCCATCATTTGTTTCTTTCCATAACATATACCCTCCCCGAGATAATGTATGAGGGTATATGTTTCTTGATTTGAAATCCTGATGATATCTCCTCAATTTCTCTAAACAATTAATGAATAAATAATTATGAAATAATTGTTTAGACAATTAATATAATAAAATTTAAAAGGTAACACTGCACTTCCAAAAAATTGATTCGTGTATTAAACTTTCAACAAATTTATTCCTTGTATCTTCATCTTTAAAGTGATATATATCAACTAAATTATGATGTTTCCTATTCGTAAAGATGAAATCTAATGTGAGGGTTGATTTTAAATCCTTCAATCACATATAAGTGAATGATAAACATTTCCTCATAATGCCTCTAATGTGAGGTTTCTCATATCTCATTTTATAAAAAGTGGGAAAACAAATATCACAAAAATAATTTCTAGATAAGTAAATTAATAAGAAATTATCATACCAAAATAATCTCCCAAAAGTTATATAGTTTTAATTTTTCAACACTTCTCCAATCATCAATCAAAATAATGACATTTCATTTATCCCAAACTAATACAAAAGTCTTATATTGTTTTTAATTTGGACCTCAATAAAGTTCATTATTATCAAATTCTATCATATCATCTCATCGTGGATACGAGTGACTCGTAATTATTTTCAACATTTTCTCCAACATTTACCAACCCTCAAACTCTTCATTGGCGTTATGGGAGAGGATGCCTATTGTAAAGAAGGACGAGGCTCATCAAGACGATCATGTGTATGTTTCTCCCCAAATGTATGAGGATGATTATCTAATGAAATATGTAGTGGATTAGTTTATTGATATATAATTATCCTACAAACCAAATAAATAAAAAATTAGAAGAAAAAAATACAAATTCCACAATTATAATTATAATTTAAATATAAAATATAAAATTATCAAGCCAAAAAGAAAACTAAATTTAAAAGAACTCATTTTTATTCATATTTGTTATAGTTAAGTAAAATTTTATCAATTCTAATGAGATGTGAATTATAATATGAACAAATGAAATAAAATTAAAAAATGGTGTTGTAATAGTAAAAATCCTTCAATATAATAAATTATTTTTATGCCTAAAATAATATTTGTTTTCAATATACTCTTTTTTTAATATATCTGATTTAGACTAATTTTATTCATCAAAATAAATTAATATATAAGTTAATAAAGGTTAAAAATGGTACAATAAAAAAAATAATATAAATAAATAATTTAACAAATGAGATATAATACATGTTTTAATAAATAAAATAATATAAAAGTATCTTACATTTTATGAAATTTTTAAAAGTAAATTAGAAATAAATATATGTTACCTGTAATATTGAAAATGTAATAAAGTATTTTTTCCCCAAATTCATTGATCCAGATTATTACATATGGAAAAAACCATTCCTATGATGTGATCATCAATGTTATCTATTAATATGTCAATTCAATTAGGGATCTCATATAAATCACCATATTTTTCAATTTTATCATCACCAAAGTACTATTTTTTCATTTCAAAATAATAAACCATTGAATATCTTATTCATAAAGAGAATAGAAATATTATTTGGCATGTGTATTCATTATAAAATGATAATATTTTTAATATAATATATTCATATTAACATGTGTCATTCCAAATTCACCATATCTAACACTATTTTTACCGATAAACCCTTTGCAGTTAAACAATAGAAGATGAACTTTAATGTATGAAACCTCACTTATTTCATCAATGACAATGTAATATGCACCTGATGTGGAAATTGGGTTTTTTTATTTAGCACCCAAAAAAAATCATTGCTTCTACAAACACTGATACACTACTATTCTGAACTGTACATCTATTGTCCTGATATTTTTTATAAAATGTAGAGAAATTAATTTCATACTTAATACATGTTATCTAATTTATACATGGACCACCCACTAAACATCTCAATGTTTCTGATGCATCTAATCTACCTAAAATAGTTTCTTTAAACCATGTAATAAAAGGTTTTTTATAATTATTTAAAATCCACATATCTTTCTTTTTAGATAAAATTTCTTCAACACAATAATATACAATGGTATATAGGATTCAAAATCATCTATGTCATTGAATATGTATAAATGTACCTCCTTTATTAGTTCACCTGATGATGATTCGAATTTCAAGCCACTGATCTTATTTCCCCAAAAATTAACTCTTTCATGGTTATATGTATTCAAATCAATTTCCTCCACTATAGAGACATAGCTTGTACAAAACATCACAAACTCCTCCGAAATATACTTCTCAACAATAGCGGATTCATGTTAATGTGGATTATAAACATACCCATTAAATATGTTCATATACCTTTCAAAATGATAAATACAACATAGATATACAGGCCAAAAAAAGAATTGTTTATCACACAAAATGAACCACTAAATACATAATGATATCAATAAAATATTGAGGAAAATACATTTCCAATTGAAACATTATAAAAATAAATTTGGTCATTAAATTTTTCAAATGATTCATATTAATCAACTTATTAAAAATTTCTTTGAAAAAATAACACACCATCATATTTGACATTATTACACAGATATAAAATATTACATGCAATGAAAAATGTATAAGTTGTTGCATAATGATGTGAATTCATGTGATTTCATACCTATAATATTCAAATACTTTATAGACATAAATTTTATTACATTTTATGAATAACCTAATGAAACATTGATATCATAAAAACTCTTAAAATTTTATTTTTCTCCCTCTTGGATAATGTGTGACATAATCGGGGTAGGAATGTTCATCTTCCATCAAGAGTGAGAGCTAACTCCAAACATATTCCCACTAATAGTAGGTCCAATTTCTCACTCTACCCATCATTAGTGTTTGATTTAATATATATAAATGCTCTAATCAGGATATCAAAAATGTTCATCTCCATCTACAAGGAATCAATGTTACATTCAACCTCGTGATATCTCAAATATGGTAGCTCAAATTTTTTTGAGCATTTCATCCAAATATTTTTGTCATTTATATATTAATGTGTCATTAAAAATGTCACATCAATTGCTTTCCCCATCTAAAAAATAATGATCAATGGATAGAGGTTTTGGAGTAATATAAAATTCTTTTGAGCCATTGAATGTCATTTTAACCACCCATAATAGTATTACATAGTTAAAAATATTTGATGAACCGTGTATAATTATTTTCTCCCATGATTAAGTTGATAATATAGTGTATTTTGTTAAAAAATTTGACACACTTTATACCCCTTAACACAGTATCCTTAAAAACATCCATATGAGGGGATGTCATTGATAGTTAACATAATCATTGCATGCACTTGAAAATATTTCATTTTATAAGAATAGTACACCCTATTACCATTCTCCCATACCAGTTTCAAATCCTCAATTAATTGCGGAAATTAAAAATTAATATCATATCTGGGATGTTATGGTCAATAAATCATTAAATTCAACAAGAAATATATTTGTTTCATACAATATTCAAAGGTCAAATTGTAAATTACCAATAAAACATTCCATAAATAATGTTTTATACTAAATATATGGTTTGGATTCATTCTATTAGTGCATATTCCATGTATGACATTATTAACATCATTTCTTAATGTAGGAAAATATTGATCAAATTGTTTTCCATTGTGGAAAACTAGCTAGTTACCATAATTTTCAATCACACATCTTTTAATCGTATTCCATCTAAACCCTTTTTTCATAATGTGATTTTTCATATAAACATTTCAAATGAAGAATTATAGTAAGATATCAATGTTCCTTGGAAGGGGTCTCTGTAACTACTTAATCAGTATGAAATTTTTCTTTCAACATATACTACGGCTTACCATATTTAGGGAAACATGATATGACTTTCATATTTCTTCTAATACATAAAATATTTATTCAAGAATTCATGAATTTTTTGAACCATAATCCCATCAGGAATAGTGTTTTCTTCACTTTATAATGTGTATTAGGAATATCATTTCCATTAAGAAGAAAATATTTCAATAATTGTAGAAAATATATAGAAATATTTTCACACTAACCATGTTTCCCCGTCATGTTAATCAATATGAACACTGTTAAAAAATTATAAATTTCATACAACCCATATAAATTGGTTTTTCAATATCACCATATAGGTTATCAATTTACATTTCTTTTGAAATTTTTACTACTTAAATATAACAGAAAATTTCTTCAATTTCATCAGAGTTATCAACTTAAAATGAATAGTTAATAATAATAGATCCCAAATTCTACCTAGTTTCACCATGCCAAATCCAAGGACTATGACTCATGTTATAAAAATGAATAATTAAATGATATTTTATCACTATAATTTTCAAATTATTCAAATTTAAACATTTCAGTAATGGACAGAAAATCATGTCATTGTTTGAATTATTTCATCTAGAAAATTATAAAAAATTGGGTGTCAAATATGCTAATATATTCCCAATACTTTTGAGGCATATAATAAATTTACCTATAAAATAATGACTAAATTTAGATTTTTGTAGAATAGAAATGATAAAATAATCATAATTTGAACATATCATATTGAAAAAAAGCTAAATAAATTAAATTAAAAAGGATTTTAAAAAATTTGATCATAATGCATACTATAAAATAATTTGGGTGGTTTCATTATATTACACATCAATTATATAATATGAACTATTTAAGGGTGTTCACATTGATGAAAGTTACATTATAATATCATTATAATATTAAATTGAAAAATAATAATATATTACATTTAAATTATTTATAAAACTTTAATACAATATGATTAATTTATAAAATATTTAGACTAGAAATGAGATTGAAAAATATAGAAAACCAATAATGGAAACCCCATATCTAATATTGAAAATTTTGATGAGAAAAGTCATTCAAGGAGAAGGAAAAAAATAGATACCATTTTAAACATTTCAAAAGTAAAATTAAATGAATATATCCTTATGAAATTATAAAAAATATATATTAAATTATTTAAATCATTATTACATTTCATTGGGAAAATGATTTCAACATCTTATAGATCACGTTTTCACTCAAAATAATCTAGAAATATCATTTTAAAAGTATTTAGAAGATCTTTCTATACCACTAATTATGAAAAAATAATTCCCTAGTGTATTATGAGGATATAATAATTTTAATGTATAAAATGATTTTTAAATTATTCCATTAGGTTGTCATAAATTTCTCCCGTCACCATTAGGTTTTCCTCTTTAACCAAATACCACATATTTTATAATATTTCATGCATTACATATGTTTTTATAACACCCTTACAATGATAAATATATGATCCTAAATAATATTAGGCATTTTAAATGGATTTTAATCTCACATTATTAATATTTATCTTGAAACAACATTCAGATATATATTCATAAATATATTTTCAAATTCTCATATTTTTGAATATGTTCTTCAATAATTAAAATTTTAAAATAATTCAATATTATAATAAATATTATAGAAAATAACATCCTTATTACATATTGATCCTCATGCAAATAAGAGAGAAATTGAAGTTAAGAAGATTTTAAATTTTTAAATTTTGTAAAATTATTTGATAGATGAATTAATTGATTCAAAACATGTCACAATATCGTGTATATATATATATATAAATATATATTACTGCAATGAATTATCTTGAAACGGTAAATATCTATAGAGGAAAAAAATGATGGTTTTATAAATAATGATTTCAATTTATTCCTAAAGCATGAGTGACCACTCGGATCATGAGACAAAAATAATAATATGAGGTAAGGGAAATGAACTTTATTGGTTGAAATAAATTAAACAGAGGTAAATGTAATATAATTTTCTCATGAAATTAACGTACAACAAGTACCTGATCAAGATCATACAAGAATTTTAATTATCTTTTACTAAAAATGGATGACTTTGGAACTAAGTATAAACAGTGTTTTGATGAAATATTGTAATATTATATATCACATTAAATTATTTGTGATGATTATGAACAAAAATGGATAACAAGTTTCATGATATAACAAATTGGGTTCAATAGAAATAATCAATAAAATATAAATTACACAAACTTTAAAAAAAGTGTTGTCTTTGGGCATTTTTTAAAAACCAATAAAACGATTAAACTAGTTAGTTATAAATGGATATTTATGAGAAAAGTGAATGAAAATTATAAATTCATATTGTATAAACAATGACTTGAAAACAAGGCCTCTCACAAAGACCTGGAAATAATATCTATGAATCATACTCTCCTATAACGGAAATGATAACATCTGTAGACATCATAAGGTTTTTTATTCATGTGTATCATAAATGAGAACTAATAGATATTGGGACTATATAAATTTATAGCATTATTGATAATTATTTTTATATGAAAATCATAAAAGGATTCAAAATGTTAGATATTGGAACCTTCAAGAAAGATATTCGGAGATGATAAGATCTATATTAGAAAGAATATTTTTAATGAACCAGCCTTTTACATTACATAATATATAATTTATTCAAGAAATCACTTCCTCCCACATTTAGGATTTTTCGTTTTTAGAGAATTATTGATTTGAGACATAATACATTCATAACATTACACCTTAATACACATTGGAAACCATAAAAAAAATTCATTTCTTCTAAAATATAAAAATTTCAAATAAAAGAAGGTTTCTTCGACAATTATTAAAACATTTAACATGGATTAATTATTTTTTATTAAAAATACTTATAACCTATGAAAATCATTTAAAAACCTTTGATGATCACAAAAATATAAGTAAATGAAATAAAAATAAGGAATGAACACATTAGTCAATGAATACATGTAGCACATGAAATCATTTTAAAAAAGAAATAGTTTTCTCCCATATAAACACACCTTGTGAAACATGGGATTTCCATGAGATTTAAACAAAACATATAGAACAAAAGAAGAACCATAAAGGTATCTTGGGTCATTACTTACACAATCTTGTAACCCTCTCGACTACTTTATAATTTGTAACCCTCATGGATACCTTATAATTTGTGTAACCATCATAGTTACACTTGGAGTAAACATATGACAAACCTACAACTTCCAAATATCAAATGATTTGGAAGCATATATAGGTAACAACCTTATTAATTAAAAATTATCATGATCCATAAGAAAATCATGCAACATGAATAATTTCATAAAACCATTGCTTTGGAATTTCCTAAAACAAAATTTTAGAAGAATTTTTTAAAAGAAAAATCTCTTATAAATATCATATAATTGAAATGAGACTTAATATAATGGATGGAATATATTTTTAATATTTAAATTCATATAATTAAATTTAATATAATCATAATTCAACACCCAAAAAATTTAACTACAACATAAATAATGTAGTATAAGGTTATTCGAATGGATGGAAATCCGGATAAGAATTCCCTTACCTCAGGTTTTTCTTACTTCAAACCCATTAAAAACTCATGTATAATGGTTAAAATAGTGTTATTAATATATTAAAGAAACATATTCATGTTTATAACACAATATTTGATCATTTCATTACATCATTCCACCCTTTAATTAATATGATTTTGGTCCTTCTCTTGTTTTGGGTGCGTTCTTTAAATGATTTCCACGATCGGTTCATGAGGGATATTCTTTTCGATTGGAAGTGAAAATATAGAATTATAATGGGGTAGTATTTTAAATTCTTCTAGAACCATAAATTATACATTTTATCATTTTTAATTCTGACATGAGGATGATTCATACATTAAAGGATTATTGATATTTGTTTTAGTCATTTGGGTGGTTCTTTGATCATATAGAAGTTATTTTATTTTGAAAATTAATAACAAGTTCAAAACATGATTCCAAAACATTATATAAGATATAATACATTAAATTATAATATGTTTCAACCATAAAAATGGTTTCGTGATCAGTATTAAAGGAAATAAATGAAATTTAAATCATATCATCCATGATGTCTACAAATCGACACATCACAGATTGTGTTTTATTTTCTTAAATAAGTGGAAGAGAAGAAAAAATATAATGGTGAGTCGTCCATAAACATGATAAAATCAAGATTATGTAAGATACTGGATCATTCATGCCTCGAGGATAATGGGTGGTGAGTAAATAAGAATAACAGAAAATAAAATGAAAGGAAAACAATGAAAACAAAAAATGGATGCTTACCTCATGATCTCTTCTTTTTGAGATCCTTTTTAAGGCCTTTGGTTTTGGGCTTTTGGTGACACCAGAAGAAATTGGACGTGGGGAAGAGGATTGAGAGTATTATTGGGCATATATTAGGTAAGGCTCTAGGCTTGACTGGTGTGGTAGGATGAGGGTAACAATGGTGGTATTTTTAGTAGAGGAGAGCAGGTATTTTTCATTATTTTAATCATTATTATAATATTTTCAATCAGTAATATGAATAGTCATAATTAATGTGACCCCAAATTGTAGTAATGTCAACTGTGTTTGAGCCAAGTGGTCTTACATCTCTTATGATGTCATAAATAGTGTATTTAATGGATAATTTGAATATACGGTATTTTACAGTATTTCACTATTCATAAAAAATTCATGAATTTTCAAAAAATACAAAAAATTCACCCTAAACATTTCCAGACATATAGAATTTAAAAATGAATCCAATTTTTTAAAAATATTTTATTAAATATTATTATGTTAATTTTTAAATAAAATCAAAATTTATTCAAAAATAACAATTTTAATACTATAACTGCTTTTATATCACATTAAAAAATGAGAAAAATGTCATTATATTAAATCCATAATAAATTTAAATAATATTAAAATTTACTATTCATTAGGTTCATATTACTATTCATAAGAGTATGTTAGTATCAACCCTAAAATAAGTCGGTTCTATTAGACACCAAATAACTTACTAAACACAATTATAGATGACAATTTTTTGAAATTCAAAACACAGAAGTGGCAAAATATTGTTTAAAGGATAGACTTAAAATAATGTTTGATACATTTAAATTTATTTTAAAAAACATTGGGTGTTACATTATCCATACATTATGGAAATTTATTCCTTGGAATTTTATTTACTTATTAAACAAATAAGGGTATGTTTCCCTCATTGCATTTTAAGACTCCCATGTATCTTTTTCAAAACAATGGTATCTCAAAAAAACATCTTCTAGATGGATTAACATATTCCCAAATACCTATTCCCTTTAATCAAGAATCTGAATTGGTTTCTCTTCATATTAAAGGTTCTCTTCCAGCCGAACTGATTCTTGTCTTAAAACCTGAGTTGAATCTATCACATACTTTCTAAACATCGAAATATGAAAAAAAAAATGTACCTAAGGTAAACTCTGAAGAAAAGATACTTGGTATGCAACTAGTCTAAATATCTCTACGATTTCAAAAGGACCTGTGAATAGCGGACTTAGCTTCCCTTTCTTACCAAAAACACATTATACTTTTCCAATGAGAGATTTTAAGGAAAACATGGTCGCCTACCTCAAAAGAGAAGTCTTTACATCTATTATATGCATAAATTTTCTACATGCTATGAGCTATCCTCATGTGCTATTGTATCATCTTCACTTTCTCAGCCACTTCCACTACTAATTCTGGTCCCATCATCCTTCTTTCCCCAACTACATCCCAAAAATCAACAGTTTGACACAACTTTCCATACAATACCTAAAAAGGATCCATCTGTATACAGGGTTGAATTTTTTTATAATAAAACTCAAATAAAGAAATATACTGATCCAAACATCTATGGTAGTCCATTGAACAAGCTCAAAACATATCCACCTATGTTTGAATCATTCATTCTGACTTTCCATCTCATTGAGGATGAAAAGCTGTACTAAAATTTAATTTTGTACCCAATAACTTTTAAAGGTCCTTCCAAAAGTTATAAGAGAACATGGGATCCCCATCAGATATAATGGAAATAGGAACTCCATGTAACCTAAAAATATCTTTGAGGTACAATTGAGAAAGCTAATCCAATGACATTGTATCTCGAATAGAAAGGAGATGTGCAGATTTTATCAGTCGATCAGCAACAACCCAAATCACATTGTTACATCTAGATTCATTAGGTAGTCCGACCCCAATGTCTATTGATACATTCTCTCATTTTCACTATGGAACTGGAAAAGACTAAATCCTCCCATTGGGAAACTACCACTCTTCTTTAAATTTTGTCATATCAAACATTTCAAGGTAAAATCACCAATATCTATTTTCATTCTATCCCGCAAAAATACATTTGATGGTCTCTTTAAATCTTAGTACTGCCAGGATGAACTGAAAATGGAGAACTATGAGATTCAAAAAAAATCATTCATTAACTGAGAATCACAAGGCACACACAACCTTTTTAAAAATCATAAGAAACAATATTTATCAAGATTAAATTATAGCAACATACCCAATTTAACCAATTCTACCTTTTTATGTAGATCAAAGTCATCCATCTACGCTTTCTTATTTCTTTAAGACAATGATGACTACACTGAAACCTGAAAACAAAATGAATTATTTTCTACACCAACAATTTCTAAGCATAAATTCATCAAATCATCAATCAAGGGATCATGTTCAAAATGTAACATGGTTAATGATGCATGATGTTTTCGAATCAAGGCATCTGCCACTTTGTTTTCTTTTCCTGGATGGTAATTGATTGTGAAATCATAATATTTTATCAATTCATGCCATATTCTATGCCTCATGTTCAATTCCATCAGATTGAATATATACTTTATACTTTTATGATTAGTATATATTTTACATTTGGAACTATATAAATGATGTCACCATATTTTCAATGAAAAAACTACAGTTGTTAATTCCAAATAATATGTGGGATAATTTTACTCATTAGGTTTTATTTTTATTGAACCATATGCAATTACCTTCAATGAATCATCACTATAGATTAAAAACTCACCATTTTGGGAAGTCAAGGACAAAAGTAGATCTTTCACCAATCTCTTTTTCAGTTCCTAAAAATAAACATCACATTCTTCTATCCAAATAAATTTAACCATTTTTCATATTAACATAGTGAGAGGGCTAGATAACCATGCAATGTATTTAACAAACCTTACATAATAACCATCTAATCCAATAAAACTATGAATATATGTATCATTTGTGGGTCTTGGAAATTGATCAACCACTTTTTTTGCTGGATCAACTGTTATTACATCCATATTTACAATGTTCACAAGAAAAGGAATTTTTTTCAACCGAAAATTCCACTTTATGAATTTTCAATATAGTTTCTTTTATTTTATGGATTTTAAAACAACCCTTATATATTTTTCATTCCCCTCTTTATTCATAGAAAATTCCAGAATTTCATTAATAAAAAAACCACAAACATATCCAAGAACTCAAGAAATATACTATTTATAAGATTCATGAATACAATAGGTGAATTAGTTATCCAAAATGGAATAAAAAATTAAAAATTCAGTTATCTGGTTTGAAAATATGTTTTGGGGATTTCATACTCCTTCACCTTTATCTGATCATATTTGGATCTCTAGTCAATCATGGAAAAGTACTGACCTCGCTAGAGCTGATCAAACATGTCATCGATGTGAGGCATATGATACTCATTTTTAACAGTGATGTTATTAAAAGATCCGTAATCAATGAAAAGTATCATGGAACCATTTTTCTTTCAAAAAAAATCAGAAGCACCCCATAGTGAAGTGCTGGGACTAATGAATCATATATCAAGTAAATCCTACAACTAATATTTCTACTCACAAAGTTCTATTTGAGCCATTTGATATGGGGGTTTTGAAATTGGATTAGCATCATAAATTAAGTCATTTGTGAATTTGAATTCTTGATTAGGTATAACACTAGGTAACTCATCAGAAAAAACATCATGGTATTCATTTACCACTAGCACATCATTAATCTGAACTGTTTCATTATTTTCAACAATATGAGTAAGATAACATTCATTTCCATATTTCAATAGTTTCTCAAATTCCTTATATGTTATCAATTGTATGGGCTCATTCTTGTATAAAAACTGAAATTATTTATGAAAAATAGCTTCTTTATCTCTACAATCAGTATTTTCATGATAAACAGAAACCCAATCCTTTCCCAGAATGACCTAAATATCTACTAAGTCCAAAACAAAAAGGTTTGCAGGTAATGTCTTTCCACAGACCACAATATAAAGATTATTATAATTCTTCTTTACTATAATATTTCTACTTGGTATTTTAACAATAAGTTCTGGTCTCATTTATTGAGGTGATATTTCCAATCTATCAAAAAATTCCTCAGAAATAATGGAATGTGTAGAACCCATATCAAACAAAACTTTATCCAAATCTGAGTAAACAAAAAAAGTACCTGATAAAACATCATTGGATGGCCTAACGTCTGCTACCATAGTCTCAAAGGATATTAATACATCATTATTATTATATTATGTCTTCTTTTAATCATTTAGATCTCTCTTTGGGTGGGCATTTTCATAATGACTCATCTCACCACATTTAGAACACTTAATTGTTTGATTTTCAGGATTAGCCTTCAGATCATTTTCAATATAATCTCTAGTTATATGTCCAATATTACCACATCAAAAAAACTTCTTATTTATCGTAAGGCATTCCCCAAGGTGCTTCTTGCCACACTTTTCACAAACTAGAAATTGGATTGTCTTACCACTAGATTTCTTTGGTTGATTCCTACCCATCACATGCCATCTAGAACACTTCTTACCATTATTTTCAAAATGCATTAAATCATCAAAAAACTCCATATCTACCCTCTCATCACATCATAAATGATTCCCATAACATTTTAAATCACCACAAGCCAACACCCTTCGATACCTTGGATTTAATTTTGAGTAAAATCAGTTGATTTTTCTATCAAGATCCAGAATAATATTTGGAGCATACCATGCTAGTCGGGTGACGTTTACTTCATACATGGCCACTGAATCTTCCTCCTTTTCTTCAATTCATGGAATTGATTCTCCATCCTAACTCACACCACTACAGAAAGATATTTTTCAAGGAAAAGACTTTTAAATTCATCCCACTCTAAGGCATAAACATCCTCTCTATCCCTAATATTATTGATCATTGTCTGCCACTAATCTAATTCACCTTCAAAATGAAAAATGGGAAGGCATGGAATTTGATTATCTGAACATCCACTAACATTGAATATATTTTCAATGTCTTTAATCCATCCTTCAGTCGCTACTCGTTCAAAAGATCCATTGAAAGCAGGAGGATGTTGTCTTAAAAAATGTTCCACTATTGTCATGTTCTATTGTGGTACCTAGGGTTGTTCTCATAAATTGATAAAAACACCACTAATTTTAGGTGATAACTGATCCATTACTATGACAAACTGCTTTCTTCCAATCCCTACCATTTCATGTTTCATATTCGGAAGGATATCATTCTGTCGGTGCATATCCCCTTCAGCTTCCATATTTCTTTTCTGAAAACCATTCTAAACCAACATATCATAGTCAAAGAAACATGGTAATCTTTAAATTCTATAACATTTGAAATTAATATTAGATTAAAAACCATTTATGGTATTCTATTAACATCACCCTAACACCTAAAGGTATCCAAACCATTCTCTGATACCAACTATAAGGACTCAAGATTATTATATTACATAATCATAAATTTAGTCAAGAAATCACTTTCTTTCATATTGAGGAATTTTTAAGTTTAGATCATTATAAATTTGGGAAATAATAAATTCATAACATTACACATTAATATATATTGGATACAATAAAAACATTATTCATTTCTTCCAAAATATAAAACTTTTAAATAAAACATGATTTATTTGAAAATTATTAAAACTTTTAACATGAATTCCTTATTTAACTTACACATACTTATATCCTGTGAAAATCATTTAAAAACTTGGTATGAGAACAAAAATATCATTAAGGGATATAAAAAGAAATAAATAACACATTATTTAATGAATACTTGTACTGTATGAAATCATTTTCAACAAGACATACTTGTCACCCATATAAATTTACCGAGTGAAACTTTGGATTTACATGATATTTCCACAAAACATATATAAAAAAATAGAACTATAAGGGTATCTTGGATAATTACAAACAAAATATTTTAACCCTCTTTGAAACCTTATAATTGGTAATCCTCACAATTTGTAACCCTCACAACTACCTTACATTTTGTGTAACCATCGTAGTTACACATGGAGTAACCATATGGATGACCTCCAACATATACATACCAAATGAATTAGAGGGATATATAGGTCCCAACATTCATCATAAAAAATTACCCAGAATCATAACACAAACATACAACATGAAAAATTTCATAAAAACATTTGTTTTGAATTTTTTAATACAGAATTTTAAAAGAGGTTTTTAAATGAAAAGTCCCATATAAATATCATATAAATAAAGTGAGACTTAATAAAGTGGATGGAATAGGTATATACATTGAAAATACACATAATTAAACATAATATAATCTTAAATCATAACCCAAAAAATTTAAATACCACATAAAAAATGAAGTATAAGTTTAACGCAAAAGATGGAAATCGGGTTAAGAATTTCATTACCACGGGTTTGTCTTACTTAAAACATGATAAAAAATCATGAATAATGGTTAAAAAGTGTTATTAATATTTTAAAGAAACACATTAACTTTTATAACACCTTATATGATAATTTCATAATATCATTTCACCCTTTAATTATTAGTATTTTGTTCATTTTAATGTTTTGGGTGCGTTCTTTACATGATTTCCATTATCCGTTCATGATGGATATTCTTGTTGATTGGAAGTGAAAATATAGAATTGTAATGTAGTGGTATTTAAATGTTTCCGGAAGTATAAATTTTAATTTTTTATTATTTTTATTTCTGACATGAGGAAGATTCATAAGTTAAATCATTATTGATATTTTTTAAGTCAATTTGGTGGTTCTTCGATCGTAAAGAACTCAATTTGATTTAAAAATTAATAAAATCTTTAAACAATGATTCCATAACATTATATAAGTTATAATAAATAAATTATAATATGTTTCAACCATAAAAATGGTTTTATTACTAGTCTTGGAGTAAGTAAAAGAAATTGAAATCACATCGTCCACGATGTGGGTAAGTCGACACATCACGGACAGTGTTTTAATTTATCGAATAAGTGGAAGAGGAGAAGGAATATATTGGTGATTCTTCCATAAAAATGATGAAATATAGAATATGTAATATATTGGACCATTAATTCCTCTTTGATAAGATTAGGTTAGGAAAAATAATAATTTAAATGAAAATGAAATTAAAATAAATAAAACTAAAGAGGATGTTTACATCTTGATCTATTCTCCTTGAGATCCTTCTTAAGACCTTTGGTTTCTGAATTTTGGTGAGACCAGCAACTCTAATATGTGGGTAATATCCTTGTGAGTACTATCAAGAATAAATTAGTTAAGGATAAAGGCTTGACATGTGTGGTAGGAAGAGGGGAATGGGGGGGTGGTATTTATAGTGGAAGAGAAGAGGTGTTTTACATTATTTTAATCATTATTATAATATTATTTCTCAAGAATATGAATAGTTTTAATTCATGTGACCCCAAATAGAAATAATTGAATTTCTGTTCAAAAAAAGTGGTCTTACATCTCCTATAATTTCATAAATAGTGTATTCATCTGATAATTTGAATATACAATATTTTATCGTATTTCTCTATTCATTGAAAATTCAAGAATTTCATAAAAATCCCAAACATTCAACCAAACTATTTTTTGACATGTAGAATTCATAAATAAAATAAATTTTTGGAAAATAAATTTTAAAATATTATTAATTTTATTTGTAAATAAATTCATAATTTATTCAATAAATTTTTTTTAAAACTATAACCACTTTTATATCAGATCGAAAAATTGAGCAAGATGTCTTTATCTTGAAGCCTTAAGAAAATTAAATAATAGTTCATTTTTCAATTCATTAGGGGAATAATACTATTCATATTAATATTCATAATGGTATGTTATAATTCACCAAAAATTATGTGGGTTCAATTAGACACCAAAAAATGTACTAAACACAATTGTAGATGACCGTTTTATGAAATTAAAAAAAGGAAGTGTAAAAATTATGTTTAAAGGGTAGTCATAAAACAAAGTTTCATGCATTTTTTTAACATGGGGTGTTACCATATTTATGTGTATGATTAATCCATTTGGTGTATGAATATGGTAATGAAATAATAGAGTACACCGAATCGAAAAAATAAGGGTTAAAGATTCTGCATAATGGAATAAATGAAAAGTGATAAACGATAATGTGTGAGAATTAATAGAGAGACTTGAATAAATTTTTTTGTTAAAAATGATGAGGAAGACGAAATCTCTGAGTGTTTTATGATTTTAATGATATATTTATGTTCTTTATATTGAAGAAATAACAAGGTTAGGGCTTCCACGCGAGAGAACCAAGTGCTACCAACATGAAAATGGAAGAGCATTGAATGATTTCATTGAAAATTCATAAAATTTTAAATGGTATATACTATATTTTATTTGATAAATGATGATATAAAGACAAAAATATTGATTTTTCATTCAGGTTTCTTAATAACAGACCTGAAAAATTGTTGATTAACATTGATTTTTTAGAACCAATATGAAAAATCGATAAAAAAATTCTATTCACATCCTTTCTTTTGTAACCAATGTAAAAAACTGGTGAAAATTGATTTTCCACGTTGCTTATATAATAGTAGGTGTGAAAAATAAATTATAAGGATTTATACATTGGATCTAAATAACCAACGTTAAAAAAGAGGATGTTATAAATAGTATTTGTACTTATACCACTCTGGGAATATGGAGAAACCCGATCAACTATGGGAAGATGGGGAATCCTGATCCACTATGGGATGATTGGAAAACCTAAAACCTTAAAATAAAGAACTATTATTTGTGTTGGTAGTGTGTCCCACCCAATACATGTATTCCCCATCACCAACCCTATTTTTTTCAAGAAATGTGTCTTGACATATAAGGACTGATATTAATAGTTTATGTGTATTCCAAAATTTCATGTCTTACTAAAATTATATGATGTCATAGATTATGCTCTTTAATCCCTTACGAGTCATTTTATATGAATTACAAATATTTTTTCCATGACTTTTCATTATGATATTTTATGTGTAGGGTATGATCTTTCAATGTTATGATCTTGTTCTCAAACTCTTATGCGCCTTTTTATTTGCACATATCTCACTTTTTTACCCTTAATGAGCATATGATATCACCCCTTTTTTATGTTTCCTTTACCCTGGGTTATGAAGATATGTATTTTGTATGATGTGACTAAGAAGGGTTCTAGACATAGAAAACCTAGTGGTATATAATGTATCACAATTATGTACACGTGTTTATGTTCCCATGTTTCCAAAGGCACTAGGCTAATACTGTCTTTGGGTACCATTTTGTGTAATCTATTAAGTATTTGGAAAAAGTTACATATTTTTAATGTTTGAAATTTGATGTTTGTTACACACTTTTCACATTTACCCACTAATTGTGGCGGGAAGGCTTATATCCATCACGATCGTGTATATATTTTTTGTATCTCACTAGAGGGACTTTGTTTACTTAGTACTCTAGTATACATGTGAACATGATGTATGTGGGGCTACTGGATGACTTTTATTAAGCTATGAGATACATCTGTGGATCAACATGCTTAACATAAAATTATAGTGTATTGTGCATGACATTTAGATTAGATAACACTGATTGTGGGGGATGTTTCATCCTAGTGATTCATGTTATACCTAAGACTACTAGTAATCTGTCCATTTCTCAATATTTCATTGTTAGAACACCACATAATTCACATCCAATGATGTCATAGTTCATCACCCCTCCATCTAGGGGATACTAGTGAGTTTCAATTTCTGTTATATATGTCATTTTTTCTAAAAAAACATTATACTTTTTTAAATTTTTAATTAATTTTTCAAGAACAAATAAAACTACAGAAGGGATACAAATATCAACAAAATAGATGCATAATACCATAAATCCTTTAGTATTATCATTCCATTTGATGAGTTATGGGTTCCTACGGTGACATTGTCATAATGTACGAGCAGATTCTTGGGCAGCATTCTTGTGAGATCGTGAAATATCCTATTAATTATAAATATTGGGGAATATTACTACATATTTTAAAAATATGGTCTTTAATACTCAAGAAAATGTAATATTAATTTAATATTCCCTGAAAAATAATTTAAATGAAATGATTAAATGTTTTTAGTATATTGATAATGAGTATTGTTTTTTTACTATATATTTTTCATTTTGATATCCCTTACTCCGTTTCATGCCCATGGACTTTGAAAATTTTTGTCAAGGAAAGGAATTTTTTAAATATATATTATGGGACGATTTTAATGAAACTTTTTGGAGCTCATTGAAATGTACAAGAAGGTTTTTGAATGAATTTATTATGAGTAATAGAATATCTTCTTCGATATCAATAGAGTTGCATCTCATTCTGAGTTACAGTTTTTCCATGATTCTTGCAACTAAATTTTCAGTGTTTTAAAACACTAAAATGTACATTTAATGAAAAAAATAAAAAATATTGTTTTATTGACATGAAATCTTCAAAAAACCACAATTGAGTTACTTAAGAATTGTACATGTAAACATTATGTTCTTTAAACATGTGGTGTGTTATGAATGACTCAATTAGAAATTTTATAAGATATCCAATATTTAGAAATATGTGTTAGGGAGTTATAACCAAGAGACGAACATCACATTTCCTTGAAATGTAGGAACTCGCGACACATCATTATGAATTACGGTTTTCCCATCATGGCCACAAACACATTTTAAATGTTTTAAAAACCTAAAATGTGTGTGGAATGGTCAAAAACATATAAAATGGCCCCATATTGATTTTAAATCATGGGAATCCCACTGATTAGTTGTTTTTTATGTGTAAGAATATAAAACATGTCAATATGATGTGCACGGTGGTCTAAATTAAATGTTATACACTTTTTAAATGCAACCAATGCCTTTAAAAATAAGCTTCAGGAGCTGAAAATCCCAATACTTATGTTGGATTTCCCCAAAATCATGGGTAAATGACAGTTTATTTGATTTTGAAATGTAGGAACCGACATCACATCATTCCAAATTACAATTTTCCTTTTATGGATGTAAATGTGTTTTTAGTGTTTTAAAACACTAAAACATGCTTGGGATTTTCAAAACCCGATAAAAGAACCTCATATTAATCTCAAATCATGTTATAAAATATCTGAGTTGTTTTTAATGTGTACGCATAGAAAAAATGACAATATGATATATAGTGTGGTTGGAATTACGCGTTATATGCTTATGAAAGTTACAAAAGTATTTCAAAAAAGTGTTATGGGGTAAAATATTTGAAAGGAATGTCTAATTACCCTAAAATCATGATTTTTTTATATAATTGTCAAATGATATAACTGATGGAACATAATTCCAAATTATAGTTTTCCCATTATGTGAGTAAACATGTTTATAGTGTTTTAAAACACTAAAACATGTGTGGGAAGGACACATGTATAGAAAAAGACCTCTGATTGAAGTAAATTCAGGGGAAAACCACAACCAAGTTTCTTTCAGTGTGTAATAATATAAAACACAATAATCAAACATGTTGTGTGGTTGGAATTACTAGGTTTAGACTTTTGAAAGGTACAATGACCTTTAAAAATAATTGATGGGGGGTCAAAACCAATAAAAAATGTCACAATTCACTAAAATGATGGGAAAACACACACACATAGATATTTTTGGACTCCTCGTGTTTTAATCATGTTTTAATGATCACAAATCATATACATCCTGTAATTCCTATTACTCTTGTTTAATTCTATCCCAAATCATGTGTAGATATGGTTTGTTTTTTTATTCTTTAAATAAGCTTACCCAAGATCTTAATTCCTATATTTCATGTTTTATTATTGTAAAATATATTTAATTTGATTTAAAATGAATTTCATTTATTAATGATCAAGTCAAATTCATTCTATGAATATTATTACTTATGTTTGTATACATATATTTGGCTAAGTCTGAGAAACTGTGAGTCTGCCCCCGGTTTTGTTTTTCTAGGAAAGGACCCCGACACCGGGACCTAGACACCATGACCCATAAACTATGACTAGACACCATAACCATTTTAAGATATCATAAAGTATGTGACACCAGTTCATTGCTACCATCACCGAGACACTGTTCGAAGTTTGACAAAGGACTAGACATTATGATCCTAACACCACATATGTGCTACCAGTTCCGGATCTGAGTACAATTATCCCATCATCAATGCATCACAGCTCAAAGGAAAAGAATAAGACATCATTTCCCAGTGACACCGTTTCCAAGTGATACCATTTCTAAATAGACTATGACACCATTCTTTAATTTGATTTTTAATTTTCAGTTTAATTTCTAACGGTCATATATGATTCATTTAATGGCCCTAATACTATTAATGCTTCTTTGTAGATATTCCACCTGATAGTACGAGGTATGAGGTGTAGAATACATGCATCTTGTAGACTCCAATGTGTGCACTCGCAATTAATAATGATGATAAGCCGAGCTACAAAAACATACATAATAGTAGAACATCAGACGTGTGATCCTTTTTGTAAAGAGATCTGATACATGAAACAAGATACAACTGAATAAAACACAAAGCATTCTCAAATCCAAATTTAGGAATACTCTAGATCAGAGCCAAAAAAATATTCGATATACCAACTCCATGAAGAATGTGAGCTATTATCTAACTAGAATCTAGAGAACTAGACTTAGGATACTCTATTTTTCACATGTTGACTTGATACTTTCATCAGCTTCATCTTAAAAGTCGAGAGCTACATATAATAACGCTCAAAGCACTTATAACCTTTTTCTCATCATCTTTTCTCTGTTGTGTATTGTTTTATCATTTGAGGAGTGTCTGTGTCTGTATAAAAAACACATTCTTTCTCCTGTATTAAACATAATGATACAATATATCCTTCCTCTCATATATTTTTACATTTGTTTACTCTCACAGATAAGTGTGAAGAGGACATTGTGTGACCTGGTAGTTTATTCCCACGAAGAACTGTGGAAGAGGATGTGTGACCTGGAAAGTCTTGTGCACTGTTGATTACACCGATCTAGTGTTTGGATCAAAGTTTATTAATATAAACTTCTTGTGTCAGGTGATAACCAGGTGGAGTGGATTAGGTCTCATTTGTTACTAATCCACTTGTTTTAATCACTATATTGTTTAATTTAATTTTTCATTGTTTTACTTTGTAATTTAGAAATCACTAGATTTTACTTTGATAGTTAATCTTGGAGAGAAGTTATAATTGTTTTTCCTCATTAGAATAGCTTCAAAAGTAGTATCAATATCTCATTATGATATTACTAAGAATTAATAAATCCTATGAGTGGTTATTTTAATAGTAAAACTTTTATAACCATATTACCTTGATTTAGTGGGCTATATTTATTTTTATTGGGTGACCTTTTATGAAAAAATTTAGATCGGAATTTTTTTAGATACTCAATTCACCCTCCTCTTGAGAACTCTATTCTAACCAACATTAGGTATCAATGGATTTTTTATTCTTGTTAAGACTTTGTTTTTAAAACTATTTTAAAACTATTCAACTATGATTTTCGTTGTACATTAAAGATCTGAAAATTTATGTTAATTATAAATTTCTAGCTATTTCAAATTATTCCATTATTATGGATCATAGACTGGAAGGGGATCAAAAAAATAGACCACCATTATTTAATGGAACTAATTATGCCCAATGTAAAATTAAAATAAAAATGAATTTAGAAATTATGGGATTTGAAATTTTCTCTTCAATTATAGATTATTATAATATTCCTTCTACTAATATAATTACATGGGATGACCCAACTAAGACGGACAATAATAGGAATTGCAAATCCATGAATTCGTTATACTTCTCTTTAGGTGATGATGAAATTAATAGAATATCTGCATGTACAACTGCCCATGAAATTTGGGATACCTTGTCCGTTTCACATGAAGAAACTTCTTGTGTGAAAGAAATGAGACTCAATACTTATACTATTAAGTATGATATCATTAAAATGAATCTTAATGATCCTATTTCAGACATGTATCTCAGGTTCAATGATATTTCCAACATAATGACTTCTCTGGGAAGAGAAGTTACTTCCATAGACAAAATCATGTGGATTCCCAAATGCCTACCTGATAGTTGGAGAGGAACCTCTGTCTCTATTAGAGAGTCACGTGACATTAAGAAATTACATGTCCAAGAAAAAATTAGGAAACTAATTATTTAAGAAGAGGAACTTAAAGACAATAAGGAATAGGAGGATGAACTTAAGAAATCTGTTGCATTCAAGACTAAAACCTATAAACACAAAGAAAAAGAGAAACTACATGCCTCTGTAGAAAGTTCCTGCAGTGAACAATCATCACCTAACAGTGATGAGGAGACAGGTCAATTATCCATAAGGTTTATGAAATTTTACAATAAGAATAAATTTTTCAGAATGCCTAACGTCAAAGGATGATATTATCAAAAGGGATGTAGGATGAATGATTAGAAAATAAGTGACAAGTCTGATGAGATAGTATGCAATGAATGTAAGAAAAAATGACATATAATGTATGACTATCCCAAGATCAAGTGTAAAAATAAATATGAGGAAAAGGATAGAAAGTATAAAATGGAAATGAAATAAACATGCAGTACTTCTGAGGAAAATTAAAGTTACTCAGAACCATTACATGATTAACATGATAACAAATCCCATATGTGTTTTACGACAAACACATCTGAGGTGGCACTAGAATATCCTATAAAGAAGTCATATTATTCTATAGATGAATGTGATTATGATGATATATCTAATGAATAAATTTTTTAGTAATGTAATATGATTTAAGAGACATGTAGTAAACTAAAAGATAAATACAATTCTTTAAAGAAACAACATGCTCTTACCTCAAATGTTAAATCTGAACATACTGTAGAAATGGAGAAAATATTCAATTACTCAAAGAAAACAATGAACTAAAGCTATATAATGACTAAATTAAAAATGATCTTGAATGGTTTACTAATGGTTTATATACCTTTTTACAAATTCTATGTAAATATATTTCCCAGAAATAATCTTCTAGTATTGGCTATCAACCTGGTAAAATAAATTTTGGAAGAACCAATTATATTTCTAAATCTAGGACAAACAGCTTTACTCCTAGTTCTAAAAGTCATTATACTAGTTCAAATAATGATACACTCTCTACTATTTCAAGATTTTCTAAACCAAATAGTGTTTATTTTTCAAGAAATTTACACAGTGCTTATAGGAAACCTATGAAGAAGATGTGGTTTCTTAAAGCATTAGTCACTAATATTACTGGACCCAAACAAATATGGGTACCAAATACTAATTTTATTTGAATATTTTGTAGGAACATTGTTTAAATAGATCCTGGAAAATATTATGTTACTTGGACAATGGGTGTTCAAGACACATGATAGTGGATTATCCATGCTTTAAGAACTTAATAAAAATTTAGGGTGGACATGTCACCTTTCGTGACAATGCCAATGGAAAAAAATCATCAGCCTTGGCTAAATTGGTAACTCTAACTCAGTATTAATTTCCAAAGTAATTTATGTTGATGGGATGGAATATAATATTCTTATTATTTTTAAACTATGTGATGATGGTTTTCATGTTAAATTTTAAAATTATTCTTATAATGTTTTTTATTATAAAAATCAATTAGTATTTTCTTCAATGAGAAATGAAAATGTATACTCTATTTACATAGATTATTTAGTTTCTCAAATTTCTTCACGTTTATGTGTTTTTCACAAAGAGTCTTGTCTTTAGCATATAATTCAAGGACCCTTCAACATTCACTCCCTTAGAAAGGTAACTACAAAAAGTTTAGTCAAAGACCTACCCAAACTTGAGTTTCCAAATGATAAAGTGTATAATCCTTGTCAAAATGGAAAGCAACACAAAATTTCTTTCACACAAAAGAAATAAGTGTTAAATTCTTAAACTCATGAATTGGTTCAGATGGATTATTTTGGACTATCTAGAGTTTCTAGTTTAAATAGGAAGCACTATATTTATGTTCTTGAAGATGGCTTGTCTATATTTACTTGGAATTTCTCTTAACTTGCAAAAGTTAATCCTACCCTCATTTCAACAAATATTCTAGAATATTATAAAATTTTATTGGACATAGAATTAAATCATTAAAAAGTGATCATGGTCATGAGTTAGAAAATAAATATTTTGAATCTTTTTTCTCACAAAATGGATATAGTCATAACATATCTACCCCTAGAACACATAAAAAAAATGGAGTTGTAGAATGAATAAATATATCCTCGCAAGAGATTTATAGAACCATGATTAGTGAATATGAATTAAAAATTTATTTCATGGTTTAATCTATAAATACAACATGATATATCATTAATAGAGTAATTATTAGACCCATTCTTACAAGAACTCCATACGAGTCATGGAACAATAGAAAACCCAAAGTAATATACTTCAATTTTTTTTGGTTGAAAAGTCTATATCCTTAATACTATGGAAAATCTTTACACGTATGCATCCAAGAGTGATAAAGGAATTTTTCTAGGATATTCAATCTCAATTAAATCCTATAGATTGTTTAATAAAATAACTAAATGTGTGGAAGAATATGTCCATTTCATGTTTGATGAGACAGATCCATATGAGCCTATAACCACTCTAGAGAACATGGAGGATGATATGTCAAATCTAGACATCAAATGTAAACCCTCTAACCATCCTATAAAAGGATCTGTGAAAAATTTTAATTCTTGAAATTCTACAGATTCAAGTCATAATGAACCTGAAACTATTGATGAACCTAAAATCACTAGTCCCCCTTTTTCTAGATCACATTGAACACTTAAGAACCATACTTTAGATATGGTTGTATGAGATTTAGATAAAGAAACTCAAACTAGTGATTCTCTGAGAAATCAGTTTGATCATAAAGTTTTCTAGTCAAAACATGATCCTAAAAACATTAATGATGTAGTAAATGATGAGTTTTGGGTAACATCTATGTAAAAAGAACATAATCAGTTTCAAAGGAACAATGTTTGGAAACTTGTTGACAGACCCAATGACACATTTACCATAGGGACTAAGTGGCTGTTTAGAATTAAGGTAGATAAATATGGTAATATAGTTATAAACAAGGCTATATTTATTGTATAAGGATATATTCAAGAAGAAAGACTTGACTATGAGGAGACCTTTTCACCATTAGCTAGACTTGAATACATCAGAATCCTACTTGCTTATTCTTCACATCTGAATTTCACACTATATCAAATGGATGTTAAGAGTGCATTCCTAAATGGGTACATAGTTGAGGATGTATTTTTTGAACAACCCTGTGGTTTCACAAATCCCCACATTCATAAACATGTTTTCAAATTATCATAAGGTTGGTATGGTTTAAAAAATATCCAAGAGATTGGTATGATAGATTTAGTACTTTTATTATTTCCAATGGTTTTACAAAATGAATATCTCATCCAACAATTTTTATAAAACTAATTTCCAATGATGTTTTATTAGTTTAAATTTATGTAGATGATATTATTTTTGGATATTCAAAAAATTCTTTATGCATTGAATTTTATAAAATAATGAAAAAAGATTTTGAAATGAGTCTAATGGGTGAACTAATATTATTTCTTGTATTTAAAATATTTCTAAATAATGAAGGTATTATCATAAACTATGGAAAATATTCTAAAGATATTCAAAAACGTTTTTTCTTGGATAGAACTAAAATTAGAGATACTTCAATGAGTACTACATGTAAGTTGGATCTTGATAAAGACATAAAATCTGCTGATCAAACCACCTACAGGGGAATGATTGGAAGCTTACTCTACATAAAATCTATCTAAGATGACAATATGTTTAGTGTATGTATGTGTTCTTGTTTTCAGGAAAAACCCAATGAATCTCATTTAAATTCTATTAAAAGGATTTTCAAATAACTCAAACATACACCCAATTAGGGACAGTTCTATCCTAGAGAATAATAATTTGAGTTAGTTAGTTATTCTGATACTGATTTAGGTGGTTGTAAGTTAGATATAAAGATTAAATCTAGAATATTTCACTTTTTAGGCAAGTCTCTAGTATCATGGTGTCATAAGAGACAAAACTCAGTTGCTTTATCTACTGCCGAAGCTGAATACATAGCTGCTGGTAGTTGTTGTGCACAAATTTTTTGGATGAAACACACATTACAAAATTATGGTTATCAATTCAAGAATTTAACTCTAAATATTGACAATACAAGTGATATTAGCATCTCAAAAAATCTGGTTTTAGATTCTAGGATAAAACAAATTTATGTAATACATCACTATTTGAGAGACCAATATAAAAAAATGAGATATCACTTTGGAATTCATTGGAACTGAATTTAAACTTGCTAATATATTCCCCAAACCATTAAATTATGAAAGGAAAGATTACATAATAGATTAATTAGGAATGATAAATCTTGAGTAGAAAGTGTAATGTTTCACAACCTATTATTCCATAGTTTATGGTTTCACAAGTCACTGTACTAAGATTACTATCTAACTCTCATAGTTTTGCAAGTTACTGTTTCATGTTTACGGTCTCACAGTTACTGTCTCTTGGTTACTTTCTTGCACTTAGTGTCTCATGTATTATAGTTTCACTATTTGGGGACACATAGTAAAGGTGAAACTATGAAAATATATTCCGGTCTCATCATGACAACCTGTTCCGGTCTCACCATAAAGACACTATTTCATTTTATTTTTATTTTATTAACTTTATTAAGGTCTTGATTATTTTACTATATTCGTCCCACACTTTAGAATTTGCGATGCTTGAAATTCATAAATGAAAAAAAAAACAAATGTCTTTAACTATATTCTTAACTCGATCTTTATTCTCTCAAACCTGAAACCTTTATCTTCCAAACCGTAAGACCCTTTCAATCCATCATCTATCTCTCTCTCGAACCTCACATTGAATGCCCAGAATGAAGTGCCAATCTTCTTCCACTCTTGAGAAGAATATATTTAAGAAGAAAGTGAAAAGAGAACCGAAGGTATCACCTGGAGGACCACTAAACTGAAACCTTGTAGATAGAATTGTGGTATAATAAAAGTAATTCTTCACAAAATGGTTGTTGTCAAGTAAGTCTTTAGTGTTGAGTGTTCTGAAAGATCACGCATGGATGGATTTTTTCACAAAGGAGAGAAGGCCTATTTATCCAAATCTTATTGCTTATTTCTATAAGTTCTTCTAGTTCTCATTTGATACAGAAGATGGTTTTGTTCTAAGAAGCTGGATTAATGGAAAATGTTGCACCTTTTCCACAAGGTTATGGGATGCTTGGCTAGGGATACCTCATGAGGGAGTTTTTTAGGACTACCAAAGATGTCCACCTCCACCTAGTGATATCATTGTTTTTGAAGAGTCTTTGGGAATCTTGATTGGAAACAAAACGAAGAGACAAGATATTGCTTTTAAGTTAGATGGTGAAACCAGATTACAATTTATGTTTATTCAGAATCTGATAAGTCTATGGAAAGGATATTTTTCTACCCTCATGTATCATGATTTATTTTTGATACATCTTATGAATAATGGACATATGATAATCCTATGAAAGTATGTTATACTTTATATGTGTGAGTTGATGAAGACTATCTCAAATTTTACCTCCTTGTTCTACTCAAGGTTAATCTATGCTATGCTATTTGCCAAAGGAATAATTGGACCAAATGAAAAAGTCTTCAAGGACTGTGAATTTTGTATCTCAAAGGTTACAGTTCAAAGAATGAAAATTAGTTTAAATCTACAGAGAAAGTCCAGGGTGTTAGATAATGAAAGGGTATATGAAAAGATTAATCCCTTCGAGAATCCTTCAAAACATATGAAATTTTTTGATCCTCTTTTGGAAACAGATAAAATTGTTGACTATCCTATTAAAGAATAATAAGAAGAATTTGTTGCACCTACAGAAGAAATTGTCATGGAAAAAAGAAGGAAATGGACCTATTCCACAAGATAATGTTGAGAAGGAAGCACATGATCCTGAAATAAGTATTTTTATGGAAGAATAACCTGCTTCTGGTAAAGAATTAGTTGTTAATGTAAGTGAATAAGTTTTTTCTTAAGAGCCTTTAGAAGAAGAATTTTCTCTTGAGAAATAATTTTCATTTGAAAAACTATTGGAAGCACAAGATAATTCTTATGTTTTCTTATATGATGAGTAATGAATAGAATAAGCCTTCCATATGGCTAGAAAAGAAATGGAAAAAAGTACTGGAGATGATATTTCAGAACCGGATCAAGGAACTGAATCACTTTATCTAGTGAGAGATGCACTTGTTGAGGGGGATAAACACCCTAGTCTATAAACTATTGAAATTCCTAATCCTATTGATGAAAACATTATGGATATATGGTATAAGATCCATAGAAACATTGATGTGAATGTAACCCAAGAAGCCTCGGTTAATGGTATAGACATGTCTACCATATTTTAATTGAACTGGTTTTCATTCTTGAAATAATCTCTTACAAGGAGCTTGAGACTATCACAGCTCCTATTCCTAAACCTTCACAAGAACCTCCTACTTTATTGAGTCAGAGTGATTTTAAATCCTTTAGATCTAGTTTATTGGATGAAATTGAAAAGAACATTAACACAAAACCAACTCCTATAACAAAAATAGTTAAATATATGATGCCCTACAATTAGAGAAGATCAAATGGAAGATTTATCCAAATATACTTCATGAAATTAAAGAGGTCAGAACTGAGAACAAACAACTAAGTACTGAATTGAATTCTCTTAGAGCAATGATTTATGATCAGCAAAACGTCTTGAAATTATGAAAGGTTCTTGATTCTCATCCTGTTGAGGATGTTAGCGGTCAAATTTCATAGCAATTTTCCTCTCTGATTCGACCGAACATGACTTCATTATCTAAAAAAGTGGCTGAGAGAAGTAAGAAGATAGTTCAAGAGATGTGTGATCTTATTATTAGTCTCAAAAAACTGACTGATGAGTATAAGGTATGTCTATAGAATGTTATGAATCAACTAATGTCCCTCACTTCATCTTTTACATCCCCTAGTGCCTATAGAAAATTAACTCAACCCTCCTTTGACAATGATCTACTCATAACTACTGTTAAAGTGGAACTTAAATCAGTGTTAAGTGTCTTTGAAAAAGAGAATCTATCTACGGTTGTCAAGAATAGTGAAATAGTACTTGATTTGCTAAGGATTCATTCAATGATTGCAAATGATTCTCAAGAAGAAATTACTAAGAATGTGGATTTATGCTTTAATAGTATTTTTTCTAAGCATGATAAGGACAATAATTTCAAGAGTCTTGTAGTGAAATTGAAAATCCCTCCTGTCACTCAAGACTTCACAACTCGAGATCAAATGATGATGGGTTTCACTCCTTTATTGGACACATTTTTGGAGAACAATGATGATTTTCAAAAATCAATGCACTTTGGTGGTGATATTATTACTAATTTCATTCGGTTTTAATGCCTTATCTTAATTTGCAGAGCACTAATATTATGGCTCCTGTAGCTTCACCCTTGTGGCATGGTTTACCTCTTTACTAATCCACTGCCATTGCATCTACCTCAAGGATTGCATCTCAGGTTCTGAGGAAGATCAAAAATGTTATCCTTGACCTAAATGTTCCCCATTATTCAACCAAACCTACTTTGGAACCTTTTGTTTTTGAAGGACTCTCTCTCCATTCAATTAGAGTTTGTCTCAATACCTTCTTCAACTTATACTTATTCTGTTGTGGCTCCTTCTAGTTCTACTGTCAAGGGAAAATAAAAGAAAACTAGTGCTGAAGAATAGTGAAAATTGTATTTTGATAGGTATATTTTGTATTTTTATCTACTGATTGTACTACCACATCTTTTTCTTCTAATGAAACGTTAACTGTTTCTCTATATTCTCTTATTTATGTTCATTCAATTTCTCTTGAATTTTATTGATAAACCCAAAAGGGGGAGAACATAACACTTATAACAGACATGATTTGTGATCAACAAAAAAGGGGGATATTGTTGGACTCATAATGTTTTAATCACATTTTAATAATCCTAAATTCTATACATCCTATAAATCCAGTTACTCCTATTTAATCTATATCAAGTCATATGTAGAGATGGTTGGTTTATTTATTATTTAAATAAACCTTCCTTGAATATTAATTCCTATAAATCAATTTTTATTATTGTAAACTATATTTAATTTTTTTATAATGAATATCTATAATGAATGATCAAGTCAAATTCATTCTGGGAATATTACTACCTATGTCTGTATACTTATATTGGGCTATGTCAGAGAAACCATGAGTCTGCCAGTGATTCTGGTTTTTTGGAAAAGTACCCAGACATCCTGACCTAAACACCGTGACCTAGGAACCCTGACCTAGACACTGTGACCCAAACATCAGGAACCAGACATCGTGACCTGGACACTGTGACCCAGACACCGTGTTCCAGACACCGTGACCAGACACCATAACCAGTTTCAAATCTCATGATGTCTGTGTCATTTTTTACTTGCTACTATCACTAAGACACCGTTCGTGGTTTGGAAAATAACTAGACAATGTGATCCTAACACTGCATTTGTGCTACTGGTTCTTGATCTCAATACAACTATGCCACCATGAATGTGTCAACGCTCAAAAGCAAATAAGAAGACACCATTTTCTGGTGACAATGTTTCCAAGTGATACTGTTTATAAATAGATTGTGACACCATTATTTAATTGGTTTTGTCATTTTCAATTTTATTTATAATGGTCATATTGGAGACATCTAAAGGCATTGACATAATTAATTCTTCTTTGTTGACATGTCGACAGACAGTACAAGGTACATGGTGCATAATACATGCATCATGTTAGCTCCAACCTGAGTACTAGCAATTAATAAGGAAGATAATCTAGGATGAAAAAAACACACAGTAGTAGAACAATAGATGCATGAGAAATGTTTTTTAAGAGAACTGATACATGAAACAAGATAAATCTAAAGAACAATTGAATCATTCTTGAATCCAAAGGCAGGAATACCATAGATCATATCCAAAAACATCTTTGATATACCAACTCCATGATGAACGTGATCTAGTATCTAACTAGAATCCAGAGCACCAGTATTATGATACTTTCATTTTCACTAGAGGACTCGATAATTGCATCTTCATCATCCTACAAGTCGAGAGCTTCATATAATAACACTCATAACACTTATAACCTTTTTCTCATCATCTTTGCTCTTTTTTGTATTATTTTAGCTTTTGATCAGTGTCTTTGTGTCAGTATTAAAAAAACTCACTATCTCCTGTATTAAACTGAAGGATAAAAGATATCCTTCCTCTCATATATGTTAACATTTGTTTACTCTAATGGATAAGTGTGGGAGATTTCCATGTGTAACCAGGTAGTTTTGGCACACGAAGAACTGTGGAAGAGGTCGTGTGGCCTGGACTGTCTTGTGAACTATTTTTTTACCCTAATCCATGGTGTGGATCAATGTTTATTAATATAAAATACCTAGTGTTAGTTGATCACCAAGTGGAGTGGATTGGGTCTTATCATGATACCAAACCACTTTTTTTATCAACTATTCTTTTTAATTTAGTTTTTCTTTATTTTACAGTATAATTCAGAAATCACTAGTTTTCTAATTTTATAGTTAATCTTGGATAGAAGTTATAATTGTTTTTTCATATTATAATAGCTTCAAAAGTAATATCAGTAACTCATAATGATATTACTAAGAACTAATCAATATTTTGAGAGGTTATTTGAATAGTCAAACTTCTATAACCATATTACCTTGATTGACTAGGCTGTATTTATTTTTATTGGGAACCTTATATGAAAAGGTTTCAACAAAAAATTTTATAGATACTCAATTCACCGCCCTCCTGATTACTCTAATCTGACCAATATATAAATATATATATATATATATAATTTTGAAATGTAGGAACTGACAACACACCCTTTTAAATTATGGTGTGCCGATTGTGGCGATAAATTTTTATATTGTTTTAAAACACTAAAACATGAACAGAATGTTCAAACCCTAGAAAATAACCTTAAATTGACGTGAAATCATGGTACAACCACCATTGATTTGTTTTTATCTATAAATGACGAAAAATGTTAATATTCTATGCGGTGTGGTTGTAATTAATTTTTATACACTTATGAAAGGTAAAAAATCATTTAAAAATAAGTTTAGGTGTCAAAACTAGGAATAATAGGTTATTTTTCTTTGGAACTATAAGAAAACGGAAATAAATTTAATTTTGAAATTTCAAAATAGACGGCACATAATTTTTAATTATGGTTTTCCTATTACAGAAATAAAATAATTTTTTAAACACCAAATTGTGCATGGAATCTTCAAAACCATATAAAAGGACCTTAGTTTGATGTGGATTCCTTAGACAACCACTTATGTGTTTTTTTAATCTATACTCATTGAAAACATGTCAATATGATGTGTGGTGTGGTTACAATTACTTAGTATACACTTTTAAAAGGTGAAAAATCCATTAAAAATAAGTGTTGGGTGTTCAAAACTAGGAAAATATGCAAGATTTCCCTGAAATGATGGTACAAAAACCATAAATTTAATTGTAAAATGTTGGTATCGATGACACATCATTCTAAATTACGGTTTTTACATTGTTGTTGTAAAAAATTTTTTATTGTTTTGAAACACAACAAGGTGTGTGGAATGGTTAAAACCATAGAAAAAACCAAAGATTGATGTTAAATCATGGGGAAACCACCACTGAGTTTTTTGAAATGTACGTGTAGAAAACTTGTCAATTCGATGTGCGGTGTGGTCGAAATTTATTAGTATACACATATAAAAGATACAAAATCCTTTAAAAAAAAGTTCCATGAGGTCAAAAGTAGGAAAAAAATATTGGATTACCCAAAAATCATAGGACAACAACACTACATTTTATTGTGAAATGTAGGAATAGACATAACGTCATTCTGAAAAACAGTTTTCCCGTGATGGACATAAACACATTTTTAATGTTTTACAACACTAAAACATGTGGAGAATGGTCAAAACTATAGGAAACAACCTCACATTGATGAGAAATCGTGGGATAAAAATATATGAGTTGTTTTTGAAATGTACTCACATGAAACTTGTCAATATTACATGTGGTGTGGTCAAAATTAGTCATTAGAAATTTTTGAAAGGTACACAGGCCTTTAAAAACACGTGTTATTGGGTGAAAACCAGGAAAAGACATCTTATTTCCATAAAATAGTCTAAAAAAACTATAAACTAAATTTTGAAATGTAGAAACTAACATCACGTCATTCTAAATTATAGTTTTCTTATTGTAGTTGTAAATACATTTTTAGTGATTTAAAACAATAAAATGCTTGTAGAATAATCAAACCCATGGAAAATGGCCTCAAATTAATTTGAAATCATTGGATAACCAATTATGAGTTTTTCTTCAATATCAGACCTTTTTTATATCCAAATATTTATAATTTTTTTATTTGTAAAATTTCAGGCACAATTAATGTCTCATTAAAAGAAACATTGAATATTTACTCATCGCTTTTCAGTTTAATCTATTGAATCCTATCTTAAATAATTTTTTATATTTTCAAAGTGTTTTGAATTGTCTATTATTTTTTTCAGGATAGATTTTTTTCTATTTTAAATAAAAAAATTGTGATGTATTTTGAATATATATGTACCATTTTCGTTGGCATTTATTTTTAGAAATGTTATGGTTTTCATTGTTGGTGACAGATGTTGGAAGTAGGTAGAAGGTTGACATATCCAATCCACAACATTCTTCAGAAGGAATCTGTAATGTTTCCTAGTTTTTTCAAGGTATGTTGAAATTTTATCAATTATTCTAATTTAATTCTAATTTATTATTTTAACTTTAATTTTTCTTTTTTTGTTACACATGGTGAGATTATGTGGTCAGTGTTAGTTAATGAAATAAGGTAGATTCAGAATGATGTAGTGGAGGTTGTGACATGAATGTGTATAGTTAATTGGTTGTTTTTGGAAATATAATATATGTATATTGATAGATGTGTGGGAAAAATAAGATTGAGGTTATAATGACAGGATGTTTATATATGATCTTGGATGTATAATATATGTAATATGAGTTTATCATATATTTCTTCTTTTCATTGTATGTTAGTTTCTTTATATTTATAATTTGTTTAGTTTTTTATAAAATATAGGAATCTTATTTAGTTATGGTTTTAAGTAACCACCACTATATACATTGAATACAAAAATTTATATTATAGGTTACATGTAACCGCCGTTAAAATAAATAGCTACTAATAAGTTCCATGGTGGCTTATTTTATATTATTTTTATTTTCCACATATATTTTTTTAAATAAAAAACCATGGCTAAATAATCAAGTAAGTGACGCTAAATTCTATAAAAATGGCAATTGTCAAAATTTATGCTATATTACATGGGTCCGTGAAATACACTGTGATTTTAATAGGCACCTCTAAACTATTAAGAAGTAGTTTAAATTGTCTCTAGTTCATGAACAAACCAAAATGATGTACTCTTTTTTTGTGTCTATGGGCATATTTGAGTTTTCATTATGTTCTGTGTGTGTTTTTTGTAGGTATATATATATATATATTCTATTAAGGTACGTATGTATATGAATATATACATATATATATATATATTTATGCATATGTGGACATGTGTATTTGAGATATTCATATATACATGTGTATTGATAAGTGTATTTGATGCATATATTTTAGGGTGTTTTTGTAAATGATTTTTTTAATTAATTGATTAATCATCCCAAGTTTTGATTATTTTGAAATTTTTATGTTTTATGGAAGAAAACATTTATTATTTTAAAAAGTATTAAAAATAGAAGATTTTTTGAGCTTGAAGACACTTTACGCCACATGCTAATCAAAGCAGAATGACACCATATTTTTGAGAGAGAAGGAAGCTGGAAATTCTGGAGCAGAACCGGTACATGTCCTGAAATGAGAGTACATGACATGTAGTTTCAGTTAATGACGTTCTTCTGGATAGTTCGTGACATGAATAAATGATAATAATGATATGTACACATCGTCTAACTTCAGTACATGATGTGATGACAATTAAACATCAAATTTAGGAATGAGATATGTGAAAGATTCTCACGGATGCAGAGGCAACATAAATAAGGAGTACATGGCATGTATCCTAAGTACACATCAAGTAGTGGAGTTCAAATTTCTAAAATATCATCCAAGATCCATGCTCATGGCACAAGAATCCACAAAACTAGATCAAAATTACACGTCATGATGGAGGTTGGGCAGATACTAATTGAAGCCTATAAAAAGAGGAGATGGCGAGTGCTTTAGTGCATTCTAATTCAACAAGAGACAAAGGATTGGATTGAATCTGTTGGGCCATATCTGATTTCTTACATTATTTTAGTTATGTTTTATATTCTCTCTCCCTTTTATTCTCCCATTAGTAGGATGAGGGGTAAACCCATCTAGTTCCAGGGTGATGTATCCACAGGGGGACGGTGTTTTGGATTTGTTTATTTTAAATTATTCATGTATTCAGTTTGTGTAATTTCTATTTTTAGAATTCATATTTATTTATTTTTCTTTTATCATGACTATCAATATTCAAATCAAAAAGGAACTTTACAATTGTGAAACTGATGACCCTAAAATGAAGCATGACCATTTCCTCCTTTCGGGGAAATCAAGTTTAAAAACGGGATGAAGAAAAACATGATTAGCAGAAATCTTATATTATTGAAACAAGGAAAAGAGGGTATTATTGCGTTGTAAAGGGGATACCATGACCATTCGATCTTCCCCGTATTGAATTCAACACCAATCATGAATCAATCAATCTATTTTTCAAGATCCAATGGCACCCAAACCTAGAAACTATATTCCCCTATCACGCTTTCTAAATCTCATTGCACACAATCAATCATTCTATTTTGGTGTTGTCTTTTCAAACCAAACCAAATAAATAATTTATCTCATTGTTCATAAATAAATCTTTTGATATTGTAATTAAACTAAATTCACCATCTCGATTGTTTCAATCCCAAACATACCAATAATACATTTTAATTAATTGAGTAGTATAGTTTGGGTTTTCTAAATTCAATTTTTTCAAAGTATAGTTGGTAATCAATGATTCCATGTGGGGATATCAAAATCGAACTGTTTTCAGGGATGGTAGGCTTTTAGTTTTTTAGGATTTTAATTTTCAAATTTTATTTCTTTATTTTAATTCCATATTTTACGCTGGGTATTTTGGGCTGCCAGTTTTCAAGTTTTCAAAACATTACATGTACAACTACAACACACGATAAAAATACGCATCATTGATTCAACAAAAACGTTCAAACCAATCCTGGGGGTCAAGGAATATAGTGAAATGGTAGGGTTAGAACAAAATAAAATTGTTCGAAGAGATTAGGTGTTGTGAATTCTCTGTGACTACAAGTGCCTGTCAAACACAGGATTGCAACAGAGTATCCTGGAACCCCACATCGCTACAAATAACTTCGAGATCAAGACATGAATCATATCAAAGATCTAGAACAACATGTATTTCACTATAATTCATCACAATGATGAAAAAATCACTAGGAAATTTCATCAAGATCTGTGACACATTACAGTTTCAAAATGTATCAAGTGACATTGTAATATTTTTTCCTTTCAGATTTTCCTTATGAGATCTATCTGAAGACTGGATTTAATCCCGATCTGCACATTACATCACTACATGGGATGAGCTGGCTAAGAATTCCCTTACCTGCTTCTTTCCACCTTCCAAATCAAAGTAATATGAGTATACATTGTAAATTTTTTGAATTTGATGATGAATAATTATATTCTTCCTAATAAAGGTTTAAGGACAAGACTCATAAGTGGCATTATCATGGAATAGAACTATGGATAATAATAAAAACATATAATAAGGGTAAATCATAATAAAATAGTCCAATTATTGATGTTATGACTAGAGTATCACTGATAAATAAATCAACTGAAGATAGCTACAACCTGTTGGATGAGATGGAGAGAAGTAGTTTCTAAGGGAAATCAGAAGAGATGTAGAAGAAAGGCATTCATAAAATCAATAATAATGATTGGATGGCAGAAAAACTAGATTCAGTGACATAGAAAAAGGACATCATGATGGTCTAGTATCCAAACCCAATGTACACATATACAATATGATAATCAAGAAGAGTATAATAAGTGAAATCAAATTCAGTGCTGGTGATCACAACAACATTAAGGCCATGGATATCAATAAAGATCACAAGGGTTCCAACAACAAGCATTAAAGGTTCCTGAAATGAAAATCGATGTCCATTCATTAGAGGAAACACTATCAAAATTCATGATTGGTTCCAGGGTTTCACTTATGGAAATAAAAGAAGAAGAAATGTTCCAAAAAGAATAATTTTATAATATTGATCGTCATGTTATCCAAATCGCGGATGTTCTTAGAGAGAAGAAATAATGAGTACTTCTAGGATTCACTGAAGAATTACCACATGAAGATTTGAATTCTACATAGATCAAAAGTGGGAGGGAAACAAAAGGAATTGGAATACAGTTTTTAGAGTGACCACAATTGGAATAAAGTCAAGAAGAAGTTGTTGCTGACAAAGAACAAGTTGCTCAAAAAGAATAAAAATCACAACCTCAGTACAATACAATGATGCCTTTTATAGAGTGGATAACACCAACACATAAAACGTAAAAAGATGTAAGTTTCTTGATCATTTCAGAAAATTTCATGCCAATATACCTTTTACAGAGGCTCTAGATATCATGCCAACATATGAAAAATTCATAAAAGAGCTGGAAAAAAATGAGAAGAAGCTGTAAGAGATGGGAATTATCCCACTCACACGAGAGTGTTCAGAAGTGGTATCAAATGACTGACCTAAGAAGTAAATAGATCCATGTAGTTTTGAAATTCCCATATTTATCAAATATAATAAATGTGGGATTGATTTGTGTGACTTAGGAGTTAGTGTCAATATCATTTTATAAATGGAATTCAAGAGTTTGGGTCTTCATAGACTAAATCCTATAAGAGTATGTCTCCAACTAGCAGACTTAACTAGGAATTCCCCTGAGGAGTTATCAAAGACTTCATGATAAATGACTGTAAATTATACTTCCTATCAACTTTACAGTGCTGGATATGGAAGAGGAAAATAATCTAATCATTCTAGAAATACCATTTTTATCCAAATTGTGTATGAGAATTTATGTTCAAAATGGAGAACAATGTCAGATATTTGGAAGTGATCAAGAGAGTTTCAATATAAACCAAGAAATTAATAACTATGATTTGAAAGAAGATTTTGAGTTTAGAGAAAGAGAGAGAGAGAAGAAGTTGAGGATATTACTGAGATTGAATAATTACATGAGATAGAGGACATTAGGGAAGATAATGTTCAACTGAAGAAGGAAAATAAGCTGAAGACCAGGACATTTTGACAATAGAATAGAAACTGACTCCATAAAATTTGACAATTAATAATTCGTATCTATGGTACATGAATTTACAATTAGTTCATCAGGTTTGAGAATTAAATAGTGTATCTTTACAATGGAGATCAAGAAAGCACTACCATCATAATGAATCAACCTATTTAGAGAATAAAGAGAGGGGAAAACCTATGTATACAAAAAAACAACTGAGACCCTTCATATACTCTAAAGAGGTTTAATGTTTTCAATCATCCGTTACATGATCTGAAACTAAAAAATATAAGTTTTAGCCAATTAGGATACACAAAAGAACATCCAGGAGGCAACCCTAGTTTGTTGTTTTTATTGAAAGGCTATTTTCAGATGCGTTCATGAACTCTCTCTAAATATTTCAAAATTTCATGGATAAGATATATTATTTAACCTATTTATTTTTAATATTTTTGACCATCAAGACCTAGGCTAAAAGTAAGTAGCAGGAATTAATAGGAAGAACCCACAAAACAAGGATTAAAAAAATCATTTCATGGGGATTAAGAGTATCAATTATTTATTTTTTTACTGTATTCCGCACATTTTAAAAGTATTGAGAGATTAACTACCAATTTTATACCTGTTATTGAGTCATTATTTAATCAATTGATCTAGGAGACATAAAATAATTATTATAATTATCATTATATGTATTTAGATTTTGTTGCTAGAAAATTGGAATGATAAAAAAAATAGAAACTAATTAGTATAGATAAGAATGTGGATTAGGATTTGACAAATCGTGATTTGAGGAGCATGTCGATCATTGTAAATAAAATGTATCTAAGATCTATCAATGTTTTTAATTTCTGAAGGATCTATTAATTAATTTAATTATTCATATGCATTTCTATGAGTAATTGGCCCAACTATTTGTCTCATTCCCAATACATCCACTGATCCAATATTTTTTCTATTCATTATATAGTATATTTCTCCAGAAACATCAACATGATTTATTCTAGAATTTTTTATGATTCTTATCAAAGTTAGGACATAATAAAATAATTTTAAAAATTATTGTGGTATTATATTTTGTTTTCACTTTATCCTGAGACCCACCTTGCATCAATTTTTTTTAATATGGTAGAAAAAAATGAACATATTTGTTAGAAAATGAGCCATGTTACAAGACAATTTTATCCATTATTACCTTCCTCTTAGTTTTTTTAATTATATTTAAAATATTATGTTTGGGGGAGGAACATTATTGGGTGTACCAATATATACTTTAAGATGGATATTTTACTGTGGTGTTTTCTATTTTTATGTGGGTAACTTCATGTATCATTCATTATAACTCATTATTCACCTTATTTGTTGGAAAAAATATTTGAAAAAATGGGTTCTAATTTTGGAGGATAAAAAATAACCATTTTCCAGACCGACTATATTTGATCGTATGTGGTAAGGAGATGAATATGATAATTTTCCTGAGGAAATATTTCGAAAAAAATATACAAATAAAGAATGAGAGGTCGATTCAATCATTATTCGTACCTGTATCATGGTCCCACTTTGATATTTTTTGGGGGAAGATAGGGATGACATATTTAATGGGAGAATTTCATTTAGTTACTTTTGATATCATGAAAAATGATTTAGAGTCAAAAAACCTTGTTTATATTATCTTTTTATTCCATTTACCAACCTACCCTAAAGCCTTAGATTCATTTGAACCGTAATAGTGAAACCATCATAATTAATTGTGATTTTTTATTTACACGGATGAGATATTAGATACTTTGCAAGAATATGGTAAATTTAGGTGTTCCTAAGGTATGTACAGAATTTCACTTACATTTTATCCTAATTATGAAAATAATAGTCATATAAAGTAGATTTCAAGTGGAATTCATACTAATAATTGATTGAAAAATGAAAAAGGATGAATGAAATGGAATGGATGTTTGAAAGGGTAAAAATAAAATACATGATCATTTTTTGTTAACAATAATGAATAGATGAATTCTCCAATATGATAATTGTAAATTTAATTTTATATTTGATAAATTATTTTTATTGAAATAGAACTCGAAAAATGGTAAGGTAAATGTCTTTTGTAGTATGTTGAGATTCCATCATTGAGGATAAGGCTGAATTACTGTGTGGGGATGTGATAAGTTGTCACGACCCCCTCCCACCAAAGATGCCCCTCCTGAGCTGGCAATGGTGAAAGGGAGATAATGACCCCCGATTCCCGCCTCCAGTAGGCCCTGGGTTGGCAACTAGCACCAAGTGTATGAGTTTTCACAAATATGGGAGGCATTACCATTTTTATTATTTAGGATCGGGAAATAAGACAAGTCAACCACCAAAAAGAAAGGAAAAGAACAAGTGTATATAGATAAACCCAAACCAAGCCCACATGCATGTTTAAATAATTTTTTAACAAGATACAAGTACAAGAAAGCTCAAAAGTAAAATACCTAAAGAAAACAAGAGAACATCAACTACAACAACTCCAACTGCCTGACTAGTAGGGTCCCGCACGGCCCTGGTAGTCCTCCTGGAAACCTGAATGTAAACGTAGGGTGAGCATACAAGTATACTCAGTAGGGAAACCTAAAGCTCTCGTGCACAAGAGGGAAGACATCCTAATGTCCCGTGATAAAAACATAAGAAACCTAAAAAGGAAAACTATCCACCCAATCTCACCAGCCACACTCACAAAAACACAATCACAGCAGGTAGTAGTAGTATACGAACAAGAGCATTGGGTACCCCGCACCATTTCCCATTAGTTGGCTGAACGTCCTGGCACTTTCACACTATCCCCGCCCGCACACACCTGGGCCTCACAACCACATATCCCGCCAGCACACACCTGGGCCTTACAACCACACATTCCGCCCGCACACACCTAGGCCTCACCACCACGTATCCCGCCTGCACACACCTGGGCCTCACCACCATGTATCCCGCCCGCACACACCTGGGCCTCACCACCATGTATCCCGCACACACACACCTGGGCCTCACAACCACACATCTTTATCCCTTTAATACCATTTATTTTAGCCCCTCTTCCCATCACCATTAAACATTCACACCTTCCCACAACCAAGTCAACTGCAGCCCCACTGCTCAACCAAACCACAACAGCCCACAAAACACCCCCATCACATGCCACATAACCAAGCCAACACCCACATGTTCATTATTCCATTTTGGATCAACCGGGGTGATCACACAAGGGTTCCAGATTTTAAATATCCAAATTTACGTAAATAACCAATTCCACATTCTATGAAGTTTCCATTTACAAAAACAGTCTAGAAGATAGGACAACATTTAATTGCACAAGCAAGGGCCCCCAATGACCGTTATTTACAGTAGGCATAAGCCTATTCATGTCACAGCATAATATCACAGGATATAAAGGTAAAGTAACGGAAATCACAAACTTCCCATCCCCATTCTTTAACCAGTTATTATCTTTATTTAAAGGTTCAACCATTTCTCATTAAAACAAAAAGGATACCCACCCCGCATGATGCAAAAATTAGAGAGACAAAGGTAAAATCCCTACTTCAACATGTTCTGGTCACAATGCTCCCCCGGATCAACTTTAGAAGTCGTTCATTGGCATCCCGAAAAAACCTCCTCGGGTGGAAGTCGAAGTGTAAAAGTCAAAGGAAATACAACTAATCCATGCTCGGAAGTTCCGCCTCATCATTACGATCCCGTGGCCACTGACGGATCGTAAATCAGAGCTCGTACGAAAAAGTTATGGAAGAAAGCGCCTTTGAGTCTCTTGAGAGAGCTCTGCTCAGAGGAGAGTGGAGGAGAGGTGTGAGTTGAAAGGAGGAGGGGACCCCTCCATTTATAGGCGTGAAAAGAAAAAGTACACGGCGTGTACTTATGGTACACGGCGTGTACTCGGCCGTTTTCACACGGTCTCCACGCGGCCTCCAACACAGTTCCACGACCGTTGACTGGTCAACACACGGTTTGAAGGTAACGCATACGCGGGGAAGGACTACACGGCGTGTAGATTGGACACACGGCATGTACCCATTTATTGCACACGGCAAGGACACGACTCCAACGCGGCACACGACCGACGACTGGTCGAGACACGGTAACGCGTACGCGGGGAAGGACTACACGGTGTATAGATTGGACACACTGCGTGTACCCATTTTTTTCATGCGACAAAGACACGGCCATCCACACGGGGTATACCTGGAAAGAGGGTACACGGCGTGTACTCAAACTACACGGCGTGTACTTTCAAAATTCTGGAAAGTGTGGGAAATAATCATTTTACCCTCCAGAACACTTCGTGGACTTCTTTTTGACAAAGGAATGGGCCGGAGAGGTCCGGGCCATTACATCAGATACCAATTAAAACATTCTCGTCCCCGAGAATTCAAAAACCAACCCAGGGGAACCCAACAAGATACCTCTTAGGGCCCTCGTTACAACAGGAACCCAACCAACAACCCTAATCATATGTGTTAGGAATTCCTTCTCCTATATCGAGATATTATCCGCTTTAGGCGGCACTGACTCGCCTGCACGGGTTTAATCGCATCCTCATTAATGCATCTCGATTAAGGATTGGGTCTTCCCACTTCCATACATTAGGATTTTTAACTCAAACTACCCCCCAGCACCACACAACCAACACACTTCCCGAACACATGGTTTTGGGAAAATCCTTCTCCTATGTCGAGATATTATCTGCTTTAGGCAGTACTGACTCGCCCGCACAGGTTCAATCGCATCCGCATTAATGCGTCTCGATTAAGGGTCAGGTTTTCCCCCTTCCCACACATTCAGACATGTTACACATTACCAGGGAACAAGGAAACAAAAGGTCTCACAACTGACAAGCCAAACATTCCATAAATCAAAGGTACAGAGTACAACATCAACACAAAGCTCATAAAAACAAGGGAATACAAGTCAAAACAACTCCAGGTACTGAGCGTGCATATGGGTCTCCCGCTCCCAAGTGCTCTCCTCGAGACCGCCATGCCTCCACAACACATGAACCAAGGGAATGGTTCGTCCACGGAGAACCTCCTCTTTACGATCCTCGATTCTGACTGGTCGTTCCTCGAAGGTCGCGTCGTCTCCCATATCCAACTCTCCCCAGTCTATAACGTGAGAGTCATCATGCAAGTACCGACGAAGCTGGGTGACGTGGAAGACGTCGTGGACTTTCTCCAACTGAGGTGGTAGGGCCAGCTGATATGCCACCTCTCCGACTCACCCCAACACCTCAAAAGGTCTGATGAACCTGGGTGAGAGCTTGATCCCTTTCCCAAACCTTCGCCACCCCTATTGAGTGGAAACCTTCAAGAACACATGATCTCCCACCTCGAACTCCAAGGGCCTCCTCCGATGATCAGCATAAGAGTTCTGTCGGTCTTGAGCCTCCTTTATCCTCTCACGTACAAGATGGACTTTCTCCATGGTGCTCTGCACTACCTCTAGCCCAAGAGCACCTATCTCACCAACCTCTGCCCAGCAAATGGGTAAACGACATGGCCATCCATACAAAGCCACAAATGGTTCCATGCCAATAGTAGAGTGGAAGCTGTTGTTGAAGGCAAACTCTACTAAAGGAAAGTGTCGTACCCACGATCCTCCGAAATCTAGAACGCATTCTCGCAAAATGTCCTCCATCATCTGGATAGTCCACTCTGTCTGCCCGTCGGTCTGGGGGTGGAAAGCAGTTCTAAGGCGTATTTGGGTGCCAAAAGCATGTTGTAACCCCCTCCAGACTCGTGAGGTAAACCAAGTATCCCGGTCTGAGACGATAGTCCTCGGAACTCCATAAAAACGCATTACCTCGTCTACATACCTCTGAGCTAAGGTACTCATCGGGCCCGACTACTTGATTGCTAAGAAGTGGGCTGATTTTGTCTGACGATCCACCACTACCCAGATAGCATCATAACCACCCTGAGCTCTGGGTAGTCCTGTGACGAAGTCCATTGAGATTTCATCCCACTTCCACTCAGGGACATCTAAAGGATGCAACAAACCACCGGGAACACGGTGTTCAGCCTTCACTTGCTGACACACTAGGCACTTAGCCACAAACCCCGCCACTGCCCGTTTCATCCTGGGCCACCAAAACTGATCCCTCAGGTCTTGGTACATTTTTGAAACTCCTGGATGTACCGCCGAGGCTGAGCTATGGAACTCACGGAGAACTCCCTCATGCATTGCCTCTAGAACAAACAACCTTCCCTGGAAAAGCATCCGATGTCGGCTGTCCTCTGACCATCCCTTTGGAGCATTCCCCTGATCGACAAGATACCACATCACCTCTTCCTCGGATTCCCCCCACTGAGACTCCTCCACCTACTGCGACACGGAGGATTGCACCATCATCTGGAACAAACAGCCTCTAACTCCTTCTTCCCTTGCATCTAAGTGCAGGGCAGCCAACTCTCCCATCGCCTTCCAAGCATCAGCAGATTCCCAAACCACTTCCTTATGTGACTTCTTGCTTAGGGAATCAGCCACAACGTTTCCCTTACCTTCAGTGTAAGAGATCTCGAAGTCATAGTCTTGGAGAAACTCAACCCATCTCCGCTGCTGTATGTTCAGGTCACGCTGGGAGAAGATATAACGTAGGCTTTTGTGATCTGAGAAGACCACAAAGCGCTCCCCAAAAAGGTAATGTCGCCACAACTTCAATGCGAACACTACTGCTACAAGCTCCAGGTCATGGGTGGCATAGTTATGCTCATGAGGGCGCAACTTCCTAGACCCATAACAAATCATTTCCTTCTTCTTCATCAGCACGCACCCCAGACCAAGGCCAGAAGCATCACAAAACACTTCATACAACAACCCTTCCTCTGGAAACCTGAGTACGAGAGCTCTAACCATATTCTCCTTCAGGTAGTCAAAAGATTTCTGGCACTGCTCTCTCCACAGGAATACCTGGTTCTTCCTAGTCAAAGCTTTCAATGGAGAAGCAACTCGAGAGAAGTCTGAAACGAACCTCCGATAGTAACTTGCTAACCCTAAGAAACTACGAACTTCTGCCACGCTCTTGGGGGCTGCCCAAGAAACAACTGCCTCCACCTTCGACGGGTCCACTGATACTCCATGCTGAGACACCACGTGCCTAAGGAAGTGTACTTCTTGTGTTAAGAACTTACACTTCGACAATTTTCCGTAAATCTGATGGTGTCAAAGGACTTCCAAGACTGCCCTGAGGTGCTCAACGTGCTCCTTCTTTGATCTTGAGTAGATCAGGATGTCATCGATAAACACAACGATGAACTGGTCCAGAAACTCTCGGAAGACAATGTTCATAAGTCCCATGAACACAGTTGGTGCATTCGTAACTCCAAACGACATCACTACAAACTCGAAGTGCCCATACCTGCACTTGAAAGCTGTCTTCGAGATGCCACTGTCCTTCACCCTCAACTGATGATATCCCGATTGTAGATCAATCTTAGAAAACCAGCCTACTCCCCTCAGCTGGTTGAAGAGATTATCTATCCTTGGAAGGGGGTAATGGTTCTTGAACGTTACCTGGTTCAGCCTTTGGTAGTCTATGCATAGCATGAGACCACCATCTGCCTTCTTCACGAACAAAACTAGAGCACCCCATGGCGACACACTGGGTCGAACAAAACCCTTCTCCATCAGATCGTCAATCTGAATCCGCAACTCCCGCAACTCCAATGGTACCACCCAATAAGGGGCCATCGAAATCGGACGGGCACCAGGCTGTAAGTCTATCCCAAGCTCAACATCTCGTCGAGGGGGGAGGGGGTAGAGTCAAAACCTCCTTAGGAAAAACAATGAGGAACTCCCCAACAACCTCTGGGACATCTATCATCTCTATATTGGCTGGAACCACTGACAACCTGCCCAACAAGGAATGGGGAGGCTCCACATGCCGGCTTCCCGCATGATAGCTCCTCTCGCTAACAAAAGATACGCGTTGCCCATCTACGTCGGAGAACATGAATCTTCTCCGGAAGCAGTCGATAACGGAACTAATAGAAAACAACAAGTAGATGCCTAGGATGACATCATATGGCTGCATCTGTAATAGAAGAAGGTCTCCACTAGATTGATGTCGTCCCAACATCAGACCACATCCCCGACAAATAAAAGATATGCTGGTCTGGCCTCCAACTGGTGTACTCATCACCAGTGGTACAGAAAGTCTCTCTACTTCTAGTCCTAGAACATGGAATAGAATAGGTGAAACAAAAGAGTGCGAGACTCCCGAATCGAACAAATCAGAAACAAGAGTGCTAAACAAATAAATCGTACCTCGCACCACCTCTGGTCGTGTTGGAGCTGCCAAATCTACTGCGTGCAACTGTCCACGCCCATCTCTTCTACCTCTCTGATGTCGTCCACTTCCCCGACCATGCCCTGGTCGAGGTCCCTAAGGAGAACCCTGAGTTTGGCCTCCTCCCGTAAATTCTTCCCTCGGAGGAGCATGGTCCTACTACTGCAGGAAGGGCCTCGCCGGCAACTGGTGCTGCTGCGGTGGGAGCTGAACCTGCCCACCTCCACTGTACGGATCTCGGGTCGGGCACCGACTCTGAATGTGCCCGAAACCTCCACAAGAAAAACACCTCGATCCTGGGCTTGTGGAAAAGGGATGAGGACCTAAAGATCTGAACTGGAACTGCTGGGGCCTGCTCCCCACTGGCCTGAACCTGGAAGGTCCTGTTGTAGGAGACCTGCTGCTGACTGCCTTCCCATTCGACGAACCTGGCTGAAACACCTCACGTGGTGCACCTCTTAGCGAGTGAATCCTCTCTACGACCTCTGTCTTCTTCTGCATTGTCAAGTACGTCGGAAGGGTGAAGGGGGTGACAGCATACTGGAGCGAAGGATGAAGCGCCTCCTCCAAACGTCGCGCCCGAGATTCCTCATCCGGAAATAGATCCGGAGCAAAGCACATGAGATATTTGAACTTGATCCCCAGATCTCATACTGACATACTCCCCTGCTGAAGGGAGAGTAACTCATGCCATTTCTCTGCCTTGATCATGGAAGAAAGGAATTCCTCTCGTAATTCTTTCTCAAAGTCAGCCCATGGAACCTCTGCCTCTATCCTCTCTCCGAGTTAGAGCGTCCACCACTGTCGCGCTACACCTCTCAGTTGACTGACTGATAGGGTAACACAGTACTCCCTCGGAGCACGGATCAAGGTGAAAGCGATCCCTAGCTCCTCATGCCACCCCTCTGTCTCTGTATCCAAAGTACTGCCCTCGTACTTTTTGAGGGTCTGTCGCTGGAAGGAATGGAGAGTCTTCTGCCACTGGCTATCTTCCTCCTCTCGGTCAATCCTCAACTGATCGACCACCTGGATCTGCTGGGCCTCGGCCGTCTGAGCCACCTGGGGATGACGTCCAGGTGCCATAGATGTATGGTAAACAAGGATCTCCTAATCCCAAGTAGTAAGGAAAAACTCAAGGTTTTATTTTATCATTTTATTTCAATTTCTTTCCCAGAACACCCAAATCAAGTAAAACACAAACATAATGATGCATGTACCTTCCCTAGGGTCTCTACCCTGCAATCAATGTAGTCTCCCTTGGTCATTCGGTAGGCTCAGATTCCTTGCATCGGATCACGGGGGGGCCCTAAAATCTCGTGTCCTAGCTGGTCTTCCCTAGCCTATGTCATGCACCAAGATTAACTAACACTGTTGCCCTACCATCCCATGCAATCCTCATTGTGCCTAACTCCAGACTCCATCCTATCTCTCAACCATCACCTCTGATACCATTCTGTCATGACCCCCTCCCACCAATGATGCCCCTCCTGAGCTGGCAATGGCGAAAGGGAGATAATGACCCCCGAGTCCCGCCTCTAGTAGGCCCCGGGTTGGCGACTAGCACCAAGGGTATAAGTTTTCACAAATATGGGAGGCATTACCCTTTTTATTATTTAGGATCGTGAAATAGTACAAGTCAACCACCAAAAAGAAAGGAAAAGAACAAGTGTATATAGATAAACCCAAACCAATCCCACATGCAAGTTTAAATAATTTTATATCAAGGTACAAGTACAAGAAAGCTCAAAAGTATAATACCCAAAGAAAAAAAGAGAACAACAACTGCAACATCTCCAACTGCCTGACTAGTAGGGTCCCGCTCGACCTTGGTAGTCCTCCTGGAAACATGAAAGTAAATATAGGGTGAGCATACAAGTATACTCAGTAGGGAAACCTAAAGCTCTTGTGCAAAAGTGGGAAGACATCCTAATTTCCCATGAGAACAACAGAAGAAATATAACAAGGAAAACTCTCCACCCAATCTCACCAGCCACACTCACCAAAACACAATCACAGCAGGTAGTAGTAGTATAAGAACAAGAGCATTGGGTACCCCACACCATTTACCATTAGTTAGCTGAACGTCCTGACACTGTCACACTCTCCCCACCCGCACACACCTGGGCCTCACAACCACGAATCCCGTCCGCACACACCTGGGCCTCACAACCACACATCCCACCCACACACACCTGGGCCTCACCACCACGTATCCCACCCGCACACACCTGGGCCTCACCACCACGTATCCAGCCCGCACACACCTGGGCCTCACCACCACGTATCCCGCCCGCACACACCTGGGCCTCACAACCACACATCTTTATCCCTTTAATACCATTTATTATAGCCCCACTTCCCATCACCATTAAACATTCACACCTTCCCACAACCAAGTCAACCACAACCCTGCTACTCACCCAAACCACAAAATCCCACAAAACACCCCCATCACATGCCACGTAACCAAGACAACACCCAAATGTTCATTATTCCATTTTGGTTCAACCGGGGTGATCACACAAGGGTTCCAGATTTTAAACAGCCAACTTTACGTAAATAACCAATTCCACATTCCACGAAGTTTCCATTTACAAAAACGGTCTAGAAGATAGGGAAACATTTAATTGTGCAAGCAAAGTCCCCCAATGACCATTATTTTTAGTAGGCATAAGCCTATTCATGTCACAACATAATATCACAGGATATAAAGGTAATGTAATGGCAATCACAAACTTCCCATCCCAATTCTTTAACCAGTTATTATCTTTATTTAATGGTTCAACTATTTCTCATGAAAATGAAAAGGATACCCACCCTGCATGATGCTCAAATTAGAGAGACGATGGTAAAATCCCTACTTCAACATGTTCTGGTCACAACGCTCCCCTGGATCAACTTTAGAAGTCGTTCGTTGGCATCCCGGAAAAACCTCCTCGGGTGGAAGTCGGAGAGGAAAAGCCGAAGGAAAGACAACGGATCCAAGCTCGGTAGTTCCGTCTTGTCGTTATGATCTCGTGGCCGCTGACGGATCATAAATCAGAGCTTGGACGAAAAATTTATGGAAGATAGAGCCTTCGAGTCTCTTGAGAGAGCTCTGCTCAGAGGAGAGGGGAGAAGAGGTGTGAGTTGAAAGGAGGAGGGGTCCCCTCCTTTTATAGGTATGAAAAGAAAAAGTACACGGCGTGTACTTATGGTACACGACGTGTACTCGTCCGTTTTCACACGGTCTCCACACGGCCTCCAACACGGTTCTGCGGCCGTTGACTTGTCAACACATAGTTTGAAGGTAACGCATACGCGGGGAAGGACTACACGACATGTATATTGGACACACGGTGTGTACCCATTTATTGCACACTGCAAGGACACGGCTCCAACACAGCACACGACTGACGACTGGTCGACACACGGTAACACGTACGTGGGGAAGGACTACATGGCATTTAGATTGGACACACGGCGTGTACCCATTTTCTTCACGCGGTAAAGACACGGCCATCCACACAGGGTATACCAGGCAAGAGGGTACACGGCGTGTACTCAAACTACAAGGCGTGTAGTTTCAAAATTCTGGAAAGTGTGGGAAAAGTCCATTTTACCCTCCAGAACACTTCGTGGACTTCTTTTTGACAAAGGAATGGGCCGGAGAGGTCTGGGCCATTACATAAGTGTATTCCATGCATATATTTTAGGGTGTTTAAATAAATGATTTTTTCTATTTAATGGATTAATCTTTCCATATTGTGAGTGTTTTGACTTGTTTTATATTTTATGGAAGGGAACATTGAATATCTGAAAAATGAATGAAAAGAGATGGTTTTGGTTTTTAATGATATTTTCTACTATGGGAGAATCAAAGTGTCTTGACTCGAAATTTTGAGAGTGAGGGAAGATGCATCTTCTTGAGAACAATTATAACATTTCATTTAATGAAAGTACACAACAAGTTGTTTTTTATTGTGAAATGTCACTGAACATGCCATGACATACGTACATAATGTGAATGACAAGTACATGTCATGTACCTTCATTAAATGATGTGACAACATTCAAACATCAAACTTATGTATGATATTTGCACAAGATTTCCACGGATGCAGAGGAAACACTGATAAAAAGTGTACGATGTGTATCCCAAGTACAAATCATGTAGGGGGGGAAATTTCCAAATTATCAGATGACATCCACACATGTGTCACAAAGATTCACAAAACGTAGACCACAAGTACACGTCGTATACTTACAGTAAACATAATGATGGAGGTCTAGAAGAAACAAATTGAAGCCTATAAAAAGAGGCGTTGACTGGAGATTTGGGGTCTTCCAATTCAACTGGATACAATATCTTGGAAAGATTTTGGTGTTCCATATCTGATTTCATTCACTCTTTACATCATGATTTATTTTCTATTTCCATTTTATTCTCTCATCCTTAGGATGATGGGGTAAACCCATCTAGTTCTAGTCTAATGTAACCAAAATGGAAAGGTGCATTGGATTTGTTTATTTTAAATTATTCATGTATTCAGTTTGCGTAATTTCAATTTTTAGAACTCCAATCCCTTTTTTTATTTTATTGGGACCATCAATATTAGAATAAAAAATAACTTTAAAATTTCACAAATGGTGACCCTAAAAGGAGGCATGACAATTGTCATCTTTAGGGGAAATCAGGTTTAAATATGGTATCGAGGCAAACTTGATTCATTAAAATCCTATATTATCAGACCAAGGGAAATAAGGTATTGCCGTATTGAAGAGGGGATACTAAGACCATTGGATCTTCCTTGTATCGACTACGACACAATCATGAATCGGTCAATCTATTTTCAAAAAACTAGCTGCACCCAAACATGAAAACTAAATTACAACAACATGATTTTAAATATGATTGCACACAATCAATCAATTTTCATAGTTGTTCTCATTTCAATCCAACTCAAATCAATCTTTTATCAAACTTTTATTCAATAAAACTTTTGAAATTATAATTAAAAAAACTCACCGTCTTTTTGGTTTCGATCCCAAACTTACAAATACTACATTTTAATTAATTGAGTAGTATAATTTGGGTTTTATAATTTTTTTTATTTTCATAATACCAAAGGGAATCAACGACACCATATGGGGATATCATGTATAAATATGTATGCGTATAGCCATGTGTATATGTGTATGTATCACATGTTTTATTCATTTTAAATATAATTTTATATTTAATATATATTTTTCATTTTCTATACATATATTATTTATATAATTAATTTATTTTTAATATTTATTTACCATGTTCTAATTTTAATATGTTTTTAATTTATATGACTTAATGTTTATTTAATTTCTTGTATTAAGTTGTAACATTTTTAATATTTTTTAAAATTATTTAATTTAGTTATTTAAATGCATTGTTTAATATTTTATTCATTTTTATACACGTTTTCTATTCATGTAATAAATTTTATGTATTTATATTATAAATAGTTTCTATTTTTAATTTTATTCTCTCTTTTGTAATATTCATTCGTTTAATTTTTAATTCATTTTTAATATTTATTATTTTTTATATTTGTCAAAATATAATCATTTTCAAATATTTATTTATACATATATTTATTTATTGTGTTATATATTCAAATTGTTTGTCATTTATAATAATAACACATATTTTTTATTTTTTTATTAAGTTTTAACATTTAAAATATTTTAAATATTTAAGTAGTTGGTTATTTTAATCCATTTTTTTAAAAAATTTGTAATTTAAATTGTCAATATTTTTTAAATTTAATTAATTTTATTTAATAATTTTTTTGTTATATCATATAATATTTTTTTCATTTTTGATATATATATATATATTTAAAATATGATTAATTTATTTTTTTTTTAAATTTATATCTCTTACATTTTAGTAATTCTTATATTTATGTTTTTAATTTATACAAAGAATAATTATACATTTTTAATTATTATGTTTTAATATTTTTTTAATTTGGTTGAAATTTATTTAATTTATTCTTATAAATATATTTTAAATTTAATATTTTTCTAGTTAATATAATTCATTTTTATTAATTTATATATATATATATATATATTAAATAATATCTATTTATTTATAGTTATTAATTTTTAAGTTTCTCTATTTCAAGTATTTAATTTCACAAATTTAGTTTTTTTATACTTTTATAAAATTTCAGTTTTATTTTTCCATTATTTATAGTCATTCATTTAATATTTTTTATTTAGTTTTACTATATATAAATTTTTTTATATTTTATGAATTAATTTTGTCTTTTAATATTTATTTATATATAATTATTTAATATGTTTTAATAATTTTATTACGTTTTCAATTTATATGATTATTGGTTATTTAATTAATATTTATAAGTTATAATATTTTAAAAATGTTTGAAATTTATGTAATTTATTAATATCAATTTTTTTCCTAATATATTCTTCAGTTCTGTAAGTATTTATAACTAATGTATTAAATTATAAGAACTGTATAGAATTATTTACTATTTTGTAATACTCATTGTATGTTTTTCATTTAAATTATTAATATTCATTCAATTTTAGTTATTATGTTTTCATATTCATTAAAGGTTTGAAAACAATATAAATAATTCCTTGTAATTCATTTGTTTTATTAATTTTTTGTATGTTTTCACAATTCTTGTATTAAATTTTATGAATAATTTTTTTGAATAATTTCTCATATAATTAATTTTATTTATCCACTATTAATATCATTTGAGTTCATATTATTTCTTAATTTTTCTTTAAAAAATATTGGAATTTAATCATTTTCAATTATTTTAATACACATTCTTTACAATGTGTTAATATTTTCAATATATACTCATCTTTATTTTAATATATATTAATTTATAATTTCATACATAATATATATAATTAACAAAATTTACCCATTTTTTATATTTTTGTGGTCTATTCATTTTTCATTATTTAATTTCACTCAATTATAACATTCATGCATTTAGGATAATTTATTAATTATTTATGTTAATTATTTTTTTACTAATTTATTCATTTTTAATATATTTTTATTTAATAGTTCCTTATTTTATTTCAGACTATTTTTATCCAATCATTTCAAAATAACTTGATTTATTTGGGTTTCATCAATGATATGATGTAAAGAACTCATAAAACCCTTCCTGGTCATCTAAATTAACCCTAACAGAACCCACTTATTTCCCATCGTTCAATCTATTGTAGAAGTTACCTCTACCACCGCTCCCGCTCAAAGATCTTGGGTGGATGAACTATATCATATCCCAAGGTATTTGATTATTTTTTCTTCTCTTTTTTCAGCATCACATATTCTCTCCTTTATTGGTGATCAATAGATTTATATTTATTCTCCTATGACTCAATGTTTTTTGATTTAAAATACTCGTTGCTTTTTGTGGATCTTGTTGTTCTATTTAATCAAATGAGATAACATCAAATTAAACTTATACTCTATCTGAATGCATGGAGGTCCAAGATAAATGACGATATGGAAGAGATATAGAAACTTCCATTTATTAAATTTAAATCCAGACACTGCAAAAAATATTTAGACATATCAAGTATTTCGTAATTTTAAGTGATAAGTAGGATGAAATTTTTTGTAGTTTGGATATAAAAATCCACTCTATGTTCCATATAGCCTTGTTGCACCCATATAAGGGCCTAGGTCTTTCTAGTATGTTCCATTTTGTGTTTCTAAAGCCCAAGGTTCTTGAAGGAGTTAGAGTACACGTTTGGGGTAGTTTGAATGCTAAAATATAGAAGCAGGAAGAGTTTGACATCATGAAGAATCAATTAAAATCATGGGTGAGAGCCCAAGTCATGAACAATTGAATTAGATAAATGAAATCATGTACATATTTGGATTGAATATGTGTACAGGATCAACTACTTGTAGATAATCAGCTACATGATCGATCAACTACATGGAGAATTTGGCTATGTGGCTGGATCAACTAGATTTATGGAATCGACCATGTGAGTGGTCATCTACAAGAGCAATCAGTTATGTGGGTAATTAATCTAGATGGGGAATTCGGCTAAATAAGGAAAATGGATACATTGGGGGTTTGCTATGTGGGGGTCCTATCACATGGGGAATTCATCTATGTGAGGGCTTTTTCTATGTTGTGATTTTGGATATATAAAATCAAATACATGGAAACTGCCACAAGTTTAGAGAAAAATACTATATGGGGATTTCCGATATGTGAATCAAGGGCATACAAAGGCTTTTTTTCAAGGATAATTAAACAAATAATTTTTTTAGATTACTATTCTCATGAACCCTAGTGGGATTCCATTTAACTCGGCATCCGACCCAACGCAGACAAGTACCAAATAGAATTCACAATCCCCACAGGCTCTTAACTGATGCCAGGGTATCAATAATAAAAAAATTGTGTACGATTTCACCCATTAACGTGAGAATAAATAAAAAACTACAATAATACATCCTTGCACAACTCATAATCAAAATCAAACAAGGCACAACAGTTTTCTGATTCAATATTTTACAAATTTAACCAAAACAAAAATACCATATTAGGAAGGGAACAACTAAAACAACCCAAAACATCCATTAAATGAGAGTTCCATCACCATCAAGCCACCACCACCAACACCTACATGAAGTGGATCACTAGAAACTAGATTAACCATCACCACTACGACACATCTTACCTTCATCTGGGTAATATTTAACTATGTATACATACCCCCAATAGTGTATGTAGGGTGTGATCCAATGCCAAATATGGTATCACCAAACAAGAATATTTCGATTTTAAAACATTAGAAGAAAAATAAACATATAGGTTTTAATATATTTATAGGAAATAATTTCAAAGAAATATTTTATGGATATCATTTTTAAAGGAAACATTTTCAATGGAAGTGTTCTTTGTAATTATATAGAAAACAAGGATTATTGTATGCTGATTCTGAGACCACATCACAAGATAACACCATATCATAGGAAAACCATATGTGATACTAGTGCAAGTAGGACACTATGAACCACTTACATTGATGATCAAAATCCCCCAACCATAACCAATAGTATTCCCATGCACGAGCCACTAGGGGGATCCCATCCTAATGTCTAACAGCTTCCACAAAATAAGCCAAAATCAAAAATGTTATCATGCATGATCCCCAAGTGGGAGATGTATCCAAATGGTCTAGTGGACTGATCATATCACATGTCTAGTAAGTTTTTGACTGTCAATCCTTCAAAAAAATCTGATCCTCAACCCTTCCCAATCAACTCAAGTACTAGTTCTAGATTGCTCGCCTAGATACTCGTGATTTCCATTGTGATCAAATTCCATTTCAGACATCCCATAAATTGTCACAATAAAATACATATTTCATATTTCACAAGAACATAATGAATTAAACCTTTTCAAAATTCACAATTATCCAATGATCAAACTCACTTATAATCCACAATTTCATAAAATAACATGCAAAACAAAACCATTTGGAAGTACATTTTACTCAACTAAAAAAATTCATGAAATCCATTTAGAAGAACAAAATGAATAGAAAATATGAAATCTTACCATTTCTATTGTAAATTCCCTTCAATAATCCATGCACACACAAAATACCTTTTCATATCATACTTCACATTATTTTAAAATTTAAAAAACAACCATTAAGGTGAAAAAAAAGGAACCAACATTCAAAAAACCATTTCTAATGGAAAACCAACATCTAACACATTTTATCCTTCAAATCCCGATGAATTTTTTTCATAAATTTCACACAAATAATATAAAACATTCAAGAAGAATCACAATGAGACACACATAAAATGTAAATATCTACTAGTTGAAAAGATATTTTTTTCACATATGAATATCAACTCTTTAAAAACATATTTATCATCAAAAAAATAGTTCATTGAACACATTTCTAATACAATGAAAGAATCCAAAAATCATCCAATGATGTAAAATCATGGAACCACCTACCTCATGCTTGGAAACATCCAGAATCTAGTGAAAACCCACAATTTCACCTCAAAAAGACCCTATAAATGAAATATCAAACAAAAACCGACACGATTTCATCAAAAAACTCAATATCAATCCCACATTAGGTCTGAAAGACTGATGGAAAATAATAACCCTATAATGAGGGTTAAAGAACCTATGAAAGAGGAATAAATCAAGAGAGAAATGATTTACCAAATAATTCCTTGAAGAAGAATGTCCAAAACAACCAACGTTTTGATAATCAATATGTATAACAATATTTATGGAGAGGTCATATAGCTAAATATCCCATAAATATTAGATTAGGGAGATTTTGGGTAAATATGAAGAGAGAAGAAGAGTAATTTTCTAATCTTTAATAACCTAGATAGGTTTCTTGGTTATCCCACATAGTCTTTAAACTCTGTGGAAACTGTGTATCCCACACTGTCCAAAATGGATATTCAACATGGTTATCCCACACAATTTTTCAAATCGCATAGAATCCACATGGAATCCTTTATCCAAGAGGAAACTATCCATAAGGTTTCCTAGGGAAGGGTGTATAGATTCCTTTAACAGTGCGCCTACTATGTGCTAAATGCTTATGTTCCCAAAATCTATATTATTAACTAAAATCTCTCGATGAAACTAAATAATATACATGAGAAAAAAAATTATTAACTCATGATGAAATCGTGGATGTGAAATCTATGAAAATAAATGAGTATCTCTATTTTGATTTTGATGAGATCCACAAATTTTGGAATTAAATCATTTAAATTTTAAAAAACATAATCATCTCATATATTTCCTCTAAAAATTGAAGGTCAGTAAATTTATTCCGTCTTGGTTTCCTTCCCTCTAGACCAAACATTCCAAGATCCTTTCCTTGGATTCTTGGAACCCTACTTTTGGTGGCTCTATTTCTCTTGAGGTGATTTAATCTTATGCCAACCCCTTGTTTAGGTGAAGCGAGGTGTGTGGAGATTATTTTTTTAGGCATGAGATTAATTTCAACTCTTATCTATATTAAATCATAAATTTATCATTGTTTGACCACATAGATGGAAATGGAATTAAAATAAATAAGTCTGAAACATATTAAGAAAACCAATAGTAGAGATCACTTGTTGTATCGAAGATCAAAGACCCCACTTCTCTATCTCACTATCGGCCCGTGAGTATGTGCAACGTCCCCTACAAGATCCTGGCGAGTATCATTAACAGACTGTTGTTAGGCTTTCTTCCCATATTGGTATCAGCGGAACAACACGGTTTTGACAAGGGTTGATCGATCCAGGGAGCGGTGGATTTGGCGCAAGAACTGTTGAGGGACCTGAACACTAAATCACATGGGTCTAACTTAGTTGTCAAGCTAGATATGAACAAGGCTTATGATAAGATGGAGTGGGGCTTTATCAATAGGATGATGGCTACTATGGGGTTTTCTAAATGGGTCTGTGATCTGATATTCAGGTGCGTCTATTCTCCTTGGTTGGCTTTAGTGTTCATGGAGAGGTCTCATGGATTCTTCAAGTCTGTGCGAGGCCTGCGGCAAGGAGACCCTTTATCTCCGAGCATATTTATCCTCATGGAAGAGGCCCTGAGCATGCTAATCGACAGAGGTGTAGCTGATGGGGCCATTATTCCATATCAGAGGAAGTATTGTCTCCCAACGGTATCGCAACTTATGTTTGCGGATGACACTGTGATCTTCATGAATGGGGGAGGGAGGTCTCTTATTGCGCTCAACAGAATCTTGGAGGAGTATGGGAATTGGAGTGGGAAAATGGTGAACAAAGGTAAGAAAAACTTCTTTGTATCTAGCTCGTGTAGTTTGAGTAGGGTGGACAGGTTGGAGAGGATCCTGGGTATGGGACATGGATCGTTTCCCATGGAATACCTCGGTGCACCTGTTTCCTCGGGTAGGTTGCGGACCAGGGACGTTGACAAGTTGGTCGGGGGGATCACGGAGCGAGTTCTAAACTAGAAAAATCACTTCCTATCCTTTGGGGGGAGGATTATGTTGGTGAACAGTGTACTTTTAGCAATTCTGGTGCATGCCTTGGCCTCTGTAAGTGTGCCGAAGGGAGTGATCAGCTCCATTTATAATGTCCTTGTGTGGTTCATATGGGATGTAGCGGATGAAGGGAAGAGGAAATGGGTGTCGTGGAGCACGATGGCGTGACCTAGTGGTGAAGGTGGAATAAACGTCAGGAGTCTGGAGGTCACGATTCATTCCATTCGGGCGAAGCTTGCATGGGAAATCATTGAGGGTCGCACCCTCTGGGGTATGCTCATGCTGCAACGGTACAAGGCTGGGGTTTCGTGTGCCTTGAATAATGGGTCGTCATTATGGTCTTCGGTGAGTAATATCATACCAATGCTCCTTCTGTTGTCCCAATGGATCATCGGGGAGGGTCTTATCTTCTTCTCACAGAATAATTGGTCGGGTTCTGTGCTGGGGTATCCGGGTTTCCCAGCCCCCACCATCACATTCAGAGAGGCGAGTTTATATCCCCATTTCTTCATATATATGTTGGATACAAACCAACAAGAGGTTTTCAATGATATTTTCATGAATGATTAGCAGGACAGGTGTGTTTTCACCCCCTCTCCCTCGAGGCTGTTCAGCTCGAAGGAGTTCCGGAGAATGGTTGCCTCCCCAGGACAGCATGACGGATGGAGTGATCTGGTATGGGGAAACTAAGTTCTTACTAAGTTTAGTTTCCTTTCATGGAGGCTTCGGAACAATGCCCTTCCATCTGACGATAATATTAAACGGTTGGGGATCAGCATGGCTTCCTGTTGCCAATGTTGTGTGTTAAAAAATGAAGAGAGCTTGAGCCACATCTTCTTCACGGGTGGTTGGGCTCTCCAGATTTGGATATCCTTTGTTATTCTTCCAGCATGTGGGGATCCATGTGGTAACATCGAAGTCTTCATGGAGCATTGGGTACAGGGGGGCATGGGAGCTGGCACTGACCTGGCGGCGAGGCGTGTCATTTTCATTGTGGGGTGTTGGGTGTTATGGCAGGCTAGGAACCGTTCCAGGTATGAGGGGTTCCAATCCTAAGATAGGGTGGTTTTGGCCAGAACCAGGTGGCTTTTGCATGATTTGGATGGCCTTGGAAACATCAGGAAGGTGGCTCCATCCCTGGGTGCTCTTTATGGGTTGAGGAATGCAGGTGCACAGAATGTTGCTAACCTCTTGGGGAGTTGGATCTGGTGGCTACCTCCTAGGGATGGCCTCAAACTGAACACAGAAGGCTCATGTGGGATGGGTATGATGCATGGAGGAGGGGTCGTGTGGGATGACCGGGGGAGAGTGGTGCTAGCTTTGTCGGTTTTTTATGGAAGTGGCTTTCCGATTCGGGCGGAGGCTAATGCGGCCCTATCCGGCCTTATCTTTTGCAAGGAGAGAGGTATTCTCATCAGCAAGGTGGAAACTGACTCCAAGATTTTCAATAATTCCTTAACGGGCAACAGAATCACTCCCTGGTCCATTTCCTATACCATGAGGAAGTGCAAGCTCCTGCTCAATGACCAAGTGAGAGTCTCTCATACGTGGAGGGAGGGGAACAAAGTGGCTGACCATCTGGCCTCTTTTGATTCTCCAGGTTCCCCAGTTAGTTTCCTTTGCAATTTTTCTCAGTTTAATCTGGAGGGGGAGGACCTTTTACGGGGTGATTCCCTTGTTCTGCATTACTTTCACCCCCCTAGGTGGGCCCCTCTGTTCCCCCCCCCCTTTGTTCTGTTTGTTGTCACTACTTCCTTTATAAAAATTGTAACGTTGGATGGATGGGATGGAGCCAAAGATGATAGAATTGGTTGAAGTTGGGATTATACATTTTTAATGTTACACTGAGAGATGATATGCTAGCTTATGAGTCTTTTTAACTGGTGATGGTTGGGTTTCTTATTATTTCTACATTCCTTTCCCCAATTCATGAGGTAGATATAAGTGCTATGTTGATTATTTTACTATTAATGGTAGATTAGGATGGTTTTTATAGACTACTTAGATTATGGAATGATGTTAATAATGAATAAATTATTCTTAACCCATTTGTTTGGTTGATGTGGGAATGTAAATGCTGAAAATATGTTAATATTGATAAACTGTGGACTCAATTTGATTTTTTCTAGGGGCATGGACTCCACTCTATTTAATATTGTATTATAATGTGGATTATTTTGAATGTTAAATTAATGGATAATGAATTAATTAAAATAAATTGATTATTTATATGAATGAAAAGGATTAATGTAATGGAGCTCTTTAAATGGATTATTGTTTATAGGATATCCAGTCATAGTAGAGGCAGACAAGAGTCTTTGTGACATTAGTTGTAGTTGATTCTAATATTTGGGTATAAACATAGTTTTATTTTGAGATATATCATATCCTATATATTATTTGATTTCATACACTACACCACCTTTCTCTCTTAGGTATACTAACACCCAGTAGAATCTTGGAGGGTGTTTTCCCCAAAATCCTAGTGGGTGGAAGGATGGAAGAATACCACATTTACCCCAAAAATATTCTCTTGGTAGTTATATATTCTTGTATTCACAATGTTTATATTCCCCATACATGTGGGTAGAAGGTTTTAATATCTTGTGGTTATTCACACACAAGTATTCATGGACTCAATATCTAATGTATTATTATAGGTATGACATTTATATGTTGTGATGAATTGTGGTACATACTAGATGCATGTGTTGTGACATCATGGGTTATAATACCTGATATATGATACACATCATATGGGATTTCTGGGCACCCATAAATTACTCTATTACTATATATGGATATGTAGATTGGATGATGTTACGATGTGATACATGGGTGCATGTTGAGAATCCCTAAATATGTGTCTTCAAGAATTAATATCTTGGAGAGAGATGGATATGTACATGTGATGTTGGGGAAGATCGACAAACTAGTGTGAGAAGTGGGAGTGTGGTTCCCCAGACGTTTCATTACTATATTATATTCTTCTTTGTATGTGGAACTTGGTGAAATTTAAACTTATATAGGTTGGATAATTAGTATACCTATACAGGGGATGAGTTTGTTTCATTGTTGTTTACTATGATTTGACATTATTTCTTTATCCTTTTCATGATAAGATCTAAGGAGGATTCTAGTAAGTAAACTATTGTACTCTCCTAACTTGCTTATAAAATATTTTTTTAGTTCAACTAATGTAGGTTGGAGATTATGCTATATATTACTAGATCGTGTTTTTTTAGGGTCAGTTTGAACTTTATGGTCACTTCCATCTTTACCTTTTTTGTAATATTGGTTTTCTTTTAACTTGTTATAGTAATTTATGACATTTCATGAAGTCTCTTGGGATTTAATTATATGTATATTTTTGAGAAGGTGTTGATTGGAATAATTTTCTTATCTCTCTATCTACCATGTCATATCTTAGAGAGTAATGCATCCCATATGTCTATTTATTGTACAATTGGTTCTAGTCACCATCCTGGGGCCTATTGGATCAAGGACTCAGGTAGCCACCATCTCTATACTCTCGCTTTTGGCCAAGGAGGGGTACTTTGGGGGGGTCAGGACTGAGTGGAATAAAATGTTCGGGTTGCGGGATAAGATGGAGTTTGGAGTTGATCACATGTGATGTTGCATGAGTTTATAGTTAAAGAGTGTCAACTAAATTTAGTGAGTGATGTAAAAACATGAGACCTGATGAGACCCATGTATTTAGGGCCCCTATGATCTTATCCAAAGACCAGTGAGTTTACTAAGAATACAAATTTATGAGACAGATGTTGTAAGGTAGATTCCTAGGAAAAAAACAAACATCTATCTTCTTTTAGAATGTTTTTGAAATGAGTAGAACTTTGGATAGGTAAAAACTGTAACAATATAAAAAATAATTAAATAATTATTATTAAATTTTGAATATGCTAGGTTTAGGATTCAAAGCATTTAATAGTTTGTATGAATGGATTCAGGTCGACTGCATCATCAAGAAGGCTTTGAAAATGGACAAAAAGATGTTCCAACATATCATCATAGAGTATATTTTAATGACATTGACACTTGTAGGAGGACTCTCTAAGAGTTTCAATGATATATTCTACATATACATGAGTAATAAATTTCATATTCACGCACATAAGACTTGTTGTAAGAGGTTGAGATAGCTTTCAACTTGATCCCTGCACTAAAAGAGCACCAAGTTTTGTTATCTCTAAAAATACTACATAAAGAATCCATGTAGTGGTTCTTTTTCCATAGGGATCATAAAGAGACGATAGTCTTGTGGGATAATTTCTGAGAACAGTTCTATGAATTTTTTTTATTTGACCATAAAGTAAGCTAGTCACTAAGAAATTCTTACCCTTGGATTGGGGAGTTCAAACATATGATAATATTTTGATCTGTTTTAGGACCCTTTTCATTTTTCATCGACACAGATGCATGATGATGAGGCTAGGGAGAGGAATTTAAAGGTGGAATTGCATCAAGAGATTAAACAACAACTCCCCCCATTTATGATGCAGGAAAATCTCAAGGTGATAGAGAGGGAATGGGTTATTGATGGGATTCTTTCCCGAACAAGATAATCTCATGACGGGATTCATCAGGATTCCTCATAAAGAATAGATGTGGTCTAGGATTACCATTTTCTTGAAAATAAGAGATTCTGATCAGCTGAGGGTAGGTCCCAGCCTTCATCATCTCATTTTTCTTGAGGAGGCAGATCTCAACCTCGTTCCCTGAAATTAGACATGTTTGTTTCTTATATAGACTATGGTCATTTGTGGTGAGAGATCCTGACCATTCTCTTCAATTATATTGTGTAGGTATTCCACTTCACGATCCTCTATTAGGTTTGTTTCAGTCGAGAAAGAAGTAGTAGGGTGTTATAGTTTGGTATAAACATAGAAGATATATGATATAAATATTATAATGTCAAGGCACTCCTAGTCCTTAGAAAGAATATCACAACAATGGAGGTGGTCGTCATCATGGTTAGACAGGCCATGGATGATTTCATGTTTAGATTCATGGTATAACATTTCCATCTCCAGGTGATCCAGACATTTATTGGGGTATACTTTTCTTGTTTTATACTTGGGTGAATTGTTTATTTTATTCATGAGTGACACACTCCTTTATATCACCTACCCACATTCATGAATTGGGAATCATGGTCGAGAGGCTTCCATTACCATTAGAATTGACTATGACAGATAGAGGTCGAGTTGATTTGAATGAAGTGTGAAGAGACAATGATCTAGTGATAATGAAACAATTCTCTTGGAAATATTTATTATTCTTACATATATATACATATGACATCGTCCTCAATACACATTGGTTGAAACTAGTGCAAGATATCATTGAACTATTCATGAGGAAGGTTGTTTATTAGGATGTTGATAGAGATAAATTTGTGTTCGTTGATGATATATACCCTCATATGGGTTTGAGTCATGCACCATCCTTGTCTTATTAGATGGCCTAGCTGATGGTGTGTTTATCAAAATCTCTAAATTCAATTTTTAACAAGATTTTGAAAGATTACTCTAATGTATTTTCATTGGAGGTTGAACCACTACCCCCTTTATAAGATATGAAGATTGGTATAGAGATATAACCAAGCATGTCTCCTACCTCGACATCTCCTTATATTATAGTGAATTCAATGATAGGATATCCATGAGAATGGATTGATTATATATTGTAATGAGGTTTTTTTGACCGCATGTGTAAAATTGGGGTACAATAATATTGTTTTTTATGATGGATGGTGTTAGGTTTTATATTTGTATCAATTATTTCCAATCAAACCAATTGATTGTAAAGAACCACTATACTCTTCCATGGATTTATGATTCATGAGATCTATGGAAGAGAGCATGTTGGATCTCAAAAATAAATTTTTGGTTATGATATTAGTAGTTGCAGGTGAAGTATGAGGATATTTAGAAGACTTCATTACATTGCCATCATGGTCATTATGAGTTCATTATGATTCTGTTTTGTGTAATGAAGTCTCTAGATTTTTTCATATGGTTTATGAAATACATTTTTATATAGGTCCAAAACAATTTCACAGTGGTTTTTATTGATGAAATCCTTGTGTAGTTTACATCGAAGGAGAAGTATGCAAGGCATTTGTGTTTCATTTTTTGGAGTTCTTCATTGTGAGAAGTTGTTAATGAAGATATAGAAGTGTGATTTCTAATCTCATGAAGTTAGTTTCTTAGGAAATTTTTTATCTTATTAGCTATTTGTTATGAATCCTTCAATTATAGAGGAACTTGTGTCTTGGAAAACACCAAATATGGTGGTAGAGGTGCATAGATTCCTTATTCTTGAAGAATGTTATAAGATATTTGTAATTGATTTCTCAAATTTTGAAACTCCAACGATATCCTTGACTAGAACGGATAATGAATTATTTTTTTTAACTAGGGTCAGAAATATTTTTAGTACCTTAAGAAGAAGTTTGTAAGCTCTCCGATCCTTTGTTTTCTAACAAAAGGTGTCTAGTTTGATATTTTCTGTTAGGATTCACACCCCTGATTAGGATATGTTATGATATATTCATGATAAGTTGTTATTATGGGTCCCTGAAATAATATCTCCCTGATTGTAGCTATTCCACCCAAGATCTCAAGATGGAAGAAGTTATGTTGTCTCTGATATTTTGGTGACATTTTCTCTGCAGAGAGTGATTTTTTTCTTTTTACCAACCATAAGAGCCTATGGTTTGTCTTATCCTATCATGATATAATATTGTGTCAGTGTCAGTGGATGGAATTCATACAGAAATAATACATTGTTATCTTTTATATGATAGGGAAGTTAAATGTTGTAGCTGATGAATTTATCCGAAAGCCACATAGTAATTCTGTTTGTGAATCTGGAGATCCATAGAGAGTAATAGATAAACTCCCAAAGATGAATCAAGATATGGGTGAGTTTGGAGTAATATATAGTATATTCTTCATAATGGTGTAATATTTTTGGCGTAGTAGGTGGAATATTCCCATAAAGGGGTTTTTGAGGTGGAGGTATACATGGATTGGGTTGATTTTATTGATTCCCCTAAGGACTGGTTGGAGGATGAATGACATCAGGTGTCTTTTCAGGGAAGGATTTTCATCTCTAGAGTGATGTGTGAGATAGATCTATGTGAGTTACATATCTCACCTTTTCAGGTACATCCCAAAGTTAAAATTATGTAATTATATTTGAGAAGTCAGTTTTGGTTTCCTGGGTAGATGTGTGTGGTTGTAGAGTTTGGTTCTCGAGAATTAATCATCCAAAAGGTGAAGGTTGAGAACCATATTTCTAGTGGTTTGTTTTATCCATAATATGTTACCCAATAGAAGTTTTAGGATATCTATATGGAAATAATTACCATTTTACCTCAATCTCAGTGATTCAATGATGCTATATATGTTATAGTTGATTGTTTTATGAAGTATTCTAAATTTATTGTGATCATAATGTTGAGCTCAGTGGAGGTTTTGAAAAGGTATTATCTAGAGTAGTTTTTTTGAATACATGGTTTCTTAGTGATTATAATATCTAATTAATATCCAAATTTTTCCTCAATGATGTATAGAGGTTTCTACCATTATTTTGGATCTTAGTTATTCCTTATAACTGATTTTAATCCATAAAGTAACAGTTAGACAGAGTGGGAAATCTGGAGTCTTGAAGACATGTTTTAGTCTTATGTCTTGATTTAGTAGGATCATGGATGAGGAACCTTCCATTGCTCATGTTTAATTAAAATAAGAGTTTCCACTCAAATATGGTAATAATTTCATTTGAATCTATGAACGATCTACCATTCTATTCTCAATTGTTCTAGGACATGGTCAGAGAGGCAATACTTTTTTGGTTTGAACTAGTATGGGATATGATATAGATGGTTCTGGTAACTGGTTAGAGGATGAAGGCAATGTAGGATCATCATAAATTATATGACAACAATATAATGACACATTTGTATTTATATGTTGATGATCACATATTTTTAAATTAGAATCCTTGTTTGGTAAAATTATCTTTCGGTTATGGGAGAAATATTTATCCCTTGTTTGTTGGGGTTTTTGAGGTGATGGATTTTATTAGAGTTATAGAATATCATATATCAATTACCCAACAGATGTGAATAATACATGGTGACTTTAATGTGCATCAGATCCATCATTAACATATTGATGGCCCTCAAGTCTTAGATTGATGATAGATCAGTGTTTATGATTATGTGACCTTTGTAGAATGGCTATTATAAAATCAAGACTGTTATGAGGAGGTATTTCTTAGTGTCTCATTCCTTCGAATCATGTATAGTGTTGGAATAGTGGTTTTGTGGATTATGCTTCAAAACATGAGTTGCAGATACACACTCAGTACCATAAGATGTTTTTTATCTCTTATATTGGTATAATTCTAGATATGGATGTTAATATTTTTGGTTTGTGAGATTGATCGCTATTATTTATTGTTGGTAACCTTTCTATTATTTTAGATGTCCCCTAGAAGAGTGCTTATGAGGGTGTTTTTGATGTTTTTTTGTATCATTCTGTTAATCTAACAAGCTGGTTGAGCACATGTGATTGATATATCCCTGAGAGGTATCTCATTAGGTGGATGTTCAGATGACCCTATTTAATTTTCTCCAAAGGTTTGGTTCTGGATTGTCTAGGACTAGAATTTTATGAGAAGTATATAATTTAAGGTTCAAAATTCACCTAGTTAGATACTTTGGGATTTTTTTAATCCTTAGGTAATTTAAAGAGGCATAGGACAGGTCTAGAGGTGTTTGTCTTCTAAAATATGAAAGCAAGAAGACTATCATGTCTTGATGGCATAGTTCATGGCTTGGGTGAGAGATTGACTAATGTATAGTTAAATCATCTATCAAAAATATGGTATATAGATTGATCCAATTTGTAGAGATAGTTATATACATGGAGAGTATCGACTATGTGTGTGATCATCTATGTGGATCAGCTACATAGGGATTTCTACTATGTGAACTAACTATATGGATGGATCGACTATGTGGATAGAATTAGCTATGTTAGTGATCAACTACGTGAGTGATCAGCTACGTGGTGATTTGAACTAAATGGGAAAAATAGATACATGAGAGGCATTGCTACATGGGAGTTCAACAATGTGTGGAATTTAGTTAGAAAGAGATTTTGGCAACGTGGTGCTTCCATTAATGTGAAATCACCTATATAAAAATTTCCTCCAATTTCTAGAAAACAATCATAGGGGTCATTCGGTGATATGAATCAATGTACATCAATGGACTTTTTCATGGATAATTATATCCATTATATTCTAAGATGACTGAGGCTATAAATGAATCTCTCAACATGGATTTTAATGAGATCAAAAAATATTGGAATTAAATATTTTGCAATCTGAGAAACCCGATAGTCCCATATCCATCAACTCAAAAATTATTCTTAAATCATGGTGTTGGGTTTTATAAGAATGGAAATACTAAAAAGATGTATGTCATGATAAACTATGGACTCAATTTAGTTTATTCCTAGAGGAAATTTTCTTCACACAGTTGACTATTTTAATGTAATGTGAATTAATGATAATAGTTAATTAATGTTTAATAAATTAATTATGATAATGTTAATTATTCGATAAAATGAATGAATGAATATATTGTAGATACTTAAATGCCTAATTGATTATAGGATATATATCTTTTGTATTGGAAAATGATATTCCAAGTGACATTATCTATAGTAGAGTATAACACTAGTTTATTCCCATAGTTTGGTTGTGAGCTATATTATATTTTTTATGTTCTGTGATTTCATATGGTACATCACCTCTATCGGTCATGGAAATTTACACCCATTGCACTAGGGGAGGTTGTTTTCCCCAACACTCTACAGGGAGGATGGATAGTTTAATACCCCTTTTGGCCTCACTCTCATAACTTGGTAGTTACTTATGATAATATGTACAATGGTTTGTTTCACCATATATGTGTGTAGAGGGATATAATGGATTTTATTATTCACACTTTTGTATTCCTATACATAGTATCCAATGGATTATTATAGGTATGAAGTGTATTGGATATTTTTTCTTGATGTACTTACATAGTGTATGTGATTTGATGCCTTGAGTTATAATACTACCCATCAAACTATTTTTTTTTATTTTTGGAATAAAATAATGTTATTGTTAATTGAGAACTGTATAGGGAAAATAAAAAGGCGAGTAAAATGGGGGCTCCCATAAAAATACATGATTACTATATATGGATATGTGGTTGGGATAATGTGATGACATGATTTATGAGGTGCATGTTGTGATTCTTTTTCTAGGTGTCTTCATGGGGGCCTATTTTGGGGAGAGATGGAAAAAGATGTGAAATGTTGGGAAAGAGTAGAAAATTAGTGGGGAAGCACGAGAGGGGTAACCTTGATGTATCATTATTATATTATATTTTCTCTTGTATGAGATACATGGTATGTGTTATCTATAGCATGTCTAGGAATATAGTATACCAATTTATGTTATTAGTTAGTTTCATTATTGTACATTGTACTTTGGAAACAATTATTTGACTTTTTGATGAGACGAATTATGGAGGATCTCACTAAGTATACTATTATGCTACACTAATGTAAATATAAAATATTTTTAGGCAATCCAAGGAAGGTTACATATCAAGCTTGATATTACTAGCTCATGTTTTGGTAGGAGCTATTTGGGATTCATGATCACTGCCATCATTAAATTTTCAGTACATGTAGGATCCATTAAATTGATATAGTACTGTAAGAAATTTCATGTATACAATTGAGATTTATTTACATATTACAATATATATATATATATATGAAGGTGTAAATTTGTTTATCTGTCTTATATCTCTATTTTTTAGGTTATCTTAGAGGGTAATTACTCCCATATGTATGTTTATAATACCCTCATTTTTAGTTACCATCCTAGGGCCTACTTGAGGTAGGACTCTGGTAGTAACAAAATTCGTTCTACCATTGTCGACCAAGGAGGGGTAACCATTATGGGGAGGAGGTTGTGATATATAATGTATTAAAATCAAACAATTCTTACAATTTTCATTTATTACTAGGTATTTTAACCTCAATCCTATTAATATTTCTATTTTTCATGAACATATATGATAGGTATTTTTCAACACAAACTACTAACCTCCTGTTCATTTAATAATTACATCTCTAAAAATGATGTAAAAATTTATTTTACATAATATATTGTTTTATATCATTATTAAGTAGGTTTATTCATAGGATTTTACCTTCATAGTTCCCCAGTAATGTAAATTTTCACTCTTAGTAGTTTACTCCCCTTATGGACTGCATTAATGATTCATTTCACTTTTATTTAAATCTTGATTTCAATTTCTATGTTGGTGTCTTTTTTCAGTTCATTTTTTTCTCCTTTCTCAAATTACTTTCATTTAAAATAACATTAGATTTCATTAATTCATTAATATTTTGATATTTTTTGTTGACTTTTTCAGTTCATCCATTGAGACCGACCCATTGTTTTCATTCACCCTTGTCCCAGTTATGAGGTTTCCTATAACTCACGTTAATGTTCAACTAATATTTTCTTTCCCTTCATAAATTGGAATTATTACCACCATTCAAAACATCTATATCTAATTCAATTTTTAAACCTCCTTCATAGTGTCCACAATGAAATTATTCCAAATTGGATTCTCTATATTGGGTACATTGAGTTTGAGTTTTCTTTTTAGGAAATCACAGGTACATGGGCTTATAAAGTAATCATTTATTTGAGATGAGTAATTCTATTGATCCTGTAATGACAACTCATAAATGTTTACTGAATTTGAGTTTTCCTTCTATTCACAATACGAATGTTAATTTCAATAAAATAAGGACTCACCCTATCCATGTGAATTGATTAAATTTAAAGTGTTCATGAATGTCCAATTATATTTTTTCTACTTTTCAAGTTAATTGAGAACCCCATTCGGAGACACCTGGTTTATTTGATTTAAATTAATGATCTTCTCTCAATCTTGGGTTATCAAGACCATGTTATTATGCCATATCAATGTTTTCATATTCTGATTAATATTCTCTTCATCTTTTAAGAACACTATCACTGAAACACCACGTGACCCACCATGTACGAAATGATGAAATGGATGAATATCTACTCCTCCTTAATACTGTACACAAAACTAAAAAAGTTACCAAATCCATCATTAATCTCTATGATTTACAATGGATAATTGTTTAGTTAAATTCCTTGTTTATTTATAAAGATCTCACATTAAATTCCCCAAATTATTTCCCCCACTGTAAAATAACCACAATACAATTAATTTGGCTCTTATTATCTTAAAATAAAGGATTCATGTAGAATAAATTATTCTTTAATAATTTCATTTTATCGATTCTAAGATCATACATTATGTTTACTTATTTACATTTTTAAATATTAATGTTACTGAATTATATTAAATGGATACAAATTGAAAATGGATTGATTTGAATATTATGAACAATAGTATGATAATAGGATGAAAGAGTTCATCATGTTTGCAATAGATCATGCACATGAACCTTATCAAATAATTACTCCATCTTTACACTATTATTATTCTATAATAATTATTCCAGAAGAGCTAGAAGAATAGTTGGTCTACCAAGGAATAGATCAAAGTTATAAATGAGGGATGTAATATGGGGAAAACTCAATGTAGCTAGTGACATATATAACAATACGTTTTGTGAGTTATCTGATATGACTACATGTTTTAATAAGGATGAATGTTGTTTTCGTTTTGATTAATGGTGGCCTATCAGGAGTTCTTGTCGGCGACCTCTTTATAGCTGCTAGGGTTATTCTTCACTAAATACAAGTGATGGGATGAAAAGTACTATCTCTCAATCGTCATGGCAGGATTCGATCTAGACTGGGAGAAAGCCTTCGTGGGAAATAAAATATTGGCGCAAAAGGATGAAGCTTTGCCGACTAAAAATCCCAAGACGATTTCTTTCCTAGAAGCCCTTAAAAGCACGGATCGATGCACGGATATCTCGAAGAAGTCCTCACTCTACCAGAAATTGGAAGATGGACGCTTTACAGTGGAAGCATATACGGAGGCATTACAGCAAGGATCACAATTTTGTATGTTTCCAATCATGGGTCATATTTCAGACCTAAAGGGGGACAATCCTTGGTCGTCCATGGAGCTCAAACTAAGGATCTCGCATATTTGGGGCTTCAGTGTTTGGAAAATCATACCAATTGGGTGTGGGTTTTTTCATATCCTGTTAAGCTTGTAGGAGGAACTTGACCACGTCTGGAAGCTTGGTAATGTCCAGCTAAAACCAGCGCTTCTACGCCTCTCAGAATTGGACATTTCCTTCAACCCGCACACCCACAGAAATACAATGGTTCATATCTAGGTGAGAATTATTGGGATGAACTTATTCATTTGGCATAAAAAAATATTAAATGGGATCGCCTCCTATATTTGAACCCCACTGAAGATCAATCATCAGACGATAACCGCAATGCTTGGGATGTATGTGCTGGTGATGGTGGAAGTCAATCTGGAAGACAAGATGCTGGAGGCAGTAGCGTTCAATGAAAATGATTACAAAGTAGAGGTTCGTTTTGGGTATGACCGTCGACCACACTTCTGAGAGCTACGCAAAATAGTTGGTCATTCCCTTCTTAACTACCACATGATGAAGAGCCAGGTAAAAATCCAGGAAGAGCAGCCTAAGGATGACGAATGGATTCAGGTTAGATTAAAGACAAAATATTTGGCTACTTCCTCTGAGAAACATGAATCCCCCATGAAAAAAGAGGAGAAATGGGTGAAAACGTTACCACAATTGGGAGAGACCTCTACCTGGGCTGATTTGATGGAGGAATAAGTGAATGAAAATGTTGGTGTTAATCTAAGGGTTGAGATCGAGAATATGGTGCCGAGAATTCTCAAGCAGTCACAGGATGCTACTGTTAACCTTGATTCATGCCATCACATCCCTTTGGGTGATGGTCCGTAGACTGAATCTCGTGTGGACTCGACTGATGCCAAGGATCTCAATGCACTGGTGGTCTCGAAAGGCCATACACTCACATCTGATGGGGTAGATGGAGGTACACAGACTATGGGTGCTGCTATAGGTATCGCTTCCAAATCAAACCTCAACGTTACTAATGATTTTACAAATCCAGTGGCTTCACAACCCACTGTCATGGCTCTTAACCCTTTTAGTGGCTCTCATGCCCAATCTAATCAGCCTACTTTAATTTCAAAGGATACCTCTATGACTATTATCTCAGATGTTCAATCTGACAAAATTAATAATGACCCTTCTGGTTAGGTTCTACCTGCCAATGAAATGTCTCGCACATCCATGGTGCTTGTCTCAAATGACATGACCGTGATAGTGGGCTCTATGGCCACTGGGACTGTCTCCTTAGGCACACCTGCTTATATTAAACCTGATCTTCTGCCTCCAATAGATTTCCCAATGATCCCAAATGTGTCTCCAAACTCTTTGTAAATAAATCAGGGTACTGATATTACAAGTTATTTTAATTTGTCTGCTGCTTCCTCTATGTGTAAACATTTAATGAAATCTAGTCCGACCTCCTCTCATAAACCCATAATCTATGCATGTAATATGGGTTCAGGTGGCTCAAAAAATGTGATCTCTAACTCAAAACGCAGGTTTTAATGAATTTTTTATTATGGAATTGTCAGTGTATAACAAACTCTGATAATTTTATTGTGCTCAAGAGATTTCTTTTGACTCACAAACCAAGATTATTTTCTATTTGTAAGCCTAAAATCAATTTTTCTTCGAAATATTTGTATTTGTGCATAATTCCCTCTTTGCGCGCGCGCAAAACCTTGCGCATAATTCCCTCTTTGCGCGCAATTCAAATACTTTAATTGCACATCGTCCCGGTGTTTTGCACGCAAATCGTCCCTTTTGTGTGCACAGAGTTGAGGACCCCTCACATTGACGCCCCTTGGCTGCCCCCTGCACCAGCACCTGATGTATCCCCTGCCGGGCCTGCACACCATGCATTGTTTTCCCGCACGGCCTTCGAGGCTCATGCGAAGTAACCTCAAGGTTCCTTGGGCCGTGTTTCCCATTGCGTTTCTTTGGCTTATGATTCTCCACATAGGCACGCTAACGGCTATTGCTTCTTCGCATAGCCATGGTATAGTGGACCCCCCCGGTGGTTTGCCCTGCGACCCCCTTTCACCATGGCCTTGCCGATGCCTTCCCTTCCACAAGGGGTAGAGGGCGTTGGGCATGTAAGCCCTAGGGGTGTGGAGAAAACCCACCTCGTCCAAGCTTCAGGACATTAAACTGCTAAGCACCTCGTCCTTAACACAAGACGTTAAACTATGGTTCGACCCCGTGTTTCGCACGCAGGGTCCCCACATCTCGGACATTTTTTACGCCACTCGTCTACACGGGAAGGGACTCTTCCTCACATGGAATGAGATACTCCATCTCAGAGTGACGTTTGTCCGCGGGGGAAGGGCTGCCTTAGAGCGTAAGCCCCTAACCATTCGTACGGATGATTTCACTCGTGCATCTCCGTACTTCCCCTCTGCCAAAGCCGGTGGAGTCCTTTTCCCACTAAGCTTTGTTGCACCACTGGCCTCCACCCTGGAGTAAGCCCCGACACCAAGGGCGGCTCTACCACGCATAAGCCCCTATTTCCTCTTTGGGCCACTCAATGCGTAAGCCACATTCCACTTCTCACGAACCCACCCTTCGCAACTTGATCGTCTAGTCCCTGGTGCCTCTTGTTTCCCACACCGAGCGTGACTCACGCGGGCTTAGAGTGCGCATAGACCATGACATCCTCCATGGGCCGCCTCAGAGCGTAAGCCCCATCCCAGCGAACTACGTGGACTTTGATCCGTGCTAGCGCACGGTACGTAGGAAGCCTCCACGAGGTTCAAGACCACCACCCGGTCATCCTGACCTTTCCATGTTGGTTCCCTGACCACCTTGGGCCGCCTCAGAGCGTAAGCCCCAAATCATCCGTCCCGCATGACGTTAAACTGTATTCCGTCCCGCATGACGTTAAACTGTATTCTGTCCCGCATGACGTTAAACTGTATCCCCCCTCCTGGGCCGTTTTAGGACCTAAGCTCCATGCTTCACCCCACCATCCATCCTGATCCTTACTCGGGCCGCCACATCCCGGTGAGATCATGCCACCCTTTCCCACTCCATGTCATACGGGAAGCCGCCCACGTGCTGGCCCCAACATCGGTGTTTCCTCCTAGGGATCCTTTAACCCGATCTGTCTCTGCAAGACGTTAAACTCGCGACATACCCCGTGTTAAACATGGGAAGCTGAGGAAAACCTCAGATGGTACACATTCACCGCATTCGATGTGGGATGCCTCGGGCTTCCGCGCCCTCGAGAAGCCCTGTGATGAGGGACCAAAGACAGACATGCCGAAGATGCCCCAACGTGACCCTTCTCTTCACCGCAGGTTGCTGTCCCGACAAGACCCCTTGGAGCGTCTTGACGGAAGCATCGTAATTAACCGGCGTCCATGTAGATATGGCACCGGTAATGAGCTTCAAGAACCCGTCTTAAATCTTTGAGGGAGACCTGGACTAGGTGACGAGCTCCGAGGAGGAATCCACAGAAGGAAGAACCGACATCCCATCATCCTGGTTTCGATCAAGGAGCAGATGTCCCTGAACAAAGGAACGGATGCCGCCCACCTTTGGAAAGCGGGAGTGCGGGACCAAAGCAGTGCGCCCTCCCCAGCGGACGGATGCGCACGCCCCGGCGAAAGCGTCAGAAACATTTTTGTTGGTACCATTTCCATACTCCACCATCCCATGCTGAGAAAAACATCACACGATAGAAACATTCACTAAATATGTAACCATTGACCAAATTGTGATGTATTCTCAAGTACCCACTATTATTGAATAGTTTTTTATGGAGAATATTTATTCCACATAATATATATTACTAATTTAGTATTTTTTCTATTTTTTGATAGTAATTGAAAACTATTAAATAACAATTCATAAAAGTTAGGGATATAAATGAAGAAAAATTATTATTTCATTTTTAAAAATTTCAAAAAATGTTTATGGAACTATTTATCTCACATTGACCACTATATCCTTTAAAAATTATAATTATAATAAAAAAACATACAACGAGAAAGGATACAAAAAAAAGATAAAGCATGTTTGGAGATATAAAAAAATAATGGAAATGGTAAGTGTGAATGGAATAAGAGTATTGAGGTTATATATATATAAAAATAAATTTTGGTTATTATAAAACTAGTAGTTGTATTTTTTTTTCTACTGATATGGTCAATGGATATATAACAAATAATTATACTTTGGTTTTGTATTGTAAAGTAGTAAATTTAATATAATATAACATACAACGATATTTATATATGATATTTAAATATTATACATATATATATTTATGAATTAAATATATATATAAATATTAATATTAATAACATATAACATTATGTATAAATAAATCCAAATAATAATTTTAATATCAATGGTTATGTGAACCTCCATGGATAACTAAATTATACATAACTCAAAAAATCATTGATATATTCCAAAGTACATTCTTCATCCCAATAGGTTAGTAAAAACCACATGGTCTTTATGAAAAACCCTTAGGATGAATTTTACTACATAGAACCTATTATCAGGTGATATAAATATAATGAAAAATATATTTATCTGAAGAATGAAGACAATAAAAGAAGAGTAAAAACATCCTGAGAAATAAGTGTCAAGATAGAAAAACCAGAAGAATTTCAAAAAATGAAATGTTTTTAACTTCGTGTGATATGATCCCACCTTTAGACTCCCAGACACTGCTAATGAAAAAAAGTTCCACCACCATAAAGCAACATTACTATAGTAACATCAAATTAGACAAGATAAATATACACCTAGTGCTATAATAAGGATTTGAGAAAAAGAGACTAATAGAATCCACCAAGTGTTTCATAAGAATAAATTATAAAATAAACCAATTATTCTCATGTAAATATAATTAAGGAAATATATAAAATTTTACTAAATTATAATAAAAATTGACAACTCACTCCTTTTTAGAATTTCTATAACTTGAAAATAATCATGTTTCCTATAAAATTTTTAAAAAACAAAATAAAACATATAATGTTTAATCCAATGAGAAAATAATCCCATTACTATCAAAAAAGTCCATATCAATGTGGATCCTTATAAAAATATTATGATCACTATGCCTTAGAGTCTGAAAATTACCAAAGTATAACATGTCTAAGGGGTAAGAGTTCACTTCTGAGAGAGGGTCCTTGCTACACCATATGTATCATGGTGAAAACATTACCCAAAATGAATAGTTCTAGGGGAAAACAATTCATCCCCATAGATATAACCCTTCCTCATCATCAATCACATTTAGCTGCACTATGTTAGAGTTATTTAATTGATATTTTATATTTGAAACCACATAAAAAATTATTTGAAACCATTCTAATTAATAAATCCAAGGGGAAATGAATTCTAAAAACCATAACAAAAACCACCACATTGATCAAATATTTTCCCATGAAAATTTTAAAATATTTTAAAAGAATTTATATAATTAATCCACATGTCATTCTTTTAAAACATTTTAGAAAAAAATAAGACGATATCGGCCTAAATATTCATAAGACAAATCCAAATGATAAAACCACCCACCTTGAATCACTCTGAATATTAATGGCCATGGTAAAGAAATAGTACTAGACATGAATAGGTTTGTAGAAATCATGTAGAGATCCTATATTAGAAATTTTAAAATATAAATATTCAACTAGACATGGTAATGATTGATGAAAACTAAAGGAAACATCAAACAATAAAATTTATAGTCAATAAAAAATGAGGATTTAATTTATGACTAAACCCCCTCAATTCCAAAAAAATATATAAAAGGATTAGATAAGAAACCTGGATGCAACAATATCCAAATTTGATTAAATTGATCCATAGATAGAAATAAGAGGAAATATAATGAATAAAAATAATAAGACCCGAGATTACAATAGATATATACTCACTAAGAGAAGGATATAACTCCAACATACACAAAAATATTCAAAGTAATTGGGATGAGAGAGATAAATATATATTAATAAAGGCTTCATTTTTTCATGATAAGATCTCTGGTTGAAGGAATAAGATTTAGTAAATTAACATTAACTTTAAATGGAAAATATTACGTTACTTCCCAGCGCATACTGGCCTAGATTTGCATCACCCCAAAGATTATGTGTTCCAATGTATCACTAGAGGTTCCATATATGCTGCATATGATTATATTAAACCACCTTCTAGCTAGTGGGTTTCAACTAGATTGTTTTTTGATTCCTATAAGAATCCCCTTCTACCAGCCATCCACCAGCAGGCCTATGGGTCTCTCCATCTACCGAGGGCCCTTTTAATAACATTTCTATGTATATTACCACATCTAAGATTACGAAAAACGTTCAAACACCACCCAGATCCCCATAAAATAATAAAAAGCGCACTCATAACCCCCTAAAAGTTATCAAGTAAGAAGAAAAAATCAATAATATATATGGGGAAAAGAAAATGGGTAAATTAGTACCTAAAATCAATAATGGGATTTAAAAATTCACCCCATGATATTGGTTATTACCCTAGGAATTAAATTTCAATGAATATTGATATTCAAAGAGTTGAGTGTATTTCTACCCATTCATAGTATCCCACTCCAAACTCTAATGAGAATCAAAACCATGATACCATAAAACATGATCAAAATTTTCAATCATCCCACACATAACCTTATTTTAAGAATAACCATCCCGTAACAGTTAACTAGTAATTAAAATATCATGTTTTATATTGAGGAGTTCCAAATTTAGAACATGATAGAGTACCGACTTTTAATTTTTTATTCATGATAAATTAAATACATTATAGGATGAAGAAAACCATTTCATTAAATTGAATAGATATTAAATTTTATTAAGAAATTAAATTATCAAAAACATTCAAACATACCTAGGATAATGCTTACCTATATTTTTGATCCATTAGTTACCCAATTGTGGATATAATTTTAAGATAACATAATAACCAATTGAAAATTATAAATAATGATGATGACGATCTTCATAAAACGTGTGAATTATCTAAGAAATATCCAAATTTTTATAAACACAATAGATCGTCCTTATTTTCTCTTGAACCATACTAACTCCAACCTAGGAATCTTCCCCAAACTCTTACAAAAAAAAGAGAGTTCAAAGGATGGAAATATAGATTATTTAAATGTACCATTTTGATAGATAAATACAAACTATTATTATATGAAAATTCAAACCCCAAATGGTTATCACAATAACCTCTAATGTGTATGATATACGCCAAGATCATTTCTTCCAAAATGTGATGATCATTTCCTATATTCTCATACATTTTAATATGATATGTAGTTCTCAACATAAATAGAGTTCATATTGCATCATGTAGGCCCTTAAAAACCCCATGGTAAAATGATGGTCCATATAATATATAATTCATATAGATATCCTATATATCCTTATAATAGATATCATATAAAACATTCCTTGGATCTTCAAAATAGAGTTATAACAGATCAATTTGAAATGATCATATTTTTTACACTAATCGATAAAAATCAATATGAAATTAATACGTTGTGGATTTTAAGGTGAAATAATAATTAATTCCATCAAATTATCATTCAACATCCACATTTCATCGGAAGATGATGTTGAAAATGGACGTTATTTTGGTGTCTAGCCTTAGTCAGTTCAAATGTATAACATTCACATACAATGCCAAATATGGACCATTTCATATTGGGACACCAAAATCAATGCATCATGTCATAGAATATCATTGTGCTTATAGAGAGGATATCAAACATTAAATGATAAATTTCTCACAAAATATATTTTCTCAATGTTGATGGGACAATATACCCACTCTTGGAACATAGAATCTTTTCAATGAAAAGAGACAGCTCGCTGAATTTCTCCCGCCCATATAAAGATTCCAAAACTCTATAATTATTTATCATGATGTTTCAACACATGAATCATGTTAGGGAGATAATATGTAACATGATAGTTCCCCATGATTTTATGAAACTCCAATTCCCTATCAATCAAGTGCATATGGAAAAAATAGACCATCAGGTTCCATTAATCATTTATCATAAATCATAATATGGGAATAAAAATCAAACTAAGTGTATAAGAAATAAAAATAAATTTTCAAAGAGTATAAGAAATGATGGTGTAAAATAATTGTAGGTATTCAACCCAACATCTCTTCAAAAGGATCAATTATTATTTTTGAATATATATAGTCCAAATATTTCTGATAAGAGTAAGCTGTAAACCATTCCCCAAAAAGAATATGACACTAACTATTGAGGTCATGCACACTGGTTGTATGTTCCAAATCATTATTATGATAAATTACCTAATGAGTTTGAATTTTACATGTGTCATAATCCATTACATTATGTCTCAAAATAAGTATGTATCCCAAACAAGAACCTGAAACATTACAGTAAACTACAAAACCTGGACCAAAATAATTTAATGTTAGAGTCATTGATTTTTTAAAATCTCACATTACATTGTTGTTAGATTCTTGGAACATTTATTTTCATATGAACTTTACACCCTTTAGGGTGGGAGTGTTTAAATGTGATGTAATATTTGGTAAATCCTTTATGAACCATTGATAATATCTCTGCCAACCCAGGAAGAAATGTCTATCAATGATATTATGTGGTTCTTCTCATGAAATAATTGCTTCTAAATTTTCATGATTAACACTTATAGAATGTTCTATAATTACAAGTACTAATAACCAAACTTATTAGATCTTGAATTAGAACTTTTATAATTTAGGATAAAAATATGGACCTAAAAGAATTAAAAAAACATGCCATAACTGACACATAAGAGCTCAATCAATCCAACAGTAAACCATGATTTCATCAATGAACACCAAAATAATACTATTGTGATACAGGTGGAAAATTTATTTCATAAATTCCATATTAATTAATTATTTTTTAGATAGGAAAAACTTTTTCGATAGGGAATCAAAATGGGCATAAATTCTATTAATGTTAGTCTTTGATATGTATGACTACTTGATTTATAGTTTGGTATATCCATACAGAAGATCAATTTTAGAAAACCATTTTTTACCATTAAATGATTCAAAATAAACCACATATTATATACAATGTATATTTTTTCTTGACTGTTACATGATTGATCTATTGATAATTGATACATAAGTGAAGAGTTCCATTAGCCGTCTCGGGAGGAACCTGGGGGATTCTGATGGTAACACACATTGGGGTATAAATCACTTGGATATAAAAATCTACCAACTAAATTTTTATATATTTTAACTCATGTTCATATATATAGAAAATTTAAAACTTATATTAGTGGAGTTCGGAGATCTATTCCAGCCATGAACTTTGCCACCCACTCTAGAGGATAACCCGATATGTAATTCAAAAATACTTTAGAATAATGTTTTAATAATAGAGTAAGGATACCATTATTATATTGAAATTACAATATAGTTGTAATATTAAACCATTACTTATCAATATATTCAAGATATGACCCTGCTCGAATGTAACTCAGATCCTATTCTCCTTGAAACACATGATAGATAACATCAGAATAGGTGAAAAAACCTACTAATGATAACAATTGATCTGATCCATGTGAGAGATCAACAAACCCATCTTGATAATTACATCAAATAGTTGTGTGTAGAGAGTGATGAAATCCAAAACCATTACCACATCTAAAAAAAATATAGCATATATGGGACATCAGAAACCCTTCCCCTTATTCTTTTCTTGATGTGTCTCTAATTCTATAATGAATGGAATGATTTTCAATAGATATTTTTGGAGATCCCCCATAAGTGTTAACATAGATGAGTGAGTTACACCAGTATAAAAATTTAGTAAATAAAATAGAAGAACCATAAATAGTAACTTTAGTAGCCAAAGGACCCACATCAACTTCCTATGTAGACATTTCAAATGTGTGTAACTACTTCATTCCATAATCCATTGGTTGGAACCATATAGTTATCGAAGAATATAACTCTATGGAAATTAATCATACTTCTAATGAGGCTATAAAATATTAAATAAATTATAGAGACCCTTAATATTTTTTGAATTCACCCTAATGGACACACGAGATGAAGACCTTTGGAGGCATGGGTATAATTGCTTCCTCTAACCAACCATGCCAAACTAGAAACATGCAAAACCACTATCCACTAATGATTGTGTAATAATATATCTCTATGATTAATCGCCAATGTATCATCTATGAAACCCACTATTATTCCACTTTCCAGTATAAGAACCATAAAATCTACTACCATAGGAAAAAGGAACTCCGGTCAAACCTGGCTTTGCTGCCAGGTCAAGCTCAACCATTAATTCCATATCCATAACATCAACGTAGGTGGTCATCTTGATCCGGAATACTACAGATTGAATATTATATAGAAGTTTATTTTGAAACCTCTAATACGTTATATTATCATTAGACATCACCTTATATGAATACAATTAGATATCAATAAAGTGAATAACATACTCTATTATGGGTCGATTCTCTTTCTCATGTTTGATAAACTCCATCAATGTTACCGTTTACATGGATTAAATGAATATTTTTAAAGTAAAAATACCCTTGATTTCATTCCACAATAAACCTAATTATTCCTATTATAGATAAAGGTTTCCTACCACCTTTTACTATGACCTATAGGATTGAATACAACACATCACAATGACTGCTGTAGGAATATCCATAAATTTATAAAACCTATCAATATTTCCCAACCAATCCTTCTCCTCATGGGGATCATTAATCCATTGGAACGATATTGGATTCATGTACTTAAATAATAAGGCCAGATTCTAGTTCACATTGTTTTTATGTTCCACCTCTCTACCCTAAAATGGGATGTGTTCCACACATTTTCCATACCATAGACTGGAAACACGACTAATTTGATCTGATTTTGAATAACTATAGGATTTATTAGTTTTGGTTTATCTAAAACAACCTCATAAATAATCATTTAAAGTCTTAAAGGGGTATGGAACTACACATAAAAAGAAAACGAGGTGCAAAAACATTTCTTCCAAGAATCAATTATAATTAAATAAAACAAATTTCAATCATAATTTTGAAGAGAAATGTGAAAATATAAACTAGTATTACATCACCATTAATCCCAATTACTCATTTCGCAACAACTCATAGTAATTTAAGGATCATCGTGATGAGAGCTGGAAAGAACTTTCTCATAACATAGACCTTAATTCCTTGTATTCCAATCACCTATCTACCCAAAAATCCCAAAATGCTTACAAACAATGGAAAAAGACAAAAGAAAATTTTTACCATTTTTATTGATAAAAAATATTGATATTCTAACTATCTATATATAGAAAGGGTCCTAAATTAACTCGTAAGTCATTCCTGATCCCCATGATCTATAGAGATGTGTATATGCATCATGAAAAACCATTGGGAATTATTTTTATATAATGAACATATAATAATGTCATATAAGTTTCTTAAAAATTGCCATTATTCCAAAGTGAATACTATAATAAAAGAATATAAAAAGTAGTAAAAATTTGATAAGATTAATAAAACATCCAATATAATGAAAACCAACTATTCCGAGACACCATCATAAATGATTTCACCTATATACTCTCAACTAATACTAACAAAAAATCCACTTCCACCATATGATTCCTTTCAAATACCTACAATAGATAAAACACGATCTATATACAATAAAATATATATATATAGGGTGTGAAAAAATATACTAGTATGATCTCGACATATTTTTCATATGTATACTTTATAAAGTAAACCATTTAATCTTAACCAAATTGAAATATGGAATGAGAAACTTTTCTTAATACTTTTATTCAAAACATGGTTAGATCACACCATTTCAGATTTTTTGAAACATACCAATATAGAGTATTCTGACAAATTTAAATAAACAAACCAAGAAAAATGACAAGGATAATCACTAGAGAAAATAAGAACATTAATATTAAAAATTACAGGTCAATGAGGGTCCTCAAAACAATATCGTGATCAGTTGGACGCCAAGTATCAAAAACACGCTACCACAATAGGTCTAGTGGTAAGAGTTCACTCCTAAGAGTGTATACTTACAAAAATATTGGGGACATGTTTCTGTTGGTTCGGAAGAAAAGCGAGGACGATGGCAAGAGGGGGGGGTGAATTGCCTTTTAAAAAATTTGATAGACAAATTAAAAATCAAAGTAAAGTGCAGTGGAAATAAATAAGGCAAGACACACAAAATTGATAACGGAGTTCGGCCAAAAACCCGGCCTACGTCTCCGCTCCCAACTCAACCGTTGAGAGATTCCTACCGCTTGCTTTTCAATGGTTTTAGCAAGAAACCCACTAGGCTTTGAGGTAGCACTAGGACCTATTACAGCTTGCTTTTAGTGGTTAAGCAAGAACCCACTTGCTTTTGATGGTTTAGCAAGAACCCACTAGCCTTTTTAACGGGTGAAGGCTAGCTCACCGAAACACAAGCCTTTTAAAAGGAAAGGCTTGAAGAAACCTCTTCACACCTTAATGGTGGTGTGAAACCCAAAAGAAAGGGGGATGAGAAAAGGGTTTGGGGTTTGTAGGTACAAACCCAATTTTAAGCTCAAAATAAAATAAACAATAAAAACCGTATATGAGGAGAAGCCTTGGGCGCCTTTGATGATTGGAGATGTTGAAGGCCGCTTCCAAGCTTCTTTGGAGGAGCTCCTTGGATGTGGGAGTTGTTGGAGCACTTGGGGTTCCTTTGGAGGAAAGCACCGGAGGTACGCCGAATGATCAACAAGGTGTCCGTGGGCTTCCGTATAGTTCCGGTAAGTGTCCGGGGCTTACTTGGCCTTTATTTATAGGCATGGAACCCTTGGGGAGGCTTCGGAGCCGTTGGAGAGGCTAAAAGAGCCGTTGGGAGCCAAGTGGGCCAGCCTGGTCAAACTGCAACGGCTAGTTTGACTGGCTCCACCGGCTGGCCGGTACAGTCCCACCGGCTGGCCGGTGCCTTGGAATGTGGAGAGAATTCTGGTCCAGGCTCCACCGGCTGACCGGTACATCTCCACCGGCTGGCCGGTGCCTTGGTAGAGAAGAAGAGTCTTGATCCAGGCTCTACCGGTCGACCGGTGAGGAGCCACCGGCTGGCCGGTGGCAAGACAGTAGCAAACACTCTTTGGGCCGGGTGCCACAGGTCGACCGGTGGCAGAGCCACCGGTCGACCGGTGGAACCTGGCAGTGGGCAATCCCTCTGCCAGTTCCACCGGCTGGCCGGTGCTATCACACCGGTTGGCCGGTGGACTGAATTTCAGTCCATTTGATGTCCATTCTTGGGCCAACTTCTTGGCAACCTTGTGCCTTTCAATCAAAAACACTTCAAACAATGTTAGATAAACATGAAAGTGATTGTGATCATGAAAATTAAACCACGAGGGGATACGAGAGGTACAACAATCTCCCCCTATTTTGATGATCACAATCACCGAAACAATCAAAGTAAAATACTGAAATTAAAGACATTCTTAAAGGATAATTTGAAAATAAATCAAAGCATGATAGAGAAGACTCTCCCCCAATCAATCAAGGAATTTCTCCCCCTTTGTGATTATCAAAATAGAATGGGGCATAAAACTTGATTGTGGGAAATTTTGAAAAACAAGAGATGGGATTTGAAAATCAATTGAAATTTTGGAAATTGAAAGATTTGAATCAAAAATTGAATAACAGTTTGAATTGAAAGTTTTGAATCAAAAACCAATTGAATTTTGAAATTTGAAACCAAGAGTTGAAATTGAAAGTTTGAATAAAATTTGAAAATGAAAAGCTTAATCAATTCTAACTCCCCCTAAATAAAAACAATAAATCACCGGGGAAAGGAAACTATTTTTGGCCCGGAGAGACTCGCAAGAAGGGATTTTTCAATCCAAACTTGTCTCATAGCGGGTCTTCTCCTATAGAATTCATCGGAAAAAAAAGACTTGGGTTGGCCGTACCGGGCATTTTTGCAATCACACTCATAAATGAGGTGCCCGGGTTTTTTACAATAATTGCAAAATTTAAAACTAGAGCTCCCCCTTACAAAAACAGTGGGTGCATGGGAGGAGGAAGCTTGGTTGGTATATCCTAGCCCTTGGGTGGTTCTAGATATTCGTTGGGAACCTAAGAGTTTGGACAAATTTTGTTCACCTTGGGTGAACTTGGCTAGGGAATCTTTTAAATCTTTGATGGTTGATTCCATAGAATCAACATTTGGAAAATTTTGGATTTTTCGGGAGAGTTCCTCCTTCTCTTTGAGAAGTTGTTCTTTTTCGGAGGAGAGTTTTTTGAAAGATTTTTTCAAAGAAACAAATTTTGAAGAAAGTTCATGAAAACCTTTTTCTAATTGATCTCTAGCATGTGAGAGTTCTTCATATGACAAATGATTTAAAGAATTGGAATTTGAAGAGCAAGAGGAGGAAGAGGAGGAAGAGGAGGAAGATACCTCATGTTTTGCCATTAGGCATTTTTTACCTTGGTCGCTCGAGGAGAAGGAGGAGAATGAAGAGGTGGAGCTATCACTCCATGTTGCCTTTGAAGCCTTCTTCTTCTCCTTTTTCTTGGCCCTTTTCTTGTGGAGTGGGCAATTGGGTACGGATTTTGCATCGGGTTCTTGCTTTTGATCGGATTCTTGCTTTGGAGCCTCACTAGTACCTTCATAGGTTAGTTCTAAAAATTTCCAAATATCATGCGAAGATGTGCAAGAAGAAATACAATCAAAAACATTACGATCTAACCCACAATGTAGAGCATTCATGGCTTTGCCATCAAGCTCGAAATTTGCAATGTCTACGGGGGTCCATTTAGATTCATCGGGAGTAGAAAGTGAATAACCATGCATAACAATTTTAAAAATAGGATAACTAATGCTTTTAAGAAATGTAGTCATGCGGGTTTTCCAAAAAGAATAATCGGCTCCATCAAAGAATGGAGCACGATCCAAAGAAAAACCTTCGGGGGCGTAAGAGGTTGAAGCGGTAGAAGCCATCAAAAAGGATCTTTAATTTGAAACCGGTTAGGGAATTATTCAAATACTCCCTCTGATACCAATTGTTGGTTCGGAAGAAAAGCGAGGACGATGGCAAGAGGGGGGGTGAATTGCCTTTTAAAAAATTTGATAGACAAATTAAAAATCAAAGTAAAGTGCAGCGGAAATAAATAAGGCAAGACACACAAAATTGATAACGGAGTTCGGCCAAAAACCCGGCCTACGTCTCCACTCCCAACTCAACCGTTGAGAGATTCCTACCGCTTGCTTTTCAATGGTTTTAGCAAGAAACCCACTAGGCTTTGAGGTAGCACTAGGACCTATTACAGCTTGCTTTTAGTGGTTAAGCAAGAACCCACTTGCTTTTGATGGTTTAGCAAGAACCCACTAGCCTTTTTAACGGGTGAAGGCTAGCTCACCGAAACACAAGCCTTTTAAAAGGAAAGGCTTGAAGAAACCTCTTCACACCTTAATGGTGGTGTGAAACCCAAAAGAAAGGGGGATGAGAAAAGGGTTTGGGGTTTGTAGGTACAAACCCAATTTTAAGCTCAAAATAAAATAAACAATAAAAACCGTATATGAGGAGAAGCCTTGGGCGCCTTTGATGATTGGAGATGTTGAAGGCCGCTTCCAAGCTTCTTTGGAGGAGCTCCTTGGATGTGGGAGTTGTTGGAGCACTTGGGGTTCCTTTGGAGGAAAGCACCGGAGGTACGCCGAATGATCAACAAGGTGTCCGTGGGCTTCCGTATAGTTCCGGTAAGTGTCCAGGGCTTCCTTGGCCTTTATTTATAGGCATGGAACCCTTGGGGAGGCTTCGGAGCCGTTGGAGAGGCTAAAAGAGCCGTTGGGAGCCAAGTGGGCCAGCCTGGTCAAACTGCAACGGCTAGTTTGACTGGCTCCACCGGCTGGCCGGTACAGTCCCACCGGCTGGCCGGTGCCTTGGAATGTGGAGAGAATTCTGGTCCAGGCTCCACCGGCTGACCGGTACATCTCCACCGGCTGGCCGGTGCCTTGGTAGAGAAGAAGAGTCTTGATCCAGGCTCTACCGGTCGACCGGTGGCAAGACAGTAGCAAACACTCTTTGGGCTGGGTGCCACAGGTCGACCGGTGGCAGAGCCACCGGTCGACCGGTGGAACCTGGCAGTGGGCAATCCCTCTGCCAGTTCCACCGGCTGGCCGGTGCTATCACACCGGTTGGCCGGTGGACTGAATTTCAGTCCATTTGATGTCCATTCTTGGGCCAACTTCTTGGCAACCTTGTGCCTTTCAATCAAAAACACTTCAAACAATGTTAGATAAACATGAAAGTGATTGTGATCATGAAAATTAAACCACGAGGGGATACGAGAGGTACAACAGTTTCATATATTGAAGAAAATTTATTAGGGGACAGAGTTGATCCGAAATAAAGGATCCATGCCTCATTATCCATAATATTTTAGTTTTCCATGACAGATTCATAAAAACCATTTCAAGAAAGCTAAAACAATTGATATATTTATCAATACATTTCTAATTATCTTAAAACCCAATTTAAAAATAACATACAATATAAAGACATAACCCACGTATTCCAACCATTATTGAAACGAAATCGGAAGATCAAGAAAGCTAGGTTTATTAGAAAAGTCTAAATTTTGAAAAGAACTATTTTGAAATACTTGTAATTTGAAACACCATTGGAAAAAATAAGGTGATCTTAAGGTCTTAGGAAAAAATAAAAAACCTAATTTTAATCATACTCTATCATAAATTTATAAATTTAAAATTTCTAAATTTAATAAAGACCAAGGGAAAACATACCACCCCAATTCTCCAAAAACACATAATAATGATTAATTAACCGACCCACACACCTTAATTACATAATAGATATAAAAGTATTGGATCATGAACATTATTTTAAAAAAATACAAAAAATTGAAATATATAATACATAGAGTGAAACATGGGGAAATTTAATGAACAAGAATATTTATGATCAAAATGGATATCAACACACAAATCAATGTTTAAGACTTTTTTCATTGCATTGATCCCCCATGGAATTGTTATGAGATAACCAAAGATGTCCCAATTTGGTATCCATGTTTGAATGGGTTGAATTATGATTTAAGTAGAAGCATTAAAGAAATAAATTGATTTTTCAAATGGAGAAAACAATGTTAATAAACATATATTATCATCCATGATATTTGTCATTGAATATACATTGGCTTCTACTGCTATGTCGGATGCACCGAGAAGTCTACCTACACTTCTAGAGCATCACTAATTGTATAGTAGAGTTAGGAAGGATACTTTTACTACAGAAAAACCCAAAAACTATATAGATGGATTCATATATGATTCCCTTTCTAGTTGTCTTCCATTACCTTGATTTTGGGTCTCATTCGCTAGCCGTTGTAGCTCAAGAAATCTTTTCTAGCTAAAGTCCCATATTTTCCCTTACAAAAAAACTCTCAAACACATCCTAACTCCTCAAACCAAAATAAAACACATACACCAAACCATTTTGAAATCTAAAACAAGTATAATGAATAAATAATTGACATGAGAAAATTAAAATGAGTAATGTAGTACCTTAAAATACTTCTGTGATGTTACAAATAGAGTTATAAAATTAAATTTTAAAAATTTAATAATAAATTTTAATGGTATTGTTAAAGTAATTTAATATAGATCAAATCTATTTCTTCAAAGAACCATTTTTTGAATCACACTATAGTTTTCCCAATATATAAAATTTATAACACTTAAATTATTATTATCTTTTAACTAATATATTAAAATAAATTAAATTATAAGTTGATATGAAATCATAATAACATATCATGTTTAAAAATATTAGTTTTCATTTTAAAAAGTTTATTCATAAATTTTTTATTTTTATTACGAATAATAATATGAAATTTTTGTAATTTAAATTAGATAAAATAAACAAATTTATAATTTATAATTTCAAAATTTTCTTAGCCTAAAATTTTGGATTTTTCTAAAATAGATTAATTTTATGCTAATAGTGTAAGGACATGTTTTTACTAAAAATATGTATTATATGAAATTATTTGTTTATAAGTAAGAATTATAAATTTTAGAAATGGTTTTATTCTAATAATATGTTTTTTATAATTTAAAAACTACTTTTAAAAATATTTTTAAAATTTTGGAAATAATATTTGATATTTTAAACTCATGTAATATTTGTTTTTTTTATTTTTAAAACAATATATAATTAGTATTTTAAAATTAACATTTAATTATTTAATAAACTGAAAAAAATAAATATATAAATTAAAATAATTAATCCAAGATTCTATTATATGTACCAAATTATTTTTATGCATTATTATAATGTTACCTTAGGTAAATACTTGTTACTAGGGTAAACTATGAAATGGTGAAAGTAACAGTTTAGTGGATAAAGTGTGTAAAACATGGATATAAAATGTGTGAGTAACATGATTGAGGATTCATAGAATTAATCACATTACCAAACAATTATTTCTGAAATTTATGAACCACATTACTGTATTTTTACTCCCCAATATTGAAAAGGTTTAGGTATTTATAGAAATAACATCCCTTTTCACTTATAAATGTGGATCTCCTCTCTTCACTTACACTCACAACTCAATACATATTTTTGCTAAATATTTTCATAACCCTCTTAGAAATGTTAATTTACACATTAAATATATTTTGGCATTATCAAAAGGTTATCCCACAATTGATTAACCCCCATCCCAATGGAGATAATCCAATCAGTGAGTTATAAGTTCATAACCTCCCTTTCTCTTTTCAATTAATCTTTGTGCACTACATATTCATCAAATTTAATTTAACAATATTAATATGATAATATCAATATCTATAGAATACATTTATATTATTATATTTATGAAAAAATTACTAATAACTATTTACCTTTACCATAAAGAAAAATGAAAATGTTAAATACGAATATGTGTAGACTACTACCTCCACGAATAAAATTGTTTTTTCCCTTTACTATATTACATGGATGGTCTAAAAAAATGAATTTAATATATAATTATTATAATTAAATATTATATATTTTTATATAGTACAAAACTATATTATTTCAATATCTTATTCCTTAAAAATGAAATCATCATCCATGCATATGTTTGTACTAGCATCTCCAGGGTATTATGCATTCCATTTTTCAATAACACCATTAATGGATATATTTAAGAATTATTTTAAAATATAAATATTATATTGATGATATATTTACTGATATGGTATTTAAATTTTAACATCTTTCTAATATTATGAATGATAAATAATCATTGTAAAATTAACATTCTTAACAAAAAAATAAAAGGAAAAATAATTTATTAATACTATGTAATTTCTTCTCATCTAGTAATTGTTTTATTTGTTCTTATAATTATAATATATCACACTAATAAACAATAAATTATATCATTAAACTACGGGAATATGGATATTATAGCAAAATCATCTCATAATTATCCATTTATTATGTTATATTCAAGTTTGGGTCAGTTTGACAACCTAATTGAACAAGGGTATGAAATTATATTAGGGATGATTAGAAAAAAATAACCAATGATGTAATTTTATTTATCTATTTAAAATAATATATATTTTACTCTAGGATTATTATATCAATATTTAATTCTTTAACTAGAAATACACACATTATGGGTTATAAGTTACCAAAATATAATTGTTTTCTATTTTATCTTTTAAGATAATGACTAAATAACTAAATAGAGGAAATTTGAAATTTATAAATAATTATAAATATACCATTATAGTAAAAGTTATTATATAATCCCATTCTTTTAATGTATTTCCTTTAAAATAACCGTGATATATTCAGTAGCTCGAATGGCCCGAAGGCCTTCATTTTTATTGATTTTTTAGGACCCCACTTTAAAGGGATGAGGGGGGAACCTTACAAGGCTCATAGGCTCAAAGATTACAAGGCCTGAATGCTTAAGAGATTACATGACCTGATGGTCTTAGGGAATTCAACCAGACTATGTACAAATAACTGTGTAACGACCCAAAGTTTTTCAATGGAAATTCCCTTCTTATAAATTATGTCATATAATCACATGAAAATACAACATAATGAACTACTAAGTTCTAAGTGACCTTTAAACATATGTTTATCACTTCTGTGTTTTGAATTTTGATAATCTGACATACACGGTTGTGTTCAAGATGATTTTTGGAATCTAATGAAACAAAAAAAAATAGTGAATAGTAACCTACCCTTATGATTAGTAACATACCCTTAAGAATTTTAATATTCTAATTATGAATATTAAATCATCCAACATAAGAGTAAACTTAAACATGAATAATTAAATAAAATTTAGACATATTAGAAAGTGACAATTAGACCTTAGTAAAAAAATTTATATTTTGTAGGTCATAAATAATTAATTTTAATTAATTAATTAATTTTAAAAAATAAAGTGTTTTCTTAAAATGTGTTTATTAATTAAAAAATCAATGTATTTTAATTTTTAGATAATTTTATAGGACCCTACATAATTTTTTAAAGAACTACAAAATCAGTTTAAATTTTTAAAAATTGTTTTTTAAGTAATGTGTGAATTTAATTAAATATTAAATTATAAATATTTACAAAATTATTTTTGAAAAATGGAAATAATTTTTGGAATTGACACGTCAAAAAATGGAATGGGATTTTTTTTGGGAATTTTCTTAAATACTTGAATTTTTGGTGAATAGTAAAATACATTAATTTACCGTATAAATACATTATAATTAAGACCCACTATTCATGACATCACAAGTGATGTAAGCACCCAAATCTCGAACTCACATGCCTTATTTACTATTCTTGGTCATGGATCACTCACTATTCCTTGTCTTAGGTGAAATTAATAAAATAATGAATTTTATATTAAGGAAACCCCTCTCCCATCCACTATACAAACCACACTTCACAACCTCATTTACTCACACCTCTAAAGCTCCAAGACTTCTCTAAACTCTGCCAAAAAATCCTACCTAGCACCTATCGAACCTTCAAGAGCTTCTGGTCTAATCGAAAGACCAAGCTTAGGCCCTTAAGGAGGATCTCAAGAGGAGGATTCAAGAGGTAATTTCTCTCTATCTTCTCCTTTAATTTCCTTTCAAGTTCAAGTTCATTTCATAATCTCTCCCCATCTATCTTAATCTAAATGGTATTGTAACTCCATTATTATAGATATAATATAATTTTATGATTATAATGGGATATTATATCATCAAACCCCATTCCCTCTTCCTTTTTTTATTAAAGAGAACTTTTTTCATGGGGTGTTAACTTGTCACCTTAAAGAATGACATGCCTTCTTCTTCCATTTCTACCTTAATATATGGTCTTGAAACAATTTTTATGGTTTAATTTGAACGTTTTATATATATTATCTCCTATTTAATTTTTTGGAACTAACTTATGACCATAGTTCCAGTGATAAAATAAAACATGTTCATTATGATCAAAACATCGCTGTAATTAACCCAAACAATCATCATTTAATTATTATAATAATTCATCCACATGGATATAATATAATTCATTACAAGATAATACAATATCATGAAATATCATTATTAATATGTAATATCAGTTCTTTATGTTTACCCATTTTTTACCCGATCTTTAATTTAAGAATACAAGTGAACCACTCAAGAAAACCATAAAAACAAACATTCCCGAATAATGTTTTTAAACTCTATAACTCGTCCAAATGCACAAAAAATCACATAATGAAATAATAATGAACCATAGTAAGGTACACAAGGTTCTGTATTTCTAATTAATGCATATAATGTCATTATTTAGGACATTAAAGAGAATTATGCATTCAGATACAAGGTAAGGGGAAATTCTCGAACCCAACTTTCATCCTTCGGGTTCTCCCTCTTTCACTCATTTTGTTATGGATTCTCCTTAAAAATATTTTGTTCATCATTATATTTACTTTTTAGGGATATTCATGGTTTTCAATGGTATTTATGAAAAACCAAATGTTTTCCAAAAGAACTCTTCTTTCAAGAACACACCTTTTACTTCAAATTCAAGATTGACGGTTCTTGTAACATGTATGCTATTCCCTCATTATATTGGGAACCCAATGTTTATGAATGTGTTATTATGAGATGAAACCCATTTCTTTTCATGGGTTCACAATGTTCATTTATGTTATATTTTCACTGTATCATGCATGATAAATAGTAATGTTATGATGTGATGGGTGCACCCGAAATTATAGAGGCGCAATATGAATGTCTAAATGTGAAGGGTGCACCTGAAATTATAAAATGCTCCAATGAATTGGGTAAAGTGATGAATCTCATGAGTAAATGTGAAATGATTTTTGAACAAGATGCTAGCTTGGTTCAATTGTATGTTTTTTATCTAACCACTAAGACATGATGTTTCATATTTATGCATTGCCACATTTGAAGTCTTATATTTATGATTCCTATCATGTTCAAGATCATTTTCCATGTTATGATTATGCCCAACCCAAGCTATATTGTTCTTACCTATCCTCTTACTGGGATTTTAGCTCACCCCTTTTGATGAATAACCTCAGGTGGCTACATTTACTAAGGAGAGGAAAAGTGCTAATAAAAATCTAGAGAAAAATAAATTAAATAAATGTTTATACTTGATGTTGTAATTGTTATGTATGGTCCTAATTTTCCCAAGACACTAAAATTTTGGATCCTCTATATGTAATACTATTATGTTTTTTATATTTACAACGATGTAATAGTAATGTAAGAAAAGGTTGGGTCGCTATATTTGGTATCAGAGGAAAGGTTTAGTTAATTTGGGAATTAGGATTACTGAACCCTATAGAAAACCTCTAATATGAGACTAAGTAAAAATATGCACACAATAGTATTTACATAGGGATCCCATAGGTTATGTTTTTGTTATAAATTGTTTAAATTATTAAGTTATTAATGACGTGTTTACTTATGTTTTGTTCTAACCTTTTCTATTTTAGAAAATGGTCAGAATCAGGAGAAATCAGGCCAACAACTCTTGTGACGGCCAATGCAACGATTTCCCGAATGACATACCCAATGATTTGGGAGGTGGAGCTCAAATATTCATGGCAATGCTTACCCAATTATCTTAGGTTATGAGCAATAACAATAATAATGGGGAACACCCCCTTCACCAAATAGTGATCAATGGGCTATCAAATTTTTTATGCGGCAACGACCACAGAAATTTAGTGGATCTTCTGTTCCACTAGTTTCATAACAGTGGGTTAACTCAATGGAGAAGATATTTTATGTGCTTCACTGTATTGAGATGGAGAAGGGGACTCTTTCCATTTATCGTCTTGATGGAGAATCCGATCAATGGTGGGATTTGATTAATAAAACCAAGACAAGGGAGGATATTTAAGGGATGGAATGTGAATACATTAAGATAATGTTTATTAAGAAGTATTTCCCAAGAACTCTCTACACTATGATAGAGAGAGAATTCATAGAGCTCAAGCAAAAAGAAGGAGAATCTGTCACAAACAATGAAGCGAATTTCACAAGGCTTTCCAGGTACACATTGGGTTTTGTTATCAACAATGATGGAAAAATTGATTGATTCTTTAGTGGATTAAAACCACACCATCAAAAAGGAACTTTAAATTTGAGACATTTGGAGTTATGAAGAAGTTGTTCAGTGTTCTCTCAATGGGGAGATTGTGTTTGTAGAATGGTCCCATGGCTATGGGGATAAGAAATTAAATATGGTGTTTCATGATGGAGGATCTAATGACAAAAGTGGGAAGAAAAATCAATGACCCACATGCCAGAAATGTGGAAGTTTCACCATTGGAACTACCTCAAAGGGACGGGTAAGTGATTTAAGTGTGGGAAAGAACAACATCATTCTCAACAGCGTAAAAAAGACATGAAAAGGAATGGGAATGTAGCCGATGAAAGGAGATAACCACTCATGGTTCAATGCTACAACTTTAGGGATCTAGGGAACTATGCAGACAAGTGCACTAAACCTCGAGCTCTTGAGGGTAATCAGCATTAGAAGCCAACAAAGCCAAAGGAACAAGAGAAGGCTTATGCCATCACTACTACAGAGGTGGATCATGATAATGAAGTCGTACAAGGTACAATTCCTATTCACTCAATAATGGAAAAAGTATTATTTGATTATGGTTCTACGCATTCCTTTATATATTTCAAGTTTACTAGAACTATAGAATCGAAGCCCTGAAACCTTGAAGTAGTGATATCTGTAAAAATACCAAGTGGTGAAATCATTGAAACCCAAGTTTTTGACTCTTCTCCTATTGGCGTATGTGGGAAGATTTTTCCAACAAATCTCGTAATACTTCCATTGGTGGAATTTGACGCTATAATGTGAATGGATTGGCTCTCTTTATATGGAGCACATATCCACTGTCCAAAAAAGAAATATCTTTTCATGTTCTGAACCATCCCATGCTCCTATAAAAATGCAAGGAAGATCATGAATCTCCTTTGAAAAATCCTTCAATGTCGTGGGTGTTGATTCCCTATAAAACATAATACCTTGCTAAAATGTTTGAGTCGAAGGAAAGTACCAACCTTGAGGAAATGCCCATCGTTAGGGAATATGGTGGTGTATTTCCCGAAGAGTTACCCAAAATTCCCCTAGATCGTGAGGTAGAGTTCTCAATTGAACCCATACCCGGATCTACTCATATCTCGAAGTGTCCCTATAGTATGGCTCCTATCGAACTGGAGGAGTTAAAGAAGATATTGCAAGATCATCTAGACCAAGGTTTCATATGCCCTAGTGCATCACCTTGGGGTGCACCAGAGCTCTTTGTGAAGAAGAAGGATGGAACAATGCAGTTGTGTATCGATTATTGGGAACTCAAAAAGATCACCGTAAAGAACAAGTATTCTCTCCCAAGGATTGAAGTATTTTTTGATAAGATAAGAGGATTTTAATACCTCTCAAAGGTGGATTATCTTCTGGATATCATTAGGTAAATTTGAAGAATGAAGATATTCAAAAGACAACCTTCTATACAATGTATGGGCAATATGAGTTTTTTGGTGATGACCTTCACACTTACTAATTCCCCTGCAATCTTCATGGATTAGATGAATATAGTCTCTAGAAATTAACTCGTCAAATTTTTGGTAGTTTTTATTGATGATATTCTCATCTACTCTATGAGTAAGGAGGAACACGAAGAACATCTGAGACTTGTGGTGGTGACTTTGAGATAGGAGAAGTTGTATGCCATGTTCAGCAAGTGTGACTTTTGGAAGAATCTAGTCACGTTTTTGGGACATTTGATATCAAGTAAGGGAATTTGTTTGGATCCTTCAAAGAAAAAGGCAATTGAGGAATTTCCCAGGCCCTCTAGTGTCATAGAAATCCATAGTTTTCTTAGACTAGCTTGATACTACTGACGTTTTGTGAGAAACTTCTCATGATTGTCAAGCACATTAATTAAGTTAATAAGGAAAGGGATAAAGTATGTCTGGATGGAATAATGTAAGGGAAGATTCAAGGAGATGAAGAGAAGTCTGATCACTGCACCTGTACTCATACTACAGAAAAGTGGAGAATGTTTTGTGATATACAGTGATGCTTCAAAAAAGGCTCAGGTTGCGTACTCCCGCAAAATTACAATTTGATATCATACGCCTCACAAAATTTGATGATCCAAGAGTAGAACAACCTGACGCATGATCTAGATCTGGTAGCCGTGATTTTTCCTTGAAAATCTGGCGGCACTACCTTTATTGTGAGAAGTGTGACATATACACCGACTACAAGAGCCTAAAGTATATATTCAAACAAAAGGAGGTCAAAATGTGGCAAAGGAGATGGTTATAGATAATCATGGTTTATGATTTCTCTACTCACTATCATACTGGAAAGACTAACAAGGTAGATGAAGCTCTAAGCAGAAAAAAATCTGCTACTCTATCCATGTTGAAGATTGAGAAAGACCCTATCTTCTTGGATATGTAAAGGATGGATTTGGAAATCATAAGGGTAGGGGATGCATACTACCTTTACCAAATGATTTCTCAACCATCCATCCAAGAGAAGATTAAGTAAGCACAAAGCTATGATGAAGAGATACAAAATAGGGTGAATTCAGTAAAGGAAGGGAAGTTGAAAAAGTTCTATATCGATGATGATAGTGTGATTCGGTTTGGAAAACAGCATTGTGTGCCTTCATCACCTGGGATAAAGAAGGAGCTACTAGACAATGAACATAGCTCAACATTCTATATCAATCTTTGGAGTACCAAAATGTACCGTGAACTCCGAGAACACTTCTGGTGGGATAACATGAAGAATGCGATTGCGGAATATATATCAAGGTGCTTGGTATGTCAGCAAGTTAATGATAAGTGAAAAATGTCCAACGGTATGATGCAGCCATTGCCTATACCCATGTGGAAATGGGAAAATGTTACTATGGACATTGTCACTGGTCACCCAAAGACGTCAAAGGGAAATAATGCAATTTGTGTTGTGGTTGACCGACTCACCAAGACTGACAATTTTATCTCTATTTGGGAAGACCTCTCGCTTGAACTACTTGCAATGATATATGCGAAGGATGTGGTGAGACTGCATGGTGTTCCACTCTCAATTGTCTTTGACCATGATCCAAGGTTCACATCTAAATTCTATAGGAGCCTACAACATGATTTGAGTAATTAATTAAATTTCAGCGTAACCTATCACCCACAAATTGATGGCCAATCTAAAAGGACTATTCAGATGCCTGAAGATATGCTAAGAGCTTAATCTCAAGAATTCAATGGTTGATGTGATCAGCATACCCCATTGGTTTAGTTCACATACAATAATAGATTCCACTTGATTATTCAGATGGCTCCACTTGAGGCTCTGTATGGAAAGTGATGTAGAGCTCCAACCTATTAGGATGAAGTTGGAGAATGAAAGCTACATGGACCCGATCTTGTTCAAGAGATGACATAGAAGGTTCAAGTCATCCAGAAACAAATAAAATCTATTCAAAGTTGGAAAAAGAGCTATTTTGAAAACCGTCGAAGGGACTTGGTGTTCGATGATGGAGATAGAGTCTTCCTTCTAGTATCTCCATGGAAGAGAGTCATGCGATTCGGGAAGAATGGGAAGCTAAGACCAAGTTATATTGGACCCTTTGAGATCGTTGACCGCATAGGCGTTGTAGCCTATCGGCTTGCACTTCAACCGAATATGGATCATGTTCCTGATTTAATTCATGTATCACTCCTGAGGAAGTATATATCTGACCCCTCACATGTACTAAACTCAGAGGTGGTATAGCTGAAATATGATCTCTCCTTTGAGGAGAAACCGATAAAGATTCTGGATCCAAGAGATAAGGTTCTATGCTACAAGACAACCCATATTGTTAAAGTGTTGTGGAGGAACCATAAGTTTGAGGAAGCAACATGGGAACCAAATGAAGCAATGAAGGAGAAGTACCCTCACCTGTTTGTGTAAAGTGAAATTTTGAGGGTGAAATTTCTTAAGGGGGGAAGAATGTAATGACCCAAAGTTTTTCAATGAAAATTCCCTTATTATTAATTATGTCATATAATCACATGAAAACACAAAATAATGAAATACTAAGTTCTAAGTGACCTTTGAACATATGTTTTTCACTTCTGTGTTTTGAATTTTGAAAATCTGACATACACAGTTGTTTTCAAGATGATTTTGGCAGTCTAATGAAACAAAAATAATTTTTTGTGAATAGTAACCGACCCTTATGAATAGTAACATACCCTTATGAATATTAATATGACCCTTATGAATAGTAAATCATCCAAAATAAGAGTAACCTTACCCATGAATAATTAAATAAAATTTATACAGCTTAGAAAGTGACAATTTGATCTTAGTAAACGTTTTTTGTATTTTATAACTCATAAATAAATAATTATAATTAATTAATTAATTTTAAAAGAAAAATTGTTTGCTTAAATGTGTTTATTAAATATCAAATCAATGTCTTATTGTTTTCCGATAATTTTATAAGACCCTATGTAATTTTTGAAAGCACTATAAAATCAGTTTTAATTTTTAAAAATTGTTTTTTAAGTAAGTTATGATTTTAATTAAATATTAAATTAATAATATTTAGAAAAATATTTTTGAAAAATGTAACTCATTTTTTGATTCTGCACGTCAAAAAATGGTATGGGAAAATGTTCGGGTTTTTTCTAAAATACTTGAATTTTTGGAGAATAGTAAAATACATTAATTTACCTTATAAGTATATTATAATTAAAACCCACTATTTCGGACATTACAATTGATGTAAGCACCAAAATCTCTAACACACATGCCTTATTTTCTATTCTTGGTCATGGATGACTCACTATTCCTTGTCTAAGGGGAAATTAATAAACTAATGAATTTTATATTAAGGAAACCCCTCTCCCCTCCACTATAAAAACCACCCTTCACACCCCCATTTCATCACACCTCTAAAGCTCCAAGACTTTTCTAAAATCTGACCAAACAACCCCCCTATCCCCTCTCCCACGTTAAAGAGCTTCTGGTATCATCAAAATAACATGCATAGGCCCTTAAGGAGGATCTCAAGAGGAGAATTCAAGAGGTAATTTCTCTCCCTCTTCTCCTTCAATTTCATTTCAAGTTCATGTTCATTTCTTGATCTACCTCCACATATCTTCATAAAAATGGAATTTTAACTCTAGTATTATAAATCTACTATAATGTTAGGATGATAATAGGATATTATATCATCCACCCACTTTCTCTCTTCCTTATTTTATTAAGGAAAACGTTGTTCGTGGGGTGTTAATTTATCACCTTCAAGAACAACATGCTTTCTTCTTACATTTATACCTTCAGATCTGGTCATGAAACCATTTTTATGGATTAAAAAGAATTTGTTTTATGTATTATCTCGTATTTAATGTTCTGGAACAAACTTATGACCATAGTGATAGTGATAAAATAAAACGAGTTCATCGTGATCAAAAAATCAATCTAATTAACCCAAAAAATCACCATTTAATTCTTATATAATGATTCATCCACATGGATATAATATAATTCACATAAAGATCATAAAAACTCCTGAAATATCATTAATAACATGAAATATTTTTTTGGGATGTTCCCCCTTGTTCTACCCAATCTTCTATTTAAGAATACAAGTGAACCACTCAAGAAAACCATAAAAACAAACATTCCCAAATAATGTTTTTAAACTCTATAACTCATCCAAAGGAACATAAAATCACTAAATTAAACCATAATGAACCATATTAATGTAAAAAAGGTTCTGTATTTCTAATTAATTAATATATTTTCATTCTACAGGACATAAAATAGAAGGAAGCATTCAGATACAAGGTAAGGGGAAATTCTCAAACCCAACTTTCATCCTTCGGGTTCTCCCTCTTTCACTCCTTTTGATATGGTTGATCCTTAAACATATTTTTTTCATAATAATATTTACTTTTTTGGGATATACATTTTTATCACAGGTATTTTTGAATAACCAAATGTTTTCCAAAATAACTATTCTTTCAAGAACACACCTTTTACTTCTAATTCAAGATTGACTGTTCTTGTAACATGTATGTTATTCTCTCATTCTTTTAGGAACCCGATGTTTAATAATGTGTTATTATGAGATGAAACCCATTATTTTTCCTGGGTTCATTATGTTCATTTATGTTATATGTTCATTTTGTCATGCATGATAAATGATAATTATATGATGTGATGGGTGCACCCAAAATTATATAGCGCAATATGAATGTTTAAATGTGACGGGTGTGACCAGAAATATACAATTCTACAATGCATTAGGTAAAGTGATAAATGCCATGACTTAATTTGAAATTATGTGTGAAAAATATGCTAGCTAGGATCACAATTATTTGTGGTATTTAACAACTAAGACATGTGGTTTCATTTTTATGCATTGCCGCATTTAAAGTCTTATATTTATGCTTCCTCTCATGTTCACAATCTTCTTCCATATTATGATTATGCTCACCCCATGATATATTGTTCTTATATATCCTATTACAAGGATTTTAGATCACCAATTTTTATGTATATCCTCAGGTGGCTACATGTACTAAGGATATGACAAGTTCCAATAAAAATATTTAAAAGAAGAAATTAAATAAATGTTTATGCTTGATGTTGTAGTTGTTATGTATGGTCCTAGTTTTCCCAAGACACTAATGTAACGACCCAATGTTTCATTAATGTAAATCACTCTTGATCTAATTAAATGTCTCTGTATGCTTATATAAAATGTCAACTTCTTTGGTTTTATGTAAAGAATTTTGACCATTGATAATATAGCCATTGAACAGTGATCACATGATTTGTATAAATATAGGGCTTTACAAAATCCAATTTACATAGACAAAAGAAGTGATGGCCTCATCCAGGAGAATTGCTCCATATGAAGCCCATTTGTCAGAGCTCAGAAAATAGGTGGTGTCCTTGGGATTCTCTCTTGACCAAGAAGAAACTTAGCTTCATCATGTCAAGCTTGAACGGGACCGTCTACGGGATAAGTGGATGTTGATAGACATTACCACTCGATAAAATGTTATCCGAGCCACCTCAAGAATCTGTCACCATCACACACATTAACCTTAGGTCTTATGCGGTTGTTTTAAGGGGTATGGTTTCGAACCTCCCACATACTGCCCTCTTTATGTTTGAATTATGTGAGACCCTTTTCTCTCTCACTAGAATCCTCCCATGTACACCCGTTACTATGTCTAAATTCTGAAAGGAACTTCTCTATCCTCATTTACATTCAAGAAATAGTTTTGTATCATGAATCTAAATTCAATTACAATTTCTGGGACATGTATCTATATGACCTCCTTAATCTCCATTACATTTCAATATGATGAGGAGCCCCTTTCTCACTCATTAACTATTTTAATGAATTCTTATGTCACGCCGTTACGCTGCCAAAATGGCACCGATTTTCTAAGCCCATGCCATTGGGCAGTGAATACAATGCTCATTTCTCCATCAAGGGTATTCAACTTTATGCACATTTACTTATTTATTATAAAGTTTCATGTATGAATTACACATTCATTTATCGTGGAATAAATGATTATGTTTTATGAATCCATGTTTTATGATCCATGTGGCACACTTATGCATGAAATGAAATGTTTAAGAAGGGTGTGCCCTTATAGCGCTCCAATGCATTGGGTAAAGTATAGTATCATGATACGTCTTGTGAAATGAGTGTTGACTCATTCTAAATCTAGTGCAACGATGGTTTACTTGTGCTTCATTTGCAATGAGGATTTACTAATGATCTATGTGCAATGATCCTTGGCTCATGCTAATTCCATGTTATGTGTTGTTGCCACATTTCCATGTTATGATTATCATGATTTATCATGCCTTTATGTTCACATTTCTCTTGTGCTCTATTGATATGACTAATGTATGACATGACACTACTAGAAATTCAGGCTATAGCCACGGACCTATAGCCACGGTTTTATAGGTCCGTGGCTATATCTTTTATACTGCCACGGTAAATATTCTATCCGTGGCTATATCCAGCTGCTCCATTTTTTTTTCCCAAACCCATCGGGCTCTTCTCCTCCCCCTCGCGATTCCTCACCGCGCCCTCCCCCTCCCCGACGCCTCTAGGCCGAGACCTCCTCCACGCCGCGCCCTCCTCGCCGCCGCGCCCTCCTCGCCGCCGCGCCCTCCTCGCCGCGCCTCCCCCCTCCCCGGACTCACTCCTACGGAACCCTCCCCGACTCACTCCCCTCCCCCGACGCACTCCCCTCCCCGGACGACCGCGCCTCCCCCCTCCCCGGACGACAGCGCCTCCCCCGATGCCGACGGACTCCCCCGACGGACTCCCCTCCTCCGGACGACCGCAACTCCCCTACTCCCGACGGAATCTCCTCCTCCGACGAACTCTCCTCCTCCCGACGACCTCATTGCCGGTATCTTTATCATTCCATTTTTTATCACTTCAGTTTCACTGCAACCTATTTTTTAGGTTTCCCCATCTTGGTGTCATAATGAGAGACCAAATGAATCAAATGTTTCTACAGTTTTCCTATGCCATTACAAATTGAAATGTTGGGTTCCTAATGTTTATAGGGGGAAGATTCAAATCTACCCATTTGAGGTAAAGCATCTTCTCTAATTTTATTATCACGTTCCATTCCTCCATTTTTCTTTTTCTGCCTTCATGCGGATGAATCCCTATCTCATCTTTTCGTGCATTGCACCTTCACAATCAGACTATGGGAGTATGTACAGATGGTTTTCTGCTGCTGTCTGGACCTGTAGGGAATTGAGGCACTGCTTCTCTCCATTTGCCGATTCCAGTGCAGTGAACAGGTTCGTGCCCTTATGATGTCTGCTTCTGTTAGATTGTTATCATTTATTTGGAAAGCAAGGAATGAGTTGGTTTTCAATAACCGTATACCCTCTTTTCATGCTGGTGTTTTTGAATTTTTGGAAGGCAATGCTCTGAACTTCGCTGCAATCCATCATCTTCAATTCCCCAACAGGATCCATAGGTAATTACAGAACAATACCATGACCTGCAACTCATCTGGGTTTCTTCAATTGGGTGTGAGTCAAGTAGCTTGGTTTCAGGGATGAGTTGGTGATCGAAGCTGGCACTAATGCCGGGGCACTTCTTGTGGATGGGCTCGGGGACGGGATTCTAATTGAAGCGCTGGATCAGGACATTGATTTCGTGAGGGATACATCATTCAACTTACTGCAAGGTTGCAGGATGCGAAATACAAAGACGGTACGTGATGTGGTTTTAGATAATAAGATGATTGGGTTGATCATGTAGTTTTGATAATTTTGATGTGTGGAATTTTACTACTGTGGCAGGAGTATGTTTCGTGCCCGTCTTGTGGGAGGACTCTTTTCGACCTTCAAGAAATAAGTGCGGAGATACGTGAAAAGACCTCTCATTTACCCGGTGTTTTGGTAACTCTCTCCCCCCTTCCAGTTCCATTAATTTTCAAGAAAATCATTTGTGATATCTTAGACCCTCTTTGGTTCAAGGAATCCACTATGAGAGAATCGCTCCCTCTCTCTCAATCAGTTCCATCAATTTTCAAAGAATTGATTTATGATCTCTTAGAACCTGTTTGGTTTAAGGAATCCACTATGAGAGACCCCTCCCCCCATCTGTTAGTTCCATTAATTTTGAAGGAATTCATTTGTGATCTCCTTGAGGTTCTCTCATAGTGGATTCCTTAAACCAGACAGGGGGCAGGGGGCAGGGGGCAGGGGGCAGGGGGCAGGGGGCAGGGGGCAGGGGTGTCCAGCAGGGGGAGGGGTGTCCAGCAGGGGGAGGGGTGTCCAACAGGGGGAGGGGCTGTCCAGCCAGGGGGGAGGGGTGTCCAGGGTCTGGGGGGGACTGGCAGGGGTGTCCGAGGTTTGGGGGGGGGGGGGCTGTCACGCCGCGGTCACGCCGCGGTCACGCCGCGGTCACCATTAATATATTTGAGGGCTAACTTGGATTCTCCCTTCATATCCATTTGGGGGAAATAAATATCATCTGATAACTTATGACCAGTAATGAGAGCCTAATAATTTGCCTCATCATCAGTGAAACCTTATAAAAATAGGAAAAAGTATGATTGGACGTCTTGTGTTGGTGTGATAAAGACAACCACCTGGCCTACTCAATTAAGATTAGAATTATTAAGCATTATTTCAGTCGATCTTTGAAAATCACCATCAAAATATGTTTTCTAATACTCTTTGACATGATCCACTAAGAGGGTAGCCTCATTTGGGAAATCAACATTCAGGGGAGTATCATGATTCTATATATAATATCACAACTTCTACACTGTAAAAACTATTGCGAGGAAACTCTTATCTATAGGGGAGTATCTATTCTATATATCGAGGAGCATCCGACTATGATATTATAAACAATTTTCTATTACCTCTGTTTTTTTGGGTTAGATGGGTACAAGGGATCATTCCAAGGAAGTCCCATAAATGAACAATGTCTTTCCTAAAATGGAAGAAATCAAAACTGACTGTTGTAAAAGATAATGCTTAATGTTATCAATAATCGATATGGAACTCCTCATCCAATTTTTTAATAGGTACTTTTATTCATTGGACACTAGAGGATCTTACACTATCCAACTAGATTCACATTAAATCAGTTTATATAGGTGAATAAACTGGTTATAGGTACAATCCATAGGTTAGAGATATCATAGTAGTGCATGTTATTGAGGTAGAGTACCACAACTAAATTCATTTAATAATAAAATTATTAGATGTGGGTGATGAATTTATATTGTTTCCTGATTTTTTCAGTTGGTAATAATTAAACCATTGGTAATTTAACATCCTTCAATGCACCTCATATTTTGAGCAACAATGTTCTAATGATTTGTTCTTGATAACTAATTGAGAGTGTTAATGTTCAGGTTGCTCCAAAGTGATGAAGGATGGAGATCAATTTTATACAGGATGTGTTTTTTAGGCCATCGCCATCCTTGCAATGAAGCTCACCAGGGTCTCAAATTACGGTATGCTCATAGAACTAGGATTAGAAACTGGTTCATCTATGGTGAGGGGTGCTGTCAAGCTTTGGGACATGGGGTTGGGTAAGAAGAAGATGTGGGGGTTGAGGAAGAAGAGGAGGGTATTTTGGAACTTTTAAAACTTGAACATCCATTCCACAAACTAAATTGGATTACCCCTGATCCGAGCACCCAAGTCGGCCTGTGGAAAGGCTTGAGGGTCATTCTCAATCCCTTCGAGCTAACAACAATTGTCGAGACATCAAATTATGCTCTATGAGAATAATTTTCCTAGATAAATATTATTCAACAAGTAGCAGAATTCCATAAAAATTTCAGCATGGTGCGTCCATGCCTTATATGTCCTCGCATAACAAAATAAGTAGTTTCATGGAGGCAGGTTGCAGGGGGCAGGGGGGCAGGTTGGAGGGGGGCAGGGGGCAGGGGGTAGGTTGGAGGGGGGCAGGGGCAGGGGGGCAGGTTACAGGGGGGCAGGAGGCAGGTTGTAGGGGGCAGGGGGGCAGGGGGAAGTTTCAGGGGGGCAGGGGGGCAGGTTGGAGGGGGGAAGGGGGCAGGGGGGCAGGGGGCAGGTTGGAGGGGGGCAGGGGGGCAGGTTGCAGGGGGGGCAGGGGGGCAGGTTGGAGTGGGGCAGGGGGGCAGGTTGGAGTGGGGCAGGGGCAGGGGGGCAGGGGGCACGTTGCAGGGGGGCAGGTTGGAGGGGGGCAGGGGGGGCAGGTTGCAGGGGGGCAGGGGGGCAGGTTGGAGGGGGGCAGGGGGCAGGGGGCAGGGGGCAGGGGGGCAGGTTGCAGGGGGGGCAGGGGGCACGTTGCAGGGGGGCAGGGGGGTAGGTTGGAGGGGGGCATGGGGGAGGGGGCAGGGGGGAGGGTGGAGGGGTGCAGCTGTGAGCATAATTTCACATCCTATTGAAGTATAGATTCAACGATTTTTATAGATCTAGAGAAGTTATATTTCATAGTAACTTTGAACCAATCTACCTTAGTTTTTACTCTAGTTTTGTTCTGTTTTGAACTTTAAATTTTATAAATTAATGTATATGTTTACACTTATAGGAGATGAAATTTTGGAAACCAAAGGTATTTATTCAACAAGAAAAGAAGGGAAATTTTTCCAATGATCTCAAATGAATAGAGCATCTACACCATGGGAGTAATAGTTTAAATTCTGTGATTTTTCTACTTAAACTTGAAAATTCACTTCTTTTTTTTAGTTGAAATAAATGGTTGGAAGTTGCCTTTTAATAAATTTTGTATGCTGAAATCATCTTGTTAAATCTGTTGGTTGTTGCTTCCTTTTTACTACCTTTTTGTATTGAAATTCTGGTGTGTATGCTTATTTTAATGTTTACTAAAAAATCATTTTTGAACTTCAAATGTTAACATGCATCTACATTAAAATCCATGAATATGTGTTGAAGTTGTTAATATAGTAACTAGTGGGTATCATTCATGCATTTTGTGTGATTGTTTGAACTCTATGTTCTTCATTTCTTTTGTTTTTAATATATTAGTTATATGCTTTGTTTGTAATTAGATAAAAAAATTCTTTATTGTTACAAATTGATGCATATATCTAATTAATCATTTCTACCATAGGACGAGGTTGTTGGTGTTGGTTCAAATGCGGGCACGTTGGCATGCAACCGACAAGCAAGAGGGAACATCCATTCTTGGTAATGGGCATCTATGTGAACTTCACTTCTCAGTTATTGGTTTTGATTAGAGTGATATTAACATATTATTTTGTTCCCATGTAGTTTTACAAACATAAAATAAAAATTTAATCAGGGAAAGGTGCCCCCAAAATACATGCCCCTCGAACTGGATGTTCTATCCAATGTTTATCTCTATATCAGGAAGGGATCAGGAAGGGGTACATTGTCTTCATTCAAGGATTTTCCCGGGGGTGGGCCCTCTAGAGTAAATACAACACACTGAGAATAATCCATGTTTTTTTCATTAGAAGGACCATCCTAAGGTGATGTTGAAGTGATTAAGTCTGTAGTTTTCCCAGTATCCTTCTACACTGATATAACCCCTATCTTATCCACATTATAAGGGACAGTAGTGTATTTTCTCTCCAAGTCATAGATTGGAATATTCATCTTACCGTTCCAACTTTCATAGTTAGAGACATCATTCCCCTTCATATTGTAAAAAGAACACTCCTTGTCCCTATTACATTCTGGAGAATGATGGAAAAAACATATAATTCATGTAGAACTATGGTTTCCTTTCGTATTGGATCAGAAAGTCTATACATTCATCTAGTTAGTTAAGACTACTTCTTCTAGAATCATTATATACATGTCCACATTCATTATATACATGTCCACATATAATTCACAGATTAGCATTCATTTCTTTAAATCTTCTGAGAAAACATCCTCTCATGCCATCCATATCATCCTATTTGAAACTAAGTGGAAGATGTTGCCCCGCGGATGTCGCTGGACCGGGCCAACACGTTGTGGTCACGCCGCGGTCACGCCGCGGTCACGCCGCGGTCACGCCGCGGTCACGCCGCGGTCACGCCGCGGTCACGCCGCGGTCACGCCGCGGTCACGCCGCGGTCACGCCGCGGTCACGCCGCGGTCACGCCGCGGTCACGCCGCGGTCACGCCGCGGTCACGCCGCGGTCACGCCGCGGTCACGCCGCGGTCACGCCGCGGTCACGCCGCGGTCACGCCGTGATTTGGCCCTGCTCCAGGACGACACTCTGCGGCGGTTACTCCTTAGAGAAACATTGAATGGTTAGCTCTATAATTTTTCGTATTTCCTCATTCCTAAACTATATCTCCTCTCAGCGCTGCCTCTCATCCATCTTTCCACAAAACGTGCATAGCAGGTGGTACAAAAGCTCAATTCAACTGAAAACATTGGTTTGGAATTGTCTGACATATTTTATTCCTCTAGGTATTCCTACACATTTCTAGATCTGCAAACCTCACCGAATTAGGTATATCAGGGGTCATCCAATCCTCTATTCATCACAGATTAGCATTCATTTCTTTAAATCTTCTGAGAAAACATCCTCTCATGCCATCCATATCATCCTATTTGAAACTAAGTGGAAGATGTTGCCCCGCGGATGTCGCTGGACCGGGCCAACACGTTGCGGTCACGCCGCGGTCACGCCGCGGTCACGCCGCGGTCACGCCGCGGTCACGCCGCGGTCACGCCGTGATTTGGCCCTGCTCCAGGACGACACCCTGCGGCGGTTACTCCTTAGAGAAACATTGAATGGTTAGCTCTATAATTTTTCGTATTTCCTCATTCCTAAACTATATCTCCTCTCAGCGCTGCCTCTCATCCATCTTTCCACAAAACGTGCATAGCAGGTGGTACAAAAGCTCAATTCAACTGAAAACATTGGTTTGGAATTGTCTGACATATTTTATTCCTCTAGGTATTCCTACACATTTCTAGATCTGCAAACCTCACCGAATTAGGTATATCAGGGGTCATCCAATCCTCTATTCATCACAGATTAGCATTCATTTCTTTAAATCTTCTGAGAAAACATCCTTTCATGCCATCCATATCATCCTATTTGAAACTAAGTGGAAGATGTTGCCCCGCGGATGTCGCTGGACCGGGCCAACACGTTGCGGTCACGCTGCGGTCACGCCGCGGTCACGCCGCGGTCACGCCGCGGTCACGCCGCGGTCACGCCGCGGTCACGCCGCGGTCACGCCGCGGTCACGCCGCGGTCACGCCGCGGTCACGCCGCGGTCACGCCGCGGTCACGCCGCGGTCACGCCGTGATGTGGCCCTGCTCCAGCCACATCCAGCAGGGGGGAGGTTCAGCCCCACTTGCTCACAGGCGTTTCAGACGACCCATTTTTCAGCAAAGTCATCAGCCCGCTGCCACCAGCATTCCAGCCCGCAACAGCCCCCCCACCTTCGAATCAGCCCGCACCATCCCCCCAACACCTGCAACCAGCCCCCTTTCACCCACATTCCAGCCTCCTCCCGCTCCCTTCGCTCCTGGTCGGAAGATGCTGCCCCGCGGATGTCGCTGGATCGGGCCAACACGCTGCGGTCACGCCGCGGTCACGCCGCGGTCACGCCGCGGTCACGCCGCGGTCACGCCGTGATGTGGCCCTGCTCCAGCCACATCCAACAGGGGGGAGGTTCAGCCCCACTTGCTCACAGGAGTTTCAGACGACCCATTTTTCAGCTAAGTCATCATCACTCTGCAAGCAGATGCTCCTTCCTTTCCTACTTACTCTTTTCTGCAAGGTGTCCTCTGTTATAAGGGCCGGTTGGTGCTGTCTAGTTCGTCCCCATGGGTGCCCATATTGCTGGCTGAGTTCCATTTGTCTCCGTAGTGGGGTCATTCTGGTTTTTGCCGCACGTATAGAAAATTGCCTGCCAATTTATATTGGGTCGGAATGAAAATACCGGTTCAACAGTTTGCCAATGGGCCAAATGCCAACGAAATAAATATTCCACACTATATCCGGCTGGCCTGTTGCAGCTGTTGGAAATTCCCCAGCTGGTGTGGTCGGGTCTCTCTATGGATTTTATCACCGGACTACCCTAATCCCGTGGTTGCACTGTGATTCTGGTCATCATTGATCATCTCTCTAAATATGGCCATTTTTTACCCCTAAAACACCCTTACACAGCAAAGAGTGTGGGAGTGTGGGCGAGGTTTTCGTGTGGGAGATTGTCAGTTTGCATAGCATTCCAGCGATCGCAATCCCATTTTTGTAAGCCATTTTTGGATTGAACTGCTCAAACTCCAAGGCACTGACTTAAAACTCAGCTTGACCTACCACCCGCAAACGGATGACCAAACAGAGGTGGTAAATCGCTGCCACGAGACCTACGCTGTTCCATCAGAAATCTAGTTGCCCGCTGTTGCCCATGCACTGCTTGATCGTGGACTCAAATATTATTTGAGTCGGTCCCAAGACATCATGAAGCAGAAAACTAATACACTGCCGTCACCTTGCCCTCCATGTGGGAGATCCTGTTTCCGTACGCTTTCGTCCTCACAAACAACACTCTTTAACCTGCCAGATTTCTCAGAAACCTGCCCCTCGTTTCTATGGGCCATTTACAGTTCAGCGGAAGATCGGCCTGGTGGCTTGTTAGCTTGATCTTCCTCCCTCAGCCTGGGGGCCTCCTGAGGATTTCTTCTGTTGTTTTCCCTATTTCTTCTATTTTTCTGCTGTAATTTTCGTTCCCATCCTTTAATACAGAATTGCAGCCCTCATTGAGGGCTGGAAGTTTGAGAGGCTTAACAGAATTAGAGTATGACAGTGTGTCAAGTTTGAGAGGCTTAACAGAATTAGAGTATGACAGAAAGAAGCTTCGAGCCGAAAGGCTCTAAAGCCATTTTATTAAAAACAAAAGATGACATAAGAGAGGAGATGGGGCTAGACATTGATAAAACTGCCTTCATAATAAAGCATTTCGTTTTCATAACCCCCTCCCCGACGTCATCATCCCATTCCAATTTGTAGGTAGATGAGCTATGAGACCTAGTCACCATCGGACGTGCGGTCTGCGCAGGAGGGCTCATTATGCGTTCTTTAAGCGTTGCGCGCGCTTGAGAAACGCGCGTGGGGGGGTCCAAACGGGCCGAACGAATTGCGAATGGCCTGAAATCGGACGACATCAAAGGGTGAGTGAATTGTGATGTGGTCGAGCAGACGGCACGTCAATCGGACGTGCCGTGTGCCCGCGGTGACCGGGAACGCCGTTCTGGTGTCATAAACGGCCAAAACGGGCGTCTAACGGTCAAACTCATAGCGAACGACATCGGATTGACCTGAAATCACAGGACAACATTCAAATTATTATTCGCGACGTGCACGCGCAGACGGCACATCAATCGGACGTGCGGTCTGCGCAGGAGGGCTCATTATGCGTTCTTTAAGCGTTGCGCGCGCTTGAGAAACGCGCGTGGGGGGTCCAAACGGGCCGAACGAATTGCGAATGGCCTGAAATCGGACGACATCAAAGGGTGAGTGAATTGTGATGTGGTCGAGCAGACGGCACGTCAATCGGACGTGCCGTGTGCCCGCGGTGACCGGGAACGCCGTTCTGGTGTCATAAACGGCCAAAACGGGCGTCTAACGGTCAAACTCATAGCGAACGACATCGGATTGACCTGAAATCACAGGACAACATTCAAATTATTATTCGAGACGTGCACGCGCAGACGGCACGTCAATCGGACGTGCGGTCTGCGCAGGAGGGCTCATTATGCGTTCTTTAAGCGTTGCGCGCGCTTGAGAAACGCGCGTGGGGGGGTCCAAACGGGCCGAACGAATTGCGAATGGCCTGAAATCAGACGACATCAAAGGGTGAGTGAATTGTGATGTGGTCGAGCAGACGGCACGTCAATCGGACATGCCGTGTGCCCGCGGTGACCGGGAACGCCGTTCTGGTGTCATAAACGGCCAAAACGGGCGTCTAACGGTCAAACTCATAGCGGACGACATCAGATTGACCTGAAATCACAGGACAACATTCAAATTATTATTCGCGACGTGCACGCGCAGACGGCACGTCAATCGGACGTGCGGTCTGCGCAGGAGGGCTCATTATGCGTTCTTTAAGCGTTGCGCGCGCTTGAGAAAAGCGCGTGGGGGGTCCAAACGGGCCGAACGAATTGCGAATGGCCTGAAATCGGACGACATCAAAGGGTGAGTGAATTGTGATGTGGTCGAGCAGACGACACGTCAATCGGACGTGCCGTGTGCCCGCGGTGACCGGGAACGCCGTTCTGGTGTCATAAACGGCCAAAACGGGCGTCTAACGGTCAAACTCATAGCGAACGACATCGGATTGACCTGAAATCACAGGACAACATTCAAATTATTATTCGCGACGTGCACGCGCAGACGGCACATCAATCGGACGTGCGGTCTGCGCAGGAGGGCTCATTATGCGTTCTTTAAGCGTTGCGCGCGCTTGAGAAACGCGCGTGGGGGGTCCAAACGGGCCGAACGAATTGCGAATGGCCTGAAATCGGACGAAATCAAAGGGTGAGTGAATTGTGATGTGGTCGAGCAGACGACACGTCAATCGGACGTGCCGTGTGCCCGCGGTGACCGGGAACGCCGTTCTGGTGTCATAAACGGCCAAAACGGGCGTCTAACGGTCAAACTCATAGCGAACGACATCGGATTGACCTGAAATCACAGGACAACATTCAAATTATTATTCGCGACGTGCACGCGCAGACGGCACGTCAATCGGACGTGCGGTCTGCGCAGGAGGGCTCATTATGCGTTCTTTAAGCGTTGCGCGCGCTTGAGAAACGCGCGTGGGGGGGTCCAAACGGGCCGAACGAATTGCGAATGGCCTGAAATTGGACGACATCAAAGGGTGAGTGAATTGTGATGTGGTCGAGCAGACGGCACGTCAATCGGACGTGCCGTGTGCCCGCGGTGACCGGGAACGCCGTTCTGGTGTCATAAACGGCCAAAACGGGCGTCTAACGGTCAAACTCATAGCGGACGACATCGGATTGACCTGAAATCACAGGACAACATTCAAATTATTATTCGCGACGTGCACGCGCAGACGGCACGTCAATCGGACGTGCGGTCTGCGCAGGAGGGCTCATTATGCGTTCTTTAAGCGTTGCGCGCGCTTGAGAAAAGCGCGTGGGGGGTCCAAACGGGCCGAACGAATTGCGAATGGCCTGAAATCGGACGACATCAAAGGGTGAGTGAATTGTGATGTGGTCGAGCAGACGACACATCAATCGGACGTGCCGTGTGCCCGCGGTGACCGGGAACGCCGTTCTGGTGTCATAAACGGCCAAAACGGGCGTCTAACGGTCAAACTCATAGCGAACGACATCGGATTGACCTGAAATCACAGGACAACATTCAAACTATTATTCGCGACGTGCACGCGCAGACGGAACGTCAATCGGACGTGCGGTCTGCGCAGGAGGGCTCATTATGCGTTCTTTAAGCGTTGCGCGCGCTTGATAAACGCGCGTGGGGGGTCCAAACGGGCCGAACGAATTCCGAATGGCCTGAAATCGGACGACATCAAAGGGTGAGTGAATTGTGATGTGGTCGAGCAGACGGCACGTCAATCGGACGTGCCGTGTGCCCGCGGTGACCGAGAACGCCGTTCCGGTGTCATAAACGGCCAAAACAGGCGTCTAACGGTCAAACTCATAGCGGACGACATCGGATTGCCCTGAAATCACAGGACAACAATCCCATTATTATTCGCGACGTGCAAGCGCAGACGGCGCGTCAATCGGACGTGCGGTCTGCGCGGTAGGGCTCATTATGCGTTCTTTAAGCGTTGCGCGCGCTTGATAAACGCGCGTGGGGGGGTCCAAACGGGCCGAACGAAGTCCGAATGGCCTGAAATCGGACGAAATCAAAGGGTAAGTGAATTGTGATGTGGTCGAGCAGACGGCACGTCAATCGGACGTGCCGTGTGCCCGTGGTGACCGGGAACGCCGTTCCGGTGTCATAAACGGCCAAAACAGGCGTCTAACGGTCAAACTCATAGCGGACGACATCGGATTGCCCTGAAATCACAGGACAACAATCCCATTATTATTCGCGACGTGCACGCGCAGACGGCGCGTCAATCGGACGTGTGGTCTGCGCGGTAGGGCTCATTATGCGTTCTTTAAGCGTTGCGCGCGCTTGATAAACGCCCGGGGTTCTGTGCAGGGGGGTAGGGGCTGTATGGGGTTTGTCCGGGGGGTGCACATGGGGGCTGTCCGGGGTTGCACATGGGGGCTGTCCGGGGGTGCACGGGGGGCTGTCCGGGGGGAATGGGGCTGCATGGGGTCTGTCCGGGGGTGCACATGGGGGCTGTCCGGGGGTGCACGGGGGGCTGTCCGGGGCTGGTCGGGGGGCTGTCCGGGGGTGCACAGGGGGTTGTCCGGGGCTGGCCGGGGGGCTGTCCAGGGGTGCACGGGGGGCTGTTTGGGGGTGCATATGGGGGCTGTCCGGGGGTGCATATGGGGGCTGTCCGGGGGTGCACGGGGGGGCTGTCTGGGGGTGCACGGGGGGGCTGTCCGGGGGTGCACGGGGGGCTGTCCGGGGGTGCACATGGGGGCTGTCCGGGGGTGCACGGGGGGCTGTCCGGGGCTGGTCGTGGGGCTGTCCGGGGGTGCACGGGGGGCTGGCCGGGGCTGGCCGGGGGACAAGCAGGGGGAAGGGGGGGCTGGCAGGGGGGCAGGGGGGGGGGGGGGGGGCTGGCAGGGGGACAAGCAGGGGGCAGGGGGGGCTGGCAGGGGGACAAGCAGGGGGAAGGGGGGGGGGGCTGGCAGGGGCAGGGGGGGGGGGGCTGGCAGGGGCAGGGGGGGGGGGGCTGGCAGGGGCAGGGGGGGGCTGGCAGGGGGACAAGCAGGGGGGTGGCCGGGGGGGCTGGCAGGGTGACAAGCAGGGGGAAGGGGGGGGGGCTGGCAGGAGCAGGGGGGGCTGGCAGGGGGACAAGCAGGGGGGGCTGGCAGGGGGCGGCAGGGGGGCTGGCAAGGGGACAAGCAGGGGGGTGGCGGGGGGGGGGGGGGGTGGACTAACAGGGGGCAGTGGGGGACTAGCAGGGGGCAGGGGGACTAGCAGGGAGGGTGTCAGGGGGCAGTGGGGACTGGCAGGGGGGGCTGGCAAGGGGACAAGCAGGGGGGGTGGCGGGGGGGGGGGACTAGCAGGGGGCAGTGGGGGACTAGCAGGGGGCAGGGGGGGAGCTGGCAGGGGGACAAGCAGGGGGCAGGGGGGGGCTGGCAGGGGGACAAGCAGGGGCAGGGGGTTTCCGGGGTTCTGTGCAGGGGGGATGGGGGCTGCATGGGGTCTGTCCGGGGGTGCACATGGGGGCTGTCCGGGGGTGCACGGGGGGCTGGCCGGGGCTGGCCGGGGGGGCTGTCCAGGGGTGCACGGGGGGCTGTCCGGGGGTGCATGGGGGGCTGTCCGGGGGTGCACGGGGGGCTGTCCGGGGGTGCACGGACAGGGGGGGTGTCCAGCAGGGGGGGTTGGCAGGGGGACAAGCAGGGCGGGGGGGCTGGCAGGGGGAAGGGGGGGGGGGGGTGGCGGCAGGGGGCAAGCAGGGGGCAGGGGGGTGGCCGGGGGGGCTGGAAGGGGGACAAGCAGGGGGAAGGGGGGGGGGGGGGGCTGGCAGGGGGGCAAGCAGGGGGCATGGGGGGGGGGGCTGGCAGGAGCAGGGGTGGGGTTGGCAGGGGGACAAGCAGGGGGGGCTTGCAGGGGGACAAGCAGGGGGTGGCTGGGGGGGCTGGCAAGGGGTGCACGGGGGGCTGTCCGGGGGTGCATGGGGGGCTGTCCGGGGGTGCATGGGGGGCTGTCCGGGGGTGCACGGACAGGGGGGGTGTCCAGCAGGGGGGTTGGCAGGGGGACAAGCAGGGGCGGGGGGGCTGGCAGGGGGAAGGGGGGGGGGGGTGGCGGCAGGGGGCAAGCAGGGGGCAGGGGGGTGGCCGGGGGGCTGGAAGGGGGACAAGCAGGGGGAAGGGGGGGGGGGGGGCTGGCAGGGGGGCAAGCAGGGGGCAGGGGGGGGGGGGCTGGCAGGAGCAGGGGTGGGGCTGGTAGGGGGACAAGCAGGGGGGGCTTGCAGGGGGACAAGCAGGGGGTGGCTGGGGGGGCTGGCAAGGGGACAAGCGGGGGGGTGGCGGGGGGGGGGGGGACTAACAGGGGACAGTGGGGGACTAGCAGGGGGCAGGGGGACTAGCAGGGGGGTGTCAGGGGGCAGGGGGGACTGGCAGGGGGGTGGCAGGTGGGGCTGGCAAGGGGACAAGAAGGGGGGGTGGCGGGGGGGGGGGGGGTACTAGCAGGGGGCAGTGGGGGACTAGCAGGGGGCAGGGGGGGACTAGCAGGGGGGGAACTGGCAGGGGGACAAGCAGGGGGCAGGGGGGGCTGGGGGCTGGGGGCTGTCCGGGGGTGCACGGGGGGCTGTCCGGGGCTGGTCGGGGGGCTGCTCGGGGGTGCACGGGGGGCTGGCTGGGGCTGGCCGGGGGGGCTGTCCAGGGGTGCACGGGGGGCTGTCCGGGGCTGGTCGGGGGGCTGCTCGGGGGTGCACGGGGGGCTGGCTGGGGCTGGCCGGGGGGGCTGTCCGGGGGTGCACGGGGGGCTGTCCGAGGGTGCACGGGGGGCTGTCCGGGGGTGCACGGGGGGCTGTCCGGGGGTACTGGCAGGGGGGACTGGCCGGGGGGTGGCATGGGGGTGTCCAGGGTGTGTCCAGGGGGTATTTTTTTTTATGAATTTGGACACCCTATAGCCACGGTTCAAAACCGTGGCTATTGATGTATTGCCGCGGTTTTAAACCGTGGCTATAGACATAATGCCACGGTTTTAAACCGTGGCTATAGATTTTGTCCGGCCTTTAGTATAGCCACGGTTGAAACCGTGGCATTAGGTATACAGCCACGGTTTTAACCGTGGCTATAAACCTATAGCCACGGTTTGAACCGTAGCTATAGAGTTAAAGCCACGGTTTGGAACCGTGGCTATAGGTCTAGGCCTATAGCCACGCCAAACTTGGCCACGGTTCCTCAAACCGTGGCTATTACCTATAGCCACGGTTTGAGGGCCTATAGCCACGGTTTAGAACCGTGGCTATAGCTCGAATTTCCAGTAGTGTGAATTGTACTTCTCATGTTATTCTATGTGTATTCCCTTACTGGGATTTATAGCCCACCCTTTTCTTATGCCTATCCTCAGGTTATCCCATGTAATGCTAAGTAAAAGGGAATGTAGTGGTCATGTAAAAGAAGTTTTCAATAAAGATTTTTTAGTTCATTTTTCATGTTTTTATGTAATGATCCTAAGCCCCAAAGACACTAAAACTATTGATCTTCTTTGTTGTATCAAGTGATGTTTTATGTAATAAATCATGTTTATTTTTATAATAAGAGCAGGGTTGTCATTGTTGGTATCAAAGGATAGGTTTGGTTATTTTTTGGATTAGGATAAGAAAACCCCAGTAAATACTTAGAGACAAGACTAAGTATTATAAAAACTACCCTATGTTTTGGTAAGTTCTGAGTAAGTGGTTTATCAAGCAAATACATCCCTGTCTGGATACGAGTAGGTATACGTGGCTCTGGCACAGATGTATCCTAGGGGTAAAACCCGAAAACACTGCTTTGAGCTAGACTCGAACAGGAACCGGTGCATGAAAATGGGACTTTCTGCACTCTTGGTTCTGTTACTCTCGGGGGATATGCTTTGGTAAATTCACAAGCATTTTATGAACCCTTATTAATGGAATTAAAAAAGACCTAAAAATATATGTTTGAAAGTAGATCATGAAAAGCCCAGATTGAAGCCTATAGACTCATGAGTTAATGAAATAAAAGTTTATTTATAAGTCATCGACTTTTTTCTTTGGATTACCCTTTATGTGTTACCCCTAACTTTCCTTTTATTCCAGCCAATGGCCGGTAATAGGAGGACTCGGGCTAACAACCGTTGTGAAGATCAGTGTGATGACTTTACTAATGAGATTCCCATTCCAATGGGAGTGGGAATCGCTAACTTTGTCACGCTTCTCTCTCAGCTAACTCAAGTTTTGAATAGAAACATGGGTCAAGAGGAACGTTCAACCCCCCTATGAACGAAAAAGTCACTATCAAGAGCTTCATGAGAAAAAGGCCTCCTACTTTTAGTGGATCATCTGATCCCTCGATCGCTGAACAATGGATCAACTCGATTAAAAAGATCTTCTCCATCCTTCAATGTTTTAAAAAAGGGAGGTTTCTCCTAGCAGCTTATCATATGGAGGGTGAAGCTGATCAATGGTGTACGTTGATCAAAAATATGAAGCCTGAGGATGAGATTGAGGCGTTGGACTGGAAGGATTTCCGGAAGATGTTTTTCGATAAATATATTATGTGCACCCTTCGGCTTAAGATGGAAAGGGACATCCTTTCACTCAAGCAATAAGATGAAGATTCTGTTGGAGTGTATGATGAAAACTTCAGAAGGCTTTCGGGATATGCTTTCGGATTTGTCGTTACCCCAGAATGAAAAGTTGACCGATTCTTTGGTGGGATGATGCCTAGCCTGTGGAAAGCTTTGGCGATCCGTGACTTCGACAACTATGAGGAAATTGTTTGATGTTCCCTCAAGGTCAAAATGGAGAACGGGGGATCACAGGGGTATCTTGGGGATAATAAGAGTAAGTTGGAATTCAATGATGGTGGTCCGATGGATAAATCCAATGGTGCTAAGAAGATCCAACACCCCACTTGCCAAAAGTGCAGAAAGAAGCACCCTGGAAATTGTCTCAAGGGGACGAGGAAATGCTTTAGGTGTCGAAGTGAAGGGAACCTAGCTATAAACTGTCAGTAAGAAAGGCCCACAGATGCGATAGAGGAGAGGAATGCTCAGTTCGAACCTCAACGCATTGTTCGATTCTACAAATGCAAGGAACGTGAGCATTTTTCAAATCAGTGACCTAATCCAAGGGTTTTCAGAGGCAACCAACAACCTCCAAGGCAGAAGGGAAGATCTTTTTCCATCACTTCTGCCGAAGTGAACCTCGAAAATGAAGTGGTGATAGGTACACTAGTTATTCATTCAAGAATAGCAACCAACTTTTTTTATTGATGTTCTTCGCATTATTTTATATCTCGAAAGTTTTGTATAACAATCCCAGCACCAGCACAAATCATGGAAGTGATGATGTCGATGAGTACGAAAAATGGGGCAATCATTGCATCCCATGAATATATGTACTCCCCTGTTTTAATATGTGCATTGAATTTCCCGAAGAACCTCTTCATACTCCATATGGTGGAATTTGATGCAATTTTTGGCATGGATTGGCATTCCTTATATAGAGCCAACATAAATTGTCGGGAGGGGGAAATCAAACTCCTTATGGATAATCAACCCCCAATTCTTTACAAGTGTAAGGAGAAAGATGAATCTTCTTTAGCTCCATCATCTCATGCATGGATATTACTACCCTATGAGCACACGTATCTAGCTTAGATGATTGATTCTAAGGAAGAAACCATCCTTGAAGGAATGGCTATTGTGAGGTAATTCGCGGAAGTGTTTCCTGAGGGACAGCCTGGCCTTCCTCCTAGAAGAGATGTTGAATTCTCAATTGAACTTATTCCCAGGGCATTGCCAATATCCAAGACTCCATATAGAATGACTCTTGTAGAGATTGAAGAGCTAAAGAAACAACTACAAGATAATCTAGATAAAGGGATTATACGCCCAAGTGCTTCACTATGGGGTGCACTAGTCCTCTTCATCAAGAAGAAGGTTGGGTCAATGTGCCTTTGCATCGATTATAGTGAGCTCAACAAAATCACGATAAAGAACAAGTATCCCCTCCCACGAATCAATGACTTATTTGATCAGCTGTGTGGAGAACAATACTTCTCCATGGTAGATTTGCAGTCGGGATATTATCAAGTAAGGGTGAAGAAGGAAGATGTCCCCAAGACTAGTTTTCATACAAGATACGGGCACTATAAATACATAGTAATGCCTTTCAGACTCACCAATAATCCAGCAATCATCATGGACTTAATGAATAGATTCTTTAGAGATTACCTAGACAAATTTGTAGTAGTATTTATAGATGATATTCTAATATACTCCAAAACCAAGGAGGATCATGAGGATTATTTAAGAACTGTAAAAGAGACTTTGCTCAAGGAGAATCTCTATGCAAAGTACAATAAGTGTGAGTTCTGGTTGAAGGAGGTCTCATTCTTGGGCCATATCATCACATGCAATGGGATATCTATAGATCCCTCCAAAACAGATGCAATTGAGAGATGGATATGACCAACATCGGTAATATATATCCATAGATTCTTGAGGCTAGCTAGAAATTATCGACGATTTGTGAGGAATTTCTCATGATTTTACAACCCTCTTACCAAGATAACTCAGATGTGAGTAAAGTTTTCATGTAGTGATGAATGTGAAGAAAGCTTCAAGGAGTTGAAAATGAGGCTTATCACTACGCTCGTGCTCACTTTACCCACAGGTGGGGAACTTTTTGTGGTATTTAGTGATGCTTCAATGAAGGTCTTAGGATGTGTGCTGATGTAGAATGATAAAATGATATCCTATGCCTCAAGGTAGTTGAAAATCCATGAGAGAAACTATCCAACGCATGATATGGAGTTAGCGGTGGTGATCATTGCCTTGAAAATCTAGAGACATTATCTCTATGAGGAGAAATGTGGGATATATACTGACCATAAGAGTCTTAAATATATATTCACATAGAAAGAGCTTAATATGCATCAGAGAATATGGATAGATCTCATCAAGGATTAATATTGTTCAATACATTACCACCCTGGGAAAGTGAACAATGTGGAAGATGTCGTAAGTAGAAAGGACCCAGAGATTCTATCAATTATGAGAATTTAGAAGGATCCAATCTTCTTAGACTTGATGAAGATGGACATGGGAATCATAAAGATGGGAACATCATCAATCAATTCACAAATGATTGCTCAACCATCTCTTTTAGAAAGGTTAAATGATTCTCAAAAGGATGATGTGGGAATTCAGGAATAGGTGGAACCTATCAAAAAAGGGAAATCCAAAGAGTTTAATGTTAATGAATAAGTAATTGTGCGATTTGGGAAAAGACTATGTGTTCCATCAAGTCCAGAGCTGAAGAAGGAACTTTTGGAGGATGCTCATAGTTCACATTTCTCTATTCACCTAGGGAGCACAAATATGTATCAAGATCTATGAGAAATCATTTGGTGGTATAATATGAAGAATGAGGTCACTGAATATACATCAATGTTCCTGGTGTGCCAGCAAGTGAAGACGGATAGGAAGAAGTCTACAGGGATGATGCAACCATTGCCCATACCAGAATGGAAATGGGAGAACATCACCATGGACTTTGTCACTGGACTTCTGAGGACATCCAAAGGCAACAATGCAATCTGGGTTGTTTTGGATCATCTTACAAATACTGCACACTTCATTTCTATTTAGGAGGATTTCTATTTGGATCAAATAGCCCTGATATATATCCGGGAAGTGGTAAGGTTGCATGGAGTACCACTATTAGTTGTGTCTGACCGAGATCCAAGATTCATCTCTAAGTTTTGGAAGAGTCTTCAAATGCTCAGAATACCAAACTGAACTTCAGTATGGCCTATCAACATCAAACTGATGGCTAATCCAAGTGGACTATCCAAAAACTTGAGTACATGTTGAGAACATGCACAATGTACTTTAAAGGAGGATGGGATAAACATATTCCTCTGGTTGAGTTCTCTTATAATAATAGTTTCCACTGGAGAATAAAAATGGCACCATCTGAAGCCCTGTATATGAAATGATGCAGAACATCGACATGTTGGGATGAGGTCGGTGAACGTAAGCTTCTTGGATAGAAAATGGTCGAGGAAATGGTGGAGAAGGTGAAAAACATTCAGCAGCATATCAAGGCAGCCCATAGTCGACAAAATAGTTATGTAGATAATTGTCGATGATACCTTGAGTTTAAAATTAGAGACATGGTTTTTCTACACATATCTGCATGGAAGAAGGTAATGAGGATTGGAAATAAAGGGAAGTTAAGTCCAAGGTACATCGGCCCCTTAGTGATTCTTGATCATGTAGAGGATGTGGCCTATCGACTAGCACTTCCAGCTACCATGACCAATGTACATGATGTCTTCCGTGTATCCCTTTTAAGGAAGTACATACTGGACCCTTCACATGAACTCTCTTCTGAGGTGGTATAATTGGAAGATGATATTTTTTATGAGGAACAACCAGTGAAGATCTTAGATCATAGAGAAAAAGTTCTACGAAATAAGACAATAACCCTCATCAAGTTGTTGTGGAGAAACCACAAGTTTGAAGAAGTGACATGGGAATCGGAGGAAATGATGAAGCTGAGTTACCCAGATCTGTTTTAGTCTGGGAAATGGAAAATTTCAAGGGAAAAATTTCTTAAGGGGGGAATATTGTAACGACCTAAAGTTTCATTAATGGAAATCCCTCTTGATCTAATTAAATGTGCCTGTATGTTTATATAAAATGTAAACTACTTTGGTTTTATGTTAAGAATTTTGACCGTTGCTAATATAGTAGTTGAACAATGATCACATGACTAGTATAAATATAGGACTTTAACAAATCCAATTTACTCAGACAAAAGAAACGATGGCCTCAGCTAGTAGAATTTCTCCATACAAAGCCCATTTGTTGGAGCTCGGAAAAGTGGTGGTGTCTTTGGGCTTCGCTCTTGACCAATCCCAAGCTGAGCTTCATCATGTCATGCTCGAATGGGACCGTCTATGGGAGAAGTGGAAGTTGATAGAAATTACCACTCGAGCGATGTTATCCGAGCCACCCAAAGAGTCTATCACCATCTCACACCTTACCCTTAGGTCTTATGCGATTGTTTTAAGGGGTTATGTAACAAATCGATAGTACTATGTTCATGTACATTATTTTGGTATGTAGTAATGAATATACATTCTTGTCATTATTGATACATTATAAACAGTTTTTAAAGTACAAATAGTGTTTTTAGTTATTAATTAATTAAGAAATATATTTTCTTAATTTAAGGTATTTTTGATATAAATAATATTTTAATAAAATATTATTATTTTTAAATTAATTTTTTTAAATATAAATGATCATATAATTTTATGAATGCAATTATAATTTTTCTTATTGTTTGAAATCTATTTCAGTCAAAACCCGTGAATTTTCGATAAATGTCGTTTTTTATTTTAAAAATGATAATTAACATATTTAAAAAATTATTTAGATAAAATAAATTTTATTCCTAGAATCAGGATGTTAAAATTATCCAACGGTGAATTTTTCATAATTCTCTGAGATAGTCAAATTTTATGGTAAAAATTAAATATCGTTTAAATATATAATGTGTTTTATGACATCATAATGACCCAATAGTGATGAAATAAAATACTCTAATCTTTATGTTCGGCCAATATATGCTTCACCATTAAAATAATGTGACTTTGGGTTTGTTTGACTTACTTTTAAAAGCATTAATGGACATCTGAAGACTTATTAAACACCTTGTCTTTTTAAATTGTTTTTATGGGAGTGTGACTCACCTCCACATAAGCAACCCTATTATTTTAAAAAGTTCAAACTTTGGATTTATAAAATATTGTTTTCCTCTTCCCTTTTCCAAAAAACATGGGCAAAAACCATGGGATGTTTTGTGGTTTGGATTAATTTAATATAAGGGGTCCCAAACCTAAATAATAAATAATTCCCTGACCTTTCCTATATAAACCCACCCAAGATCCCACTTCCTCATCACTCAAAGCCTCTGGAGACCATCCAACCTCTGCCCTACTCTCTCTATAATCCTCCCAAGGTGCCCCAACTCCCATGAATCCTCTCACAAGCCTCTCTCTAGCCTTTGGAAGGACACTTCCAAGTAAGGGTTTTTTTCCTTCCTTTCTCATTTTTGTCTAATTTTCATTAAGTTGTTTTCCCCTTTTTTCAATTATGAATGATTCGGTATGGTTTTGAACCTCCCTCATACTACCCTTTTTATGTTTGAATTATGGGAGACCTCTTTCTCGCTCATTTGATTCCTCCCATTTACACCCGTTACTATGTCGAAATTCTGAAAGGAACTTCTCTCTTCTCATTTACATTCAAGAAATGATTTTGTATCATGAATCTAAATTCCATTAAAATTGTTGGGGAATGTATCTATTTAACCTCCTTACTTTCCATTACATGTAAATATGATTAAGAACCCATTTCTCTCTCATCAACTGTTTTTATGAATTCTTATGTCACACTGTTACGCTACCGAAATCGCATCGATTTTCTAATCCAATTCCATTGTGTAGTGAATACCTTACTCATTTCTCTATCAAGGGTATTCACCTTTATGCACATTTACTTATTGATTATAACGTTTCATGTATGAATTCCACATTCCAGTATCGTGGAATAAATGATTATGTTTTATGAATCCATGTTTTATGATCCATGTGGCACACTTATGCATGAAATGAAATGTTTAAGAAGGGTTCTCCCTTATATCACTCCAATGAATTGGGTAAAGTATAGTATCATGACATGTCATGTGCAATGAGGATTTACTCATTCTCTATGTGCAATGAGCCTTGGCTCATACTATTTCCATGTTAAGTGTTGTTGCCACATTTCCATGTTATTATTATCATGCTTTATCATACTTTATGTTGATCATTCTCTTGTGCTCTATTGATATTCCTAATTTCTATCATGATATGTACTCCTAATGTTATTCCATGTGTATTCCCTTACTGGGCTTTATAGATCACCCTTTTCTTATGAATGTCCTTAGGTTATCCCATGCAATGATAAGTACAAGGGAATATAGTGGTCATGTAAAGGAAGTTTTCAATAAAGATGTTTTATTTCATGTTTCAAGTTTTTATGTAATGATCCTAAGCCCCGAAGACACTAAACCTCTCGATATTCTTAGATGTATCAAGTGAAGTTTTATATAATAAATCATGTTTAATTTTGTAATAAAAGCTGGGTTGTCATAACTAAACCTTTGGATCCTCTATGTGTAATACTATTATGTTGTTTATATTTAAAATGATTTAATAGTAATATAAGAAAAGTTTGGGTCGCTATAAACTGCCCCTCCCTGGAATCTGCGTCATGATAGTAGCTCTCCACCATTGCATGGCCGTCTGGCAAGGCTTCCTATGCAAGCACGGGCTGGTCCCAAATAAACTGTAGAGAAGTGTACCTTAATAACTTACATGTTAGATTAGAGGTTAGTAATATGGCTAAACACATTATAAAATATATATATTCTTGTTTTATTTAAATTCAATTTATTTCTTAATTCATAATAAATTTATACTAAATTTTCAATATTTTTGTTTTATATTTCAAAAATATGTTTTCATAAAAGCTAATTTTCATTTATTACTATTATTGAATAATGTAATTAGTTTCATCAAATTTTAAAAAGTTTATTTTTTAAATATTATATCAATTTTTAAAAATCATATTCAATTTAGCTTAAGGTGATATTTTCTTATTTTTCATAAAGGAATAAGTTTTTTAAACAGTGGAAAATATTGATTTTTGTAAAATTAATATTTCATTTCCTGTAGAAATATTATTATGACTTTAATTTAAAATTATTGTAAAATAAGTATAATTTAATTATATGTTATAAAAATAGTTACATAGTAATGATTAGTATGACAAATTTTGGTATATATCCATTTTTTAGAATAAAATCCAAGTTTTATAATGACATATTTATTCAAAAAATGTTTTTCTAAGTTATTAAATTAAATTAATATTAATTTATTAATCGTTTTAATGATATTTAGTGATTAAATATTTAATTAAATATTCCAAAATTCATATAATAGTTATTACAGGACATGGAATGAGGTTAAATTAATCTTATTAGAAAAAATGAACTTTTTAAAATGGATTTCTTTACTTCTTGAAGGGTTACATAAAAATAAATATAGTGTAATTATATAAATTTATTATTATAAAATATATTTCTGATTTATAATGAGAAAAAATAAGTAATTTAATAACCTAAAATTATTTTTTTCATAATGAATAGTTAAACTAGTAAAATTATGTTAAATCGATGAAGCTTAAAACAGCTTAGGCATGGTGGGGGTTAAAATTAGAGACATGGTTGATATTGACACATAAAAATAAAATTTTATAGTCATATTTAGAATTAAATTAAATAATATTTCAAGTATAATTTTTATGGGGAACTTTTCCATGAATATGGCTTAATAATATTTAAATCCTTTAAAAAATTGAATGTGTGTCCATCCACACATTTATAAAAGGAAACTCTTCTTATGTCTTATTTACACCAGATAAATCCAAAATTATTTTCCAAAATCTACAAAATTATCATATTATCTTACATATCCATAAATTATTTATTATTGTCTCTTTAAAATACCATTATAATGATCCTTAAGAAGAGATCTAATGGAGGTCCAGTGAAGAAATGGTAGTGATCCTACATGACCTATTTAAAATTTTTTCTTATTCTACATAATTCAATAATATGGTATTAATTATAAAATAAAAAAATCTGTAACCTAAATATAATGAAATATTATTATGATTATAGAACCACAATTATGCACCCTCTTTTACAATTGGGATGTGAACGTACTAATCATGCATACATGAGGACTACAAACTTTTATGCAATGATATAATTCATTTTCCATCAGTATAAGTCATGGTTTATTATTTTTATGGATTTAATATTTATATATTATATTTTCATATAATTTTGTTTCTTTAATGAATAAGTATAATTTATATTTCATTCGATCATTTCATTGTAAAATGAATACCACATTTTAGCATACATACAATCTATCATATCCATGAGTGGTGTAAACAATTCTCCGCATCAAAAGTCTATAGATGATTATAAATATGTATATATATTATATTTATATCTTAATTATAAATATGGATCTGATGTAACTATTACCAATGTAAAAGGACTAGAATTGGAAAATTGGAACCTCATTAAAAATGAAACATTTAAAAATGATAAACACTTATTTTAATATAGAAATATTAAAAAAAATGGGTGATTAAATGATAAAAGTTGTTCTAATATGATTTTAAATGTATGAACATTATTTTTTTAAATAATTATACTAAATTTAAATTTCTTTATACCCATGATTAGAGTGATTTTGATGAAAGTTAAACTTGAGGTTAGGGATTTATGTTTCAATATCATATTAATGAGTATTTTTTATGCTTGAATTCCCTTTGAGAGAAATAATATGTTCTTAATATGATAAAACCCATTAATTCTCTTCTCAAATAGTTATTCATTTAATTTTTATCTAATATTACATTTTTTCACATTTGGTAATTTAAATGATTAGGATAATCTTTATATGGAAAAATTAAGTTATATCCTCATTGGATAATAATATATTTATCTTATGTACATGATTTCATTATACTATTTGTCGATATTTTTTGAAACCTTTATACAATTTTTGTTTAAAGTTATTTCTTACCATGATTTTCTTTATATATAAATATTTTAATGGTATAAATTTGTAGTTTTTTGAATCAGGTACTGTTTACTTTTTATCAAAAAATGAAAGGAATATTTCTTATAACGTACTCGTCCTCATATAAATTCCCCTCTTTCATTATTTCTCAATTAAATAAAATATTCCTTTACAAATATCCAATATTATTTTAAAATAAAATGTATTCATTTATACTTTGTATAATAAAATATTTTATGTATGTGATATCAAAATTAAAGGTGTAATTTCCTAAAGATGTACTTTATTAATATTTGAAATTATTTTTTATATATGATTAAAAATTTTATAGTACTTATGTTTTAATATGAAAAATATATAATGATAACATTATTATAATTTATCTATATTTTTTATCATTAAAGTTATGTGATTTTTATGAAACCCATTTATTTTCAATGGTTAATGTTATAGTTAATCATTTATAAAAACGGTTTCCTTTCCATAATTTATGATATGATGATACAATTAATGTTTAATAATATTTTGGAACAAATATGAATGGTTTTTATTATGTGGAGTTTGTTCCCGAAATTACATACCCATATAATTCATTGTTTTATAATGTATACCTCATGATATAATAATTATTTTAATAGGGAGATAACCCAGTTTGAAAAGGGACTTTCTCCACTATAGTTGTCGTGGGAGTGAACTATTACAAATTAAATGATGGAATATAGATTATAAAAAATCCACTATGATGGCCTTGGAAGTAATTTTTTACTAAGGAAATGATTTTTTATTCTTATGCATATATTATAAACTTATGTAATATACTAATTTTATTCTGTCATTGGTCATGTTCTTTGTTTAAATTATAATTCATTTCTTAAGAACTACCAAATTTTGTTCCATTACTCTTGATTATGATCATTGATTTTTTGGGAATGGTTTACAAATTCTATATTAATGTTCTCATGGATTTATGATCATGTTATGATTAAATAATCATTTATGTCTCTTTTTTACCCATATAGAGTGTAAAATAACAACATTTATTTATTTTCCTTTTCCCCGTGATATAAATAATGGTTTTAATTATGTTATGTCTTGTGAAGAACTTAATGGGTGATGATGTATATCATTTTATGCCATAGTTTTTTGAGTTTCAAGGTAAACCCCCATGATTTTATACGATATCTTGCTTTTAATTTATTTTATATATTCTACTATACAGTACACCAAGATTAGCTTGTACTATACGCAACACCGTATTAGCTTGCAGTATTCACAACACTATTCATGGCTCGTGCTACACACAATTTCATGTTTGTTTTGTGGAAATTATTCTACACAACATTAAGTATAGTTTTTTTAATGTATAAATTAAATAAGTTTTTATTATGTTATATGAAACACCAAAGGGAGCTTGGACTACACATAGCCCTGACTTGGCTTTCATTACACGCAATCGCGACCTTCCTCAATATCGTGTGTAGTACACAATACCAAGTTTTACTAAACAACGATATATTGTTATAATATTATTATGAACTAGCTGTTATGAATTGTAGTAACTAAATTTTGAATTTTATGACATTATAATTCATCTTACACATTTTAGAGAACATGGTATGATATCAAAATAGTTTTTTTGGGTAAAATAAGTATTTTTCAAAAAATTCACTTTTGCCGCCTTTTGATGGCGCACCCACATTAAATATAGTTTTTGACATGTTTATAAGTTAAATTTTATAATATAAAATTCTTCTTTATAATAAGGATATAAAAATTTACTTTGGATACATTTTTGATATTTTTCTAACAAGTTTCTTATTTTGATGAATAGAAAAAATACGCTAAATTTTAATTAAAAAAAGCTTTTTTAATCAAGATAATTTATATTGTTAAATTATAATATTTTATGGTTTTAAAATTTAAATAGATTATATTTTTACCATTTAATATAATTCATGGCATTACTATTAATTTTATATTGAATTCAAAGGTAAAAACATTTCAATTTGTGATAATGTTTTAACTTTTAAAACTCATTTTCATAACAACGGGTTTAATTTTAAATTAATTTCTACAACTTATGTGTTTTTAATATGGAAAATTGGATTCCATATTTGTATTCAGTGGGTCTAAATTATGTTAATAGGTTACTTTTATTTTTTTGAAATCATGAATAGTAACTAATGTAATTTTTATTTACTATAGTTAAAGGTAAATCGAGAAATTAAGGGTAAAAATAAGATTATTAAATTACCCTAACACCTTCCAAAATTCGGTTTGATGACTAAAAGTCTACCCATTTCACCTAAGGGTCATAGTATATTCGTTTCATGTATTATTGACCATGAAAATGATATAATTTTAATTAAATCCAAAGAAAGTGACAACATGTCACTCTCTTATATCTTATAAGTGTAATAATTTTAATTTAGTGATAAAATTCATAAATCTTCGAACATGAATAGTTTCATGAAATATAATAAAATCATCTACATAATGTGATTTTATTTAAAAATTTTAGGGATTAAATAATTATCCTTAATGAAGACACAATAGTGATGTTGAAATTATTTTATTGATTGAAATATCAAATAAATGGTTTTAAAAATATTAAAATAAATATTATATGAATTATTTAATGTTATCCACGAATTTTCTAGATGAATATGACATTTTAGGAATATATTAAATATTTTTGTCCCAATATATTCTATGTGTAGAATCTATTTAAATTCAAATAAATGAATAATATCCAAATTGACACTATTGTTATTTAAAAAAATTATTATAAAACTATTTAAAAATAAAAAATAAATATTTAAAAATTATAAATTTAAATTTATATGGTCTAAAATTTCATTAATTATCCAATTATGGAAAATTCACAACACAGAAGTAATTATTTATAACAAGTTAAAATTTAGAAAATTAATACCACAAATAAAATTAAATATACTAAATAAGGATAAATCAATATGATATGGTTTAAAATAAATTCACAACATGTCTAAATTTTATTATTTGATGATATTACAACCCTATATCATTTCATATTTGAATTAAGTCATTTTTGGACGTTTTTAAGTGGGGTTGGAATTTATTATAAATTAATATTTCTTATGTTTCCTAAGATGCCCCTCTCCTCTCTTATAAAAGGGAACCTCCTCCCTCTCCTCCACACACAATTTTTATCCTTAAATCTTAGACAATCCATGCCCATTTCTTTTATCAACATCTCTAGTTATATCATAGAAGTTCTGGTCTTCTCAAAACACCAACTCTAGTTCCCTGAGAGGATGTTTAAAGGAGGCATGTTGAGGAATAAGTGATCTCTTCTACCGATTCATTCAAGTTTCTTTCATCCTATACTTCCTCTTATTTATTTGTTTTGTTATAAATTAATAAACTTGGTATCACTCATATACTGATATGTTAATATAAATATGAAACAACCATATTTCTTCTTCTATCAATACTAAGAAAAATGAAATAAACGCGCGTGCGTACATACGGAATACCGTCTCTACGCCGTGGTGTAATCTATTTTCCACCACCACCTTACCAGGATGTGTATAATGGTGTAAAGAATAACTATATGTGGTTATTATTACATGATACTGATTCTGAGATATTATATCATCCACTCCAATTCCATTCAATAATTATGGGAAAAATATCATCGCTCAAGCGTGCGTACGGATTACCATCTCCACGACGCGATGAGATTCATTCTCCATGTTAACCATTCAAGAATGATTATAAAATATATATAATAAATAATAATGAAATATATGAAATAATAATTATACTGTATTTATGTACATATATGTTTCATTTACTTAATTCCATTCAATTCAATAAGGATACGAATACAGCGTTCATGTGTACGTATGACCTACCGTCTCCATGAACGGTGTATTTCATTCCATTTATTGATCGACCATATATATTGATATGTTGAAAATACATGTTATATATAAGTCAGGTTTTAAATTCTTGAAATAATTAAATCAGTATATAAGTATTAATATCAAGAACAACAAGTCCAAATGCATACGATAAATAAAACGATTTTACCCAAAATGCTTCTTTAACATGGAATTGACAAAAGAACGGGTAATATAAAGTCATAAGTGAATCATATATGATATAAAAAATATTATTATGGTTCTGTAGCAAGTTAAAAATCTGTTAAAAACCAATATACAAGAGTTTCAGACCTGTACGGAAGAAATTCGACCTAAGGTAAGGGATAATTTGGCAAATCTCGTTTTTATTTGATATTGCTTATACGTAAGTATTTACTGGGGTTATGTTTATCATCCATGTCCATGTTTTATAAAAATGTTTTCATAAATTGTTTACTATTATTCTATTTATTTATAATGTCATTTTTACCCTTTTTTCACATTTTACCACATTGTATGGAAGGAATCTTTCCTTTGGTTACAATATAAGGTACTTTTTGACTTTTCTAACAAAACTACGAAAAGAATGTTTTTTAACTTATATAGTGTGAATGGATTTTTATAGTTTCATAAAGACATACTTTAATGAAGCTTAATCTATAAAATTTCATGATTATTTTAAAAAAAATTCATTTCTTTTAAAATTTCATGGCATTTTGAGAAAAGAAAATGATTTTGAAGAAGAAAGGATATTTTCCTCAAGAATTCATTTAAAGTGTTTTATCAAAACTATTTTCCATCTAAGATGAAATTATTTAGTATGTTTATGTTTCAAGTATAATTCATCTATTATTTACATGGTTTTATTTTTCTTATGATGATATGATATCCATTTATTTTATAGTGATTATGTTATGATGGGTTGATATTTGTGAAACCCATTTTATTCATTGGGTTATTATGAATGATGTATGTTTATTTTGTTGCAAATGAAAGAATGATTTCATTATGAGATGGGTGGGACCTATATCTCCCTCCAATGTATTGGGTAAAAATTTATATCTCAGGATATAGACATGGATGGAATGGAAAGTTAATCTAGTTCAGTGATACAGGACTGGAACAAGGAGTGAACTCGATTCAGTAAGGGACTTTGTCCACTATGATGGTCTTGGATGCAATTCCTTGGATACTATAGAAATCATAACATGTGATTAATGGTTTCCACAATTATATGTTTTATAACCATTCTATTTTATCATGGTTAATGTTCTTTTTTGATCTATGCCTTATGAACTTACAAGATTTATGTCATTACTCATGATTTTGATGTTTTATGTTCATGTTCTTACATTAAAAGGTTCAGGGATTTTTTTATGTTCTCTATGTTTACCCTTACTGGGCATTTTAGATCATCCTTTTTATGTTTTATTTTCCCCATGATATAAATAATGGTTATAGGTATGATAACCAATGTTTAAGATCGTTATGGGAGATGTTGAAGATCAGTCACCAGGATTTGAAGATTATGTTCCGAGTTTCCAAAGACACTAAACTAATACGGTATTTGGGAATCTATTTTTGTCATGTATTTAGTATTCTGAAAAAGTAATGTAATTTCTATGTATGTCATGCTTTGGGTCTCTACATTTGGTATCAGAGCGAAGGTTTAGTCATCCTTTGGAAAGTAGGATTCAAATACTTTAAGTGAGATCCCTAGAGATATTTCTAAGGTATGTCTAGGGATGTCCCGAAGGGTATGTTTAAGTATAGGTTACAATCATAGAATTATGATAACAATCATGAATAACCTAGGATTAATCCTAAGATGTTAGAGATTAAAAGTAATCCCCTTTATTATGGTGTTTTCCAAGTATGATTTTTTCCTCTCACACTATTTTTTTGGGTTTTCGAAAAAGGATAGAAAGAGGAATATTCATGTTAATGGATAATATGATGGACAATGGAATGATATTCTTCCTTAGAATCCAAATGAAATGGGATTTGGAAGGTGAAACATCATTATTATGCATAATCAGCAATCTCATAATATGATCAATAATATCAACTTTGGTAAGTTTATTGACTCGTCTAATAAGAGAAAGATAGAGTTTCATGATGATTATAGAGGAAATAATGTTCAACTTCCATCATGTAAATCATGTGGGATGAGGGATCAAGGAGAATGTTTCAAAGGACCTGGAAGATGGTTGGAATGTTGAAAAGAAGGACACAAAGCCAGTAAGTGCAAAGGAAAAGGTTCAATTAACACCATGTTCAAGGATAATGGTATTGCTATGACATCAAAAAAGATTAAATGTTTTGAATGTAGAATGTTTGGGCATTATGAAAACCAACTCCCAAAGAGAAAATATCTTGATGATAATCAGCATGGTCATATGAGTTGTATTTTTGTCTATTATGATGAAGAAACTACAAATGATATATGAGATGAAAGATGTGTATAGGAATAAATGATGAAGTTCGATAAATGTTTTAAGAAGGTAGTGGAATGATTTTATGTCTACCAAGAGTTATGTTAATGGTACTATGGAATAAAGAAACATCTAAGGATTGTTACACTATTGTTTTTCCTACAGTATTTGAAAGTATATGTTTAATGGTATGGGTAACCATGAAAGGTTATTCAGATATTTTTTGAAAGAAGATGATATGTGCATAATGAATAGATAAGGAGAAAATAATATTTTGGATATTATTAATGAGCTCATGACTGATATAAGGACAAAGTGATATCATGGTTAGAATATATAGAAATTTTGGTATTTGGGTATGTGGAAAGAGTTAACTTTTGATAGCATTCATGTTTTCACTGAGGTTCAATGGGTATTCATTTTTCAAGAGAATAAATGATTATGGAATTCAAATGTTTGGAATGTTACCAACAAGATATATCTTACGATATATGGGGGATAAATGATGGTATTCACATGCTTGGTTAATGACATTACTAGTAGTCATTTTTTGTATACTATGAAATTGGATTGTAGTATTTCTGATAATCATAAAGGTTGGAATAAATTAAGATGTACATCAGATATTATTGTTTAAGCCTACAAATTATTGATATTATATCTTGAATTTTGTAATAGTATAGTTTTAGAAAAAGGAAAACACAGAAGATGGGTGAAAATCCATCGCGTTGGACAAGGATGCAGGAATAGAACCCACAACCAAAGTGTGACAGGCCTTTATCACCTACCACTAGCCTACATGAAGTCCCTGGTTAGTAGAAATTAGTTTTATTTTATTAAGCAGTGTGATTGTTGAAGTATAAGTCTCTTTTTGGAATCATATACGATTATTCTCACCTTAAGATGGACTTATGTATATGACTTTTGCTAAACTTATGTTTGAGAGAGATGAAATGACCTATCAATCTATCGCATGATCTGCTAACACATCATAGAAGAAAAATTCAACTTCATTTCGTTAAGAGATAAAGTGGAAATTGCTCATGGCAAAAAAAGTGATATAGTACCAAAAGCAAGTAAGTATTTCTTTTAATTATTCAACATTAGTTAAATAATATTGAAAATAAAAAATGTTGTCCTAGTACCATAATATTCTAAGAATTATATAGTACCTTATGTAATCAAAAATTTATGGCTTTGTGATTGTTGGATTTTTCATAGCCATGTCATCTACCACTCTTCATCAGAAGTTGATGGTTATATTTCTCTTCCATATCCATATTATCACCTATGTTATCCTATGTGGAAACCCAGTGATGAGTTAATTTGGGTAAACGTTATGTTTCATACTTCACATTATAAAATTAAGCTTTTGTATTCATTTTTATGATGTGGGTTTCTATGAATGAATCCTTCAAGTAGTAAATGGTTTATAACCATGTCGAATTTCGAGGGAAAAATTAATTTTAAGGGGGGTAGAATGTAACACCTCAAGATTTTATGAGATATATTATTTTTAATTTCATTGATGTCCTCTATTTTATACTACACCAAGATTAGCTTGTACTATATGCAACACCGTATTAGCTTGCAGTATACGCAACACTATTCTTGGATCGTGTTACACACAATTTCATGTTCGTTTTGTGGAAATAATTCTACGCAACATTATGTATAGATTTTGTTTAATGTATAAATGAAATTAGTTTTGACTATGTTATATGCAACACTAAAGGGAGCTTGCACTACACACAGCCCTGACTTGGCTTGCATTACACGCAATCATGACCTTCCTTGATAGCGTGTGTAGTACGCAATAACAGGTTTCACTAAAAAATGATATATTAATATAATATTATTATGAAATAGATGTTATGAATAGTAGTAACTAAAATTTTAATTTTATGAAATTATAATTCATCTTACACATTTTATAGACCATGGTATGAGAAAAAAATAATTTTTTTCAGGTAAAATGAGTATTTAAAAAAAAATGCATTTTGCCACATTTTGACGGCACACCCACATTAAATATAGTTTTTTACATGTTTATAAGTTAAATTTGACAAAATAAAATTATTCTTTGGAATCAGGATATAAAAATTCTCTTTTGATAAATTTTTATTATTTTTCTAATAAGTTTCTTATTTTGATGAATAGTAAGAATACACTAAATTTTAATTAAAACCAACTTTTTTCATCGAGATAATTTATATGGTTAAATTATAATATTGTGTGGTTTTATAGTATTAATATATAATATTTTTACAATTTAATATAATTCATGTCATTACCATTAATTTTATATTGAATTCATAAGTAAAAACATTTCAATCTTTGGAAATGTTTTATCTTTTCAAACCCATTTTCTTAACAATGAGATTAATTTTAAATTAATTACAGCAACTTATGTGATTTGAATTTTGAAAAATGGATTCCATATTTGGATTCAGTGGGTTGAAATTATGTTAATAGATTACTTTTATTTTTTTGACATTTTGAATAGTAACTACAGTAATTCTCATTTACTACAGTTAAAGGTAAATGAGGTAATTAAGGGTAAAAATAATATTACAAAATTACCCTAAAAACTTCCAAAATTCTATTGGATGAATAAAAGTAAACACATATCACCTAAGGGTTAGAATAGAATCTTTTCATGTACTATTGACCATGAAAATGATATAATTATAATTAAATCAAAGAAAGTGACAACATGTCACTCTCTTATATCTTATAAGTGTAATAATTTTAATTTAGTGATAAACATCATAAAACATCAAAAATTAATATTATAAAGGAATATAATAAAATTATATACCTCATTTTAATTTATTTAGAATTTTTAGGGATTAAATAATTATCATTAATGATGACACAATTGTGATGTTGAAATTATTTTATTGATTGAAATATCAAATAAATGGTTTTAAAAATATTAAAATTAATATTATATGAACTATTTAATGTTATCCAAGAATTTTCTAGATGAATATGACATATTAGTAACATATTAAATATTTTTATTCAAATATATCGTCTGTGTATGTTTTATTCAAATTCAAATAAATGAATAGTGTCAAAATTGACACTATTGTTATTTTATTAAAATAACATATTAGAAAATAGTTTAAAAATCACAAAAATATTTAAAAATTATAAATATAAATTTATATGGTCTAAAATATAATAAATTATCCAATTATGGACAATTAACAACACATAATTAATTATTTATAACTATTATAAATTTAGAATATTATTACCACAAATAAAATTAAATATATTAAATAAAGATAAATAAATTTGATAAGGTTTAAAATGAATTCACAACATTTATAAATTTTATTGGTTGATGATATTACAACCCTATCTCATGTCCTCTATGACCTGAGTCATTTTTGGAAGTATTTATGTGGGTTTTGAATTTATTATAAATTAATATTTCTTATGTATGCAAAGGTGCCCCTCTCCTCCCTTATAAAAGGGAATCTCCTCCCTCTCCTCCACAAAAACTTTTGAGCCTTTAAGATCGTCAAAACCCTGAAAATTTCTCTTATCAAAATCTCTGGTTATATTATTGAGGTTCTTGGTCTTCTCAAAAGACCAACTCTAGTGCCCTAAGTGGAATTTGAAAAGAGGCAAGTCGTGGAAGAATTAATCTCTTCTACCGATTATTTCAAGTTTATTTCTTCTTATACTTCCTCTTATTTATTTAGTTAATTATAAATTAAAACATAAGTATCACTCATGTAATTAAATGTTATTATAAATTCGAAACCACCCTATTTCACCTTCTATCCATCCAATGGAAAACGAAATCACCGCGAGTGTGTACTTACAAAATATCATCTCCACACCGTGGTGTAATCTGTTTTCCACCACCACCCTACATGGATGGGTATAATGTTGTAAAGAATAATTATATATGATTATTATTACATGATAATTATTCTAAGGAATTATATAATCCACTCCATTTACATTCAATAATTATGGAAACGATATCATCACTCGTGCGTACGTACAGATTACCGTCTCCATGACACCATGAGATTCATTATCCATGTTAACCATTCAAGAATTTTTATAAAGTATATATAATAAATAATCACGAAAGATATGAAATAAAAATGATTCTGGATTTATGTACATATATGTTTCATTTAACTAATCTTATTCAATTCAACAGGGAAACGAATACAGCGTTCATACATACGTACGGCCTACCGTCTCCATGAACAATGTCTTTCATTCCATTTATTGATCCACCATATATATTTTTATGATTAATATATATGTTATATATAAATCATGTTTTACATTCATTAATTAAGTAAATCAGGATATAAGTAACAATATCAAGAACAAAAATTTCGAACGCGTATCATAAATGAAACGATTTTACCCAAAATGCTACTTTAGCATTGAATTGACAAAAGAACGGGTAATATAATTTAATAAGTGAATCATATATGATTTCATAAATATTATTATGGTTCTGTTACAAGTTAATAATATGTTTAAAATCACTATATAGGAGTTTCAGACACATACGGATGAAATTGGACCTATGGTAATGGATAATTTAGTAAATCTCATTTTTATCCGATATTGCTTATATGTAAGAATTTACTGGGGTTATGTTTATCATAAATGTCCATGTTTTATAAATTATTTTTCATTAAAATGTTTACTATTATTCAATATATTTTTAAAGTCATTTTTACCCTTTTTTTACTTTTTACCGCATTGTATAGAAGGAATCTTCCCTTTGGTTACCATATAAGGTACTTTTTGACTTTTCCGACAAAAGTACGAGAAGAATTTTTTTAACATATACAGCATGAATGGATTTTTAAGGTTTCATAACGAATTATTTCAATTAAGCTTCCTCTACAAATTTTCATGATTATTTTCAAAAAAATCATTTTCTTTTAAAATTTCATGGAATTTTGAGAAAAGAAAAATATTTTGAAGAAGAAATGATATTTTCCTCAAGAATTCATTTCAAGTGTTTTATCAAAACAATTTTCTATATAAGATGAAATTATTTAGTATTTTTATGTTTCAACTATAATGTCTCTATTATTTACTTTGTTTAATTTTTCATATGATGAAATTATATCCATTTCTTTTATGTGGATTATGTTATGATGGGATGATGTTTATGAAACACATTTTATTTATTGGGTTATTATAAATTTTTTATATTAATTTTGTGGCACACAGAAGAATGATTTCATTATGTTATGGGTTGGACCTATATCTCCCTCCAATGTAATGGGTAAAGATTTATATCTCATGACATAGACATGGTTGAAGTGGCAAGTTAATCTGGTTCAGTGATACAGGATTGGAACGAGGAGTGAACTTGATTTAGTAAGGGTCTTTTTCCACTATGATGGTCTTGAAAGCAATGCCTTGGCTACTATTGAAATCATAACATGTGCTTAATGGTTTCTACAGTTAAATGTTTTCTTATCATGCTATTTTATCATGGTTAATGTTCCTTTATGATCTATTCGTTATGCACTACCATGATTTATGTCATTACTCAAGATTTTGATGTTTTATGTTTATGTTATTATGTTCAAATGTTCAGGTATTATTTTATGTTCTCCAGGTTTACCCTTACTGAGCATTTGAGCTCACCCTTTTTATGTTTTCTTTTTCCCAGGATATAAATAATGGTTATAGGTAAGAAAACGAAAGTGGAAGATCTTTATGGGATATTTTGAAGATCATTCAACATGATTAGAAGATTATGTTCCAAGTTTCCAAAGACAGTAATCTATTATGGTCATTGGGTGTCTGTTTTTTTTCATGTATTATATATTCCGTAAAGTTAATTTAATGTCTATGTACGTCAAGCTTTGGGACTCTACATTCAAGGTTTCCAAAAACACACAAACATTATGGTTGTGGTGTGGATAATAAATAAGATATATTAATTATGTATTAAAATAATGGTTCTCTATATTATTGATATGGGAAAGATGAACTATGGAAGAATAACAAATAATATCAATGCTCATACTAAAATAATATAAATAATAAACACCTCATGATGAAAAATAGGTAAAAATTAACAAATAAATAAGTATAAAATGATTATAAGTATTGATTAAAATTTTTATATTTATGAATAATGTTAATTTTTATATAATATATTGACAAGAGTTGATTTTTCATCACATTTGGTGGATGTGAGGAATGACTAAAGACAAAGGATAGGGTTTTCATCCCAAAATTTTCTATTTGAGAATTGTTCAATGTTATGTATCTAATTTATTTCATAAGTTCATATGCAACACCAATTATATATTATATCATGAAATTAATATTAAACATTTTAATTTAAAATCATATTAAAGATCAATCTTACAATATATTTCGATGTAAAATATCCTCATGTTGTATGATTTTTTTTAAAATTTATTCCCATTCATTGAATCATAAATATTCTTCATGAACATATTTTTTTATATTGGTTTAACACATCTCTATGAAATTATTATGTGGTATACTCTCTTTAAAATTTGTGGTGTTAAATTTGTCATACATAAACCATGTTATAAAAAAAATTCATCAGGAACTCTGTTGTCTGCAAGGTAATTTTGAAAAACAAATATTATTATTTCAGTCCTATAGTTTTTTTAATATCGACCATTAATATACTATTTATGAAATTATTTCCTATTTTAAATGATGTTATATATTATTTTTCTAATGAAAATATATATTTTTACTCAAATCTTTAGACATTATTGTTTTCTAACCTAAAATTATAACATTTTCATGAATGAACCATCATATCTTAATAAGATCTTTATCTCAATTATATTTTTTAATATAACCCTAACTTTTTCCATAAATGATTTAAAATATATTATTTATAAATTTATGTGATATTCATAATTTTCTTTTTCCACTTTTAAATGATATAGTTTATTATATCATCTTTTCAAATTCTATTTCAACAAAGGTAATTCAAAAAATAAAAAAATGAATTTTATTTCAAAATAAAATGTTGCATCAATTGAAACAGTTTTATTCATTATCTTAAGGGAGATATTTTAAATGAATTTATACTATATAAAACATCCTCTAAAATATTTTATGAAGTTCCTATATAGGGTGATTGAATATTTTGTTGATTAATCTGGTTTATATGGTTATTTATGTGATATATTTTAAAATATAATTTAAAATTTATTATTCTAGGGTTTGAATGATTTAATGATATGATTTTTATCTTAGAACACATGTTTATAACTTATAATTATGTGATGTGTGGGCCATATATGGTCCTAGGATTCTATATTTAAATCATTAAATCTTGATAAATATTGGTGAAATTAATTGTGATTAACCGTCCAAATTGTGAAATGAGTTGTGATGCTTGATCCAATATGAGAAACATGTTTTTATACCTGATCTGGTATGAGAAACATTTTTTCATGCTTGATATTCTCTAGGAATTATATGATCATTCCTGAGCTAAAAATTTGAGTTTCCGTGATTATGTTGGTTCCATATTATTTTACATGTCACTATGAAATTCCCAGGGCCAATGATTTAAGCCTAATTATTCAATAGTATTTAGATCAGGTAATGTATTTGATCACAATAAATTACTTGTTTTTACTAGTACACAATTTGAATACTTAATATGATTCCATATTCTTGTAATTAGATATTTCTCTTCATCTTATGTTTTCCCAAATTCATATTATCTCACCCTAGGTAACATGTTGAAATGTTTATTATTCCCTTACATATAATTTGAGATAACTCCTTTATTATGTTTCTTTAAATTCACAACCTTGATGAATCAGATAATCATGACATTTTATTTATGAATTCACATTTATAAAAATTAATTATAATTTCATTGTGTCAATGATTTAATCTGAAACTCTTATATATCATAACCAAAAATTTCAATGATTACTCATCAAATTTGTAACTATTTTTTCTAAAATATTAAATATTAAAAATGAATCTTGATATCTTATAAATAAAAATCATTATTAATTTCAACTACACTTATTATTTATTCTTACCAATCCTTTTTCCGGATTAAAAATATTTTAAAAATAGTATATGAGTTCAAAAATATCAATAAGGGAAATAAAAATAAGAAATATTTTATTCAATTAGAATATTTTAAAACCCTTAAATTCTTTACCCTAATGAAAACTTTCATTGACTGTATGAAATAAATCATATCGGCAAGATAGAAACATACATTTTTTCAATGAAATCCTTTAAATATCCATAGAATGAAAATGGAAACTCTTTTTTTGAAAGATAAAGAAATATATTCATAGCCCATTTACTAAATAATAATGGACCAGTCAAATTCATAAGTGAAACATACATGATTAACTAATTCTTTATTTGATATAATTATGTGGAAGCATACCCTGTTTATTGGATCGATATTTGATAATACCCACTATATAAGCTATATCAAAGTCACCAATCATATAAACTACATTAGGATCACCCATTGTATTGATTGTATCTGGCTCATCCATTATAATATACTACTCTCATGTACCATATCATGAATAAAACTTTTTTATGTGTATATTTTTAATCAATAAACCTTTGAAAAATCATTTGATCCCATATGAAAAACATTTTCTAAACATGTAAATAACATTTTCTTTTAAAAACCCATTTCAAAAATAATATACCAAAAATGAAGGGTTTTTATTTTATTAAATTTAGGAATCTTCTATTGGAAGTTAAACCATAAATAATGGTAACAAGGGTGGAAAATATTTTGAATTCATATACATTAAAATTAAACATCCCTTTTACCATTTAGTAATGAATGTTAACACATTTTTTATATTGATTTGTTTCTAAAATATTCTAAAGTTATTAAAAATAAATAAAAAATTTTATTTTATAATTTATTTATACCAATTAACAATAATTAATAAAATATTTACATGAAAGATAAAGGGTTTGAAGGGAAAATTTAAAAGAGAATGATTTAAATAATTCTCCTTAACTTGTGTCTGAATCATAGAATTAATTATATATCTTCTTGAATATTAAAATTATATTAATTATTTGTCTCACTAATAACTTTTTCATTATTATTAATCTTTTTTTCATTTTATAATCAATAACATAATCATTTAAGTTCATTTCATATCTTTTTGACAATTTTTAGCACATATGTATAGAAATGATTTTGGTAGGTTGAAATTGATTTAAAATGTTTTTTAAACATAATGAAAATAATGAAAATAATTAAATAATTATCACTTCTATATAATTATTATAAATTGAAATCATCCTATGGTTTAAAGTTATTAAAAATGAACTATGTTACAATAATAGAGATGGCGGGTCATATGTACACTTGAAGAAGGTTTCCATTTTCAATGATCATTATAGAAGTTATTATTTTATAATTTTATAATAATAATTTTATAATAAATAACATTTTTTTTCTTTAAATGCATGTTTATATCCTCAATGTGATTCATTTATGATAAATGTATCACATTCCTTCATGGTGGTGGTAGTCTACATGTGCATACGAATGTCTTTATCATTTTTCAATAAATGAAAAGTTAAGAAAATGTGTGCTATATTGAATTTAAAAAATTATAAATATACATTAAATATTATATATAAACATAAAATTATTAATTAAAAATAGTTATGATATTTAGTATTGGAAATCTAATTACAGCGGTTTGAGAGTCGGTGGTCCTCCATATACATGAACGATGGTTTTATTTCCCATTTTATGGAAGTGGAGGTGGTTACATATTATCAAATTAAAATAACAATATTAATATAAATTTAAGATACTGTATTTATTCTTTATAAATATTAAAAAAGTATATGAATATATTGGAAGAAGAAATAAAATAAAAATTCTTGTTTGAGTACTACAAATGTTGTTTGTAAAACCTCTTAAGACATATGCTAAAAGCATTTATGGTATGGGTTTTTATCAAAAAATACAAATATGATGTGGGTTGGGATTTTCATCTGGAATTTGGATAGGTATTAGAGAAACTATATGGATATTTATGTGTAAATAAAAGAAGAGAGGAGGTTCCCACTAATGTGTGAATGTAAGGGGACTTCTAGATTTTTTTATAACATTGAAATAATATAAAATAATATAAAATAATAATATATCGAAATTGGACCATTCTTTATTATTATTTGATATAGGGTCTTCCTATTTAAAAAAATATACTTTATAAAATTTTAATGGTAATTTTAAACTAAATCTCTTTTTTTACCCCCACATATCCCTTTTTACAATTAGTATGACATGATTATTTTTACTAGTAATGGGTCAAAAAAACTACTGAAAAGTATATAGAGTTCCATAAATGGGATATATGTTATAATTTAAAAATTATATATTTTAATTATACAATTATAATATTTTTATTAATTTTTAATCATAAAAAAAATTATTTAATTTTATATACCCTTAATTTCATTTTAGACCCTCTTCATTTAATTTGAGTATGAACTTGAAATGATAAATTTAATTCAAATATAATAGTTTTATATATCCCAAATATTGATTATTTCACATAAAAAATAATTATAGTAATCCATTTTATTTGTATCACTTTTAAAAAAATTAAATCATTTCTATTATTATTCCATTTATTAAAAAAATATTGTTTCAGTGTTAAATAATTATTTCGGGTAATTATTTCATCACACAAAAATTAGAAATAAACTACCATGAAATAATAGTTTCTATTTAATATAATTTTTTATAATTAAAAATAACTTATGATTATCCTAATATAAAAAATATATAGATAATAAAACAAGTAGTCATATTTTTTTAATTTTCATTATACAAAATAAAATAAATGAAAAAATCGTGGAAAAATAAAATAATTGAAAATATCAAATGATTTGATGAGATTATAAGAAATTTAATAATAAAACTAAATTAATATATATTTAAAGAAAATTTTAGTAATTTTCATATTATTTTCTCCCTAATTACCAAATATACTATTTACCGTGTTAAACAGTGTTACTATCGTTACTATTTATAATGAAAGAAAAAATTAAAATTAATCTATTTAGGAAAATTGGAAATCCTAATTTCAAATTTGGAATCTATTTTTTATGATTAAATTTTTATAAGGGGTGTAAATTAATTTTAGATTAATATGAAAAATATAATGAAAAACAATTTTTGTTCGAAAATGAATTTTAGGATGAAAATTTAACATATAAAGTTATCTATTATAAATTTTATTCAAATGTAATTAATCAGATTATTTATAACTAAATAATAAATATGTTATATTGAAATACAATTCATCAAATAATTGTACTTTTAAATAACATAATTGAATGATATTAAATGATAGTTTAATAAAAATTGATATTTTTAGTTATTCAATAACAAATATTTTTTTAGAAAAATTTAAAAATTTCAAATTAATATAATTTCTATATTTTTATTTATTTTGTGTAAGTGAATTGGAAATTTTATAGAAAATTGTTATATAAATTTTTAGTGTATAAATTATGAGAAGTGTGGGAACTTTACTTGGGGTGATAATGAAAACACCATCCAATGGAGGGATCTCACAAGATGTGATGGATTCAAAGGGAAAAAACAATTAATCTAAATTGGATAAGAGAGATTGGTTATTTAAAGATATCCAATACCTTATATTTTTTGAATATCAGAGATAACGATTCTTTTACTGTGTAATAGAATTTCTCCCACATAGAAAACACTAAATGTTTGCAATAGATGACACATATGGGCCTGTATTGGGAAATAATTGTAGTAATGGGACAAATTTATCACAATGATGATAAAATATCTTCACGTGAATCTAGTGAACAATTGGCTTATGATACTATTTTAGGGATGCAATGTGAACTATTTTCTTCTAAGGTTCACAAATGTAATGAATTAAAGTTGGCTAAACCAAAATGATGGTAAGGAGGAGGCTAAGGGAAAGAAAACTCTGGTTCTTGAGATGGTACTCCAATTGGTCATCCCATGGAAATACAGAGTATATGTGACTCATCCATGGTCTATGTAGGCTTCACTCACTCATATCTATATGCAAATAGGTCTAATTACTCTCTTAATTGGGCGTGAACAAGACCTTTTCAAAAAAAATAGATTCTTAGGAAGATTGTGGGGATGGGGTTTATAAGACATATCCCCTAAGTGAAAAGACTTCATAGGTCTCACCTCTTCTGTCACAACCCATTCTCAGGGCCCGTGTCGTGACTACCCAAAGCTCGCCTTTGATAGGCCAGGGGATGGAGACTAGCACAAAAGGCATAATCCCAATAAAATGGAAGGAATTTCCTTTCATCATGTAACACACACAGTCTGAACACAAGTAGTAGAGGTAGAAAGTACTAATATAGAAAAGAAAGGTGTGCTGAAAGTATGTGGGCCAGTATAAAAACCCAAATGAACCACAATTACATATACAAGTAAAAAGGGAAAAACAGCTTCTGAATTGTCCACCAGGGAATCCAACCTAAAGGGTAGGTATAGAACATGAACTAATTGTCCCTGTAGTATATATTATCTATTCCAGCTCCATGTAGCCTCCTGTATGTCACCCTCATCCTCGATCACTACTGTCTATCATCTACACAGAACACAACAAGTTGCGGGTGAAGCCCGTGCAGGGGTGAGTATAACAATACACATTAGGGGACCCCGAGACCCCTGACGGTCTCCCAGAATCCAAAGGATAAACAACAGAAAAAAGCTACAATCATGAAGTATTAACCAAACCTACATAGGTATATTCCCATACATATACCTATGTTACCAATCACAGTCTGCCTCCTACTCTCGAGCCCAAGCACAACCCATTTCACAAAGGAAGTAAAGACAATCATTTTGATAATATCGATTGAAATTCAGGACTCAGCTCACACATGTATATATCTTTTGTAGAGTGATAAAGATGATAAAATGTAGTCACTCATTCATCTAAGCTATCGGACCCACATAGGATACAGGACCAGCTAAGCTGTCAGACCCACACAGGATACATGACCAACTATTCTGTCGGACCCACACAGGATCCATGAACAGAAGTCAGAACTGTCAGACCCACAAAAGATACTAGTATAGTAGTCATCACTGTCGAAACCATGGAGGATTATGGTACATTAGTAATCACTATCGAACCCACGGAGGGTTCTGGTTCAGAAGTATTCATTGTTGAACCCACAGAGGAGGCTGGTACAGAGTCCTCACAGTTGCAGCCAGCCCTAGGGTTCCCGCACACAACACGCTTGATTCTGGGAGGGTCCGCTCCTCAAGGAAAGGGTCGATACATTAACTATCATGAAGTCCTGACTTGTTGAATCCCATAGTTCTGTCTCATCATAAAGAACCCAATGTGACAGACGATGCGTCAATCAGACGCCCGTTCTGTGAGTTTTTGGCATTTCCGTTCCAGGGGACCTATTGTTTTTTAGAATCAAACCAACCCGACCGTACCCTAACTACATACAAACCTCATGTGGAGTATACCAATAGAACTGTATCTCTCCAATGGGGTGGCCCGGCCCCAAGGTACGACCAGGCCCGAAGGCGCGGCTCAGCCCGTGGCGGCCCGACCGAGGGGCGGCCAAACTGAGGCGGCCTGGCCCGTGGCGGCCTATCCGGCCACGCAAGGGAACGGGTGTTGCACCCTTTCACTGTTCGTCGAACTGAACCGGTTCCTTGCACCAGTTCAAGGTCTATTGGTCCCAGGTGGTCCGGCATGTCCGGCTCCACGGTGGCCAGCTTGGCCGAAATCCACCGAACATCCACCGCGGCACGACGACATTGCAGTCTTCCTGCTTTCCGTGCAGCGTGACGGTGCAGAACCTTCACCGCTGTGGCCCGACCTGGTCGCTGCCTTTGGATCCACCGTGCCGCACGATGGCGCTGCACTTCTCCATCTGTCGCGACCCTCCCGACCATATTTCTTCTCAGGTGCCGCATGACGGTGTCGCACCCCTTTTTCGCGGTCTACCCTGGCAGCGGTTCCGCACCTCCGGCGCAGCGCAATGCGATGGCGTCGCGCCTCTTTTGATCATTGCGGTTCTTCTCTGGAACGGTGCGATGGCACCACATCCTTTAGGCTCCACCTCTGACGTCAACCAAACAAGAATCAACAGAGGGACGTTGGGCTGTGTTTGTTCGGCCCGTGCCCTCCATATTAGGTGATAACAATTGGCCACCGTCGAAAAAAAGTAAATGACGAATACCAAGGGTATAATTCATACATTAAAATAATCATATCCCCCTACCTTGTAATCATTGTTCACTTGGTGGATTCATAGAAATGTGATGTCATTCCATTGATGTTGTGAGGAGATGACTTTGTGGTTGGCAATGTTCTTCGCAGGGGGCGTCTTCCCTCCTTTGTTCCGATGGGAGATAGAAGAAGACGTCCAAGGAAGAAGTCGAAGAACAAAAGGATGCCGCCAGAATTCTTCCTGTTCTCTGTTGGAAGGAAGAGGCATTCTTTGAGGGTGATGGTTCTTCATTGGAGAAGAATTATCCAAGTATTCTCCCATGTTTACACCAAAGAATGCTAATCCAAAATAATAGAGGAAGTTCTCTATTATTTGTATGACACAACGACACAATATTTTTCCTTAATTAAATGTGAAAACACATTTAATTTAATGCGTATGAATGGATTCAAAATTATAATTAAGAAATAAGGGAGGTGGAGAGTTTCAATTAATGACGTGAGGGTTGGAAGAATTTTGGGGGGATGTCCAAGAGTTACAAGGGGATAAAGGGGGTTAAATGGGGTTTTAGCTCATGTGGGCCCCACCACATAATATCCTCCCAAGGGAGGTTATGTGCAGGTGGGCCCCACCTCCAACCACCCCTTGGGGGATTAATCCCCCACAAAATAAATATATGTTCCACAATTTTTTTTTAATTTATTTAGAAAACCCCCAAAAATTAACTTCCTTTCCCGTTGAAACACAAATGCAGTAAATGTCTCCATAAGCGAATACTGGCACTGGGAGTTCAACGGTGTCCTCAGATTTCAATTCAAAGCACCATTTCAAAAGATAAAAAATCCCACACTTACATTTACTGAACATACCTGAACAAAACTTCAGAAATTGATTTCGGGCACACCGGGCCTCGGAATCAGGCATTGTCAGAAACTGCAGACTCATAAGATTCCCAAGTATTTAAAAAAAATTCCACTAGAATTAAATGTCTTTAAATTCTACCCACCTTAGGGCTTTATGTTCCCAAAATCAATAAATCACACCAAGGAAACAAATGGCGGTATTGAGCATGCATATGAGCCTCCCGCTCCCATGTGCTCTCATAGAGGTTCCCATTATGCCAGTGAACACAAACCGGAGAATCGACCATCCACACAACACCTGCTCCTGTAGATCCTCAATCTCTACTGGAACCTCTGTGAATGTCACCCCATCATCGATTTCTAGCACCCCATGGTCGATGACATGGGATGGGTCGTGCATGTATCTCATCATCTGAGATACATGGAAGACGTCATGCAACCAGTGCAACTGATGTGGAAGAGAGAAGTGGTATGCCACCTCGCCAACCCTACTAAGGACTTGGAAAGGTACGATGAATCATAGAGATAACTTTCCACCTCAGCCAAATATCGGTAGACCTCGTCGAGGTGAGACCCGTAGAAAGACGTGGTCACTATCCTCAAACTCCAGTGGTCTCTGTATCCTATTAGTATAGGACTTCTGCCGGATCTGTGCAGTCTTCATCCAATCTTGGATGATCTGCACCATCTCCATCATAGCCTATACCATCTCTGGTCACGTAAGTGTTGACTCCCCTCGGTCAGTCCAGCACAGAGGTGATCTGCAAGGTCGGGCGTACGGTGCCTCATTGGGTGCCATCCTGATAGTGGAGTTGTAGCTGTTGTTATATGCAAACTCTACCTATGGTAAGTGATCCACCTAGCTATGAACGAAGTTGAGGACGCATGTACAGAGCATGTCATCGAGAGTCTAAATAGTTTTATCTGTCTGACCATCCATCTGAGGATGGAAGGCGGTGTTCAAGAGAAGATTCATCCTGAAAGCATCCTGCAACCCCTTCCATTGCTAGGAAGTGAAACAAGAATCTCAATCGGAGATGATCGTTGATGGAACATGATGAAGCCATACTATTTCCTATACGTAAAGGCATCCCAAGCTCTCTACTGAGCCCTTCTCTCTGATCGGAAGGAAGTGGGCCGACAAGGTGACTTAGTCTTTGATCACCCAGATAGAGTCGTGTCCTCTTGATGTAAGTGGAAGTCCCGTCACAAAATACATGGATATCATGTCCTAATTAAACTCTAGGACCTATAAGAACTGAACCAATCCTACTGGAACCTAGTGCACCACCTTCACTTGCTGACAAGTGAGGCATCGTGAGATAAACTCTGCTACAACCATCTTCATACCTGGCCACCAGTGCTTTCGTTGGAGGTCCTGAAACATATTTTCCACTCTTGGATGTACCGCTAAAGGAGATGTGTGGAACTCTCTCATCACATCCTCCTGATGTGAAACTGGTACCATGGTATGACCTCTAAAAATAATGACGTGGTCCCCACCTTCAGAAAATACATCAGGTTCCTACCCTAAGGATATTTGAGCACACATGTTATAGCCAACGTCCCCACATTGTGCCTCTCTGACTCACTAAATAAGTGTAGGAGTGACTGTGAGAGACTGCAGAAAGGCTGCTTCATCTCTATCCACAATGGATATCTGCAACACGTCTAGATGATTTGTCGCCTCTCCTAGCAGCTGAATGCCTAATATCTTGCTGAGATAATTAGCTAAAAATTTACCCTTCCCAAGAGTATAGACTATCTCTAATTCATAGTACTGGAAGAACTCGATCCATCATCGTTGTCTCAGGTTCTTTTCCTTCTGTGAGAAGATGTACCTGAGAATCTGGTGGTCTGAGTAGACTATAAAATACTCGCCCATCAGATAGTGCTGCCAAATCATCAAGGAGAAGACCACTCCTTATAACTCCAGGTCATGTGTAGCGTAGTTCTGTTCGTGTTGTCTCAACTGCCAAGAACCATACGTGATCAATGCTTGTTACTTCATCAAGACACACCTATGTCCGGTCCCTGATGCGTTGCAGTAAACTGTTTACCCAACGCCCTCCTCCAGTAGCATCATGATGGGTGCACTAGTAAAACTCTGCCTAATCTCATGATAGCACTATTGGAATCTCTCTGACCACACGAATGGTTTCCCCTTCTTCCTCAATGGTGAAAACGGTGCTTCAACTCCGGAGAAGTTTTACACAAATCTTCAATAGTACCCAGCCAGTCCTAAAAAACTCAGTACCTTTGTCAAACTCATGAGTGGATCCCAAGTAAGTACTACCTTGATCTTTTCTGGATCCACTGCAACTCCAGCCTCTAGGATGACGTGTCCCAAAAAGTGAACCTCTCGAATCTAGAACTAGATCTTCGAGAGCTTACCATAAATTTGGAGATATTGTAGTGTGTCCACTACTAACCTCAAATTGTAGGCATGCTCCTCCACAGTTGTCTAGTAGATCAGTATGTCATCGATGAAGACTACGACAAAGAGATCGAGTTAAGGTTGGAAGATCCTGTTCATTAGACTCATGAACACTGCTAGAGAGTTGGTTACACCTAAGGGCATAAGCAAGAACTCGTAGTGGCCATACCGACACCTGAAGGTGGTCTTCTACACATCCTCATCTCGAACTTTAAGCTGGTGATAGCCTGACATAAGTTCCATCTTCGAGAACCATCATGATCCCTTGAGCTGATCAAATAGGTTGTCAATCCTCGGGAGTGGGTACTTGTTCTTCACATTCACCTGATTTAGGAGGCGGTAGTCAAAACATTGTCGCAAGCTCCCATCCACCTTGTTGGAAAACAAAATTGGGGATGCCCAGGGTGAAATACTGGGTCAGATAAATCCCTTCCTCTGCAAGTCCTCTAATTGTACACTCATCTCATGAAGCTCAGAGGGTGACTTCCGATATGCTGGAGTAGATATCGGTGTTATCCCGGGGTATAGGTCAATGTAGAAGTCCACCTCTCTACGAGGAGGTAGTCTTGGAACATAGTCATGAAAAAACATCCGCGTACTGATCCAACACAAAAGGAAAACTCAGACTCTGCACATCAACCGATCTGAGGATGAGACTAGAAAAATAATTTGTGATCGGATTCCCCCTCTTCTGTGTAAGTACATCCTACGCTGCAAAGGCTCCCTTGTCACCGGTGAAGTTGAACCTGGTCCCATCCATGAGGATACACCACACATTACGCCTAATACAGTCAAATTGGGCATGAAATGTGGATAACCCGTCTAAACATGAGATGAAGTCGTAAGGCCTCAATGCCGCTACGAGGAGATCCTAGCCGAAGCTCCCGCCTCCTAGAGTAAGATCACACTATCTGAACAAGTGTGTAATCATCGATTTTTCTCCCATAAGAATGTCTAGTCATAATGATCGAGCCAACGGCTCCGTCGGAATCTCCGAGCTCCGAATGGGGGCAGTGGAAATAAAAGAATGACTCACATCTGTGTCTATAAGTACTACAGGAAGGGTCATGTAGACACAGATAGTACCTCGAATCATCTCAGGTGTCCTGTGGTCATAGGCCTCAACTGCACAGAGCTGAGCCCGCCACTATCTGCCAGCTTCCTATGGCTGGGGTGGACCTCCTGGTTATGGTTGTAGGGCCTCAAAACGTCTTCCTCCACTCGCTGCCCGGCCATCTCCTATTCCACATATGCCTGCTCCCGACAGACCACCATAGTCAAACCTCTGCCTCTACCTGGGAGGTCCATCTACGGTCATCTGCTCATCTGCAAGGTGGGTCGAGCAGTTACGAGCCATGCGACCCTGCTCGCTGCATTCATAGCACTTCCTACTCCTCGTATAGCTGGATTTGTCTCGTGTGCCTCACACAACCGAACCTGTATAATGGGGACTCCCACCTAATGGCCTGGTCCGCTTGGACCTCTGCGACATCTCTCTACTTCCAGCTATAGAAGACTCCGCTACATTTCACCCTGTGGGGGGTCTCACTGCTGGTGACTGCTCAGTGAGAAAAATATCCACTATAAGGGATCTCTCCAGCACCCCTTCCTGCGTTGGGAAGCAGAGGGGGATCATTAAAGCCATTATCTCATGCCTGAGTCCCTGATCGAAGGTCAGGGCCTTGAAAAATAGGTCATGTACCATATTCGTAGAGTAGTGCGAGAGGTCGGTGAACCTCGCTGAGTACAGAGCTACTGTCATGCTTCCCTACTTCAGATGAAGTTACTCTTGAATCCGCTCTTCACGAAGGGTGGCTGGAACAAAATCTGAGTAGAAGATACTCTCAAGGTCTGTCCAGAGTAATAATGCCTTGTCATGCACCTGGAGCATTATGATCTACCATCTGCCTTCAACTGTATGAAAGAGACTCGTGGAAAGGATCTCCATGAGGTCGGATGGTGTAACTACCAATTTGGAAACACTCACGACAGCCTCCATCCAATCATCAGCTACCTATGGGTCCATCTCTCCATGGAACCTGGGTGGCCTCTAGCATTGGAACTCGTTCAACACACTCAGACAACTTGTAGTCTCTGCCGCTAGAGCTTGTGGTATCAATGGCTCAGCGATTTGTGGTACCGCTGGTACCTCAGCTGTGATGGGGCCCTGCACTGAAGCCTCGTCGCTCGTTGGGATTCCATCTCGTATGAAATTAGAAACCCCAGTTGGCTACCTTCGTGGGGATACCCTGAAAGAAACAGGTGCAGAACGGTTAAAATAGTACACCTGGGGAGCTGACACAACGTAATCAAAAATAAAACATTTTCAAAGGAAACAGAAACGCAATCAGTGTTTTTGTGCACTAAGTCAGAAATCAGAAATCAGAGTACTTGTGTATGGATACGTTAGCCACCGCACCAACACCGGTTTCCCTATACTGATAACCACACCCAAAAAACATAACACTATTGCCTTTAAAAGAAACAGAGTCCACATTATGATGTGGAACTGACTCCTATGATACCAATTTTTCATAACCCGTCCCCGGGGCTCATGTTGTGACTACCCCAAACCCGCATTCCATAGGCCAGGGGATGGAAACTAGCACCAAAGGCTTAATCCCATTAAAAGGGAAGTTATTGCCTTTAATCTTGTAGTACACATAGTCTAAACGCAAGAATAAGAGGACGCATGTACTAATATAGAAAATAAAGGTGTTCTTAAAGTAAGTGGGCTAGTATACAAACCCAACTGAACAACAAGTACAAGTACAACTAAAAATAGAAAAAAAGCTTCTGGATCATCTGCCCGGGAATCCTACCTGAAGGGTAGGTACAGAACTCGAACTCCACATCCCTACATTATGTCCCATCTAGTCCAGCACCGAGGAGCCTCCCGTCGGTCACCCTCAACCTCGATCACTGCTATCTGTCGTCTGCACAGAACACAACAAGGTGCAGGTGAAACCCGTGCAGGGGTGAGTATAACAACACTCAGTAGGGGACCCCGAGACCCCCTAAGGTCTCCCATTAACAAAAGGATAAACCAAAGAAAAATGAAACAATCACTAAGTATCAACCAACCCTACATAGGTATATGCCTATACATATTCCTAAGTTACCAATCATAGTCTGACTCCAACTCTCGAGCCCAAGCACAACCCATTCTACAAAGGAAGTAAAGTAAATCATGTCGATAATATTGACTGAATGTCAAGACTCAGCTCACAGATGTATACATTTTTTGTAGAGTGATAGAGATGATCTGATGTAGTCAATGATTCTTCTAAGATGTTGGACCCACACAAGATACAGGAACAACTAAGCTGTCAGACCCACACAGAATACAGGACCAACAATTCTGTCGGACCCACACAGGATCCAGGAACAGATTTCAGAGCTGTTGGTCCCAGAGAGGATCCTAATACAGTAATAATCACTATCAAACCCATGGAGGATTCCAGTACAGCAGTCATCGTTGTCGAACTCACGGAGGATTCCGGTATAGATGTATCCATTGTTGAACCCACGAAGGATTCAGGTACAGAAGTCATCACAGTTGCAGCCACCCATAGGGTTCCCACACACATCACACTAAATTCTAGGAGGTTATTCTCCTCGAGGAATGTTTTGATACATAAAATATCATGAAGTCCTGTGTTGATGCATACCGTAGTTCAGTCTCATCATAAGAAACACATGGCGACAGACGGTGCGTCAAACGAACGCCCGGTCTATGAGTTGATGGCATTTCAGTTGTAGGGGCTCGGATAGTTTTTAGGCTCAAACCAACCCAACCATACCCCAATTGTGTTCGAACCTCAAGTGGAGTATGCCAAAAAAATCTTCTTGCTCCATGAATTGCATCACCGCAAGCGTTTCATCAATGAAACCCATGAAACCGAAGATGCAGGCTAAAAGGTGTAAATGGTCGTAGTGGGTCCGGGTGCAGTCAAAACCGGTCAGCGGGTGCGGCCCAACCTGTGTGGTCAGCCCGACCTGAGTGGGAAGCCCAATCCAAGGTAATGACCTTGCCCAAATCGGAGGCCGGCCCGATGGCACGGCCTGGCCTGAAGCCACAGCCTGACCTGGACCGCGGCGCCCCGACCTAGGGGCGGCCTAGCCGAGGGGCGGCCAGGCCTTGGCGGCCCAGCGATGGTGGCCCGACTGAGGGGCAGCCTCGCCGAGGGGCATCTCGGCTCGTGGCGGCCCAACTGGCCCCCCCAAGGGAGGGGGTACCACGCCCCTCCCTAGTTCGTCGATCAGACCCAGCGCCTGGCACCTGTTCAGGGGATGCAGGACCCGGGTGGTGGCGCATGTCTAGCTCCACGGTGGACGGCCCAACCGGCAGCAACTGCATATCCACCACGGTGTGTCAGCTCCAGGGTTCTCCTGCTTTCCGCACGAAACGATAGCTCCGCGCCATCCAAACCGTGGCTCGACCGGGTTGTGGCCTTTGGCTCCACCGCGCGGCGCGACGGCGCCACGATTCTCTATCTGACGCGGCCCTCTCAGTTGCAGTTCCTCTCACGTGTTGCATGGCAGCACCACACCCCTTTGTCACGGCCTGCCTTGGCCGTGGTTCCTCACCTCTAGCACAGCGCGACGCGATGGTGTTGTGCCTCTTTTGTTCATGGTGGTTCTTCCCCAGCGCGATGTGAGGGCACCGCGGCCTTCCGGATCCGCCTCTGACGTCATTCAAACAAGAATCAATGGAGGGATGTCGGTACATGTTTGTGCAGATTCTGCCTTCCGCATTAGATGATAATAATTGAACACCTTCAATCAAAAATATACATAGAAGAACGATGGCATAATTCATACATTAAAATAATCAAATCCCCCTACCTTGTAATCGGTGTTCGCTCGGTGGAGTCGTGGATAGGCAGCGTCGTTCCATTGACATCAGGAGGATAAGACGTCGTTGTTGGCGATGTTCTTCATGTGCGATGGCTTCCCTCCATTGTTCCAGTAAAAGAAGGAAGAAGACGTCCAAGGAAGAAGTCGAAGAATGAATGATGTCACCGGTGTTATTCACATTCTTCGTTGGAAGGAAGAGGTGTTCTTCACAAGTGATGGTTCTTCATTTTAGAGGAATTCTCCAAGGATTCTCCCAAGTTGCCACCAAAAAAAGCTAATCCAAAACAATAGAGGAATTTCTCTATTATTTTTATAGCACAACGACACAAGATTTTTTGTTAATTAAATGTGAAACCAAATTTAATTAAATGCGGATGAATGGATTCAAAATTCTAATTCAAAAATAATGGAGGTGGAGAGTTTTAATTAATGAAGTGAGGTTTGGCGCAATTATGGGGGGATGTCCAAGAGTTACAAGGGGTTAAAGGGGGTTTGAGCATGTGTGGGCCCCACCACAAAATATCATATTAAGGGAGGCTCTACGTGCGTGGGCCCCACATCCAACCTCCTCTTGGAGGATTAAACCACCACAAAATAAAAATATGTTGCACACATTTTTATTTAATTTATTTATAAAACCCCTAACAATTAACATCCATTCACGTTGAAACGTAACAGTGGTAATGGTCTCCTTAAGCAAATACCGGCGCTGCGAATTTAATAGTTTCCTCGGATTTAAATATCGAGCACCAGTTCAAATGATATAAAATCCCACACGTATGTTTATTGAACGTACCAGAAAAAAATATTAGACATTGATTTCGGGCACACCGGGCCTCGGAATCAGGCACCCTCAGAAACTGCAGACACATAGTATTTCCCATGTATTTAAAAAAAATTCCATGGGAATTCTGGGTCTTTAAATCTTCATGTGGTGCATAGTTTGAACCCCCCATGATTAAAGGATTAGCACAGTGGTAATTAATAACTTGGATTTGACTTATCCATCTCATTATTCTTATTTAATGAAAACTAAATATGAAATTTTTTTCTTGGGTTTTGACATGAAATGTTGAAATGAAATGGTTAAAAATGACAATGTAAAAAACACACCCATAGGATCAAGAAGTTGAATGTCCTCCACAGTATCTTAGTAAGGACATTGAATATTGGTTCAAGTCATATGATTATGTTACCTAGGAAATAATTGAATGATATGACATAAAAAATACGGGCTACCAAACTACCATAAAAATGTTATCAGTCACCATTAATAAAAATATTATGATCTAATTCAGTGATTGAATATTGAGACCTATATTGAAAATATAGTAGTTTTTCTATTCTAGAGGACTACTCTAACTCATTATTGGATATGGAGTATGATCCTCCTCAATGTACATAGGAAAGGGGGACATGTCGACATCTAAATGGACGAGTTTTGTATTCTATATACATACGATATACAAGGAATTCTGGGAATTGACTTTATTTGTTCGTTGTTTTTCTGAGGGAATTTTATATATTGTTTCACCCCAACTCTTAATTGCTTTTCACTATTTTTAGTAAATTTTTGGGTCATAGGTTTTGGTCTCTATGTCCGTGGTTGATCCATCTTGGATAATTTTATAGTATTATTTCTTAATTGGAGATCATTTTTCCAATATATTTTCTAATATTTCAATCAATAAGTTATAATAATTTTTAACAAGAATCAACAAAAACATTTTAAAAAAATTATTTTGATGAATAAAATTACATTAAAAAAAATTGAGTGATAAATTTCTAATGTTTTATAAATACATATTTATGGAGAAAAAAATTTATATATATTTCACAAATTAGTTTTTCATATTCGCATCGTCTAACTTAAAGGATAGGTTAAAACAATAAAATATAAAATATAAAATTTCACTATTCATTTAGTCTTGGTGTTTCACATTTTATATTTTATAAAATACAATGTTCTTATTTTAAATGTCGTATGGTTTCACATTCTCCACCAATTAAAAAAAATTCAATTAAATTATTAAATTTTCTTGGTAAAAAATTTATTTGGCATTTGGAAATACATTTTTTGAAATCACACATCATATAAAGGGTTAGTAATACTTCCTTTTAATGGGCTGAAATTTAAAGACAATATCCCTCAAGAATAACACATAATAAGGTTTCCAAATCAGAGAATAATAGAGGTATGTGAAAATATAGACATGGAATAAAAAACTTAAACTCCAAACATTGTTATGTGGAAGAGAATATAGTCATGATAATGTTAATGAACAAAAAACCATAAACCAATAATGCATTATGAAAACCATCATTTTCTTGAAATGAATTTAATATGATAATGTTTTTATTTTGTGATCATTTTCTTGGAGTTGATGAATTAAATTTCAATATAGACTAAGAACATAATGAAATAAAATTATATGATAATTTTAATTTCATCCACTAATTAATTTGATACTAAATACAGTATTTTTCTCAAAACATTGAGTAAGATGACATTTTTATACCTAAATATTTAAATAAACGTAAAAAGTATCACATAATTAAATAAAAATGAACTTTTTTCTTTAACCTCTAATTATTAAATAAAACTAAAATAGATAGAACATGGTATGATAATCAAAAAAATGAATAAACTAATATAATAAAATAATTCACAAAGATTCAAAAATAACATCCATTGTTCAAAATTAAAAAATTTCTAAATAACCAACCATAAAATTATTAAAAATATTCCAATGCATGTTAATAAAAAAAATTTTAGAAGGATTTGAACATATATTCTTCAACAAAAAAATTTATATTTACCCCCATCAATAATATTCGCCCATAGCCATACAAAAAAAATACCACAATCATATAATCATAAAAATATACTATTAATTAACATTAATGAAATGAATAATTATAAAACCATATATTCTTTTAAAAGATAATACAACCATTGTTCATAATGTAAAAAACAATGCTTAATCAAAGGAGCTTCCATTTTCCTTAATCATAAAATATTCACAAAATAGTGAATTTTTTTAAAAAAAACTAAATTAATAATTTAATAATCAAGTTACATTTAAATCCTATAATAATCCATATAACAAATCATATATTTTAAAATTTTAATAATCATTTTATCCTAAATTACGTCGAAAAATATATATTAATGAAAATTTTAACCTCAAATGTTATCTCATACCATTCATCTTGCACCTCAAAAAATGTAATAGTATTATTCTAAAATATTATTTCACATTAAATTGATGGTATACATATAAATATATACTCAAAAACATTACCTGAATTATCTTTAATTGCCTCCAAATATCATCAAAAAAATATTTAAAGGTTCTATTTATGCCTTTAATCTCATGATGAACCCTAGATAAATAATACCATGATAGTACAATGTCTCTTATGTTATGAAAACATGAAAAATTCATAGTCCATAATGGAATATAAAACATTCATCTGATTACATAAATAAAGTATCTTTTATAAAAAATCATGTAATATTTAGTTTACATTCATTAATTCCCATTATTACATTTTAGGATCTATTTAGTTTATAGTTTTAGTGAATTAGTTAATAGCTATAAAATATAACAACAAAATATAAAAAATTGGCCTATTAATTTTTTTTCGTTTTTTTCATTGTAAAAAAAAAGTCTAATATGAAACATGATTTCCATTAATGATTATATTCATGACATTAATTTTCAATACATAATTATTATTACCGATCATTAAACACTATAATAAATATTTAAAAATTTGGAATGATAAAAACATATCATTAAGGAACATAAAATGATGAATTATGTTAACACATTGAAAAATATAAAAACCCCTAAAATGTTTACCAATAACACAATATTCATTTATTGTGTGAAATAAATTATTTTTACATGATAAACACAAACATTTTCTCAAATAAATATATTTGAAACCCATAGTATTAAATTAATATCCCTTTTCAGAACAAAGAAAATTGTATTTGTAACCCATTTTAAAAAACTAAATCCCATTATAATCCATAGGACAAACCTCCCCTAATAACACCCACATTCCATCATATAATATCAAGGAATATTACCCAATTATTTAGAGTTTTATCTTAGTGCAACAATCATAAAATAAATATGAGGTTGACTGATCATATAAGATAGGTCAGGATCACCAATATTATATGTTTTATTGTAATCCCTTATAATAATTAAAAATTCTCATGTACCATATCATGAATAAATAATTTTTATTCTTTCATTTTTTTATAAAACTCATTAAAACACATCTGAATCCATATGATTTTTTTCTGATATTGAAATAACATTTCCTTTTAAAAACTATATTAGAAACAAAGTTCCTAATTGTTTTTCAATGAAAACATGGATGCATTTAATTCATTAGGAATTTAAATAACAGAATCGATAGAGGGAATAACTATTGATGATGTATGTGTTAAAATAAAACATCCCATTGTCCTTTTTTTAATGAAATTAAACAAATTCCAAAAAAATATGTATATAATCATTTGAAATATTGTTATAAGATACATAAAATTTCCTTTATAATTCAATTATTCACATATAAATAAATTAATAAATTATTTTTAAAAATCAATACATGATTGAAGAAGAGTTGTAAGGGAAACATTAAAATATGAATTTTTAAATAATATCCATTACCTTGATACCAAATCGTCATGTACATTCTATATCATCTTGAAAATGAATCTAATATTATGGACAATTTTCCTGTTTATTATTCCTTTTACCAAGTTATAATTAATTACATAGTCAATTATGTTCACTTGGGATGTTTTGACGATATTCGTCTCAAATGTCCAAAATGAGGTCATCTGGTTGACTATGGTGAAAAATTACTATATGATATAATCTATAGACTAATAATTATGAAATAATTATCATTTATATATATATATATCAATTATATTTTTAAAATATTCCATGGATTATGGTTATGAAAAATGAAATATGTTATAATCATAGATACAATAGAGCCTATGTACACATAAGAAACATGTCCATTTTTCCAAGATCATTATGAAATTTATTATCTTATATTTTTATAATGATCATTATATCATAAATAAATTTTTATTTATTTAAATAAATTTATATATATCATGAATGTGATGTGGTGATGGAATATGAATCACATTGTTGTAGGGTTGTGGTAGTCCACACATATGCACAAACGACACAACAAATTATCAAAAAGAAATGGATAGAAAATATATGCCAAAGAAATTTTAAAGGATGGAAAATATGACATGGATATAATATATACATACATTAATAAAATAATTCTTAATAGCTAATATATTCAGTGATAGAAAATGAATTAAGTTGGTTCATGGGCAGTAGTACGGTGTCTACATGAATGACACTATCATTTAAAAATTGATTGAAAGGGTGATAAATATAGGTTATGAAATTAATATAATAACAGAAATATAAGTGAAATATAATAGTGTTATCATTTAATAATGTTGGAAAAAGATTTTTAGGAGGAAGAATAAGAAATAAGATGATAAAACTTGGTTGAGGACGAGACGTTTTCATCAGACAACCTCTTAAGGCATACAACAAATGAATTATTCAGATGGTAATATTATTGAACTAATTACTCAAAAACATGGGGATATATTTTAGTTTTTGATTTTTAATGGATATTCAAAACAAAAAGGCTTATTATGTGTGAATAAAAATTGATAGTAGGTACCATTCTATAAGTAAATGGAGAGGTACTTTTGGAAGTATATAAATTATTAAACTAATAAAAATTAAATTTCATATAAAAATGGATCCAAAATGGAATTTTAGAGAATAATATATTCTTATAGTGTTGAAAATTTTCCGACCAATTTATTTTAGACATGTTTATAGATCTCTTTTTCCATTAACACTTTTTTTCACTTTTTTTTAACCATCTTGGAAAATTCTGTGGAATTATTTTTTCTTACTATTTAGGAAAAAATGAAGTTACTATAAAAGTAAAAGGGACCCATTAATGGAACATGATTCATATTTTAAACCATATAAGTTTCACTTTGACAAAGATATTATTTCATGGATTTTTACATTAAAAAAACTATTATTTATAAAATACCATTAACATCATTTTCAAACTAATTGTTATATTTTACATTGAATATAACATGAAAATACATGAACTAATATATTTAAATTTACTGCATTCAAAATACGAAAAATTTATCTAAAACATTTATCTATTATTATAATTATTTAAATTATATTACATTAATTTTTTTAAAAAAAATTATTTTATTTTCCAATATTAAATAAATAATATATTTTTGTTTTGTAATCATGTAAGTAACATATTTCATTACATAAAATTATAACTAAATTTGAATGATAAATGATAATAATTTATGTTTTAAAAAACCATTTATAACTGAAAATATCATATATTTATAACTCTATAAAAAATTCAATGATAAAAAACAAATAAAATGCCATTTTTGACATTACAATATATAAAATAATATAAAGGCCACAATAATAGAAAAATTAAGAAGTATTATATAAGATTTTTGGATGAAAAAAATGAAATAAATTATATATTGATATAAAATCATGTGTTAACGTCATTTTTTATTCCGTATTGAATAATTTTTAAATGTAATTTCATAATTTACCCATTAATGTGGTAATAAAAATTATCATGGTTAATATTAATAATAAAAAAATATAAAAGTAAACAATTTAAAAAAAATTAATATTGATTCATATAGGAAATAAATTTTCTTAGGATTAAATTACAAGATGTTTCAAAAATGAAAATAATATTATAATGAAAAATTCAAGAGAAAACTGCATTTAGAAAAATGTGTTTTAATCCAAATAATTAAAATAGAACATAATCAAATATAAAGATAAATAAAATGTAATAAATTATATTATATATAATTAATGATAACCTATTTTAATTTTTAATCAAATTCAATAATTATTGGGAATTTTAAATTACTTAAATTAATTAAAGGAAATGGTATTTTTACAAAAATTATTATTCACCATTATTCGCTGTAAAATATTTTCGTTAAGAAAAATAATAAATTTCAATATAAGGTAATTTGGATAAGCTTATTTGAAAAACTAAGTTAATTTTATCATATAATGATTCTAAAACATCCAAAAATTGGTAATAAATGTTTCTCATAGAAATAAATACAAATTAATTTTCAAGATATATTATTTTTGATGAATAAAAATAATATACTAAAAAGTGAGTGATAATATTATATGAATTTATCAATACATTTTTATTAATTAGAAACTCTATATATATTAAAAAATTATATAATTCTAATAATACCCTCAAACTTAATGGATCGATTATAAAAGTTAATTTTTTTTAAAAAAAAATCCAGGTTTGTTTAGGATTGGTGTTACATGTAGTATATGATATCGAACATAATATTCTTATTCAAAATATATCATGGTGATACAATTTCCATTTCCATGATCATTATGATGAGTTTAACATGTGGTTTTCCGTAGAGAACATATATTATAATGATATTATTTGGAATTTTCCCCATGTATTAAAAAATAATTCACTTATATAGATTATCCCAAAATATACTAATCCTCTTGATCATTGAATGTAGTGAATATTAAGTAATATAATATTTTAATGGTGGTATTGATTTAATGTAATGACATGTATAGTTTGGATATCATATGTTGGTATTAGAGAAATGCTTTATTTATTTTCAATGATTAGTGTGGATACATTTTCAATTATAGATAGATGACATTAATGAATTCCATACAAATCAGTAAAAGTGTAGGAAATTATCTTGAAATATTAGTAAACTAATATATGGTTTTTATATAAATACATCTAGACTAGATACTGTAAAGTGTATTTGTATTTGGTACATATTCACTAAAGGTAATAACACAAAAATGGTTTTGTTTAACATTGACTCCATAATCACTCTAATGAGGGATGATTGGTCCAATGATTTCACAAATAGTTAAACACTCCCATTGTATGGTTTTTTGATTATAATATAATATTTACGATCCAATATGAATAATTAAATTCGTATTAAATTAAAGGAATTTTTTTGAGAAATATAAGATAACCCAACTTATGGTAATAAAAGATATTAAAGCCAAACATGATGATATAATAGGTTAAAATATTTTATGCATGAAACAATTTTATGTTATGAATTATGTTAATCATATATGTTTTTAATTTTTTTCAATTATGTTAACCATTTTTTTTGAAATATTCATATTTAAATGGAATCAATTTAATAATTTATGTGATGGAAAATATATTACTTTTCCTAGTCTGAAACCAAGTGGGATAATAGTTAGAGTTAAAAAGTGCTTAGGGAAGCTCAAAAAACTATATTGAGTAATTATTAAAAACTTGTATAGAGACCAAATATTGACGTACAAGTACATTAAATTAATTTTTAATAATACTTCATATATAAAAAAACATACTCCCAATGACCATATTAATTCAGTGTATTTGGAAACACAAAACATAATCTTTTAATCCTGGTGAAAGATCTTCAACATCTACCATAATAATCCCCCCCTTATTTTTTACATACCTGAAACCTTTCTTTATATACTGGTAAAAGAAAACATATAAAGTAAGATCTCAAATTCTCAGCAAGGGTAATCATAGAGAACATAAAACAAACCATAATGAATTGAATGTAAAAAATATGAATATAAAATTTAAACATCAAAATCATGAGAGTTGAAATAAATCATGGTAGTACATAAGGCATGGATCATAAAGGAATATTAACCATGAAAGAATAGAATTGGAATAAAGCATGTAATTGTGGTAAACTATTAAGAACATATCATGATTTCCATAGTATAGAAGGCATTTTTTCTAATACCATCATAGTGGAAGGAGTCCATTACCGAACTGGGATTAATTGTCATTCCAGCCCTATATTAGAGAACCAGATTTACTTGTCATTCTATCCATGTATATCTCAAGAGATATAAATTTGTACCCAATTCATTGGAGGGATATATAGGTCTTATCCATCTCATAATTAAATCAGTCTTACGTGTGGCACAAAATAAACATAAATCATTAATAACAACAAAACAAATAAAATGGGTTTCATAAACATAATCCCATCATAACATAATCCATATAAAACAATGGATATCATATCATCATAAAAAAATCAAACCATGTAAATAATAGAAACATTAAACTTGAAATATAACAATTTTAATGAATGTCATCTTTTATGGAAAATAGTTTTGATAAAACACTTGAAATGGATTATTGGGGATAGAATCCATTCTTCTTCAAAAATCATTTATTTTTCTCTAAATTCCGTGCATTTTTAAAAGAGAATAATTTTTTTTAAAGTAATAATGAAATATTTAAGATTAATATTCATGTAAATAAGGTGTTATGAAACCGCAAAAATCAATTCATTCTAAATAACTTAAAAAAACATTCTCCTCATACTTTTCCTAGAAAAGTCAAAAAGTAACTCCTATGGTAATCAAAAGAAATATTCCTTCCATACCATGTGGTAAAAGTAAAAAGGGTAAAAATGAACCTAAAAATACATGGAATAATATTAAACATTTTGTGAAAACATTTTTAGGAAAAATGGACATGTATGATAAATATAACCCCAGTAAATACTTACAAATAAACAATCTCGGATAAGAACGAGATTGGAACAATTACTCGTTACCTTAGGTCTGATATACATTGTACATATCTGAACCTCGTATATAATGATTTAAATAATCTCATTAACTTATTCCAAAATGACAGTCATTTTTTTGATATCATATATGGTAATATTCTTATCTATTTATTAGTAACATTTCATTATTACTTGCTATTTGGGTGTTAACTGCTTTATGTTATTATGCATGTTTTATCAAATAAATTCTTATTCCTATATTTAGGATATAATAATATCATTTGAAAAATGATAATATTATAATATATATCATATTTATTCATTCAAATCATTCAATTCATTTATATTATCATTCTTCAATGAAATTCATGTAGAACGAATCGCATTACATTGTGCAGACGGTAGGCCATATGTACGCACGAGGGACGATATCATTCCTTTGATTGTGGAATTGTGTTCAAGTGTATAGTTTTTAATATTTCATAAAAAAAATTAATTTTAGAATAATCATATATATTTCTTTTTTCCTCAATTATTCACATCCAGGTATGTTGGTGATAAAAAACATATTACACCACGACGTGGACACCGTAGGTCGTACGTATGCACGAGTGGTGATTTCATTTTTAATAGGATGGATAAAAGAAGTAATATGGTTGTTTCATAATTGAAATTAAATATATGTATACAAGTGATACTGGAGTTATTACTTAATAATGAAACAACTCATATAGAGGAAGTACAATAATAAATAAGTTTGAAAGAATCTGTAATGGATATTACCTCATATTCAATGTGCGTCTTATAAACCTCATCTTAGGGCACTAAAGGTGGTCTTTGAAGAATACCAAGACCTATAGTATGTTTCAATGGAATTGTATAAAGGAAATGGACAGGTTTTGGCCTAGTTTTAAGGCTCCAAATGGAGTGAATATGAGAGGGAGGAGGTTCCCTTTTATAAGAGAGGAGTGGGGCACTTTTGGAAACCTCAAAAACTATTAATTTATAATACAAAAAACAAACATAAAAACCTATAAAATGGCTCAAAATAGAATATGAGATGATATAGTGTTGTAATCGCATCAACCAATATAATTTCGACATGTTTTGAGTTTATTTTAAACCTTATCATTTTCATTTATCCATAATTAATCTATTTAATTTTATTTTTTGTAATAATGTTCTAAATTTAAAATGGTTATGAATACTTACTTTTGTGTTGTTAATTATCTAAAATTGGGAACTTTATGATATTATAGACCATATAATTTTAAATTTTCTATTTTTAAATTTCTTTGTGATTCTTAAACAATTTAATAATATGTTATTGTTATAAAATATCAATAGTATCAATTTTGACAATATTAATTTATTTGAATTTAACAAAACTCCTAATAGAATATACATTGAAAAAAAAAATTTAATATATTTTTAACAAGTCATATTAGTCTAGAAAATTTGTGGAAGACCTTAATTAGTTCATATAATATTAATTTTAATATTTTTAAAACCATTTATCTAATATTTCTCTTAAAAAATACCTACTACAGCATATTTTATAATTATTTCATATAATTATTTGTTACATAAAAACTAAAAATAAAATACTATGATGAAAATAAATCTAATATCTTTCCTAATAATACTTTTCTTCATATTTATCTTCCAAAAAACCCATCTTATAAAATGTTATATTTATTAAATTATGAAGGTGACAACTTTAACATCATTTAAAATAAAATAATATAAGTATAATAATCTCTTTTATAAGGATGAAAACGGTCAAAAACTATACCATTGGATTCTTATGGTTTATATATACTCGAAAAATAAGTTTTAGTCAAGTGTTTGGGCCATTTATGGGTATTATTTTAATTAAAAATATATTATTTATTTTTCACTAAATAAATAATTTATTCATCATTAAAGTATTAGCTATTAAAGTAATTATATTTTTATTAAAATTTAGAAATAAATAACCATGATAAGTAAAAACATATTATATTTCTAATGAGTATTTGTAATCTAATTTATATTTTGTATAACCTTATATTAAAAATAATTCCATTATTAAAGTTTGAGTGAGACATATTTCTGTTTTCATTAAATAAAATAAATTAAATATCTTATGCTCATCCAAATGGGTTCTAATAGATACCATTTCGACCCAAGAATTTTTTAGGGAAAAATATAATCATCCAATTATATTAAGACACGTGTTAGGGTAATTTTATAATATTATTTTTACACTTTATTACCTGATTTACCATTAACTTTGGTAAATAAAATTTATTGTAGTTAATATTCAAAATGCCCAAAAATAAAATTAGTCTATTAAAATAATTTACACATACTGATTCTAAATACAGAATCCATTTTTTCAAATTCTAGACACCTACTTTGTAATAATTAATTTAGAATTAATCCAATTGTTGATAAAACAGGTTTTAAATGCTAAAACATTGCAAAAGATTGAAATGTTTTTACCTATGAATTCAATGTAATATTAATGATACTAACATAAATTATATTAAAATTTAAAAATATATTATATTTACACATTAAAACCATTCAATGTTATAATATAACCATATAATTTATCTCGACGAAAAAAGAGGTTTTTAAATAAAAATTTAGCGTATTTTTACTATTCATAAAAATATAAAAGTTATCAGAAAAATATCCAAAATTTATCAAAAGTAAATTTTTATATTATGATTCAAAATAAGAAGATTAATTTCTATAATTTTACAAATAATCATGTAAAAAATATGATTTAAAATGGGTTTTCCATCAAAATGCAAAAAAAACTGCATTTTTTTTAAAATACATCTTTTATTACAAAAAATTTATTCCATTATCATAACATGTTCTAGAAAATTTTTAAGATGAATAATAATGTTATAAAATTCAAAATGTGGTTAATACTATTCATAATGGATACTTTATAATAATATAATAATGTATCGGTGTTTAGTGAAACACGGTGTCACATACAATGTAAGCTATCGTGGAAGGTCACTCTTGCATGTAATGAAAGACAAGTCAGTGTTGCATGTAGTGAAAGATTCCATTGTTGTTTTGTTTTACATAATCAAAAAATATTCCTTTTATACATTGAAAAAAATCGATCCTCAATGTTTTGTAAAATAAATTCTATAAAATAAACTTGAAATTTTGTGTAACATGAGCTAAGAATAGTGTTCTGTATACTAAAAGATAATACATTGTTGCGTATAGAGCAAGATAATATTGTTTTAGAGTATAACACAAGAAATTAAATAAATTAATCGAAAATATCTCATAAATTCTAAGGATGTTACATTCTACCCCTCTTAAAATGAATTTATCCATCTAAATTTTTCGGGTTATAAATGGTTTTCTTCATGATATTTTCTGTCATAGAATCCCACATCTTAAAAAATAGTACTAAAACATAATTTGAAAAAAATAATATTAAAAATATAATGGTTACCCAAAGTCACTAATGACTAGGTTTCCACATATGAGAACATAGGTGAAAACATGGATATATAAGGGAAATCATACCATCAAGTTCTGATGAAGAGTGGTAGAGAAAATGGCTATGAAAATCCAAAAATCACAAATCTATAAATTGGTGATGATCTAAGTTACCATCTGATTCATTAGATACGAGGGTACTAGGACAACATGTTTGGTTTTCAATATCATTTCTCTAAAGATGATGTATTTTTAAATAATAAGAAATACATACTTAATTTTAGTGTAATATCATCATTGGGCATTCCATGAACAATTTCCACAGCAAGTTTTATCTAGAAAAATGAAGTTGAATTTGACATTTTTGTTGTGTTAGCAGATCATGAAATCAAATGAAAGGTCATTCCCTATGTTTCTATCACAAAAAGTTTATCACATGTTATTAAATATCCATTAGTCAATCTATGGTGATATTAATCGTATATGGTCCAAAAATGGACTTATACATCATATATCATACCGCTTAACAAAATAAAACTAGTTTCTAATAACCAGGGACTTCCAATTGGCCAGTGGTAGGTGATAATGGTCTGTCTCACTTCGGTTGTGGGTTCGATTCCCACATCCTAGTCCGACGCGATGGGTTGTTGCCCATCCCGCAGGTTGTCCTTTTTTTAAATATATACTATTATAAAATTACCGAAATAATAATAATAAAAATAAATTTCTAGCCTTGAATAATATTATGTGATGTCCAACATTATCCATTCTGATCATTAGGCATATCCAAAATACTTATGACCAATCTCATAGTATGAAGAAAACAATTAACAGAATGGTCATATAACAAGCATTTGAATACCATAATTTATCCCTCATATATCATAAGATATATCTAGTTGGTCACATTGAAAACAAATGATGGACTTAATCATGTATCTTTTTGAAATACGATAAAAACATATATTACCTTAGAACCATAGTGACAATATGAATTCCATCAAAATGTACTCGTTCCATACACAAAAATCGCAAAATTTCTATATACTCAAACCATGATATCACTTTGTCCTTTTATCAGTCATGATCTCATTAATACTATCAAATATATTATTTTCTCCTTATCCCTTCATTATATACATAATAGGGGCTTTCCAAAAATATCTGAATAACTATTCATGTTTTCCAGTACCTTTTAAAATATACATTCGAATACTTAAGGAAAAATAATAGTTTAACAATCTTTAGATGTTTCTTTATTCCATAGTACCATTAAATTACTTATACTACATTACTCTTGATAAATGTCCAATCATTGCAATTAATTCTTAAACCATTGACCGAGCTTCATCATTTTATTCCTCAAAACTTCTTTCATCACATATATTATTTATATTCTCTTCATCATCATCAACATAATTACTACCCATATGATAATGATGATTCTATTAATGAGATTTTCCCTTAGGGAATAGATTTTAATAATGCCTATAAATTACACATTAAAAACATTTTACCTCTGTTTCTTTTTTAGTAATTCCATTATTCTTGTCCATTGTGTTAACAAAACCTTTTCCTTTGAAATTAATGTTTTTGTGTCCTTCGTTTCCACACCCAAAGCCTCTTCCAATTCCTTTGAAACATTCTCCTTGATTTCTCTTCCCACATGATTTACATGAGGAAAACTGAACTTTCTTTCCTCTATGATCACTAAGAAACTCCATCATTATCTTATTAGAAGCTTCAATAAACTCACCAAAGTTGAGATTAATGATCATATCAAGAGAGTGTTGATTAGGCATAATAATGATTTTTTCCTTCCACCTCCCATTTAAATTGGATTCTCATGAAGAATATCATTCCACTATCAATTATATTCTCTATTAACATGAATTTTCATGTTTCCTGCCATTCTCTAAAACCCAAAGAGAATATTGTGAGAGGAAAAAATCATACTAGGAAAACAATATAGTCAAGGGAGAGTACATTCAATATCTGACATCATAGGTTTAATATAAAGTTATTAATGATCGTTACCATAATTTTAGGACTGTAGCCAATATTTATACTTAACCTTATGGACATTCTTAGACATACCTTATAAATAACTCTAGGGATCTCACTAATGTTTTCACATCCTAGTTCTCAAAGGATAACAAAACCTTCACTATGATACCAATTGTAGCAGTCTGTAATTATTTCTAGTGGACTAGAATTACTACTTATTAGTGCCATACAAATGAGGCTACACCCCCTAGGATGAACACATGACTATCCCTAGTGGCATCCATTTCCTCATGAAGCCCAAGGGCAGAGATCCATGCTTCGTCCAATGCTCACATGTAAGAGTTCCCATGGATCAGATTCATTCCAACCACCTTTGATCTAATACCAACTGTAGAGACCCAAGCATGGCATACATGTACATTAGATTACTTTTTTGGAATAAATAATACATAACAAGTACATATACCCAATGACCGTATTAGTGTAGTGTCTTTGTAAACACAGAACATAATCTTCTAATCCTGGTGAATGATCTTCAAAATTTCCCATAAAGATATTCCCATTTTGTTTTCTTACTTAAAACCATTCTTTATATCCTGGGGAAAATAAAACATAGAAAGGGTGAGATCAAATGCTCAGCAAGGGTAAACCTAAAGAACATAAAACAAACCATAAACATTTGAACATAAAAACATGAACATAAAATTTAAACATCAAAATCTTGAGCAATGACATAAATCTTTGCAATATGTAAGGAATGGATCATAAATGAACATTAACCATGAAAAAATATAATTTTAATAAAACATGTAATTCTGGAAAACTATAATGCACACATTATGATTTATATAGTATCTAAGGAATTTCTGCTCATACCATCATAGTGGACAGATTCCATCACTGAACTGGGTTTAATTGTCATTCCATCCCTGTATTACTGAACCATATTTACATTCCATTCAAGCCATGTATAACTCATGAGATATAAATATTTACCTAATTAATTTAGAGAGATATAATTCCCACCCATCTCATAATTAAATCATTCTTACATGTTCCACTAAATAAACACAAATCAATCATTATAACCCAATAAATAAAATGGGTTTCATATACATCATCCCATCATAACATAATTTGTATAAAACAATGGATATCATTTCATTATAAAAAAAATTAAACCCTATAAATAATAACTAAATTATACTTTAAACATAACCATATTAATTAATTTCATTTTATACAGAAAATATTTTTGATAAAACACTTGAAATGAATTCTTGAGGAAAATATAATTTCTTCTTCAAAATTATTCTCTTTTCTCAAAATGTCGTGCAATTTTTTTAAAAAATACCTTTGTTAAAAATAATTATGAAATATTTTAGAGTAAGATTCATTTAAATAAGGTGTTTTGAAACCATAAAATTCAGTTCATTCGGTATAAGTTAAAAAAACATCCTCCTCATACTTTTGCAGGAAAATACAAAAAGTACCTCATATGGTAAATAAAAGAATGATTCATTAAATACAATTTTTTAAAAGTCAAAAAAGGGTAAAAATAACATTAAAAATATATGGAAGAATAGTTAACATTTTATGAAATCATTTTTAGAAAACATCGATAAGGATGATAACTATATCCCTAGTAAATACTTACGAATAAACAATCTCAGATAAGAACGAGATTGGGATAGTTATCCCTTATCTTAGGTATGATGTCCTTTGTATGTATCTGAAACTCTTATATAATGATTTAAATAATGTCAATGACTTATTCTAGAATCATATTCATTTTTCTGATATCATATATGGTCATATTCTTATCTTTTTATTAACAACATTTCATTGTTACTTGTTATTCAGGTGTTAATTGCTTTATGTTCTAATGCATATTTTGCTGAATAAATTCTTATTAATATTTTTAGGATATAGTTATATCATTTACTGAATGTTATTAATATAATATATATCATATTTCTTCATTAAATTCATTTATATTATCATTCATCAATGACGATCACGTAGAACGAATGACATCACATCGTGGAGACGATAGTCCGTAAATACGAACAAGTGACGATATCATTCCCTTGATTGTGAAATTATATTGAATTTTATGGTGTATAATATTTCAGAAATAATATAATTTTATAATAATCATATTTTGTTTTTTATTCAATAATTATAAACATCCAATTGTGTTGGCGGTGAAAAACATTTTATAGAACAGTGCTGAGACAGTAGGTCGTACGTACGCACAGCTGGTGATTTCATTTTTCAAAGGAGGGATAAAAGATAAAATATGGTTGTTTCATATTAATAATAATATATCAGTATACAAGTGATACTAGAGTTATTACTTAATAATGAAAAAACTCATATAGATGAATTAAAAGAAGAAATAAGTTTGAAAGTATCAGTCGAAGATATTCCCTCTTCTTCGATGTGCCTATTCTAAACCTCCTCTTAGATCACTAAAGTTGGTCTTTGAAGAATAACATGACCTATATTATGTTTATAGGAAAGTGGATAAGGGAAATGTACAGGGTTTTGCTGAGTTTTAAGTCTCAAAATCGAGTGAATTGGAGAGGGAGTAGGTGCCCTTTTATAAGAGAGGACAGGGGTACTCTTCGATACCTCAGAAAATATTAATTTATAATAAAAACAAACCCCACATAAATGCCTCCAAGATGTCTAAACATAAACTATGAGATTATATAGGGTTGTAATCTCATTAAACAATAAAATTTAGACTTGTTTTGATTTTATTTTAAACCATATCATTTTGATTTATCATTATTTACTCTATTTAATTTTATTTGTGGTAATAATAATCGAAATTTTAAATGGTTATAAATACATAATTATGTGTTGTTAATTGTCCACAATTAGATACTTTATAAATTTTTTGACCATATAATTTTTAATTAATAATTTTTAAATACTTTTGTGATTTTTGAACAAATTAAAAATACGTTATTTTTGTAAAATATCAATAGTGTCAATTTTTGCACTATTCATTAATTTGAATTTAAATATAATAAAAACAGAAAATAGAATAAAAAATATTTAATAGATTTATATCATGTCATATTCATCCATAAAATTCATGGAGCACATGAATTAGTTTATATAATATTTATTTTAATATTTTTAAAACCAGCTATTTGATATTTCTCTTCATAATATAATTACTACAATATTTTTGTATAATTATTTAATATACTTATTTATTGTATGAAAATTAAAAATAAAATACTATAATGAATATAAAACTAATACATTACTTACTAATAATTTTATTTTAATTTATCTTCTAAAAAATCAACTTTCAAAATGCTATATTTTTTAAATTATGAAGGTGACAACTTTGACATCATTGAAAATAAAATAATATAAGTGTCGTAATAACATTTATAAGGATCCAAATGGTCAACAAGTCAACCCTTGGATTTTTATTGTTTAAATATACTCAACCAATAATATTTGATCAAGTGTTGGGGCCTTTTAGGGGTATTATTATTTTAATAAAAACTATATTACTGATTTTTAACTAAATAAATAATTTCAGAATCATTAATGTATGTGCTTTTAATGTAATTATATATTTCCTAAAAATTACAAATAAATTACCATCATAAAGAAACAAAATATTTTTAATGAGTATTTATAATCAAATTTATATTCTATATAACTTTATTGTAAAAATAATTTAATTATTAATATTTGAGTGAGATATATTTTAAATTTCATAAATAAAATAAATTAAATGTATTATTTTCATCCAAGTGAGTTCCAATAGATACCATTTCGACCCAAGTATGTTTTAGGGTGAAATATAATCATCCAATTATATTAATACAAGTGTTAGTTTAATTTTATAATATTATTTTTACCCTTAATAACCTGATTTACCTCTGTAGTAAATAAAATTTACAGTAGTTACTGTTCATAATTCCCAGAAATAAAAGTATCCTATTAACATAATTTTTTAACTAATGCTTCTAAATATGTAATAAAATTTTCCAAATTCAAGACATAGAAGTTTCAGAAATTAATTTTAAATTAATCTTGTTTTAAAGAAAACAGGTTTTAAAAGTTTAAACATTGCAAAAGATTGAAATGTTTTTACCTATGAATTCAATGTAAAATTAATCATAGTGACATAAATTATATTAATGGTTAAAATATATTCTATTTATACATTAATACGATTAAATATTTTAATTTCACCAAATAATTTATCTTGTTTAAAAAAAGTTTTTTTAAATTAAAATGTTTTTTGTATTTTTACAATTCATCAAAATATGAAAATTATCAGAAAAATATAAAAAAATTATCCAAAGTAAATTTTTATATCCTGATTATAAATAAGATGTTTAATTTGTCAAATTGAACTTATAAAAATTTCAAAACCCAGATTTAAAATGGGTGCGCCATCAAAAGGCAAAAAAAACTGCATTTTTTTAAAAATTATTCCTTTATCAGAAAAATTGATTTTGATCTCATACCATGTTCTAGAAAATGTGTAACATGAATAATAATTTTATAAAATTAATTTTTTTTAATAATATTCATACAGAATAGTTTATAATAATATTATAATATATCGTTGTTTAGTGGAACTCGGTATTGTGAACAACACAAGCTCTTGAAGAAGGTCACACTTGAGTCTAACACAAGCCAAGTTAGTGTTGTGTGTAGTGAAAGCTTCCTTTTTTGTTCCATATAAAATAATCCAAACATAGTTCATTTATACATTGAAAATAAATCAATCCACAATGTAGTGTAATATAAATTCTATAAAAGAAACATGAAATTGTGTGTAACATGAGCCAAAAATAATGTTTCTTATACTGCAAGCTAATACGGTGTTGCATATTGTGCAACGTAATATTAGTGTAGCATACAACACAAGACATCAAATAAATTAATAAAATATATTTCATAAAATCTTAGGGTTTTACAAATTGTATGCTCTTGAACATCTATCCCCATAAAGAAAATAAGGATGAGGTTTTATTGATGATTTTGTGGTGAATATGGTAACGTAAAGATGATTCAACTTCCTTGATGTCAAAAATGTTGGAATACAAACCAACAGAATGACTCAAAGGATCTAGAATATTCATTTTCCATGGAAAAAAATGGAGCAGTACACTTATAGGGGTAAAAGTATTAGTATTGTTAACATAAGGAATATAAACAACGTACTTCATAAGGAAACACTAAATGATCAACTTTTTAAATGTGGGGAATTTGGTAACATTGAAAAGAAAATCACTAATCGAAATAATTAAGGTTAAAATTGAAAATAATATCTTCTAAACCATGGTATCATGGAAATCCCATGAAATAACTACTATTGATGTTGATAGGGGTAATTAACTGCTTTAAGCCACACTTATTCATTTCAAAATATTTTCATATATCTTATGTCATGATTTTTTCACAACTTATTAGCTTTTAACATAAAACCTCTTGGTGGATCATTATTTTATAGATGTGATATGAATATTATTTATGGTTTGTGAAACTATTATTGAGGCATGTCTTGTTATCCATTAAATAAATTTTTGGTGATTTTAAAAATAGATTTTTTCTCTCTACATAGAGAATAATTTATGTTGAGTTAGTAAAACACAATACTTATTAAAAATTGAAATTCTATCAACAAATGGATGATAATAAATATCCACTAGAATCAAATTATATAATGTGGGTATACATACTGAATAAATGAAGTCCATTGGCCAAAATAGATTCAGCAAATAAAATATTAATCCTATTCAAAGAAACGATATATGTGTCACATGAATTTAATGATGGTATCTCTCTAGAAAGTGTACGCTGAGTCATATATATAATTTTGATTCCATTGTCTATTACCATTAGCCTGTGATAATTAAAATTTAAAGGATGGATTTTATTTATGGTGTGATAGTGTAACACTCATAGTTTTTAAGAACCTCATTCTTTCCCTAAAATTAGTTTTTTTATTCTAAATTTTTACCACTTTTTAATGGACTTTAAATTGAGAAGGATTTCTTTTAAAAGATAGATATTAAACTGAAAACACATAATTCTGTCATAGTAAAACTTTATGAGAGAAAAACATTAAATAAGTAATTATAAATGATTTATGATTACATACATTAAAATTAAAAAAAGTAAAAGGGGTCAATAAATAGAAAATAATAATATATTTTTGAACTATCATACCATATTAACCAACATTTCGATTATGAATAAATATTTATTTTTAAAAAATTGACCATGGGAAGGAATAAAATGATAATAGAAATTATGTTCTGAGATCTAAAATGAAAATTATGGAAATTAGAACTCCAAATGGAATACGGTTAGTATAGTTATATATATAGAATTAAAATACAGTTGTTCCAAATATGGTTATTGAACATTTGGCCATTGGAAGCTTGGTCACTTAAAATATGGTCTATAACAATATGGTCATTAGATATATATATGTATATGATATATATGCTTAGGATATGTCTTTAAAAGTACTAAATTTAAAATAATACAAAAAACAATGAAATGAAAATATATTATTAAAATATTAAATGTATATATATATATATATATATGTTCTATATATAAATATTAATAATATTACTATTATTACTAACATGATGTATATATAAAATCATGTGAGGATTTTATTAACAAATATGTAGTATATTTAAATTTTATACTATATATAATTAATTTTAATTTTATTTGTTAAATCATATTTAGTATAAAAGTAATATTTTTTCAATGAACTTATTTTATAGTGTATATATTTTTATAATTGATTAAACTAATTTTTTTTAAATTTTATTATATATAAAATAATATACTAATGAAATTAAATTATGAAAATGACATTAATTGAAAATAAGAAATAATAATTATTCAAATAGTATTTTTCAATAAAAAAGATTACAATGATAATTTTTTTTCATTTTGATGAAAATTATTTAATTTTTTGAATATGAATTAGTTGAAATAAAAATAAATTTTAAATTCAAATATATCATAATTATGTTAGGGTGAATTATAAGATTTTTTTATGCCACTTTATTTTTAGGTGAATAGATCAATATGTTGTTTTTATTAATACCATGGTTTTATGCCATTGTTAGTTTATGTGTGTGACTTAAAGTTTATGGATTTTATTTTAAAAATATATAGTTCATAATTTAAATATATCTTTTATATATATCTATTATAGTTTACGAATATATATTTTATATTTTATAACTCATGTAATATTTTTCGATAAATGTTTTATTATATTATATGTTTATTATATTAAAATTAATTTATAACACTTTTATAAATGTAGTCAGAAAAGTAGATTTTAAATTTAGAATCCATAGGCCCAAATTATCTAATAATGACCACATTATTTATTGGTATAATGATTATGTTATGTTATATAAAAACCAGTTACCCAATAAAAATCTAAAATATTTGAAGTAAGAATTCAAAGGGAAAAGGGATTAAAACATGTTAAAAATATTTTTGGGAAAACATGGATGAGGCTTGATCAACATTACCACTTATCATATCATTATTTTTAATATTTGGACCCACTATCCACGTTACGGACTTCCCATTTTTCTAAGGGTAGGTGTGTTTATAAAAATGTCATCCTTTTTCCCATAAAAAGGCGCTCTACTCTCCTCACTTCGACTCACACCAAAACACCATATTTTGGTCCCATAAAATAAGTATCAGTCTCTCAAACATACTTATATAACATAAATATGTTTTTCTTCTTAAATAAAATCCCTAATGTTCCAATACCCTTAATAAAGAAGAAAACCCAAGAAATGAAGAATAAGTAATTAACCAATATTTATCATTTCAATTTCATTTATTGAAAACCTAAATTATAAACATTTCATTAAAAAAACTCAAAATTATAAATTAATTATATTATTTTTACTTATATGTTATTATAATTATGGTAAAAGTAATAACTACCTTTTCATGTTTTTAGTAAGAAATATGGAATCATGAACTAAGCATCTATGAAAAATACTTATTCCCCAAATAAATTTGTTTTTTACATCATTTCCTACTCTAAATGGTTGGTAAAATAGAAATTTAATATATATTTATGGTCCTCGTAAATTATTTATGATTCTATAATATTAAGCCACTTTAATTTATTCATTTCATAAAAAATTGAAATCATTATTCATGCCTATGTGGGGACCACCCCTACAATGGTATAATGCATTCCTTTTTTCAATACAATATTTAAAGTATAAATATAATTGTGGGTTTAATGGATAAATATTTTTTTATAATATGAATAATGTTCTAGAGATAGAATATTTTATATCCTCTTAATTATATAATTAATGAATAATCATTATAAAATTAATCATCTTAAACATGAAAAATAATAGAATAAACAATTTAGTCATACTATAAAATTATTTCTTATCTACCTCTTATTTTCATAATTAGTTATAATTCAGATATATCACACTAATAGAGAGTCAATATTATCAATATTTTTTTTATATTGATATGAAATCTGAATCCCCTAATAATAATAAAATTATCATGTTATGTTCTTAGTTGTGTTAAATTTACAATCTAGTAGAATAATGATATCAAATTCTATCATGGATAATTATGAAAAGAAAATAAATGGTGTAACACGATTTACATATTTTCAAAAATAGTTTTTGTGGTCTTGAATACATATAAAAAAATTTAATTCATTATGTAATAAAAAACCATACATGGGTTAAAAAATACCAAAATATGATTCATGTCAATTTCATCATCCATGAGAATGATTAATGATATCCTTGAAGGAAATTAAAATATAATAAATCATTATAAATCACAAATTATTTTTACATCAATTGTTTGGGAAATATGATAATTCTAAGAATAAGAAATTCTAACACTCGTCCTATGAAACTAATATAAACCATAATAACCTATTATAGTAAAATATATAAAAACTAGAATATATATATATATGATATAATTATAACTGCGGAGGCTGAATGGAAATAGTTATTAATAGTATTATAAAAGATGTAACTATTAATCTTAATTTAATTATTTAGGATATTAGGTGCATGTGAAGAAAAAATCAGGATCAAGGTAAGGGTTTTCATCTCAAATTATTCTATTTTTATACATGTTTTTTATTATGCACATTATTTATTTTATGTCATATATATGATAAATAATTTATATTTTATATCTCTAAATAAATTCTAGTCATGGTAATTTATTTTCAATTTAATTATATTTCTTTCAAGAGGATTTAATATAAATATTCCTTGACTTATATAATTTTTTGTTAACTAAGTTATCATTCATTAATTTAAAATTGTTATTATTGAAAATATTTCATTTATGTTGGGTAAAATATTCCATGTGATTTTATTACATTTTATTATCAATTTTTATTATTGGGATTTCAATTTTCTTAACATAAACCATTTAAAAATTCTCTTTACTTCACATCCAATGTTGTCTGTAATGATCTTTTGTAAACAAAATATTATTCTTTGAGTAATATTGATTATTTTAAAATTTTACATTCAATATTATCTTTATTAACTAATTTTCCATTTTATATGGTATTCTTGTATATCCTTCTTGGGAAAATTCCTCTTTTGGGAAAAATAATTCCATTATTATTATTCTATCACTTGAAGGAATAATGTTATAAAGAAAAAACCTTTATATATTAATTGGATCATTGTTTAAAGTCTACATTTTAACATACCACTATTTTTCTAGTTTTTAGTTTTTCCGTAATCGTAATCATTATTATTATGATAAAAGATCTCAAGAGGGAAAATATCAAAAGTAGAAAACACTAGGAGATCTGGGGAATCCCAAAGGAATCTATGAAGGTTTTAAGTAGTGTAGACCGAGGGAATCACCACTGATCAGGTTATTTGCTTCAATTTTGAAGGAGAGAACAACCTCAGGGATAAAGACTTAAAATACCTTGTGAATCCATGAAGCAAAGATGGCTGAAAACATTATTACCCTCCCTCAATGTGTGAGAGAGGATATTTTTATTGTCGATGGTCCTCTTGGACTTTCTTAGAACATAGTGAAGGGACTATAGAACACTCGTCTTACCATGCATGGAGTCATGTAGGATGAGGGAATCAGTCTCGACAGCCACAAGATCAATATTATGACATTTTCAGAATTGGAGGTCTGTAAACATTTCCATAGCCTCAGCCAGAAGATATTGGCCTCAACTAAGGTAAATAGAGAAAGCAAGGATCTCCAGTCCCGAAGGATGATGGATAACATAACCACCTTTCATATCATTCATCGAACAAGATCCAGAAAAGATGAACTTTATACAAGATAGATGGGGTGAACGCCATACCCTTTAGCTAGAAAAGGTGGGATGAACCACTAAAGAACTCCCTTTTAAGGATCGTAAAGATATGGCCTCGTGCTAATTTTTGAAAGCATGAAACATGTTCAGAAGCTGGAATTTGATTATTTCCACTAAGAATCTTTTGTTGGACAGAGATCCCTCATACCTGGCTTTGTTCTAGGCCATCCAAATGCACCAACAACCCAAAGCAAGGATGATTCCATGAGCTTTCCTCTCCAGAAAAACATCCCCAGCACCATGGAACCAACGATCAAGAAAGATAAGTTCCCACAAAGAGGCAACTGAAATACCTGTGAAGTCACCAAAGGCCTTCCACCCGAAGTGCTCCCAATCATTGTCGAAGATGAGGTGGGTTGACCTCTCCTCCCTCAGGTCGCTACAGCAATGACAGTGTGAAGCCATGCTAATGTGGGGTCGTCTGACATTCTCGTCTACTAGTAAATCTATGTTTATAATACACAATAAATGAAAATTGATGTTATATCTGGGTAATTTTTTTTAATGCAACTATAATTTTTGAACCACCCCCTAAAATATTTTATGAATTTCATATTTCGAGTGACCGAAATAGATATTTTATGATTTTTTTGATGTGGTTATTTATGTGATACCTTTTTAAATATAATGAGGAACACATTGTTATTAATTGGTTTTTTTGATGTTGTGAATTTATGTTTCTTGGGGAACACATGTTCACTGTAAATATTTAGATGATGGATGGTCCACATTTATCCATTTACTACATTAAGAAGAGAATTAAATATCATGATATAATAGTGAAATGAGTAGTGATGCTTGATACAAAAATTGGAAACAGTTTGTGATTCCAAATAAGCTATGAGAAATATGTTTGTGATTCATGATCTAATATGGGAAACTAGTGACGATTCCTGGTCAATAATGTTGAGTTTCATTACTTATATTAGTAAGGAATTATTATTATATGTGACTATTCTATTTTTATGGAAATAGATCTAAATATAATATTTTTCATCCTTTGTAGAATTTTATATGTTTGATTATATGTGATGAATTTGTTTAACTATTATTTAATACGATGTTTTTTATTCCAGGATCTCTTAACCAAAGGCTTCCCTCCTTTTTATGTATTCCAATATTCTTCTAATATCAACATAACAAACATTTTGATATTTTTATTATTTCATTACTAATAATTTGAGATTATCCATTTTGTATGATTTTTTTACTAGGTCACAAGGATGAGTTTGACATGTGATACGTTTAGGAGAAAATCCAATGTGATTAAATTCAGGGGAAATGATGAAAAGTATAAAAAATTAATTCACTAGTGTTTCTAGTATTCAATGACACTAAACCTATTAATTATTGGAATATAGAGAATATTTTGTAATATATTATTTTCATTGTGTAAATGATTTTAAACCAAAGAACAGTTTATCATGTGTTACCTCACCCATGTTCCAGGAATGCATGAGTAGGGTGGGGTAAAAATAAATAGGCCACCAATAATGGAATACCTAAAAAATCATCTGGATATCATTGTGAATATATATTTATAATAAATATTAAATTTAACTATATAAAATGACTTAACAATACCAATAAACAACTACCAACTTCTAGGTTCTATAGTGACATGCAGGACTAGTTTGCACCATCCCAGATCCATGGGTCTATGACCATATGTGACTATACATAATTTAGACAATACCAATGTTTCTTTAATCATGTATTGAGGAAAATTATAAACTACTACCCAGGTTTCCCCAGCATACATGAAAATTAATGCAGACCTCCCCTTTGATAGTTTTCCCATCCAAGTCATATAATAATATATATCACCAACATCTATGAAGGGTGTTTTCATAGAAAAATTAATTATCATAAATGTTATAAATACCTCACCTGTAAGATTTTTCTCAAAAAGTGGCATAAAAAATGAGTAAAATAGACCTCCCCAAGAAGATTATTTATAGAAAAATATCACAACCACCAATAAAGGGTGTTTTCTAATGTCAAGTATCATTAACCACCACATTGGGAGTTTTATTTATTCTAAATTTTTCCTCTGGGTGTGTTTCCATAAAAGAATCAATACCGCCGAAAATATTTTTTTCAATTAGCTTTAATAGTTTTAAAAACATTTTTTTTTTCAATTTACAAAAATAAAATAATAGTCATGGATGTTCACATGGTCCACATAAATTTTCCATTCCCATGTTTCTTTATAAATTTCATCACTATTTTCTGCTAAAAACATTTCTTCCATTTCTCTAATTAATCCTTTTCAAAAAACATAACAATTCATTCAATTTATGTCAATAGATTTACTTTATGATTTCATTCCCCATTTTTAAAACCATTGTTTACCAATATATAATTTCATTACAATTTCACGATCCTCGTTCCATTTTATAAAAAAAAATATTTGTTTACCTATACATTTATCAATATAATGATCCAATTCCACTTAATATATAAATGATTAAAAAATTCCATTTCAAAACCATTGAATTAATTCAAAAACTGCATTATTTTCCAATGAAAATATAATCCCCCATTTAATTATATCTAACCAAATATGGTAATGTGTAAAACTAGAAACAACCCTATTATATTAGTCATTTATAATTTTATAGACAAATATTTTCATTTAATTAGATAATTTCCAATGTAAATTTCATTTCTAAGGTGTACCACTTGGAATAAAATGATTGTATGTATCAAGGAAAGTAAAAAGAAATTGAAAAATATAATATGTCATTTTAAAAAATTCATGTTGCATTTGGAAAATGTCTGGTGAAGCCGACATGACTGTATAATTTATAACATGAATAAAATATGATGATATTATGTATTAATTTTGGAAAATACTTCCTTTTTTAAGAGAATTTTAGTCACCCAATAACAACTTCTACTTTAATATAATATTTGAGAAATTTAGCAACAAGAAAAAAGCCCTCAATATTAGTAAAATTATACATAAATACTCAATGGGCATGACATAAAGGAAAAATAAAGAAATAGAAAAGAAGAATCATAGCCATAAATATAATTCACCAACTCCTTAGAAGGATGTGAAATTAAAATAGTGATGATGGAGATTTACTATGGTAAAGGAGGAGGAAGGGTTGCACCTAGGGGGATGTTGGATGATAATGGTATGAAAAATGGATAAAAAATTAATGTTTAATATGGGAAAACTATAAAATTTATTTACATTAAGGGGATCATAAATTGGACACATGATTAGGAAAATCTTGCAATTTCTTTTCTAAACTCGCTATCTGAAACTTCCATTTCGCATGGTTATAGCTCATGGTTAACAAACCATACAAAAATAGTTTAAATAGAATATGAAATTTCATATTGACATTGCAAAATTTTTTATATCCCTATGAAAGGTTTACAATCCATTCCAATACACATATCAATCCACATTGTTCGAAAGTATGGTTAGTATTTATCATATATTAATTTTTTTCCCATGAATAGTATCCCTAAAACTGAAATTACACACCCCAAACATTTATGACACTACCATGTCCTATATTTCTCTTGAAAAAATATTAAAAAATGGTCACACACAAAGATAGAAGAAAATTTAAATATGTACATCCCTCAAGGTTGGGATGGATCTAACAACCTCTCAACTATATAAAAACTCATCCTTGGGATAGTTCTTTATAATAAACGAGTTTCTTTATGAGTGAACATTGACCAATCATGGTCAATGAATCTAATGTGATAATATAAACCAAAAATTCCTTCTGGTCATATACATTATCCATCATCCCATGAATCACAATGAGGATCATTCATATGATATTATTACAACCCCCCACTCCCACTGGAATTCATTAATTCAAACACAACCAACACATCACCACTATGGTTGATTAAAGGGCTATGAACCAGCTTATTTTAAACCAAATTAAGTCGTTAAAATACATTCTCAATCCCTAACTCCACTATCACATAGTTGTAACCCAAAAGTTATATTTGGTTATGCCACCTAACCATGACCCATATCAAGACATTTTAAGAAACCAACCACACATGAGAAAATTGGTCAAGGAACTAGCTCCATCAAAACATAGGGACTAAAGTCAATTACTTATTCCTGAAAATTCATATCCATGACCAAAAAACATTCTCCATATCAAAACCCACATGCCCAATGAAATTTCTAATCACCCTCATTTTTTCAAGGAATAGAAACAATTATGAATTCCTCTAACCAATATATCTCAAAACACCATACATCCACCACAAGCAAGCCCTTATATCACTATATATTGATTCTTTAATCATGAAGCAATCCATTATAGAATCAATCTACATAGACTTATGTTCATTATTGGATCATAGTGTCATTGAAATGGATAAAATTCCAAAAATCCCAAAAAATTGGTCTCATAACACTCATGACCCATCCACATGAGGGTCGTAATGCCACAGAATGCTAATAATAACCACCACAGAAGTGTACTCACATTCTTTATTCTTGTATAAAAACATGGTTTTCATGGCTCATTTCCTTTTAACAACAGTTCAAACAGATAAGAAATGTCCATCCTCCTCATCTCATGACATCAATAAACAATATAAAAACACACTCTTAGATCCAAGAACAACATTATTTTCATAGCACAATGATTATTTTTGTAATACTCATCACACCCCTTGTAGATATAGATGTATTTATATAGTAATAATTCACTAAAACATCTAAAAGAGTAGAAAATGTATATAATAATTCATCAAAAAATTCATACCACTATTCCTGAGTCATTATTGCATTCTAAAACACACACACCCATTGAAAAAGAAATACATATTAACCATAATATCACACATCGGTCAACCTCAACATAGTCACCACCTTATAGATATTTTAAGCTATAAATATATATCCATGTAACACCATAACTTCAAGAATATACCAACATTTGGTCAAACCATTTTATGGGTAACAACCAATCAATAATAATCATGGTTTAACGAATATATAATAAGCATATGTGGAAAAAATTTCATCTTAACATTAATTCCATCCAATCACTTAAGCTTCTATAAGTTGAAAACTATTCTTAACTTTACCATATGTGGTCTATTTTTCTAAAACAATTATAATGGTCTCAATGTAAACTACATTATTTCCATCTATAAAAAGGGTGTCCACTCATATGAAATTCAATATTATCAAAACCCAAGCATCGCGAAACTCCATTATTACTAATTCCCAAAACGAAACAGATCATTCTATGATACTACCATTATAAATATTAGGCACATGATCTTAACTCAGAAAATAACCTTTCTCTTGGCATGTCTCTTTAACTAACTATAATAATCCAAGATGCCTTTGTATAATAATCCTAACACCTTGAATGTATTAACAATAATCACATGATAACCCAACATCTTGAGCACAGTTTCATTAATTAGAATACATCTAGAGTTCTAAACACCATGGTTAAGGTTACCATGTATATGTATTGATCAATTATATCCAAATCACTCAAGGGTCAGATATAAAATATATGGGTTACAGGCTTCCATCAATCATCAGAACTCTTCACAATCGTAAATATTCATATATCATGTTCCAATAAAAATTTGTTTAATATTCATTATGAAAAACATGTTACGTGTACAAAGGTTTTCTAACCTAGGCTCTATTTTAATCTTCTATCTACCATTACTATGTTCAAAATTATATATACATAAGATCAAACACCCTTATAGGGTCTACGTTAACATATATCACAAGAACACAAAACTCAAGAATTTTCTACATCCCAAATTATAGAAACAATTAGTCAATACTTATTCCTAATGGTTCTAGGTAAGCATTGTTAATAATTCATCTCACATTATCAAGGGAATTTTCATTATTCATTAAAACATAGGGTTTACAATCCCTTAATTTCTGGATCAACAATTCCACCCTTTCTGAAATTTCCATTTTTTAATTCCATGGTATATATTTGGAATTTTTGGATTTATTAAGATTTCTACTTTCCAAAAGGTTGATTAAATAAGTTTTCATTCACTATCTATAAGGGAAATACAATATTGGTTTGTTACAAACACTATATTTATGAAATTCCATCCTTTAATAATCCATTAATATTTTTCATTACATGAAGATATCATTTAAGGAATTAGAAAAACAATATGCTACCATAGAATTATAAGGGAAAATTGTATGTTAGGCTAATGAAACTATAAATAAAAAAATTTACATTTTAACAATAGGATATTAAAAACAAATGTGGATATAAATTAGAATTATATAACTATGAACTAATATAAGTCACAAGGATATTGCAGTTGATAAGAGAATCCTATATTCTTGGCATGATTCATTTCACCTGAGTCCCTAAATTTTTGAAAGGGTTCATGTACTCACACACACCATCTTCTATACTGGGAAAATATTATAAATCCAATAAACTAGTAACATCATAAACCATGTGTGTCACTCAAGGGGAAAATCAATTACAACATTATTATGTGAAATACATGAAAAACATGTCTCATCCCCAAAAACATAGATTTTCCCCAAGCAAGGGTTAATATATCATAATAAAAATCTCTTTACCTAACAATAACTCTTCGTTTTCTCATGAATACCATGACCAAAAAGAAAGAAAAAATAAAATAGATCTGATACACATTTGTAACAACCCAGTGCTATGGACTACTAACTCGTTCCTTACTAAATGCTGTCATAGGACCTCAATCATAACTCCATATGTGCCAAAATAATTATTCTAGTACTAAGGGTGTAAGGTGGTATAGTGGAGATATTATATTATATATTCACAGTATAAATATTATCATGAATAAGTAAAAATATATAACTAATCCAACTAAACATTTTAGATAAGATAAGGAATGTTCCAAAAAGTAACTATAGTATCAAAAGTATATAACAATGAATCATTCCATATATGTCACCAAGGATACTACATGGTTGGATAATATATATAGGATAAAAATATAATTTAATTATCTAAAACTAAAACTCATCCAAAACTAGTCTAGAGTCTGTCTTGGTACCTTGGTCCATACTCCACTATAGCATTCTATAATAAATATCAATCAATAGTCCCTTTATTTAAACCTATTACCCATTAAAATAGTGATATATTCTTAAGAAAAGATGTTCCATTGTTACATAAGAATCGTGTGAGTACATATCTATAGTTCACTACCGATAATGTTTATAATATAATCAATCTAATAAGAAATTTCACGAATAAGTGATAAAAATAATCAATTAAAGCATTGAAAAAATAATAAAAAAGATACAAATAACCATTAATGATGGAGTTATGTGGTGAAACCTATTATTGGTTCACAAAAACATGAATCCTTGGTCTATTAATGTAATAAAACATACCCACCTCATCTAGTTACATGTTTTGTTTAACTATTTCACATTCAACATTATATCCATAATATAACAACCTAGGTTTCTCCAATAACCATGATAAACTAACATATAACTCCCCAAATATTGATTTCTTAACAAATGAATAATCCAATTAGAATCATGTATGTAACTTATGAGGGTTATCCTAGATAATTAAATATCTTAATAAGTAATTTGGGTCTTCTCTATGAGAGTTTTCTCATCCAATGGCATAAGACAATATGTAACATAGTCCTACCCTGTGGGAGCTTTCTAAGCCAAAAATGTTGGCCTCCCATAATGGGTTTTCTCTGGTATCATGTATCACGTAACACCTCATTGGTTATTTTCTGTATTCTGAAAAATACCCCAAGGTAAATATAATATTCTATTTATATATTTTCAAATACATTTTCCTATTTCCATAAATAATCCACAAGTTAATAAAATTTATAAGTGACATAAAAATTAACCACTTCAATGTCCCTTTAAAAAATTCATTATTATCCACAACTTATAAATTATTCCATAATTTATTCTTATAAAAATACATAATAATTCATTTATTTTAAAATCGTAAATTCACATTAGTAATCCATTTCCCATTTCATAAACCATTGATTAACAGTTTACCATATTAACTCTGTTATAATATTCTATCTCAATTTTATAAATATCCATTTTCATTTAGAATTTTATTTAGACATAAAATGTTCCAATTTAATTTACAACATTAATGATGGTGAAATTCCAACTCAAATCCCGATATCTAATTAACAAATAAACTCTTTAATATCGCAAAATTAATTATCCATTTAATTATATCAATCCATGTTTGATAAAGGTTTTAACTGGAATCATCCCACTAATATTGGTCATTTAAATTGTTATAGTCAATGCTTCCCATTTAATTATCTAACTTCCAAGGTTAATTTCAGTTATAAGGAGATTCACTAAGTATAACCTTCTTGTGAGTCTCATGTAACGTAAAAGGAAATTGATAAATTTTACAAATATTTTTAAGGCATTGCGTTATCATTTTATAGATAATAGTGAAGAAATCGTAATAATACTATGATTCATATTTAAAAAATATTATCATACTACAGGTTAAATATAGGGATAACCCACATAATTCATAGATAATTCAACAATCCCAATATCATATTTTGGTTTCTCCTAAAATGTGACAAATCAAGAAACATGGAAAAAGTTATAGAAATATGTAATATTAGACTTAAATTGTGATAAAACAAGAGAGAGTAGAAAAACAATGAAATGAGGAAGGAGGAAACACTTCCTTAAATTTTGATGACAAAAACCATAGATAGAAGTGAATATTGAAAAGTGATTAAGTGGATATTCCCTATGAATATTGTGTGAGGAAGGGTCACATGAAGGTGGTTAATGGAAGAAAATTAAAGGATCTGGGGGTTTTAATAAAGAGTTGTAATAGAAAACCATAAAATGAAATTTTTAAATGGTAAGATGGTTGGGAAATATGGATGGAAAAACCATTATCTAACTATACTAATATCAGTGCCTATGAAATATTATTTAACAATATTTTAGTGCATAATTAAAAAACCTTATGTTGACCATGATAAACCCCTCTAATGTTTCCTACATGATTTTTCACAGTTTCCCATAACCCCTTTCATGGTTTACATCCCATGTGCCTTTATATATCAGGATACATAGTTGGGGTAAAAATTTATCACTAGTTGTGTGAAAACCACATGAATAACAATAAAATTTAAGAAATAAAACCCTTATTAGACACCATTGATGCCCCTTATTTCTAAAATCCTGCCAAACCATTGTCACACATGAGGTTTAAAAATAATTTAAATATATATAGTCTTCAAGTTATGGTTATGATCCAATATTCCCAATTAATATGAGGTTATATATGTCATAGGATACTGTTAGGTGGGGTTTAGATACTAATATATTTATTAAATCAATTTAACCTTTAAAGAAAAAAAGATATAAAAAATCATGTTAAAGTTATTTTCAATATATATTTGATTACTTCATAGTATTATGTTTTAAATACGGTATTTATGTAATCAAAATTATGTATTCAATTACATTTGAAGATAATGTCTTCTTCACATGAGGATTCTCCTAATAGTGACGAACAACCAGTTTCCCCAAAAGATAATGATCCCAATCTATAGGAACAACATGTTTCTACATTTATAGAATCTACCAATATTGATGAAAAACATATTAATATTATTGAAATGGAGGATACCGAGAAGGAGAAAAATACTATTTCTTAGAAAAGTAAGTGTTTTATATTGAAACAATCATTAAAAAAATAGCAAAGTGAAAATAAAACGCATAAACATTAAGGATGTATGGAATGAAAAAATATGTCATATTTACACCAATAAGTTGATTTTCATTAGTTACATTAGGGCCACCATTAAAATTCACTTGACAATTGACGTAGATATGTGTCAAATATTTCACTGTTGATGTTGGCACTATTTTATATAGAATTTTGGGTAATATTATGATATAGTGGATATATTTTACTAAAGTATATAATATTGGAATGTAAATATACTCTTTATTAACAAATAAAAAATCTATTTTTACTACATGAATATATAATGCATTTTTTATTAATTTCTACTTTAATGGCTCATAGAGCCTTTTAGATAATTCTTATAAAGCATCATCTAGGGTATGAAAAAGGCAATGTAACCTCACACCCACCAAATATATATATATATATATATGATAAACCAAAAATCAAGGAATTAATTTATTAACCAATAAATGGAAGAATAATTTTAGGGAAATTGTTATTGGTAATAATTTTCAAGTAAATACATATATTAATCATTTTTATTTAAAATTTTAATTTATTAAAAAACAACCTTGTTATACAAATAAATAGCATACATCAAAGCCTATTTAACCCTAGCATAAATCAGTGATTGGGTAGTCTTCACTTGTAAATGATGTTATATATTTTCAATATGTCATAATACATTTATAAGAAATGAAAGGAAAACATAATTATGTTTTTATATTATATTTAGAATAATTAATCAAAATAAAATCAATTTTTCTCCAACACCACGTGCTTTCAAATGGGGATCTTGTAAATGATGATAAAATTATAGTAGATAAAACTCAAAAAGTCTATGATAATAATTTATAAGTATTAAAAAAATAAAAACTTCATCAACTGTAAAGCAATATTATATAAAAAATAACTAATTATTTTTTGATGTTATTATCAAATTTAGTCATAATAATTGTCATCAATTGTACATGATGAACAACTAATTTTATTGGCCTTGATGCATCTATAATAACATGGATACATCATAGGTGGTAGTTTTTTAGTTTCAATTAAAACATATTTTTAGTAAATAAATGAATAAGGGGGATAAGTATTAGAAAATGGATGATATCTATGCATGAAAAAATGTTCTATAAGAAAATAATACTTGGTAGAATGAGTTTTTAGAGAATTTAATGAAGATGAATCAATGAGAAAAATAAAAATAAAAACAACCACTAATTAATGTAACCATAAAATTGAGGCTACAAATTTTCCCCAATGTTTTTCCTTACTAGTGGTAATAATTTTTTTTATAAAAGTTTCTTTGTAATATGAATTAGGAAGATACTGATAGATTCCTTTACTAATTTTCCATTGGGTTAAATTGATTTGAATTTATTTATATTATTAACAAACAATAACCTTGTTATGATGGGTACAATGTACAACATCAAAAGAGATACTATGAAAAACATCCAAAAGATAATGTCATATTCAATATTCAAATTTCTTTTAAACTATGTTCGGAGATACATATTCTCCTTAATGATCTAGATTTTCACACAACTGAAAATTATATAGATTTTTTTTATGATGGTTGTCTAATCATGTAAAATTAAATTCGTAGAAGGATGTTTTTATTTTACAACATATTTTTATGAAAAAGAATATAAAAATTAATGAAAAAATTATCTATTTGATGAATATTATTATAACAGGGGAAAATAAAGAGGAAAAGTATTGTTGAATCAAAAAAATATAAATTGGTAACCAATAATACAAATGGACCATTAGAGATTACATTTACCCCACTAGTTCAACTAATTCATTTACTAAAATTATATGTTCATGAAGATAAAACATTCAGTGATAGTAATATTAAAATAATTTATTTTGAAGATCAAATGTAAATATAGGTAATTTCAATCTATCTCCTTCTTTCCAATGTATATAAAATCCTAATGGGTGGATATATGTGAGCCTTTATTGTAAATTCATACATGATGTATCTTTCCATATTTTTTTTCTTAATAGAATAACCTTTTCTTTAATTATCATCAAATAAAATTCAACTTTTTTATAGGTGTTTATATTATTACTATGTAAAGGGAAAACCCTATAAAAAATATATTGACTCATTAGTCCTTACATTACATCTACAAAAAATAAAATCCTTGTAAGAAGATTAATATTTATAAATAGTAGACTAAATGAATGTAAGGTTTGAAAATAATATTACAAATGAATCACTATTTTTAATAGTAACGATATATAGGATAAAATCTAAAATCTTTTCATAATTAATATATTTTCATTTCTATAATTACTTTTTCAATTTTGCTTTTATGGAGAATAAGTTTACCATTAAAATAAATATGGATTATACAATTATTTAATTTTTGGATTCAACAAATAGATTACCAAAAAATCAACCATACATGAATTTTTTTATTTATGATATGTTACATTCTACATTTTACAAATAATATATCATGTTATACATTTTATGTTACATTTTAATGAATTTTTTTAGCATATGATGGTGTTTAAATATCATCAAAATTATTGTACGAGGATGTTAAATGAGCACAATAATCTTATTAATTTTGAAAACTAAATATGAAATTGTTTATATATAATTCCACGTCACTATCAAAACGTATATCTGAAAAAAAATTTATCAATATTTATATTGTGTATGAAACAAAAATATTGTAAATATTATTGGTTTAATGTTTTCATTTTTATGAAATAAATCATATTCCATATGTAAAATTGAAACACAATTTTTTTATTTCTGATGATAATTATAATTATATTTTAAATATTTATTAATAATTGGTTTATTTATATTTTTTTATACTAACATGATTTTTGAGAGTCTATATACTCATAAAAGGAATCAAATTTGGTTAGTATGTAGTGAGAAGAATACATGGTGTGGGAATGTTTGTATAAATCTGTAAAATTGTATTTTATAATACTTATTAAGTTGATTTTCTTATTATTCTTCAAAATATTTTTTAGCTTATTTTTTATTTATTTTTCTAATATGTATTGAGTTAATATTCACATAGATGATAAATAAATGACTTTTCCAAAAAAAAAACTCTCTAACTAATATGATCTCTATGAAAAGAACAAAATTTAGGGATATAACTCAATCATACATAAAGGATTATATAAGGATGATTAGTTGATATCTGAAGTGATTATTTATTAAATTTTATTGTCATATTATGTATTTCTTATTTAGTTATTTCTATTAATAATTTTCTCTACATCTTATTTAGTTAATTTTCACATAGATCAGGAAGTGATGATTTAGAATTTATTTTTATGATTAATTTTTTCCAATAATATATAAGCCTTATCCTTTAATATATATTACTTCATGATATTATGTATAATTATATATCATAAAAATACCAATGATCATAAACTATAGTGTATTTTAGAGACTAGGTACCTAAAATTGAAAAAATGGAACTGAGAAAAAATGTTTATATTAATCTTATACAATGAGGTCCTATGTTTCATTGAGATCATAAATCTACATTGGATAACCTAGGGAATACATCGACAAAAGGGATGAGATAAAACACTTAGTAAGGGAATATACCGTGTAAAAAGGATAGAACATGATTTAAACGCATTGTATGATAACATTATAGACATGAATCATAAACAAAAATGTTGTGGAATATCATATAGAACATTAAATAATATTATCATTTAAATATAGGAATTTGGAAGAAACATATAACGTGACATAAACATGATTATAGTATAGCTACCATGAATATATCACATGGTGGATAGATTCCCATAATGGATTGCATTTACTCGCAATTCTCAAACATGATGCCTCATGAGAAAAAAACATTACCCAATTCATTATATGACTATCCGGGTGCACCCATCAAAACATGATCATGACTTTTAGTTCCAAATAAATAATCAATGAAAAGGAATAAACATAATGGTCACTCATGGAAAGAACTGGTTATTGTAATCATGTCATAATGCATAACCAAATGGTGTATCATAATGGTATCCATGAAAGATGGTGTTAATTAATTAATGGGAAATCATAGAATATTAATAATAATATATCAATATTAATGATGTCTAACTAAATTGAATACGTGAAAATGTGTTCTTGAGAAACATTTGAAATGAACCACATTATTGTGGTTCTATGGAAAATACTAAAGTGTCTTTAAAGTGGAAAATAATAATAATTGTTTGAATAAAACCAAAAATGAACAAAAATATGTTCACATGATAAAATGATATATTTTAGAAAAATATAATTTCCATAAAATATTTAATAAATTTTATTTTAAAATGGATATTAAAGGGAGAGGATCCCATTAATTAGGCTTGCTTATTGGGTGGAATTGGGAAATGAACCATTTAAAATTTTTAAATCCAAATCACATAAAAATAAATTAAAAATAATTAATATTATTTTTACATAAACCTATAATATAGGATAATTATTTAAGATTAATTAATAAATAATTTTGGTAAAATATAGAGATAAAGTGTAAGAAAATAGTTATTTGGAGGTTTGAAGATATCCCTTACATTATGTCTGAATGTGTTTCACACTTTCATTTAATGTCCAAGAGAATATATATAATTTAATTAATTAATTAATTATGAAACTATTCTATTTGATTTATTATGATTTTATTATGTGCATTTATATCCATTATGATTAATTATATATTTTAATTTTGTCAATCTGAGAGCATTCGTTTTCAAGGTTTCATGGTGAGTTTAACTGTGTATAATAATAAATGTTCTTATCAAATGAGAATAATTTTAAAAAATTAAAATTATATATTATTAATTAAATTAAAAAAGTATAAATATTCTCATATATTATTTGGTATTTTGGTATGAGGATGATTCATTTAAAAAAACATTAATGATAATTGTTTAGTTTATTTTGGAATTTTTTTTGATCAACATTAACTAGTTTCTTTTTATGTAATATATTTTGTATATATTTGTTCCAAAACATGAAAAAGGTATATTATACCCATTAAAATTGGTTTTAACCAACATAATTATTTTATTACCAACCTATAAGGCATTACTGTAAATTGAATACTCTTTGTACATGATGGTGGTGAACTGATATATCATGGTCGATGTTTTCATTTTTCGAATAAAATATGAAGATAAAAGTTTCTATTATGTATATTACCTTAATAGTATAATGGTATTTTATATATATGATACTGGATTTACCGTTCCTTTTTGTATTGGGGAGTTGAGGGTAGTATAAGAAAAAATAGAAATTAAAAAAAATATGATTGTAGATTTTACCTCTTGAATGGCGTCTCCTTGAGAACCTCCATAGGGAACTTTGGTTTCACAATTTTTTGATACCATTGATGGATTTAGTGACCTAAGACCAACTGTTTTTTGTTTTATTACATGAATATTTGATTTGATGACTATTAAAAAAAATATTTTTACATAGTACATAGACTATCTGGTTTAAGTACTTGTAAGAAGATGAGGATTCTTCTCAGGAAGTTCACGATTATAAATCTCCAAGATGGGAGATTATAAGAACATAATTTTTGGTATAAAATAGCCATGTTATGGTGTCATCAGATATTATTATCAATGATCATGATTGATGGTCTCTAGATATATTGTTTTTTATTATTGCAATTTTTAACTCATATATATAGATTTATTTCGAAAACCATAATGATAATAGTTCAAGGAGAAGTTAGATATGTTTGGTGTATCATGAGTGAGACGTAATTAATGAAGATGTCAACAAAGTATACTTAAATCCCATATTTATGGATGTTCTTATCATAGTACTTTTATTGGAACAAAACTATTGAATTAAATTCCATGGACATGGTGTAACGACGTGTCTATTTCAAATACTCAAAGAAAGACATATCGAGCATATTGGTTGGTGACAAAAATGTGCAAACTATATGATGGGATATTGTGAGAATTGTATTAAATTACACAGTGAGCATTCATATTTGGTTATCTACATTATGAGATTAGGTTCTTTCAGTTGGGTTCCATGACCAATTTCTAAGAATTAATCTAGGACTATTGACCAACTCGCCTAATGCCTACGAGAAAGAATCTTAGAGGGTCACACACTAGGTGTTTCTATTGATATCAATTAAATTCTATTTTATTATAATTAATGGAATGGATATTATTCTCACATTTGAGGAATAATTTTATTAATGTTATTTTGATTTAAAAAATTAAATAAATATTAATTCCTTGAATTTTGAACAAAATAATTATTTTATTTATTGATTATTTTAAAAAATTATTATTCACTAGATTGTGAATGAAATATTTATCTATGAATAAAATATTTATTTACATGTTCAATAAATGATAGAGGAGTTTGAATATACCAAGACCTGTTTCGTGAAAAAATAGTAATTATCAAGACCATTACATAAAATTGTTTATCACGCAAGTTGGTGTGTCCCATAAAATAATAATAATAATAAATGTTGTTATGTGGAATAGAGGTTATCAATGTTAAAAAAGTTATATAATGAAAAATATGCAATTAAATAATATTTAAAAACAAATCCTAACTCTTTATATAGGAAACTATTTGTTTTGTGTAGTGTATCTGAAATTGATAATAGAGAATTATTGCACACAATGAATTATATATCAAACCCTTATTATATCCCTTTATTAATAATGAGAATTTAAAGAGATAGTCCCTCCTTATCGGAGAATGAGAGACCATGAATAAAAAATTCAATACATTTGACTGACTAAGGTAACCCCAGGATATCCAGTGTTGTTGCTCGGAAAACACAAGAGAATGTGTTGATAACTGCTAGAGGGATTCTTTCCTATGATCCTCAAGGCACAATAAAGGTAATATAAAAGGTTCTTTTTTGATGATTAAAATTCACCAATGAATAATGATCATAAGATCATTTATCTAGTTATTTAGATATTAAATAAATTTTTACTAAATTTCACATTCAAGGTCCTCACTCTTGGTATCAGGAAATGATTATTAAAAGAAATTTTAATATATCACCCACATCTACATGCTGCCACGGTTCCTGAAACCATAAAGTGGTATCATAGAAATAACTTATGAATTTATAAATATTTTTTTATTGTTGATCTATGTGAAAATGTTGTGAGATTTTCATTTCCTGATATTTTTTATTTATTCAAATTTTAATTAACATGTTAAGTATATATTAACATTATTTATTTGGAGTTTCTTGTTTTTAAAAGGATTAAGGAAAAATGATGAAAAACTTGAGATGCCATCATGAATTAGAAAATCATTGGCTAGTAAAAAGCTGTATAGCTAGATCAAAGGCCATATAACCATGTATATTGTATCTAGATGCACCATGAAAATAATTTTACGTAGTGTTTTTGTTGCACACCACATGATGATCGAGCCAACCTAGAACATGAATAGATGATACAGGTTTTGTAGATCGAATGTAAACAATATTGTTTTTGGATATGTTAATACATCGTAGCCCCTTGCATGTGACTTGGATATACGGAAACCGAGGTATATGGTCTATAGCTACAAGTACATGCCATGTTGTATCCCATTAATGGAAAAAATTACAATTAAATCAAATTTAATATTTGAATAATTAAAAAATGTTTTATTGATTGGAACATAGTTGTGTGTTTCTAAATTTAATAATTATTTTAGTGAATTTAAGATGATCAAATAATTTTTTTAAATTAATATTTCAGTATTAGTTCTCCCATTTATTTTACATTAATGAAGTTAATGATAATTGTTTTCAAATAGGACTAGTTGATCATCAAGATGAAATAGAATTAATTAATAAATTAATTAATTAGATAATTAATAGAAGCATGTTAATATTAAATAATAAAATAACGAATAATGAAATTAATGCTAGCTATTTACTTTTGTGTATTCATTGCATGTATGAATGTTTTCCTGTTTGACCAACACCTGTGTATTTTTGATTCAGTACTTTAATTTATTTCATGACATTGAAATTATTTAATATTAAATTATATAGTGTAATGTGAGTCATTTTTCCCTCCATTATTATGTAGGACCTATGTGTCCAAGGATATTTATATAACTCCCTCTAACCAATCCATCAGTTCCCCTCACATACGTGTAATTAATAAATACTTGTAATTAATGGAGCATGTGAAGGCATGTGGAGGTTGATGAAGATGTAACTGTAATGTGGAAAAAATAGGTGATACATAGGTGGACTAGTGGAATTATATATCTCATGAAATGACCAGTAATAAGAGTTATTTCCCCTAGGTTAAATGTTTATTTAATATCTACTCATTAAATCAATCATTAGATAATTCTCAGGAATGTGTCGTTTACATAATTAATTATTTATATGTATGTAATTATTCATTTCATGGATTAATGGCCACGATCACATAAATATATGAATTAATGTGAAAATATAAAAAAAATTGAATTGTACATAAATTTTTTATTGTACATTTTAATTTAATTAAGTAACATCCAATTATTATTAACATGTTTTGTAAAGGATAAAAAAGATAAAATTTATGCATGGTAAAATAAAATCCACAAATTAAATATTAAGTTAGTATCATCATTCCATTATATTATTAGGAATGAAACTTTTGAAATATGTGTAGTACATGGCCAATGTTGGGAAAATTTATTTAATTTGGGAGTTCTCATTATAGTTTCGGGTTCACTTAACTAAAATTTTATTGAGTTTGATGGCTAATTTTAGTTCAATAAAATTTTGAGACAACTATTGGGGAAATGCAATTTAGGATTTTAGGATAGAGGAACACACTGAATTGATCATAGAGTTTTAATTCCACAATTAGAATGTTCACCTACCTAATTAAATTATTATGTTTTTCATGGACAAAGTTTTGATCTTTAATAAATGTAATAAGGATCCTTGAAACTAAAATGTTAAAGAAACATGAAATTATAGGTTTAATGGTGAGTTATATTGAGATTTGAAAAAATAGTGTGATATTTAATAAATAAATAATTAAAAAATATTAATATATTATATCTCACTTAATTTTTAATCAAGAAAAATAATAATAATCTGTTATTTTTAATTGTAGAATAAAATGATAAGGTCATCATATACATGATCCCAGTAATAAATATTGGAGAAATATACACATATAACTAGAAGTAACATCACGAAGTGGTTTAGAATCCTTTGGGTTGTGTTATACCATGAACGAATATTTTGCATGGTAAAATCTTCAAGTCCTGATCTACATGCTAAAGAGGTGAGTTATGAAGAGTTCCTTAGCTATGATTTTTTTTGTGTGGTGGTTGATGTTCTATGTCTGATGATTTCATCAATTTAAATTGAAATAATTAATTCTAATGAAAATTTGGAATTTTATAGAATTCATGACGACCTTCACGGTCTTTACCACGAGTGATCTAGACATTAGTGGTTTGAGATTTCCAAGGCGATCTTTCAGAGAAATCTAGGAGAGGTTCCATGGGTTGAGCCTCATGTAGCCAAGATCATTGGCTACATTGGGAAATTAGATGCTATAAGGGTAAAAATCCCAAAATAACTAGGCACAAGTCTCATTCTGGAATCACTCTCTCAGAGCTTCTCCGTCATTGTTATGAATTTTAATATGAAAAATATAGAGAAGTTTCTTCCAGATCTTCTTACTCTACATCACTATGTAGATAATGTTACGAAGTGTGAAAAAAATTACATCCTTATGGTGAACAATTGAATGAGAATCTTAATAGATTTAGTTATAGAGATTTCTCACACCACTCCAAGAAGGGGAAGATCAATGAGAATTAAATATAACAAGATATTGCCTTTTATTTATGTGGTAAGTAGGGCCACTGGAAGGAAAAATACACCCAGCCAATGAAGCAAGTGGAATCATCATGTTAATTCTTTTTCTAGTGAAATTTATATATTTCAACAAATATGGTATTAGATATATCTTGTGGTCATAAAGTATATATTAAAATATAGGAGCCAAGAATATTTAAATGGATTACATGAGGATAGGTAGATCTTCATGGAGCCAATGATGTTAAACTAGTTGTTGTAGCTACCGGGGACTGCCATCTCACATTGTTAACTCGAATGATCTTGGTTTTAAAGGGTTGTTATTATGTTCCTTATGTTACCAAAAAAATTATTTCTTTCTCCCGATATGATTCTGATAGATTTATTTTCAAACATGGGATTAAATTTTTCTCCTTTTATAAATATATAATTTTTTATTATAAGGAACACTGAAACCAATATATTTACGTGTTAGATTAAATGAAATGAATAATGGAAGTCGATAATGAAGTTACTTCACTTGACTCATACCACACCCATGTAAGTCATGAAATTGAAAATCACATGAATAAATTAGATCAATATGGATATTTATATTTGTTTTAGCTAAAACCACTTGGTTTATTTCATGTATGATTACACGAAAAAATGACTAAATTTCTTTTAGTGTAAAAGATGAAAAGTATATAGATATTCTCAAATTAGTACAAAACGATGTGTGTGGAATATTTCCATTTAAATCAATGAGAGGTTACACATAATTCAAAACTTTTAAAATTCATTTTAGTAGATATGGATATGTCTAATTAATGAGGTATAAGTGAGATTTTTTTGAATAATTAAATGAATAAAATAATGATGTTGAAAACCATCATGGTAAGAAGACTATAAAACTTCTCTCAGACCTTGGGGGAAAATATCTTAATCAGGACGTCATTGATTATTTAAGGGAGTTAAAGATTTTATCTAAACTCACTCCTCATTATACACCACACTAGAATGGGCTATGATAATGGAGGAACCACACCTTTTTGAAAATAGTTAGATCAATGATGAGTTATAGAATTATTCCATTATCCTTTTGAAGATACACATTAAAACCATTAACATACCATCTAAATTGAGTTCCAGAAAAACAAACATATGGTATACCATACAATTTATGGAATGGAAAAAAACTCATGTTTCATTTCTTACATGTTTGGTGTTGTGAATCATTTGTTAATTCCACTTTAGGTAATAGTCTTTCAGCCTGAGCTACAATTTGAATCATTATAGGATATCCAAAAGAAACAATGTTATAATACTTATAGAATCATTCAGATAAAAAGTTTTCCATTCATAGATGTCTCACATTTCATGAGGAGTATCCTATATCTAAAATAGATAGTTAAAGTGAGATAGGTATTGATGAATTCCATGATGAAGATATAAAAGAGTTTCTATTAGAAAAAATTCCTCAAATCCCTATGGAAGATAAAATACATCCAGAGACTCAATTAATGTGTATGAGTACTAGAGAGGTTAGTGAACTATAACAATATGGTTTTCTAGTCACTGAGGATGGGGATAGGTTATTAGTTGACAATAATTATCATCTAACCTACTAGGATGCAGTAACTGGAAAATATGTTTCCTAGTGGAAAGAATTCATGAATTCTAAAATTACATCCATATACCATAACTGATTATGGATTTTGATATCCCCTCTAGTATATGTAAATACCATTTGTTAAAAATTGGTGTATGAGAAGAAAATGGACATTGATGGACAAGTAAGTACCTATAAGGCTTGACTGGTTACAATAGGGTTTAACTAGTGTTATGGCATCGACTATGATGAAGACTTTCACCATTTACAATAATAAAATGAACCAGAGTTCTACTTCCTATTATGGATTTCTATGATTGGGAGGTTTTTAAAATGGATGTCAAAAAATCCTTCCTTAATGGGAACCTTTAGAGAGATGTCTACATGACACAACCCAAAGGGATTGTCATTTTAGAGATAAAAACAATGTAATCAAGTTTCAAAGATACATTTATGGAATAAAGAAAAAATAAATGTCATGGAACATTAATTCTGATAAGGACATAATTAAATTTGGTTTCATAATGATTTAATGTGAGATGTTTGTCTATAAACTATTTAGTGGGAGAGTAGAAACTTTCTTAAAAAAATATGTTGATGACATGTTACTCATTGTAATTTAAATACAAATCTTATAATATATTACGGAATTGTTGAATAAATTATTATAAATGGACGAAATGGGAGAGGAAGTACATATTTTGTGTATCAAGATCAAATAGGATAGTTATAAGAGGTTAACTGATCAACATCAAAGTACTGACATTGACATGATTCTGATGTGATTCACTATGGAAAAATCCAAGAGGGGATTGTTTCCTATGTAACATGGAATTCATCATTCTAAGAAAATTATTCCTCAAATTCCTATGGAAAGATACAGAATGAAAATTATCCAATATAAATTTATGATTGGGTTTGTCATGTATTCTATGTTATATACTTGGCCTAATTTCACCTAGGAATTAAATTTGGTATGAATATATAAAGCTTATCCAGGTGACGACTATTGGATGTCAATCAATATTATCTTTAAGTATCTAAGGTGTACGAATTATATGTTAGTGGTTTATGGGGGAGATGAATAACTAGTAAATAAATTATATGTAGATTCTAGTTTCAAAACAAACCAAGATGACATGACCTCACAAACAAGACACACCATCTCCATGAATAGTGGTGTTGTGAGATAGAAGATCTCAAAAAAACATATGGTTGTAGATTATATGGAAGTGTCTGAGTATATTGTGGATTTTTAGGAAGATAAAGAAGAAGTATGGATGCAATACATTTTCTAAGATAATGATGTGGTGCTTATAAGTAAATATCCTATCACACTCAACTGAGATAATACTTTTGTGGTGGATTTTGGAAAGGAGACAAGGTCATATCAGTGGATGAAAAATATACTTCAGATGTATTATGTCATTTGGGATTTTTCTCAAAGAGTCGACGTTACAGTGAGAAGTATTTCCATTGAAGAAAACGTTATGTACTCCTTCACTAAAGCCTTTACTCAAGAAAAAACATGACTATCATGTGAGGTCAAGTTGACTAAAGGTCATATGCAGTTTTCTCTAGTCCAATTGGTAGTTTATTAACATTGGTTTCATAGGAACAACAATTTTTATTATGATTACATGAATATTCTATGTATTGAATTTTATGTAATCAAATTATTATATATAATTCGATATTTTTAATGACTCTAATGTAATAATTTCATAGAGTATACATCGCATTAATATTGTTATAGAATTCCCCATCTTTGATGGGAACCATGATGTTTTATGATGATATTCACAAATATTGACATGTGGTTTGATAAGCTACTATGATGGGACACATAGTACATATAATGATAACCATGAGTACATGTAAGAAGATGAGTCTTATTCTCATGAAGTTCGAACTTGGTAATCTCCAAGATGGGAGATAATAAGAATAGACCAGCTAGTAGGAATTCTACATGTGTTTTTGTGACCATATATTTATAAATATGATCATGTGTGATGGTCTATAGTCTTATATATTGTTATTAAGGGATATAAAAACTAATTTATATAGATTTATTCTTCTAACCGTGATTATAATAGTTCATAGTGAGGTTTGATATACTGGATTCATCATGAGTTACTTTCAATTATAGATTAATTTGAGGAAGTATTTACCCCTTCCACCTTTATGGGAGCTCATATCATAGTGCTTTGATTAGAATTGATCCATCACATTAAGTGACATGGCCATGGTGTAATAAATGGTCTATTTCAGATAGTATTTAAAAGTCATATCGAGAAAATAGTTCGGTGAAACAGATTTGCAACCATCTTGATAGGATATTGTGACCAAAGTATTATATTACACTTTGATCATTCATATGGATCACCGAGATTGTGTAATTATGTTCATTATATCGGGATCCCTAACCTATTTCAAGATAGTAGTCAGGGAATTTATGCATTCACACCGAATTTAAATGATAGATAATATTAAATAGAAACACAATAAGTGTTTCCGTTGAACTCGGTTAAATTCTAATTGAGTTTAATTAATGGAATAAATATTATTCTGATGTTTGAGAAAAACATTTATTTAAATTATTTATAATGCATAAATTAAATAAATATTTATTCGCCATTTTGGGAATAAAATATTTATTTATGATTATAACATTTATTCCTTTGTTCAATAAATGATAGAGGATTTTGAATGGACTAAGACTTTTCCAATGACAAATATTAGTTAACCAAAACATTACATAATATTTGTTATTATGAAAGTTGTTTCTATCCACAATATAATTATAATAATAATTTTCATTATGTGGAATTGGTTTTGTTAAGGTTAATAAATTTTATTTAATGGCTACCTTGCAACAATATAATATTTTAACATAAATCCTAACTCTTTTAATAGACACTAATATCTATAGTTTAGTGCTTCTGAAATTGATAATATAGAATTTTTGCACACACAAAAATTTTCTCTACTACTCCTTCTCTCTCTCTCTCAATAATGAGAATAATAAGAAATTTTTTTCAAGATCAAAGAACAAGTAATCAAGAACAAACAACATAAGAAATTCAACTCGTTATGGTAGATCCTATAGATCGTGTAGTGTTTCATTGATATTATAGGTTCACATATGGATTAATGCTAAAGAGATTCTATCATCAGATCCTCATAGTGAAACAAAGGTAACCACAAAGGTTCTTTTCAGATGATCAACATCCACAAATGATGAATGTTCTTAAGCATAGTTATTTATTTATTATAATCTTAAATAAATTGATTATAATTTTTATGTATAAGACCTTTTCTCTTGGTTTTGGTAAATGATTTTTAAAAGAAATTTTAATATATCACCCACCCCTACAGGATTCCACTATGCCCAAAACCATCAACTAGAAGACCTTGTAGATGGAGAAGAGGATTTGAAAGGAAATTGTGAATAAAATTTATAAGCTACACGGATAAAAAGGTGTGATGAGTAGAGGTGGTGAGGGGTGGATTTATTGGTGTATGATAGGGGCGTTTTTTATTAATATATTCAGTAGTTTATAATTTTGTCTCAAAACTATCAATATTGTTGATTCCTATGACTAAATAGAGTAAATAGTTCAGGATAGTTTAATCCAATAGGTTATTAAATAATTTTTACATCATCCATGAATCAAAAAATATTATAATGTTGAATACTAAAAATTACCATATTTCACTATTCATACAAACACTATCTATTTTAGAAAAAAGAAAAAATATCACCCTAACCATTTTTCAACATGTAGATTTAAAAAATAGAATTAGTTTTATGAAAATAAATTTCATAAATATGATAAATTTAATATTTAAATAAAATCAATATTCATTTGAAAAATATTGATTTTGTAACACCAAAAGTTTTTTTAGTAGAAAATTATGTTCCATAGTATATACGATATGCAACACTGAGCACAAAAAAACAATGATTATTTAAATATAAACATTTTAACCTTTAAATTAATTTTTTTTATATTATTAGGATTAAATAAATTTTGAAATATATATTACCATTTTATACTGATAAATTCTTAGTAAAAACTCAATCAATTTTTGGTAATTCATTTTTTTCTATAAAATACATTTTCTTTAGAAATGAATTTCTATTTCCTTTTATGGAAAATATATTAAATTTATTTTGTAGAAAATTTTAAAAAAATATGTAAAAAAATTAACCCCATTTTTGGTATCATAATAAAAAATTTACTTATAGTGAATTATTTAGATTTTGTAAGAAATATAGATTTTTAGTGAATATTGAAAATAACATTTTTATATAAAATTTTCATTTTTGTTGATAAATTATTTAAATTAAATGTCAAATTATTATATATTTTTTATTTAAATTTAACATAATTATTCTTTAGTTTTATTTATTTCATTTTAGTTCATTTTAGTCATCTTTACACTGGAATTTAGTATAAGTTTATTTTTTGGATTGAAAATGTATTTTTCTAAATATTGATTTAAAATGAATAATGTATCTCTACTATAATTAATTAATATATACCCTAATAAGAAATTATTTAAATAAAAAATTTAAATTATATATCAATATTTATCAATTTAAATTCACATAATGAATATTACTAGTTATATATTTAATGTAAATTCAACTTTTCATGGAGAAATGCATTTTTCAGATAATATCTTTTCATCGTATATTTAGGATATATATTTTAATAGATTTTTACCTATATGTAAATTAATCTTGATTAAATGGATTAAATAATTTTAATTATCATAATTAATTTTAGTTAATATTTTCCTCTTAAATTCCAAAACTATATGAATAGTAACGATATTAAATATTTATATCCACTCTAAAAGTAAAATACGACAATTGTTGGTAATTATAGAATAATAATTTAATAATGAAAAAAAGGGTTAATCTTAACATTATTAATAAGAATATCTTTTCTTTTAAATGAAATAATTATTATATTTATTCCTTATTTTTTTTACTTTTTAAATTATTATAAAATGATTTTGATAAAAATTAGTTTTTAAATGGAAAAATCAAAATTGTATATTTTAGTTATAATCATTTTCTATTAACATATTACTTTTTGTTTAATTTACTATCTTTTTAAATAAATTTAATTTTAAAAATATTATTCTATTAAGTAATTTTTATAATAGATTATGTACTTTTTTATCAAGTGAAGTATAATTTTTATAATTGTTTAAAAACTGTAATTGTAAAAACCCCATCACATCTTAAAAATTTTAAATTATATTTTAAATGTGAATGTTCATAAATTTTAAAAATTATTTTTTTCAAAAAAATATATTTTTGTAATGGGAACATTAGAATTATATAATGGTTATGTTTTCATAATATTTTGAGATGGTAAAAGATTCGAGTAAAAATTAAATACGCTATAAATGTACGGTGCATATTATGATATCATAGTGAACAAGAAGTGATGTAATAAATGTTTAAAAAGGGATTGAAGTTAAAATATAGGTTTAAACTTTAAAATATTTTGATTTTATTTTTATATTATTAATTTTCTAAGGACATTATGAATTATCAAAAACAAATACTATATTTTATGGTTTTAAAAATATTTTTTTATAAACATGACTCACTTCCACACCCGAAAGGGTAATATATCAATAATTTTTGAAATTGGAATAATAAAATAATGAAACCACTCCCATTTGGATAAAAATTTGGGAAAAACCATGGTATTTTTTTTGGTTGTATTACTTTATTATATAGTGTTTAAAATCAATGTTCGAGAAATAGTAATGAATTACCTAGTAATATCCTATATATTCCCTCACATTCACCCATTTTTCTTCACACAAAAACCATAGAGCATGTCCTTACTATTCAATATCTAGTATATATCCCTACCATGTTTTCCCCAATATCACATGAAGCTCCTCCTAAGGATTTGGAATCACCCTCTCATGGTATGAGACCTTCCTCATCTCAATTCAATTAAATATCCTTGTTTGAAAATAATTTTTTTAATCTCAATTGGTTATACTATAATTCATTTATAAACATTAACTCACTATCCAACTCATGTTATTTTAATGATATATCCTTTATCATATCCCAAATTTACTTTTACCTAAGTCGTCACTATGCCGAAATTATGTAACTGATTTCAGTATCATTTTTAATAAATCACCTCTTTTATGCTACACTTATAACAACCATGCTCTTTATTACACAATTAAACATGTTTTATTAAATAAACACATAACATGATACAACATGAAAGATCAATATTTATAGTTTCTTTGGGGATTAGTAACATTATATAACAACTTAAAACATAAAACACACACCATATTTGTTGGAAAATTCCTTTACATAGCCAGAACATTCCCTCATACTTAGCATTGCATGGGATAACCTGAGGACATACATGGGAAAAGGGTGAGCTATAATTCCCATTAAGGTAGTAGAAAATGAATAAAATGAATAATAAAATAATTTATATGCAACAGTTATATCAAAGGATCAAAAAAGAAACATGAATATAAAGGCAGGATATAGCAAGATTAACATAACATGGAAATGTGGAAACAACACTTAACATGGAATTAGAATGTGCCAAGGCTCATTGAACATGGAGCATGGATAAACCCTCATTGAAATTGAATTATCATGAGTAAATAATCATTTCACTTGAATTAGAATAATTAAATCTTCATTGAACATGACATATCATGATACTAATCTCTACCCAATGCATTGGAACGCTATCAGGGCAATCATTCTTAAACATTGCATTTTATGCATAAATGTGCCACATGGATCGTACAACATTGAATTATTCAACATCATATTTTATTCCATGATAAATTAATGTGGAATAAATATATGAAACTCTTTAAATAACAAGTAAATGTTCATAACGGTGAATACCCTTTATAGAGAAATGGGCATGGTATTAACTACACAATGACTTTAGCTTGGAAAACCGCGGTGCAATTTTGGAATCATAACGGTGTGACATACAAATTCATAAAAATTATTGATGAGAGATAATGGGGTGTCTTGTCATATTTACATGAAATGGACAATATGTGGGAATATTGATACATGTCCCAATATGAGTAATGTAATTTCAGATTCATAATACAATAGAATGGCTTGAATGTAAATGAGGAGAGAGAAATTTCTTACGTAATTTTAGCATGGTAATGGGTGTACATGAGAGGAATTTAGGATAATTAAAGGGGTATCTCATCATTTATAAATAAATAGGGATGTATGGGGAGGTTCTAAATCATACCCCAACATTTATAATTGAAAATAATAGGACATTAAAATATTAAAAAACTTGGCTAAAATGAGACTGGAATGAATCCCTTATTTGGAAGTGTGATCCCAAAAGCATGAGATAGGCTTGAGAGAGTATTATTGGGAGATTGGGGAAGATTGGGAGGATTATGGAGAGGTAAGTAAAGAGATTGGAGAAACTCAAACAGCATTGAGTGAATACGAAGTGGGATCTTGTGTGGGTTTATATAGGAAAGGAGAGGGAATTCTTCATTATTTATGTTTGGGACACCACACATTAAACAAATAAAAACCACACACCAGACCATGGTTTTTACCTATGGTTTTTTCCAAAGGGAATTAGAAAAAAATATTTTATAAGCCCAATGTCCTAATTTATTTAATTATTACGTTTTCTTATGTGGAGGTGAGTCACACACTCAAGGAAATCAATTTAAAAAGACAGAATGTCTTATAAATCTTGAAGGGTCCACTAAGGCTTTGTAAAGTAAATCAAACAAACCTAAAATCACATTATTTTAATGGTAAAATATATTTTGGAAAAACATAATTTTTATAGTATTTTATTACATCACTATTGGGTCATTATGATGTCATAAAATAAATTATATATTTAAATGGTATTTAATTTATACCAAAAAAATCGACTGTCTCAGAAAATTATGAAACATTCGCCATTGGATAATTTCAACATCCTGATTGCAGAAATAATAACCATTTTATCTAAATAATTTTATAAATATGTGAAATTTTACTTTTAAAATATAAATAGACATTTATCGAAAATTAAAGTGTTTTGAAAAAATAGCTTTCAAACCAAAATGAAAATCACAATTGTATTGATAATAATTATATGATCAATTATACTTAATAATAATTAATTTAAAAATAATAATATTTTATTAAAATATTATTTAATTCAAAAGTCCATTAATTTATAAAAATATATTTTTTAGTTGAATATTACATTAAATTAATATTTGTTCTTTAAAAACATTTTACCAAGTAAAAATAATAAAATTAATGTATATTATTTATTATATTGAATAATAATTCACATAATCATAGTGTTATGGACTTTTAATAGAACCCTGTATAACACCCGCATAAGACCAAAGGGTATGGTGTGCGATTGTGATAGACTCTTGGGGTCGCTCGGATAACATCACTCGGGTGGTAATCTCTTTCAACTTCCATTTCTCCTGTAGCTGGTTTTGTTCGAGCTTAACATGTTGAAGCTCGGCATGGGATTCATCAAGAGCGAAGCCTAATTATTCCACCTCCTTTCCACGCTTCAAAAAATGGGCTTCGTATGGGGAATGTCTACTGTGTGAGGTCATCGTTTCCTTTGTCTGTGTAAATTGGATTTGTTAAAGCTCTATATGTATATTAATCATGTGAACACTATTCAACGGGTATATTTGCAATGATAAAAATTATTCATGTTATTTTATAAAATCCAATATCATAAAACCAAAGAATTTCATCTGTTATATAACCATTTTACATAATGATACATTTAATTAGATCAAAAGGAGTTTTTATTATTGAATGTTTTGGTCGTTACAATATTCCCCCCCTTATGAAATATTTCCATGAAAATTTCTTTTTACCACACTAAAACTGATGTAGGTAACTCTGCTTCATCACTTCCTCTGGTTCCCATGTTGCCTCTTCAAACATGGGGTTTCACCACAACACCTTGACAAGGGGCAATGTCATATTTCGTATAACTTTTTCCCTACGATCTAAGATCTTCACTGGTTTCAACTCGTAAGAAATATAATCTTTTAACTGTATTGACTTTTAAGAGAGTGCATGTGAAGGGTCTGGTATGTAATTTTTTAAGAGGGATACATGAATGACGTTATGTACTTTGGACATGTTAGGTGGAAGTTCTATTCGATAGGCCACAACCCCAACACGATCAAGAATCTCAATGGGGCTGATGTACCTATGAATTAAGTTCCCTTTCTTTCTAAAACTCATGAACATCTTCCATGAAGATATGCGTAGAAATACCATGTCTATAAATTTGAACTGAAGGTATCACCGAAGGTTATTTGAGTAACTCTACTATCGACTTTGGGCTACCTTGATATACTTCTGAATGGTTTTCACCTTATCTACTATTTCTTTGAACATTTCAGGTCCTAGAAACTTACGTTCACCGACTTCATCCCAATATGCTGGTGTTCTGAACCTTTTCTCATAAAGGGCTTTATATGGTGCCATTCGGATGCTTGAGTGGAAAATGTTATTGTAGGATAATTCAACTAGTGGAAGATGTTGGTCCCATCCTCCATTGAAGTCCATAGAACATGATCTTAACATATCTTCTAGTGTCTGAATAGTTCGCTCAAATTTTCCATCAGTTTGATAATGATATGCCATAATAATGTTCAGTTCAGTGATTAAATAATGTTGGATATTTTTCTAGAACATCAAGGTGAATCTAGGATCATGATCGGATACAATAGATAGTCTTCTCGAATCATGATAAAGTGATTTGTCTTCGTAAGACGATCCCCAATAACCCATATAGAATTATTTCCTCTGGATGACCCTGGAAGTCCAGTGACAAAGTCCATGGTAATGTTTTCCCACTTTTATGTTGGTATGGGTAGTGGTTGCATCATACCCTTATACTTTTTCCTCTTTTCCTTCACTTGCTGACAAACTAGGCACTTCGATGTATATTTAGCAATCTCCCTTTTAATATAGTCCCACCAAATGTTTTCTCGGAGACCTCAATTCATCTTTGTACTCCCCATGTGAATAGAAAAGGTTGAGCTATGTGCATCATCTAGAAAATCCTTCTTTATCTCTAGATCAGATGGTACACATAATCGTGACCCAAATATCAAAATTCCATCCATGTCAACTACAAACATTGAGGATCTACCATTTCTGATAGCTTCCACCCTTTTTATAATTTCCACATCCTTTCTTTGAACATCCTTTATTTTCTCCATGAGGCATGGCTGAGAAATCATTTGATAAAGGATTAATGATATTCCTCCCTTAATGATTCCCATGTCCATCCTCTAAAAATCTAAGAAGATTGAATCCTTTTCAATTGTGATCATTGATAAAGATGCAGGATCCTTCCTACATAGAGCATCTGCCACTTTGTTTTCCTTACCAAGATGATAGTGGATTGAGATGTTATAATCCTTGATGAGTTCTATCCATATTTTTTGGGTCTTATTAAGCATTTTTTGTGTGAAAATATATTTTAGGCTCTTGTGATCAAAATATATCTCACACATCTCCCCATAGAGATGATGCTGCCAGATTTTCAATGCAATGTTCATAGCCACTAACTCCAGATCATGTGTGTGATAGTTTTTCCCATGTATTTTCATCTTCCTTGAGGCATAGTCTATCACTTTATCATTTGGCATCAACAAATAACCCATGCCCTTCTTCGAAGCATCACTAAATACCACAAAAAGTTCACCACTTGTGGGTAATGAGAGAACAAGCTTAGTGATAAGTCTCCTTTTCAACTTCTTGAAGCTCTCTTTTCATTCATCATTCTCAGTAATCATTACTCCCTTCCAATTTATCTTGGTAAGAGGGTTAGACAATCGTGATAAATTTCTCACAAATCAGCGATAATATCCTACTCACCCAAAGAAGTTATGGATATCTTTTACCGATGTTATCTTTCGACAGCCCTTAATTGCAGTTGTCTTGGATGGATCAAAAAATATCCCATTGCTTGTGATTATATGGCCCAAGAATTAGACCTCCTTTACCTAGAACTCACACTTGTTGTACTTTTCATAGAGGTTCTCAATACAAAAGGTCTCTGGTATAGTTCATAGATGCCCTTTATGATCCTCCTTAGTTTTAGAGTATATTAGAATATCATCTATAAAGACTCCCAAAAATTTGTCCTAGTAATCTATAAAGACTCTATTCCTCAATTCCATAAATATTTCTAGACCATTAGTGTGTTTGAAAGGCATTAATAGGAATTCATAGAGCCCATATCCTGTATGAAAAATAGTCTTAGGGATATTTTCCTAATTTAACCTTACTTTTTAATATCGCAACCACATATCCACCATGGAGAACTATTGGGCTCCATGTAGCTAATCAATCAAGTCCTCAATTCGTGGTAGATAATACTTGTTCTTCATCGTGATTTCGTTGATGTCTTGATAATCAATACAAAGGCACATTGACTCATCCTTCTTCTTGATGAAGAGGACTAGTGCACCCAATGTTGAAGCACTTGGGAATATAATCCCTTTATCCAGATTCTCCTGTAGTTGTATCTTATGCTCCTCAAGCTCCACAACATCCATTCTTTACAGAGTCTTGGATATTGGAAATGCCCCAACTATAAGTCCAATTTAGAATTCAACATCTCTTCTAGGAGGAATACCAGGAAATTCCTCGGGAAACACTTCCGAAAATTCCCTCACAATAGGAATGTATTCATGGATGGTTCCCTCCCTAGAATCATTCATCTGAGCTATATTTGTGTGCTCATATGATAGTAGTATCCATTCTTGAGATGATTATGCTAAAGAAGATTCATCTTCCTCCTTAAACTTGTATATAAATGGGGGACTATTCTCCATATAAGGATTGATTTCCCTCTCATGGAAATTTATATTGGATCTATATAAGGAAATCCAATCCATGCCAAAAATTGCATAAAATTATACCATAGGTAGTATGATGAGGTTTTACGGGAATTTAAATCCACCGATTATAATTGGTAAGGAGTTATATTTAGAGGATGCAATGTTTTCCCAATTTTTCATACTCACTGGCATTTTTACTTCCATGATTTGTGGTGGTGTTGGGATTGTTATACTATACTTTCGCGATATAAAAGAATGCATAGAACCAAAATCAAAAAAATATGTTCCCAATTCTTGAATTAATAATTATTTTCCCTTTTACCACTTCATTGTCGAGGATCACATTGGTGGTAGTGATCGAAAAAGCTCACCCTGGCTACCTTGGAGGATGTTGGTTGCCTCAAAAAACCATTAGCTTAGGGAACTGATTTTAAAGGTGACCTGGTTCTTTGTAGTTGAAGAAATGAACAATGCATTGAGAGTAGAACGAAGAATCCCTCTCCTCTATCATAGCCACAGGTTTTTATTGTCAGAAGTTAATATTTAGGTGTCCTTCTATTCCACACTTAAAGCATTTCCTCATCCCCTTCACACAATTTCTGGGTTCCTTCTTTCCACACCTTTGGAAAGTGGGGTGGATGATCAGTTTAGAATCTTTGGATTTATACATTGGAAGGCCAGAATTTAATTCCCTGTTACACTTCTTATCCCCATGATACCCTTTATAATATCTGATATCTAATTTTACCATGAGGGAACATCGAAAAATTTCCTCATAGTTATCCAATTCACAGATCGCTAGGGATTTATGTATTCTAGTTTTTACCCCACCAAAGAAGTGGTCAACCTTGAATTCGAGGGTAATGAAAAAGCCCGAGGCATATCGTGCAAGCCTTTTGAATTTTACCTCATACGTTCTGATGGATTTTTCGACTTTTTCCTTGAGTTCAAGGAAGTCCCTTTCCATCTTTATTCGAAGGGTGCATGGAAAATATTTATCGAGAAACATCTTCTAAAAATCCTTCCCTTCCAATTCCCCAATCTCTTCTTCATGCTTCATTTTTTATCAATGTCCACTGTTGATCTGCTTCACCCTCCAAATAATAAGAATCCAGAAGAACCTTCTCTTGTTCGGAACACTGAAGGATGTAGAAGATCTTTTCAATGTATTTGATCCATTTTTGGAGATTGAGGGATCATATGATCTATTAAATGTATGAGGGATTTGTCTCATAAAGCTCTCGATAAATACTTTTTATTTATGGGGGGGGGGGGTTGAACATTCCACTTCACCCCTGTTTCTTTTAAAATCTTGAGATAACTATGATAGTATTGTGACAATGTTCATGATTTGTTCTCCCATCAGATTGAGAATCTCATTAGAACAATCATCACATTGAACTTTTCATCGGTCGTTAGCCTAAGTCCTCCTATTACCTACCATTGGCGAGAATAAAATCAAAGTTTGGGGTAACACATAAAGGGTAATCCAAGTTCAAAATAGATGAACTATAAATAACTTTTATTTCTATTCGTTGTCAATCTATAGGTTTCAATCAATGTTATCTATGATCTGATTTCTAACATATATTCATAGGGGAATTTTTTCGTTCCCTTAAAATTGGTTCATACTAAGCATGTGAATTTACCAAAGAATATCTCCCAGGATAGTCATATCCAAGATTGTAGCAAGGCCCATTTTTAGTTACCGGGATACCCCGAGTCAAACATGAAACTCCTTGTTGGAGTTTTCACTCCTATATACATATGTGCCAGAGCCGCCTCTACCGGCTCATATCCATATAGGGATGTATTTTCTTAATAAACCACATACACAATACTCAATACAATTTAAGGATGTTTTTATTATGCATAGTCTTGTCTCTAAGGCTTAACTAGGGGTTTTTTATCCTAATCCCAAAAATAACTAAACTTGTTCTCGGATTCTAACTATAACAACCCTTCTCTTTATTACACACTTAATCACGATTTATTAAATAAACTCTTCACTTGGTAAACCATGGATGATCGAGAGGTCTAGTGCCTTTTGGGTTTAGTAATATTACATAACAACTTAAAATAGAAAAAACACATCATCGTTATTAAAAACATCATTTACATAATCATGGCATTCCCTCGTACAGAACATTGCATGGGATAACCTGGGGACATACATGTGAAAAAGGTGACCTATAAATACTAGTACCAGAATAAAAAACGCATAAACTAAATAATAAAATATATGTTACGAAATAGGAATATCGACAGAAAATAAAAGAAAAATGAACATAAAGGCAATATATAGAATGATTATCATAACATGGAAATGTGGAAACAACACTTAACATGGAGTTAGCATAGCCAAGGATCATTGCACATGGAGCATGAATAAACCCTCATTTCAATTGAAAGAGAATGATTAAATCCTCATTGCACTTGAATTAGAATGATTAAATCCTTATTTCACTTGACGTATCATGATACTAATCTCTACCCAATGCATTGGAGCACTATCAAGGTTCACCCTTCTTAAACATTTCATTTCATGCATAAGTGTGCCACATTGATCATACAACATGGAATCATTCAACATCATCATTTATTTCATGATAAAGTAATGTGGAATACATAAAAGAAACTCTTTAAAAAACAAGTAAATGGGAATAAGGGTGAATAACCTTGATAGCGACATGGACATGGTATTCACTACATGATGACTTTGGCTTGGGAAATCATGGTGCAATTTCGGAAACATAACAACATGACATGAGAATTCATAAAAATGGTGGATGAGAGAGAATGCGGTGTCTCATAATATTTACATGAAATCGATAGTAACGGGGAATATAGATACATGTCCAAACATGAGTAATGGAATTTTAGATTCATAATACAAAAGAATGGATTAAATGTAATTGAGGAGAGAGAAATACCTTACAAGTTCACGGCATGGTAATAGGTGTGCATGAGAGGAATTAATGAGAGAGAAAAGGGAATCTCGTCATTAAAACATAAATAGTTTAGTATGGGGGAAATTTTAAATCATACCCCAACATTAATAATTGAAAATAAAGGAACATAACAATATTAAAAAACATAGCTAAAATGAGAGAGGAAGGAATCCCTTACTTGGAAATGTGATTCCAAAGGATTGGGAGAGGCTTGAGGGATGATTCTAGGGAGATTGGGGAACCTTAAGAGGATTCTAGATATAGGAGGGAATAGGTTGGATGAAATACAAATTCTTTGAGTGAAGAGGAAGTGTGAGCTTGGTTAGGTTATTATAGGAATGTAGAGAGAATTCTTAATTATTTAGGTTTGGGATACCACATATTAAACTAATCAAAACCACAAACCACCTCATGGTTTGAGCCCATGGTTTTTTCCATATGGAAGTCAAAAATAATATTTTATAGTTCCAATGGACTAAATTATCAAAATATTAGGGCTTCTTATGTAGAGGTGAGTCACACCCTCAAGGAAATCAATTTAAAATGCTAAAAAGTTTTATTAGTATTGAAGGGTACAGTAAGGCTTTGTAAAATACATAAAACAAACCTAAAATTAAATTATTTTAATGGTAAAACATATATTGTCCAAACATAATGTTTTATGTTTTTTATTACATCACTATTGGGACATTATGATGTCATAAAACACAATATATATTTAAATGGAATTTAATGTTTACCCAAAAATTTGAATCTCTCAGGAAATTATGAAAAATTCACCATTAGATAATTTCGAAAACCTGATTCAAAAAGTAATATTAATTTTATCTAAATAATTTTCTAAATTTGTGAATTTTTATATTTAAAATATAAATCAACAATTGTCAAAAATTCATGAATTTTGAAAAAACTAGCTTTCAAAGCTTAATAAAAATCTCAATTGGATTCTTAATAATTATACGGTCATTTATACTTTAAAAAGTAATTTGATAGTAATAATATTTTAAAAAAATATTATTTAATTCAAATATCTATTAACTTATCAAAATATATTCCATAGTTGAATATTAACTAAAAATACTATTTGTACTTTACAATCTATTTCGAAATTAACAATAATAAAATGAATGCATATTATTTATTATATACAACAATAATGCTCATAATCATAGTGATATGGTCTTGTTACATAAACACTTATAAAAATCTCTTAAGAACAAAGGGTAAGGTGAGAAATGGTGACAGACTCTTGGGGTGGCTCAGATTACATCGCTCAGGTGGTAATCTCTATCAACTTCCAAATCTCCTGTAGCCGGTTCCGTTTGAGCGTAAAATATTGAAGCATTGATTGGTCTTGGTCAAGATTGAAGCCAAATTAAGAATCCTCCTTTATAAGATCCAACAAATAGGCTATGTATGGGGTAAGCCTACTGGATGAGGCCATCGCTTCCTTTATCTGAGTAAATTGGATTTGTTAAAGTCTTATATTTATACAAATCATGTGATCATTGTTCCCTAGCTATATTAGCAACGGTAAAAACTATTAATGGTATTTTAAAAAATACATAATCATAGAACCAAAGCATTGCATATGTTATATAAGCATTTTAAATGATGATATATTTAATTAGATCAAATTGATTTTTCATTAATTAACTTTGGGTCATTACAACACCTGTTAATATCCATTTTTTCACATTGGGATTTTTTCTTCCACACCCCAATTATTGTAAAGTTTATATATAAATGATGAGATATCCCTTTATGTATCATAAATACCTCCCATGAATTTTTATATTCCACATGTTATGTTGATGAAATTTCACCACTACTTTTTAGGACAAACAATTATGTAGTGAATACTCATAAAATGTTCCTATCAAGGGTGTTAAATATTATTCACTTATAATTATTTTATTGGGCACATAATTATATATATTACATTATAATTTATTGGTGAATAAAATTTGATGAAAAATGATTCTGTCATTTAGGATCTATATGGAAAACTTATGCAAGTTAATACAATGAATGGGATTTGTGGGTCCAAAATAACATAGTGCTTCAATGCATTATGTAATGTTTTAGTCTCATTATAAATCATGAAAGTGATTAGGGAGTGAGCCTAATCCATCAAGGGACCCTATCCATAATTTTTTCTTCCCAATTATCCTTGACCCTTGTTAATGAAGTTGTGTTTTATGTTCTTTCCACATTTCCCATATTGCCTTTATGATTATCATGATATATCATGCCTCATTGTTCATGTTTATGACTCTGACTCCTTTTATTCCACATTGATATTAATACTTATTGAAATTTATTACCTTATTCATGTATTGATGTGTTTATTCCCTTATAGGGACTTATAGTGAACCCATTTCTTATGTATTTTCTTAGTTTATACCAGTGCATATTTAAGTACAACGGAATAATATGAGCATGTAATGGATGTTTTCAATAAGGAAAACAAGTTCACGGTTTTATGTTTACATGTAATGTACCCAATCCCCAAAGAAACTAAACATTTGAATCATTCAGGGTTTAAAATGTTTACTCTTGTATAATAAATTATAAATTAATTTGAAATAATGATAAGTTTTTCATTGTTGGTATCAAAGGAAATGTTTAGTTATATTTGAGATTCGGATTAGAAAACACTAGAGAAAGCATTAGGAATAAATCTAACCTTAATAAAACATTCATAAAATTTTATAAAGTATATATTATGTTTGTTATCTAGAAAATTAATCATTTTCTAGATACTATAACTAGATGTGTCTCTCTCATAGATGTACCTAGGGGTAAAACACAAAAACAATGTATTTAGTTAGACATGATCAGGAACTGGTGCATGAAAATGGGCCCTACTGCACACTAGGTTTTACACTCCCTAGTGATATGCTTTGGTAAATTAACAACATAATTAAAACCCATTATTAATGGAAAAAATTATCATAGGAGTCAGTGTTATGGAATTGATCATAGATAAAAGAGGTTGATTCATTGAAATTCATATTTTATTGAAATATATGTCATTTATAAGCTATTCCATTAGTGTTATTACATTCCCATATATGCATTTAATAGTTTAAAAATATTATTCCCTAATTTTCACATTATTATAGTCTATAAATTTAAATGCGTTGAATAATTTATTACTCATTTGGTGGATTATGTGATTTGTTAGAATTTTATTCTACTACATCAGGAATATAAAAATTATCTTGATTTCTCATCGTATGATGAAAAAGATGAATTTATAGTGGATATTAACTAAAATATGATATTATACTTTTCAAAAAATTATTTTCCATTATGTTTATAGTATAGCTGATAAATTAATTCCATAACACAATGAAAATAATCATTACCAAAACCTTTTATCATATGATGATCATTTTAGTCAAGTTAATGATCATTTTACCCATTACAAATTTATGGTTTTGTGGTATTTGAATTAATCCAAAACATAATAATTATCAAACCAAATTATTTATTTTGTGTAAGTTTTATCTTCAATTTCCTTGTTATCACTTCCCACAAAATCTCTCCTACTGAGAAACCTAGTTATGTGATGACCCTCAAATTCTATTTCTCTATGTCCAAGTGGTTGTTTTATTTACCATTTTATGAAGTTGGTTTTCAATGACGATATATTAATTTTTCAAAATATATCTTATTGATGTCATCAATAAATTGTGGGGAAAAAATTTATTAAAGTGTGGAATAATTTAATGCTCAAATTTTTGAAAGGTAAAACTATGTTCGATAACTTATGTGATACAAAAAACTGAGATTAAACAAACAAATATTATTTTAATATGACTTTTTTTACATTAAAATTATATTTTTATATATAATAAGTATTAAATTTTTTATGATATATATATATATATATATGACCTAATTTTATTGATAATTTATAAGTAAACAATCAATCAATTTTTTGAATGTGTTTTTTTCTTCAAAAAAATGTTTTATTGATAATGGATTTTTTTTATATTTTTTGGAAAAAAATATATAATAATTTTTTTAGAATATTTAAATAATTTTTTTGATTAAAATAACAACATTTTGGGCATTTTCATATTAAATTAAATTATTGTGATAATTGTTTTAGAAATTGTAGATTTCTTAGAGAATAGTGAAAACTATATTTTTCTGTAAAATTGTCATTTATTTTGATAAATTAATTTATTTAAATTCAAAATTTTAAGTTTAATTTCATTTAAAGGTATCATAAGTATTAATTAGTTTTATTTAATTCAACTAATTAAATTTTAATCATCTTTATATTATATTTAAAAATAATATTATTTTTAAAATAAAAAATTAATTTTTATGAAAGACTATTTAAAAATAAATAAGCAATCTCCATTAAACATAAGTAAAAATATGCATAATTATAATCAATATAAATAAATATTTTTGACTAAATGTCTATATTTATGAATTAAAATTCATATACTTAATATTACTCATTATATAGTTAAAGTGAAATCTTCATTTCCATGAATAATTGTTTTTCAAGAAACTACTTTCCATCATACTTGTGGGTTATATTTTAAATTAAAAAATTCTAGAAAATTTAATTAATTATTATTGAATAGATTACACAATTTTAATCATCAAAATTAATATTAGGTAACATGTTCTTCATAGTTTTTGTAAAATATGAATAGTAACATTATTAAATATTTATTATTAAAATAAATAGAAAATACGATAATTATTGGTAAAAGTATAATAATAATATAACATTGGAAATTGTTTGTAAAACTAACTGTATTAGTAGGTTTATATTTCCATTTCAATGAAAAAAGTATTACATTACTTCCTTATTATTTTTACTTGATAAATTTTTAAGAAATGAGTTCGATAAAAATTAGCTTTTATACCACAAGACTCAAATTGTATATTTGGGTAATAACCAATTTTAGTTAACATATTCAATTTTTATAGATTAGTGAATTTTAAAACTAAATTTTATTATAAAAAAATTATACTATTAAGTTATTTTTATAAATTATTTTATTCTTTCTTATTAAGTCAAATTAAATTTTTATAATGGTTGGAAAAATATTATTGTAAAAAAATTATTTCAAAATAATTGAATATTCTATTTTAAAAGTCAAAATTAAAATATTTGGAAAATTATTTTTTATAAATAAATATTATTTTTTGAATAATCAAATTTAACTTATCCAATAATAAATTTTTAATGATTTTTTGAGATATTTGAACTTTTTTGGTAAAAATTAAAAACTATATAAATATATGCTACATATTATGACATCATAATAACCCAAATGTTTTATTAAGATGATATAAAATGTTTCCAATACCAAATTTATGATAAAATCTAAAATAATTTTGTTTTATGTTAATATTATTAATTCTAAAAATTCTTTTCGAATCATAGAAAAGAAACATTATATTTTATGTTTTTAGAATCATTTCTTTATATACACGAATCACTCCAACCTAACCAATGGTGTTACTTAAATAATTGTAGAACTCGGAATAATAAAATAATTAATGACACTCCCTAATGGATGAATCTATAGTTAAATAACATAGTGAGGTTTTTGGGTTTCATTAAATTATTATATAGATTCAAAAACCTATGTTTTGAAATAATAAAGAATTCCCCATTAATTTCCTATTTAAATCTCTAATTCGAACATTTATATTAAATAGAAAATGGACAGAATAATTATTCTTCAATCCCCTCTTATATTACCTACCAAGGATCCCCCATGATTTTAGGAAGCTCCTCCTAGTAATTTTGAATTATCCACTCATGGTAAGAGACATTCCTCTTATCCTTTAAATTCAAGAAACTTCATTGAAATTAGTCTTTTGAATTTAAATTGGATATATTTTAATTCATTTATGAAAATTAACATAATTTAAAATTTATATGATTTTTTATATATAATTTATACTATCTCATTTTTATCTATACTTATGTGATTTCTATGCAGAAATTTCGTAAGGTATTTCTCTCTCATTTTTATTCAAGAACCTTTTTTCTGTTATTCCTCATAATTTATATTTTTTCATTTTGGGATATGTTTCTAAACATCATCCTTAATGTTATTTTTATTTTTAAATGATGATATAACCCTTTAACTCTCATCAATCATTCCCATGAACCTTCAAATTACTTGGTTATGCTGCCGCAATGTCACACTGTATTTCCATGACAAATAACAGTATAGTGAATACCTATACATTGTTCCTATCAATGGTGTTCAAAATTATGATGTTATAATTATTTTATTTTTGAATCAAATGTATTTATTCCACAATAACTGATCAGGGAAAAATGTGCTGATAAATGATTCCATGATTTAGGATCTATTTGGCACACTTATTCATGAGAATAAAATGAAAGTGACAGGGTTGTCTAAACTTATATAGTTCTCCAATGCATTGGGTAATTTTTTAGTCTCATAAGACATCATTCAACGGATTAAGGACTGAAATTAATCCATTACAGGACCTTTTCCATCATTATTTCATGGAATTTATCCTTGACCTATGTTTATGATATAGTGTTTTATGTTGTTTCCACATTTCCCATGTTTCCTTTATGATTATCATTCTATATCAGACCTATTTGTTAAATTGTTTCATTAAAAATAATTTTATGACACATTTATATTCCTATTTATTATCATGTATTACATTGTTTGTGTTATTCCTTGTTTATTCCCCTGCTGGGATTGATATATCACCTTTTTATTATTTATGTCCTCAGGTTATCCCATGCAGTTTTAAATACGAATTAATAATATGACCATATTATGGATGTTTAAAATAATGATAATGTATTACCTATTTTATGTTTTCATGTAATTTACCAAATTAGAAATGATAATATACTTATCGATCTATGAGGTTGTACAATTTGTACTCTTATGTAATTAATAATTAATTAATGTTTACTAAAAAGTAATGTTATCATAGATTTTAATATTATATTCTAATTTTTATCCCTTTGAAAATTTAATTTATTTCTTTTTAAATTATCTTATAATTATAATAGAACATATTATTCATTTATGAATCTAGTTAATTAAAGTTGACTTTCTTATGAATCATTATATTAATTTTAAAATTGTAAATAAAAATTTATGTTTTACAAAAATACAAACACATGACATATAATTTTTAAAACACTTATTTACTTATAACATGATATAAAAAATTTCATATATTTATTTATTATATTCATAAATATTATTTATAATTTAAAAGGTGTAGTTACAATTCTATAATCTATATTTCTATTCATAACTATCAGATTACTATTCTAATAGTTTGGTTATAATATCAATAGTATTGGTTCATTAATTTCAATAAAAACAACTAATTTTATTCATTCTCTATTCAATTTTATTTTCAGTCAAAGTTATATATACATTCACATTAAAAACTATTCTTTATTATTATAATTATGTTTTATTTCTATAGCTTTTTCATGGCTGTATTCAATCTAGTGGATCAAGAAGATATAAATTTTTAAATTCATAGTATCTTATTTTCTATTTATTTTTCTACTTTACTATTTCACATTATAATTTGATTATTTACTAAAAATAGTATAATTATTCATATATAAGAAAAAAAACTTTGCGTTCTCTATGTGATTTATGAGTTTTGTAATTATAAAAATGTAAATTACGTCGATAAAATTTTATATCATTACATTCCTCCCACTTAAAAAATTTCTCCCTTAAATTTCATTTTACATACTAAGGTGAAAACAGGTGCATGTATTTCTTCTTCATCACTTCCTTCAGTTCCCATTTCAGCAATTCATAGTTATGATTTCTCTATATTAACGTGTCCTGGTGAGTAGTATTCTTATATAGAAAATTTTCTCTATGATGCATGATCTTCACCAGCTACACCTTGTAAGAGAGATTATTTTCTAGTTTTACCCTCTATGAATTTATTACAACTGAGGGTATGGTATGAAATTAATTAGGAGGGACACATAGAATACATTATGTACTTACGACATGGTTAGTGTATGTTCTTGTTGATATTCCATGTCTCCGATGAAATCCCCAATCTCAAAGGGGTCAATGTAACTGGAGAATAACATTAACTCATTAACAAATATCAAGAATCTATTCCTTGGGGATATTTTGGAGGAATATCTCATCTCCAACCCCAAAATCCTTGTCCCATAAACGATTGTCTACATAGTTCTTCTATTGATTTTGGGTAGCCCTGATGTGCTACTAAATGGATGTATAATTTTACACCATTTCTTAAACCATTTTAGGTCATAGTACCTTAAATTCCCCTACATCATCCCACTATCTGTTGTTCTATATCTCTTCCCATAAAGGGATTCATATGGTTCAATTTTGATTATTTTGTGGAAACTATGGTTATAAGAGAAATCGATATGTGGAAGATGTTGTTACCATCCTACATTGATGTTCATTGATGATGATATTAACATTTCCTCAGTGTCTAAATAGTCTGGATGGACTAAAAATCCTTTTATGGGTGATAAGATATACTAATGTTCATATTAGTGTGCAGATAATGTCATATAATGTTCCCAAACTTGGAATAAAATATCTGATCTTGATCAGATTAGATCAATAATTTTACTCAATGTAGCCTCAATACTTCTCTAATATATATTCGGGTAAGTTGAATGAATGTAAAGTACTACAGAATTTTATTAAAGTGTGTAGTTTCTATATGGTGATCATCAACAACCCATATAACATTATTTCCACTAGATGTCTTTTGAATTCGATCGACAATGTCCATGGGGATGTTTTCTCACTTCCATATTGATGTGGGTAATATTTTTGCCTTATCCTCATAATTCTTCCATTTTTCCATCACTATATGACATATCAAAAATGTTATTATGTATTCAATAATGACTTCCTCTATATAGTCCCACAATTAGGGCTCTTAGACATCACAATACATCTTTATTCTCCCTTGGTGAATATTAAAGGTTTAGTTACCTATATCATTCATAATCTATTTATTTATCTCTATATTGGATTGTATACAGAATCATTACCCAAATATTATGAATCCTTATGCATAAATTTTTAATTCATAGGATTTCCCATTTTTGACAGCTTCCACATTATTTTGAGTTTCCACGTATTCTATTTGGGAATCATTTACATTATCTGAAAGGGATGGTTGAGCAATCATTTCTGAATTGAATGATGAAGTTACTTTCTTTATTATTCTCATGTCAATCATTAAGAGTCTGAGAATATTGGATCATTATTGTTTCTTATCATTGAAAAAGATACATGATCCTTTCTACATAGAGAATCTGCCACTTTATTATCTTTACCATGATGGCGGTGGATTGAGTAGTCATAATCCTTGACGATCAATAAAAATAATCATCGGAAGATATTAAGATCCTTTTTTGGTAATATATATTATAAGATTTTTTAATAATTATATATCTCACACTTCCCAGCATTGATATAATTCCACTAAATTTTCAATGAAAAGACCATATCTTCCAACTCCATATAATTTTTGGGATATTTTTTTCTCATTACATTTCACCTTCCATGAAGAGTTTCATATCACATTTGAATTTTTCATTAGTACATAACCTAAGACAATTTTTTATGACTCACTTAATACCATAATGAGTTCCCACTTATAGATAATGTATGTACTAGTGTCATAAAAATCCTTCATTTCAACTCTTTGAAGAAGTCTTCACATTAACTAGTCTAAACAAATTTTACTCCCTTCAAATCCATTTTTCAGTGGGTTTGAAAATAATGAGAATTTTCTCAAAAATCACCAGCAATACCCTCTATAATAAGGAATATGTGTATATTTATTACATATTTTGGTTTAGGCCATTCCAGAATTGCCTTTGTCTTAGAAGGGTCCATAGATATCTCATTACTAGTGATATCATGACCATTAATGATACTTCCTCCATCCACTACTCACATTTTCTATACATTTCATAATTTTTCTCCAATTTGAAATTACTTCACACGGTATTCAAATTATTCATATGCTCTTATTTCTCTTAGATCATATTATAATATCATCTATAAATACTATCCTAGATTTGGTGAGACAATATATAAAGACTTTATTAATTTTCTCAATGAAAATAACTAGAGAATTAAGGAGTGTTAAGAGTATTACAAAGAACACATACTGTCCATATAATGTTCACAAGAAAGTCTTGGGAATATCTTCCTTTCCCCATTAATTTTTGATATCATAGCTAAACATCTACCATAGAGAAATACATTTCCATATATATATTATATTACATGGAATATATCTATGGTATGTGATAAATGTATTTTATCATGAAATTTTTTCAGCCCACAATAATCAATGAAGAGGTGCATTGATTCATCATTCTTCCAGAGGAATAGAACTACCACACCCCATGTTGAAGCAAAAAGTCATAATGAACCCTTTTCAAAATTATCTTGTATATACTTCCTTAGTTCCTCAAAATGAATGGTGTACATCTTATAGGGAGTCTTTAATATGGGAAGTGATCCATATATATGTTAAATTTAGAACTCAACCAATTTGTCAGGACGAAGACCGTGAAATTCTTTTGGAAACACATGAGTATAGTCCCACATAATGGAAAAGTCTTCGAGCATAATACTCTCCTTTGTATCAGTAATTATGATTAGATATTCATTGTCATAATGAAATAAAATCCAAAAATTGGTATGATGATTATGAGGGATACACATCCTCCTCCTTTCACATTATTTTAATTTGGGTATGTCTCTAGATGTGAAGAGTGATATCCCTTTCTTGACAATTGATGTTGTCTTTAAATAAATATAGTCAATACATTCCCAATATAGTATCAAACTACACCAAAAGTTGTAAGAAGAGATTTTCTAGGAGGTTTAGTCAACAAACATTAACCCGAGAGGAGTTATATACTTTAGATGTTGAAATTTATAAAAAAAATTCTCAATGATAAATCAACCTATATATTTTAGGGTGGTATATGAATAGTTCTACTAAACTTCTATAATAAGAAATAATGCATTCAAATAGAATCAAATTGTAAATTTTTTATTTTTGAATGAATAACTTGTGTACCTATCATCGCATCCTTGTTGCTCTCCACATTATCAGTTGTGATGGAATATTCCATTCTTTGGAGCCATGGAGGAAGTTATCATCGATTTCCTCAAACAAACCATTAACTAGTCGAAAAATGTATTTCCATGTCTTTTTTTTACATTTTGACGTCGGTTTTTAACCGACGTCAATAAAAGCGATGTAAAACATATATGTTTCAACGTTGGATTTTATAAACCAACGTCAATAATCATCTCCACGTGGGTCTTTGGCATCATTTTATATAAAAACCGATGATAAATTTTAGGGCCTCGGGGATCTTTGGCGTCAGTTTTTATATAAACCAACAACAAAAATCAGGCCCTGGGGGTCTTTGGCATCAGTTTTTTTAAATCGACACTGATATTCCTGACCACGAGGGTCATTTGTGCTGGTTTTTTAGAAAACTGACATCTAAATCTGGTTTCTACATGAGTTTTAACGTCGTTTTTTGATAAAACCCGACGTGAAAAAAACTTTTTATAAAAAAATAATTTCCACATTGTTTTTAAAAAACACCGACTTCAAAACCTTGAACCTCTGAATATTGGAAAATAGATCATTTCCCAAGCTTCGATTTGACTGGTTATAGAGCTAAAATGGACGTATGGATCAAAAGTTATGGTCGTCGTAAGTTATACCTCTTTTTGGGTCCATCGATACCACATTCTTTGAAGAATAAATGGAAAAAAAGAACCAAAATTAATATGCCAAATGAAAAAATATATAATTAATGATTGAAACTAACATTAATTCTTTGTTTGGGACATTTTAATCAATAACTTTTTTATCATTATTTCACTTCATTTTAAGGGAGAACTCACACAGTAATGAAAATAGTGAGTGATAAAAAAAATTCCCAAAAACTAATGAATATTATGTAAAAGTTTTATTTTTTGTATCTCGATTAGAAGAATACTTCATCATAATTATAAAAATAATAATATTTTTAGTGATAAGAAAAACAATAATAGTGAAATCAAATGATGAAAATAAATACCTTGTACAAATCGTCAATTGAAAAATATTTGAAAAATTGATTGTATCAAAGATGTCAAAAATGTTGAAAGAAAGAGGATGAGATTTTATATAGTGTAAATGAAAATTTCTATATTGGAGATTCAATAAAATTTGAGTGGGATTTCGAAAATAGAAACGCGCATTGGGAAAAAATTGAAATATCGAAGCCGCATATTTGAAATTTTATTTTTAATGTCAGTTAAATATATAAACAATTCTAAAAATATTCTCATGTTGGGGGATTAACATCGGTTTTTGAAAAAAAGATGAAAAAAGTGACTTTTACCATCATTTATTTGTAAAAACGACGCCAAAACAGGTCTTTTAACATCTGTTATTAAAAAACTGATAGCAAAAATCAAGTCATATAATATTTAACATCCAACATACATTAATTTTGATCCGTATGTCTGTTTGCACTCCACGACCTGCAAAATTTAATACTGTGAAATTATCTAATATTTTTATTATGATAACTGGCGTTGGTTTTTTGTTAAACGGACTCCAAAAAGGGACTTTTATCGCCAGTTATTAGAAAAACCGACACCAAAAATCAAGTCATATAATCTCTAACTTCCGACGCCCATAACATTTAATCCGTAAGTCAGTTTTCGCTCCAAAACCTATAAACTATTAGCATGGAAAATTATATAATACTTTTATTGTGATCATTGGCGTCTGTTTTTTGTAAAATTGACGATAAAACGGTCCTTCTAATGTCACTTATTGAAAAAACCGACGCCAAAAATCAAGTAATATTATCTCAAACTTCCTCCACCCTTAACTTTTTATCTGTAAGTCCGTTTTCCCTCTACAACCAGTCAAATTGAAGCTTTGGAAATTATCTAAAACATTTATTTTGATAATTGGTGTTGGTGTTTGGTAAAACTGATGCCAAAAGGGCCATTTAACGTCATTTATTGAAAAAATCGACCCAAAAAATCAAGTCATATAATCTCCAAATTCCGACACCCCTAGCATTTGATCCGTAAGTCCATTTTCGCTCCACAACCTGTCAAATTCATTGTTGTGAAATTATCTAAAACATTTATTTTGATCTTTAGGGTCGTTGTTTTGTAAACCCAACACCAAAAATGGTCTTTTAATGTCCGTTATTGAAAAAAATTGATGCTAAAAATCAAATCATATAATCTACAACTTCCGACATGTATAACTATTGATACGTATGTCCATTTTCACTCCACTACCTGTCAAATTGAATCTTGGGAAATTATCTGAATCTTTTATTTTGATCCTTGGCGTCGGGTTTTTGTAAAAATGATGCCAAAAAGGGTCTTTAAACTTCAGTATCTGAGAACCAACGTTAAAAAACCGACAACAAAAACAATTTTTCCACTAGTGATTACTTAGTAACTTGTCCCACATAATTCCTATATTATTTGAAATTGGAACACTACACAATAAGAAGAGTTTTGAATCATTCCTTTATTTGGTTTTCAAAAATTGTGGAATTCTTAAAATCCATTCATCATTAATTAGAATTATTCCACCCTCTTCAACATTTGAAGCATATCTTGGTTTGATATAGATAGTTCCCAAGAAGCTTATTACCACAATTTTGACATGTGGCATGTTAAATTTTATTACCATGATGGGATTTATCTATTAATCAACCAGTATTAAAATATATTTTCCTCTTCTTATATATGATCCCATGAGATAGATGAGAGTACCCAATATCCATTTAATCTTTAAGGGAACAACAAAAAATCTCCTCATTACTATGAATGTCTCGAATCACGATGCTTTTTGGTAAAATCAGCATTAACCACAAAAAATTAATCCACCTAGATTTTAGAATTGATGAAAATTCTAGAGTAGTTTCATAAATAACATGTAATGCTGTCCTCCAACTCCAAGATAGATTCATCTTCCTTCTTCATCATTCTTAGTAACTCCCTCTTCATCTTAATATGGAGAGTTAGATGAAGATATTTATTAAAAAATATTTTCTTAAATCCTTCACATTCCCTGGAATCATTTTTCTCCATAGAATTTCTGTTATTGAATAGTTTCCACTACTGATCATATTCCCCATTATAATGATAAACTTATGGTATGATATTATATTATTCTGAGTTGGGAAAGATGGATAATATAGTCTCAATTGAGCTAATACACTCTTCCACAGTGAGGGGATCAGAAGATTAACTATAGATAAGAGGACTTTTTTATCATAAATGATTAGATCAAAAAATTATCATTCATAGAAAAAGGTATGAATTACAAAAAATTTAAGTTATTTTTAATAACTTAATCAAATTGAGAAAGTATTTTCCTGATGTTATAGGCTCTAGATTCAATCAAATTTAGAATATAATTTAGGAAATATTTAGATTTACTATAACATTAATTGTTGGTATGATTTGTCCTATTTCATTCCATTAAATAAGAAAATGAAATATGATACAATTTGGTGTCCTTAATATGTTGATAATGATCATATAAAACTGAAATTATGTACATGGAAGGATAAAATTATAAATGAAAATTATATCCTATCTTGAAATTCCCTTAGTTCCAACATAGGTTATCCATGATGAAAGAATTATCCCTAGGATTCATACTAAATTTTACTATTCGTAATCCCCAAAAATAATTATGCCATACTCTGATAAAAACTATAAACCTAGCATTTCATACATATTATTTAACTATTTTAATAATTTTAAAAATACAATACAATCAACTGATCATATAGTATACTATATTTGGAAGACCTGGTACATAAAACTGGAAGCATGGAAGTAGAATAAATAGTGTATTTATTAATATTTTATAATGAGCTCCTAACATTCATTGATTTCCTACATCTCCATATTATAACATGGGGAATACATATAAAAATTGGATGATATAAAAATCCCAGTAAGGTAATAAGCATTGAAAATAATTATAGAACATGGTGAAAAGGCATAAAATGGTAACATAATAGGCATAGAACATAAATAAACATGTTGATACATATCATTCAAAACATGGAATAATATGATCTTGGAAATATAGGAAAGTGGAAAAATAATATAACATGAAATAAACATGACTCAAAGATAACTTCCAAGAGCATTTCCAAATATGGAAAATGTTCCATTATAGAGTAGGTTTACTCACTAATCCCATATATGATGTCTCATGAGACTAAACTTTAACCAACACATTAGATCATTACCAGGGTGCACCCATCAAAACAAATTCATGAATATGTATTCTATATAAATAACCAGACTTAATGAATGAACCTAAGGGTTATCCATGGAATAAAATTGGTATCATAATAGTCTCATAAGGCATAACTAATGTGTTTATCATAATGGTATCCATGAAAGAAGGGATTAAATAATTTCTAGAAAATAATAGAATATAAATATGAATATATCATGAGTAATGATGTACAACTGAAGTAAATACAAGAAAAATAGTGTTTATGAAACTATAGAAATGAACCACATCAATGCAGTTTAAGGGATAGTATTAAAGATCCATTACAGAGGAAAACGACATAATTGTTTGTAAAAAATAGTTGTAACACCGCATTTTTTCTCAAAGGTAAGGACTATTTTCGTTTAGATTTAATTACTTAAAATGGGCCATATAATGTTACATAATGGATTCATGGAGTTTATAAGGTTGTACAGGTTTCTTTTGGAGCCCAGAGCCCTGAATATTAGAGAAAAAACTAGGCCATGTAGTTAGAAGAAACTGTGTTGCCTAGTTTACATAGTTTCCCTAACTATATTGCGGGTGGAAGCCAGGAGCATGGGGTCAGATGATTGTATGAAACTATGCGGAATGGGGCACACACATGGGAGGGTTATTGACCACACAACTTGGAATAGGCCACCCAAATGTCTAGAAAATGGTTATCTAAACCATGAACCTTTCCCATGCGGTTACCCCCTTCAGCAGAACTGGGTGAATGGTTGGCACATGGTTTGGATAACCGTGAAGCCAAAATGTGGGTCCAAGTACATAAAGTGTAAATGAAAAATTTTTACCTAAAATTTTATAATAGACTAATTCTTCATTCTAATTTAACTTTTCTCCACTATAATCTTCCCATGGGTTCCTCTTCAAACTATATTAGTCTTTTTGATTCCTCCTATATTGGAGCTCCAAATTGTTTTCCATTGGGTGTTTTGGAAGGCCTGAGGTAAGATCTAAACTCCTCATTCTTTCATTCTTCATTTCTCTTCTTATATATTTAACTAATTATGTGTGACCTATTTTGATTTATTTTCATGTATTTTGACAAATTTTTTGATATATTCAATTCCATATTCATTTAAGGGCTGCCAATGGATGAGTAAACTTATCAAAACTAATGGTAGGTGGTCTATCATCTTTCCCAATTTCACATCACTGCCTTTATTGTAACATCCCGGGTAAATAAAGAATATGAAATTTTCATATTTATTAATATTTTTGAATTAAATATTAATTTTACTTTAAAAGGGTTTCTATGTTCGACGACGTACATGATACCGAAAACGGGTTTCTTTGAAATCTTACGTTGCACACTAATAATATAATAATATTATTTTTAATGGTTTTCAAAGCCTAGCCATTGTAAAGGTTGGAATGAAAAATAGTAACTATAATATTATTATATATATTTGTTAAATATTATTACATTTATCTTATAAATTTTAGAGGCTTAAAATGTGAATAAATCCAATTTTAACCATTAATATTCTAATATTCTTTTAAAAGTTAATTAACTGCCTTTTGATGGAGAACCCTTTTTAATTCTAAATTTTGTCATTTTTATATGTTATATATGACAAAATAAAATCCTTCTTTAGAATAAGGTCATCAAAATTTACTTTATGTAAATTTTTGGATTTTTTCGATAAAGTTCATTTTTTAATGAATAGTGAAGAATGCAGTATTTTAATTCAAAACCTCCTTTTAATAAAATTTATTTACATGGTTATATTATCTTTTTAATTGGGTTTAAAGTGTAATTAAAATATATTTTTACCATTTAATGCAATGGTGGTCATTGGAATTAATTTCACTTTGAAATTGGACATAAACAAGTGTCAATCTTTTGATAGACATTGTTTCTTTAAAACACGCTATTGGTTTTGACAGTTGGAATTAATTATAAAATTAATTAATGAAACTTCTATGTTTTGAATTTGGTAAAATGGAAATCATTTTGGAATTTGGAATATCAAATATAGATTCGGGTGAATTTTGGGTATTTTTCTGAAAAAAACAATTTTTGATGAAGAGTGAAACCACTAAGTAGTAGTTAAAAACTGATTTTTTCATTTAAATGAAAATTTACCGCATCTGTGAATTGAATTTCAAAAAATCGGACATAAATGGTTTTTATTAGTAATTAAACTATGGTTCAATGGGATGAAAATAACTTTTGGTGAATAGTAATGTTTGAGTTTTAATAACCTTGATTAAAGGTAATTAGGATAATTTAAGGTAAAAATAATATTATAAAAATAAAAAAATACCTTGAAACATGTACTGACCTTATTTAATGAGTCATGGCCGACCAATAAAACCCATGGGTCAATTTTGGGGGCCCATGTATCGACTTGAATATGATAATGACATTAATACCTTTTATTTAAAGTAAAAATAAAAAAGTCACAAACATGTATTGTTTTAATAAAACAATTTTTACATGGGGTTATATAAATTATCATTTTGAATATAAACATTCATTATTAATCTAAAATTATTTCCTACATTATGTGATTTTATTTATAATTTTTATACATTAGATAAATAAATTTTTTTATGACACCATGATGATGCAGTGATTATCCCATTAATGAACGATTTAAATAAAATGAAAAGATAAGGTAAAATATAATACATACACATGTGTAAAACCTATTGTATGGAAGGAATTAGAAATCTTATCACCTAATTCCCAAAATATATCTTTTTTGGGACCTTCAAAATCCTAAAATCATTTTATAATAAAGTAACATTTCATGACATTCCAAATGTGACCCTCCTCCCTCTTATAAAAGGCCCCAATCTCTACCCCCTTACCCACACCTCTCAAGACCTTGGCTCGTCCAAAATATGATCATGTTATCTCTCCACATACCTTTATTACTCCTAGAATCCTCACATTGGGCCGAAGTGTTTCCATTTAAGCCTTTGTCTCAAATCAAAAAAAAGTTACCCGATTTAGAGGTAATGTCTTCTCTCGAGTTTTTTTATTTTATTTTCCTTATTCACTCACCAATATCTTCTATTTATTTGATACCGTAATAAAATAAGTATCCTCAATATACTATTATGTTGTTATGAATATTATTCTACCTACACTTACACACACCTCCGTCTAATGGTTAATGAACATACTGTTTCTGTGGGTGAAAAATTACTGACTCACGAAATGATGATTGTTAAACCTTCTTTTAACACCACTAATGGTGAAAATTATGATGGAACTATATTTATATATGATATATAATATATTTATTTCCTCTCTATGCTTCTTTATCCTATATTTAAACAAACCATTACACTTTTCATGTTGTGAAAATGCAATTATTTCATAAGAGGAAGTGTGGACAACCACCCCCTCAAGTGATGTGACTCGTTCATTCCATATATAGAACATTTAAAGAATGGAATAAATGAAATTATGTGACCTATATAACATATATATTATAATGGAATTATTATATATCTATTTATTATTTAGATTTAAAGTCCATTAATATGCCAAAAAAATGAAAGTAGCGTTCATGCGTACGTACGACCTACAGTCTCCATGAACGGTACTTTTTATTTATTATCTCCAAACATTGTGGAATAATATTAAATACATATATAATGGATATATATGATATTTAAATAATGACCACCATTCTGGATATGATGTACTTATAACTACATGGGTAATTCTTTTCAAACAAGTTCATTTTTGACTCATTTATCGAACAACGAAAAAACGTATGATATGAAATCACATAATTAACTAATTATTATAAAATTATAATATGTGATATGAATTGAATAAAAAACTTTAAAGTAACTCCTTATGAAATTATAAATTGACCTAAGTTTATTATTCAGGAATATAAAAAATGAACGAGAACATGTCAGACTTGAGGTAAGGGATTTCTTATCTCACTTTTAATTCCGTGAGATTTCCATCAGTCTCCACTTATTTGCTTCATGTGGAGTATTTTGTACTTCCATTTCATATATAGTATCATTATTCTATTTATATTCAAGGTATTATGTTATTAATTAGGTTTTTATAATCTTTTGGTTATACGACTCGATTGATTACAACGAGGTAAGGGGTTTTTATCTCACTTTTTATTCCCGTGAAATTCATGCTAAATTTTCCACTATTTCCATTTGTGTGGTGTATTTACTACCAATGATTGTATTATTTTTGTAATATAATTTAATTTATGAGAATTTATAGCTTCATTGTATGATCCTTCTTTCATGGGGTGTATGTTTCGAAAGTTAGCCAAATCGGTAAGGGAACCTTTCACCCCCCTATTTTTTTAAAAGACTTCTTTTTGTTAGGTATTTTAATTTACATCTTCTTATGTTGGGATATGTTATTATATATCATTACTACCATAAAATTTATTTCCATGTGATGAGATACACTTATAATCTTTCATCAACTCATTTTTTTAATTTTAAAGTGACGTTGTTAGGCTGTCAAATATCTTTAAGGGAAATTCTTAACCCAAATTTAATTCTTTGTATTAAACCTCTACTCCTTGGTTATGTCGTGATATGAATATGTGTGGATGACCTATGATTGATTTACAATTTATATCCACTTATTTTGGTTTTATTTATATTTGTCACACATAATCATGTAATTGATTTATTGTAACACCCCAAGCTTCCACGATACGCTTCTCTTTCAATAATGCAATAGCTTGCATTATACGCAAGTTCGAGATTCTAACACACCGCGACCAATCAAAACAACCATTATGAATAGTAATACCATCTATTTGAAATTATATTTATTTAATATTTCAAAATGGAATTCATTTTTGGATTCAGAATATCAAAATTATCCTAAGTTGAAATTTTTGTAACTGTCTGAGAACTTCCAATCTTCTATGAATAGGAAAAAATACTTAAAAAAAACTTTTTTAATCAAAATAATTTATAGTGATATTTTATACTATTTAGTGGTTTTAAAGTATAATTATAATATATTTTTACCATTTTATCCAATGGTGGTCATTAGAATTAATTTCACTCTGAAATTGGACATAAACAATTGTCAATCTTTTGATTTATATTGTTTCTTAATGACACGCTATCTGTTGCGACAAAGGGAATTAATTTTTAAATTAATTAATGAAAATTATATGTTTTTAGTTTTTTAAAATAGGGATAATTTTTTATTTCATAATATCAATTATAGCTTAGGGTGAATTTTTGGTATTTTTCCGAAAAACTTCAATTTTTGATGAATAGTGAAACCACTAAGTGGTAGTTAAAAAACTGGTTTTTTGTTTAAATGAAACTTTACCGCTTATATAAATTGAATTTAAAAAATCCAACATACATGGTTTTCATTAGGATGTAAAATTTTGTTCAATGGGATTAAAATAATTTTTTGGTGAATAGTAACTTTTAAGTTTTATTAATCAGGATTAAATGTAATTAGTGAAATTTAATGTAAAAATGATATTATAAAAATATAAAAATATCATGAAATATGTCCTACCATTATTGGATGAGTCATGTAAGACCACAAAAATCCATGGGTAAACGTGGGGACCCCATGTATCCACTTGGGTAAAAAAATGACAATAATAACTTTTTATTTAAAGTAAAAATAAAATTGTCACAAACATGTGTTGTTTTACTAAAACGATTATTACATGGGGTTATATAAGTTAAATTTTTGACTTTAAATATTAATTGGAAAGCTAAAAATATTTCCTACATCATGGTATTTTTTTTATAATTATTAGATATTAAATAAATTTAATGTTTTTTGACACCATGATGATGCAGCGATTACCACATTAATTAAGGATTTAAATAAAATGAAAAGATAATGTAAAATCTAAGACTTACACTTGTCTAATACCTATTTTATGGGTATATTGCGAACCCTTATCACCTTATCCTCAAAATAATTCATTTTGGGACCTTTGAAATCCAAAAAGAACTTCATAATAATGTAACATTTCATGACCTTCCAAGAGTGCCCCTCCTCTCCCCTTATAAAAGGCCCCACCTCTACCACCTTATTCACACCATCAAGCCATATGTCACAGACAAACTATACCCAAATACTCTTCCAACTAGTCTGTCTTACACTTAGAAGCCTCACTTTGGGCAGAAGTCTTCCCAAGGAAGCCTTTGGCTCAAATCAAAAAGAGTTACCCGATTTAAAGGTAATGTCTTCACTTGTGTTCTTTTGTTTTATTTTGTTTCTCCAACCCCTTATATGTTTTTTATTTCTTTCATTTGTGACAACACCAGTATATTTAATATACTAGTATTTTTTTATGATAATTATTTTATTTACACTTATATACAGCATCATCAAATGGTTCAATTACATACTGTTTCTGTGTGTGGCGAATTACTGCCTCACGAAATGATGATCATTCAATATTCTTTTAACACCTATCATGGTGGCCATTATGATGACAATATTTTTTATATATGATATATATTATGTTTATGTTTTACTTATGCTTATGTATTTTTCATTTATGGCATACCTTTATGATTTCCATTATGGGTAAACGCTATAATTTCATTTTAGGAAGTGCGGACTACCGCCCCCTCAAAGTGATTTGAATCGTTAATGCCATGTGTGGGATGTATAAAAGATGGGGTAAATGGTATTATATATGATATTATACTGTAATTATAATATACCTTTATATCATTATTATTTCATTCCATTAAATATGAAATATAAATGAAAGTAGCGTTTATGCGTACGTATGGCTTACCGTCTACATGAACGGTGCATTTCATTTCATACCTCTAAATGTTATATAATATTATGAATGAATGTATATAATGGATATATATTATATATATGATATCTACATCATGAATATAATTCTGGATATAATGGATATTGGACCACATGAACAACTTGTAACTATAAGAAGTTTTTTTTGACTCATGTACCAAAGATCGACAAAATGACCTTTATTAACATAAATAATTACATAATATTAATAACATGGTAATAAGTGATATAAAAGGAATAATGAACTTGAAAAGGGTTCATAGGCAAGTAGAAATTAACTCCAGTTTATTATTCAGGAGATTAAATAATGATCGAGTCAAGTCGGACACGAGGTAAGGGAACTTCTTAACCCAATTTCCGTTCTTTGGGTAAATCTCCTACATTCAAATTATGTCATGATATTATTATGTACTATCTTTTATTTTTTACTTTATTTATGAGTAATTATATTGAATACACATAATAGATCTATTTTATTTAAAAAATGATCTTTGTAAGGGAACTTCTTAACCCAATTTCCGTTCTTTGGGTTAATCTCCTACTTTTAAATTACATCATGATATTATTATGTCTTATCTTGTATTTTATTCTTTCTTTATCTATACATATAGTGAATACACATAATAGATAAATTTTATTAAAAATTATATTTTTAAGGGATTTCGTCTCAATCTCCATTCATTGAGGCATATTTTTTTTATACACAAATTTCTTTTATACGGTGTATAAACCCCTTTTCCTTTTACGTTTTTTCAAAATGAATCTTTTTTATACAAAGCGTTTTACTAAACGAAAAAAATGAATTTTTTTCTTGTCGTACGTATGTGGAAAAAATGACTTCTCTGTCGTTGTGACCATTATTTGTGTTTCGGCTTCCTTTACAAGCAATAACGTTTTTTTAAAATGTAAAATAAATACAAAATTTTAATTTTCTTTTCTTTTGGTATTGAAAATGGTTTTGAAAGTGTTTTTGTTATATCAATGTGTTGTATTGATATCTTGTGATTGAAATGTGGAAATGTTAGGTTCCCTTTATGCATGTTTTATGTGACACAATTATGTTATGGTTTATGATATGTTTAAACCTGTTCATATGAGGAATGAATTGGACTTAAAAAGTGACGGGTGGAGCCTGCTATAGCTCGTCGATGCATCGGCAGGTCTCATGCAACAAACTAGTGTTTTGGAATAAGGCGTTGACAAAATCTTATTTGAAGTCTTGGCACGAGGCCATGGCTACGTGGTTATGATAGTCTGGAATTATGCATTCCATCATTATGAAAGTTGTTATTGATATTGTATGTGATTATTTGAACAGTAGAATATCCATGTGAATAAGTAAATGGAATTATTTCATTTTACTTTTTCCATATTATGCTAAAGTTCAAGTTTAAAAGGCTTTTGATTTAGGTATACATTTAATTAAATGTTTTTGTTTATTAATGAAAGCTTCCACTATATTGTTATCCTTACTGAACAACTGAGCTCACCCCTTTAAAAGTTTTATTTTTCCCAGAATGTAAAGAGATATTTTCTGACTGACCTACAGGGATAGTCTGAAGGGGATAAAAGTGTGTACTATGGAGACTAGGTTATTGTGATTTTTTACTTTATGATGAAATGTAACATTTATTAATGTATCTAGTGTTTTCAAGATTACTAAACTAATCGGCCTTTCGAGACTTGATCTTTTATGATCATGCCAATTTTACGCAATAATGCACCGACTCTGGGTAATAGGGGTCAGGGCATTACAGTTGGTATCAGAGACAGTTTACTACTATCCTTGGAAGCTAGATTTAGATAAACTCTGATTAGAGCACATATCCCTAAGATATACTGTGAGTAATAGTATAGAATAAATTCCTAGAATTTTGCTATTATAGAGATTTTATGTGTTTTCAGAGAAATACATCTCTGTCTGGATATGAGTATGCAGAGGTGGCTCTGGCACAGATGTACCTAGGGGTAATCTCTGAAAACACCTCTTTGAGCTAGACTCAAACGGGTACTGGTGCACGACAACGGGCCTTACTGCACTCTTGGTTACGACACTCCCGGGGGATATGCTTAGGAAAATTATCATTTTCATTACAAACCATTATAAAGGTTTTATGAGTATATACTTCCTCAATGAAATTTTTTTAATGATTATGGATTATATCCATAAATTGTTCAATTTATGATAAGTGTTTTACAATAATGGAATTATGTATTTTGATTCATAAACTAATCTAGTTTATGCCATTGTTTAGAAATGGTGCCCAGTAGGAGGAATATAAACCATATCAATGCACACACTCCATGAAGGGATTGCCCTTATGCTCAAGATAATTATAGTATAGATGGAGATACAACTTGTACTGATCAACTTATCACCATACTGGGATAACTCACTCAGGTTATGAATAATAACCTTACTCGTATGGAGTACCCTGATCCGCAACGTGGAGGATAAATGTTAGGAAACTTCATGAGGCAACAACCACCAACATTCAATGGGAGTAATAATCCCTTAGTAGCTGAGCAATGGATAAATTTTTTAGAGAAAATATTCCATGCCTTGGGGAGTAGTGAAAGGGAAAGGGTATCATGGTAGTTTACCGCCTCACTAGTGATGCTGATCAATGGATGTCGTTGATTCAAAACACAAAGGAAGATGAAGAAGTATCAAGTATGGAATGGAGGGTGTTTAAAGAAATGTTCCTAGAAAAATACTTTCCATGTGACCATCGAGCTGATATGGAAAGGCAATTTCTGAGTCTGAGATAGAAGGAGGATGAGAATGTCTCAAAGTATGAGGCCACCTTTACAAGGTTAGCGAGAAATGTTGTAGATTTTATACGTAACCCAAGAAGTAAGATTGATCGTTTCTTTGATGGATTAAAACCATTTCTACGTCGACCATTAGTATCATAATCTTTCTCAACTTATGAAGATATAGTCTCATGAGCTATCAAGACAGAAAAATAATTCTCTAAGTGTTATGACAATAATGTAAAGCAAGAGAAGAAGATAACAATTGAATGAGAGACAGATATTGGGAAAAAGGGAAAGAAGGATTTTCCATTATGCGATAAATGTGGGAAGAATCACCCTGGTACATGCCTAAAAGGTATGGGAGTTTGTTATAAATGTGGGGAAAAAGGTCACCAGGCTCGTGATTTCTAGAGAATGAAAGAGGCTATCAATGTTGAATGCTATAATTGTAGAGAAATTGGGCATTATGAAAATGAATGTCATAAGTGGCAGGGAAACATAACTTCGAAATGGCCAAGGGATCAAGGACAAGCTTATGTTGTTACTACAGATGAAGTTGAATAATTATTTTATTTGTGTTTTTGGACTCAAGAACTATATTATGGTTATAATAATAATGTGATATATATAATTATTGTACTGCAGTACTTGTTGATTTTATTAAGGTTTTAATATGATGAAGGTAATCATATTTTTAGTATGTGACAACAAGAGAAACTTTACCATGTTTGGGGAATCTGATGTAACAATTGATTTTGGAATTTAGAGACCTTCTACAGAAAGTCTAGATAGAGGTATTTTGGATAACAGTAAAGGTTGGAATGGATTAAGATGAATTTTGGATAGTATTGTTTAAGGATAAAACATTTATGAAGATTATTTTTGGAATATTATAATACATTAGTTTTAGGAAAAGAACAACCTGCAGGACGGGGGATAAACCGTCACATCATACAAATCTGCAGGAATCGAACCTATAACCATAGTGAGATAGACCTTTATTACCTACCACTAGCCTACAGGAAGTCCCTGGTTATTACAAAATAGTTTTGCTAATATAAATGGTATGTGTTAATATTTTGAACCTTGTACGATTAGGATAAATATAATATTTTTGAGTTCTATTATCTTTTTGAGTGAATGATGAGTTTGTGGTAGAAATTAGTTGAAGGTTGAAACTCTACTTGTCAAGCATAAATATATATATACCTATCTCTTATTCTATGAATAAATTTATTTTTAAACATTAGTAAAGAGAGATTAAAACAAAAAAATGTGTTATCCTAATACCTTATGTCTTGTTGAACTGATAATATTTTAAATCAACATAGATTGAAGGCACTGAGGCCCTTGATTTTAAACTTGTTCGTGATTGATGACCTTAATAACTCCCTACAAATATTTACGTTTTTCCTCCAATTATATGTCTCTAATTTCTTCCAATGTTTTCTTTATCGAGATCATAATTTGGTGGTGACTTTTTCATTTCCATTTCCCTCTTATTAAGGCTAAATTTTATTAACCTTATTTCCGATGTGGGTTTTCCACAAAGGTATTTTCTATTTTCAACCTTTTATTTTCAAATAAAAATTTCAAACTGCGAGGATGTAATTTATTCAAGGAGGGGAGAATATAACACCCCAAGCTTCCTCGATATGCTTCTCTTTCAATAATGCAATAGCTTGCACTGTACGCAAGTTCGAGATTCTAACACACCACGACCAATAAAAATAGCCATTATGAATAGTAATACCCACCTTTTTAAATTATATATATTTTATATTTCAAAATGGAAATCATTTTTGGATTCGTAATATCGAAATTATCCTACGTTGAATTTTTTTTAATTTTCTGAGAACTTCCAATTTTATATGAATAGAAAAACAAAATTAAAAACAAAATTTTTAATAAAAATAATTTATAGTGATATTTTATATTATTGAGTGGTTTTAAAGTATAACTAGAATATATTTTTACCATTTTATCCAATTGTGGTCATCATAATTAATTTCACTTTGAAAATGGACATAAACAATTGTCAATCTTTTGATATATATTGTTTATTAAAAACACGCAATTTGTTGTGACAACAGGAATTAATTATTAAATAAATTAATTCAACTTATATGTTTGTAATTTCGTAAATTAGAAATCATTTTTTATTTCAGAATATCAATTATAGCTTAGGGTTAAATTTTCGTATTTTTTTGAAAAACTTTAATTTTTGATGAATAGTGAAACAACTAAGTGGTAGTTAAAAAGATGATTTTTCATTTTAATAAAACATTACCACTTTTATGAATTGAATTTAAAAAATCCAACATACATGGTTTTCATTAGGATGTATAATTTTTTTCAATGGTATTAAAATAATTTTTTTGTGAATAGTAACTTTTAAGTTTTATTAATCGGGATTAAAGGTAATTAGTGAAATTTAAGTTAAAATTGATATTATAAAAATATAAAAATATATCGACACATTTACTATGATTATTGGATGATTCATTTCCGACCAATACAATCCATGGATTAACTTGGGGACCCCATGGAGCCACTTCGGTAAGAAAATGACATTAATAACTTTTTATTTAAAGTAAAAATAAAATTGTCACAAACATGTGTTGTTTTACTAAAACAATTATTACATGGGGTTATATAAGTTTACATTTTGACTATAAATATTAATTGTAAGGATAAATAAATTTCCTACATTATGGTAATTTTCTTATAATTTTTAGACATTATATAAATTAAATTTTGTATGACACCATGATGATGCAACGATTACCTCATTAATTAACGATTTAAATAAAATGAAAAGATAATGTAAACTATAAGACATAAACTTTTCTAAAACCTATTGTATGGGTATATTTCGAACCCTTATCATCTTATCCTCGACATATATCATTGTGGGACCTTTGAAATCCGAAAATCACTTCATAATAATGTAACATTTCATTACTTTCCAAGAGTGCCCCTCCTCTCCTCTTATAAAAGGCCCCCACCTCTACCACCTTATTCACAACATCAAACTATTTGGGTCGGTCAGCCTCTTCCCAAATACTCTCCAAACTCTTATCTCTTACTTTTAGAAGCCTCACTTTGGGTAGAAGTCTTCCCAAGGAAGCCTTTGCCTCTAATGAAAATGAGTTACCCGATTTAAAGTTAATGTCTTCACTTGTGTTCTTTTGTTTTATTTTTCTTCTCCAACCCCTTACAATCTTTTTATTTCTTTATTTAGTAACAACACCAGTATCATAAATATAATAGTATGTTTTTATGAGAAGGATTTTATTTAAACTTACACACACCTTCGACAAATGGTTAAAGAACATACTGTTTCTGTGGGTGGCGAATTATTGTCTCACGAAACGATGATTGTTCAATCTTCTTTTAACACCTATCATGGTGGCCATTATGATTACAATATTTTTTATATATGATATATATTATGTTTATGTTTTCCTTATGCTTATGTATTTTTCATTTATGGCATACCTTTATGATTTCCATTATGGGTAAACGCGATAATTTCATTTTAGGAAATGCAGACTACCGCCCCCACAAAGTGATTTGAATCGTTAATGGAATATGTGGGATGTATAAAGGATAGAGTAAATGATATTATATATGATATTATACTGGAATTATAATAAAACTTTATATCATTATTATTTCATATCATTAAATAAAAAATAGAAATGAAAGTAGCGTTCATGCGTACGTACGACTTACCGTCTCCATGAACGGTGCATTTCATTTCTTACCTAAATGTTATATAATATTATGAATGAATGTATATACTGGTTATATATGATCTATATTATATCTAAATCATGAATATAATTCTGTATATAATGGAAATTTTACCACATGAACAACTTGTAACTATAAGAAGTTTTTTTTGGACTCAAGTACCAAAGATCGACAAAACGACCGTTATTAACATAAATAATTACATAATGTTCATAACATGGTAATAAGTGATATAAAAGGAATAATGAACTTGAAATTTTTTCATAAAAAGTATAAATTAAATTTAGTTTATTATTTAGGAGATTAAAGAACGATCGAGTCAAGTCGGACACGAGGTAAGGGAACTTCTCAACCCAATTTCCATTCTTTGGGTTAATCTCCTACTTTCAAATTATGTCAGGATATTATTATGTCCTATCTTGTATTTTTTACTTTAATTATGTGTACTTATAGTGAATACACATAATAGAACTATTTTATTTAAAAAATGATTTTTGTAAGGGAACTTCTTAACCCAATTTCCATTTTTTGGGTTAATCTCCTACTTTCAAATTATGTAATGATATTATTAGGACTTATCATGTTTTTATACTTTATTTAAGTGTAAATATAGTGAATACACATAATAGATATATTTTATTTAAAAATGATCTTTGTAAGGGACTTCGTCTCAATCTCCATCCATTGAGGCATATTTTGTTTTATACACAAATTTCATTTATACGGTGTATAAACCCCTTTGACTTTTATGTTTATTCAAAAGGAATCTTTTTATACGAAGAGTTTTACTAATCGAAAAAAAGGAATGTTTCTATTGTCGTATGTATGTGGCGACGACGACTTCTCTGCCACCGTGACCATTATTTGAGTTTCGGCTTTCAATTCAAGCCATAACTTTTTATTTGAAAATGAAAAATAAATACAAAGTTTTAATTTTCTTTTATTTTGGTATTGAAAATGGTTTTGAAAGTGTTCTTGTTATATTAATGTGTTGTATTGATATATTGTGATTGAAATGTGGAAATTTTATGTTCCCTTTATGCATGTTTTATGTGACACTATTATGTTATAGTTTATGATATGTTTGAACCTGTTCATATGTGGAATGAATTGGACTTAATAAGTGACGGGTGGATCCCGCTATACCTCCTCGACGCATCGGTAGGTCTCATGAGACAAACTAGTGTTTTGGCACGAGGGCTTGACAAAATCTTATTTGTAGTCTTGGCACGAGGCCTTGGATACATGGTTATGATAGTCTGGCATTATGAATTTCATCATTATGAAAGTGGTTATTGATAGTGCATGTGATTATTCGACAAGTAGAATATCCATGTGAATAAGTAAATGGCATTATTTCATTTTACTTTTTCCATATTATGATAAAGTTCATGTTTAAAAGGCTTTTTTTAGTTATACATTGCCTTAAATGTTTATGTTTATTTATGAAAGCTTCTGCTATATTTTTATCCTTACTGAGCATCTGAGCTCACCCCTTTCAATGTTTTATTTTTCCCAGGATGTGAAGAGATATTTTATGACTGACCAACAAGGATAGTCTGAAGGGGATATAAGTGTGGACTATGGAGACTATGTTATTGTGATTTTTCACTTTATGATGTAATGTAACATTCATGAATGTATCTAGTGTATTCAAGACTACTAAACTAATCGGTGTTTCGAGACTGGATCTTTTGTGATCATGCCAATGTTACGCAATAATGCACCAACTCTGGGTAACTAGGGTTGGGGCGTTACAGTTGGTATCAGAGGCAGTTTAGTACTAACCTTGGAATATATATGTAGATAAACTCTAATTAAAACACATATCCCTAATATAGGCTTTGAGGATTAGTATAGATGAACATCCTAGAATTTTGGTATTATAGAGATTTTATGACTTTTCCGAGCAATACATCTCTGTCTGGATATGATCAGGTAGAGGTGGATCTGGCACAGTTGTACCGAGGGGTAAAACCTGAAAACACTACTTTGAGCTAGACTCGAATGAGAACTGGTGCACGACAGCGGGCCTTGATGCACTCTTGGTTACGACACTCCCGGGGGATATTCATAGGATAATTCTCATTTTCTTTACAAACCATTATGAAGGGTTTATGAGTATATACTTCCTCAAAGGAATTTTTTTAATGATTATTGCTTATATCCATAAATTGATCAATATATGTTAAGTGTTTTACAAGTATGGAATTATGTATTTTGATTCATAAACTAATCTAGTTTATGCCATTATTTAGAAATGGTGCTTAGTGGGAGGAATGGAAACAGTATCAATGCACACACTCCATGAAGGGATTTCCCTCCTGCTCATGATAATTATAGTGGAGATGGAGATACGACTGGTACTGATCAACTTATCACCATACTAGGATAAATCACTCAGGTTATGAATAATAAACTTACTCATATGGAGCACCCTGATCCGCAACGTGGAAGATAAATTTTTTCCTCTTCATGAGGCAACAACCACCAACATTCAATGTGAGTACTAATCACTTAGTAGCTGAGCAATTGATAAATTCTTTAGAGAAAAATTCCATATCTTAAGGAGTAGTGAAAGGGAAAAGGTTATCATGGTAGTATACCACCACACTAGAGATAATGATCAATGGTTTTCATTGATTTAAAACAAAAAGGAAGATAAAGATGTATCATTTATGGAATGGAGGGAGTTTAAGGAAATTTTCTTAGAAAAATACTTTCCACATGACCATCGGGAAGATATGGAAAGGCAATTTCAGAGTCTGAGGCCGAAGGAGGATAGGAATGTCGCAAAGTATAAGGCCAACTTTACAAGGTTAGTGAGACATGTTGTCGATTATATACATAACCCATGAAGTAAGATTTTTTGTTTCATTGATGGATTAAAAACATTTATCTTTCGAGCATTAGTATCAAAATATTTATCAATGTATGAAGATTTAGTCTCATGAGCTATGAAGACAGAAAAGGAATTCTCTATGTCTTATGACAATAAAGTAAAGCAAGAGAAGAAGAGAACGGTGGAATGAGAGACAGATAAAGGGAAAAAGGGAAAGAAGGATTTTCCATTATGCGATAATTGTGGGAAGAATCACCCTGGTACTTTCCTAAAAGGTATGGGTGTTTGTCATAAATGTGGAGAAAAAGTTCACCAGGATCATGCTTTCAAGGGAATGAAAGAGGCTATCAAAGTTGATTTCTACAATTTTAGAGAAATGGAGAATTATTCAAATGAATGTCCTAAGAGTCCGGGAAACATACCTCCGAAAAGGCCAAGTGATCAAGGCCAAGCTTATGCTGTTACTACAGATGAAGTTGAATAATTATTTTATTTGTGTTTTTGGACTGAAGATCTATATTATGGTTATATGAATAATGTGATATATATAAGGATTGTACTGCATTACTTGTTGTTTTCATTATGGTTTTAATATGAGGAAGGTAATCATATTTTTAGTATGTGACAATAAGAGAAACTTTTTCATGATTGGGGAATCTGATGTTACAATTGATTTTGGAATTTATAGACATTTTATAGAAAGTATGGACAAAGGTATTTTTGATAACAATAAAGGTTGGAATGGATTAAGTTGAATTTTGGATAGTATTGTTTAAGGTTAAAAAATTTATGAAGATTTTTTTTGGAATATTATAATACATTAGTTTTTGGAAAAGGACAACCTGCAGGACGGGGGATAAACCGTCACGTCGGAAAAAGATGCAGGAATTGAACCCTCAATCATAGTGTGACATGCCTTTATTACCAACCACTAGCCTACAGGAAGTCCCTGGTTATTACAAAAGAGTTTTCCTAATCTAAATGGTATGTGTTAATATTTTGAACCTTGTACGATTAGGATAAAAATAATATTTTTGAGTTCTATTATCTTTTTGACTGAACGATGAGTTTGTGGTAGAAATTAGTTGAAGGTTGATACTCTACTTCTCAAGAATAAATATATATATATACCTATATCTTATTCTATGAATAAATTAATTCTTAAACCTTATAAAAGGGATATTAAAACAAAAAAATGTGTTATCCTAATACCTTATGTCTTGTTCAACTGATAATATTTTAAATCAACATAGATTGAAGGCTTTGAGACCCTCAATTTTACACTTGTTCGTGATTGATTACCATAATCACTCCCTAAAAATATTTACTTTTTTCCTCCAATTATATGTCTCTAATTTCCACCAATGTTCTCCTTATCGAGATCATAATTTGGTGGTGACTTTTTCATTTCCCTTTCCCTCTAATTAATGCTAAATTTTATTAACCTTATTTCCGATGTGGGTTTTCCACAAAGGTATTTTCTATTTTCAACCTTTTATTTTTAAAGAAAAATTTCAAATTGCGAGGATGCAATTTATTGAAGGAGGGGAGAATGTAACACACCAAGCTTTCACGATACGCTTCTCTTTCAATAATGCGATTGCTTTCATTGTACGCAAGTTCGAGATTCTAACACACCGCGACCAATCAAAATACCAATTATGAATAGTAATACCAAAATTTTGAAATTATATATATTTTATATTTCAAAATGGAATTCATTTTTAGATTCGGAATATTGAAATTTACCTAAGTTGAATTTTTTTTAATTTTCTGAGGACTTCCAATATTCTATGAATAGAAAAAAATACTTAAAAACAACTTTTTTTATCAAAATAATTTATAGTGATATTTTATAATATTGAGTGGTTTTAAAGTATAATTAGAATATATTTTTACCATTTTATCCAATGGTGGTCATCGGAATTAATTTCACTTTGAAAATGGAGATAAACAATTGTCAATCTTTTGATATATATTGTTTCTTAAAAAAACTCTATTTGGTGTGACAATGAGAATTAATTAATTATATGTTTGGAATTTCTTAAAATATACATAATTTTTGATTTCAGAATATCAATTATAGCTTAGGGTGAATTTTTGGTATTTTTCTGAAAAACTTCTATTTTTGATGAATAGTGAAACCACTATGTGGTAGTTAAAAAACTGATTTTTCATTTAAATGAAACATTATAGCTTCTATGAATTGAATTTCAAAAATCCAACATACATGGTTGTCATTAGGATGTAAAATTTGGTTCAATGGGATTAAAATAATTTTTTGGTGAATAGTAACTTTTAAGTTTTATTAATCGGGATTAAAGGTAATTAGTGAAATTTAAGGTAAAAATGATAATATAAAAATATAAAAATATCATGACACTTGTCCTACCAATATTGGATGAGTCTTTTCCAACAAATAAAATCCATGGGTCAACATGGAGACCCCATGGAGCCACTTGGGTAAGAAAATGACATTAATAACTTTTTATTTAAAGTAAAAAATAAAATTGTCACAAACATGTGTTGTTTTACCAAAACAATTATTACATGGGGTTATATAAGCTAAACTTTTGACTATAAATATATAATGTAATGTTAAAAAGATTTCCTACGTCATGGTAATTTTTTTATAATTTTTAGACATTAAATAAATTAAATATTTTATGACACCATGATGAAACAACGATTACCTCATTAATTAACAATTTAAATAAAATGAAAAGATATTGTAAAATATAAGACTTAAACTTGTATAAAAACTATTGGATGGGTATATTTCGAACCCTTATCACCTTATCCTAGAAATAAGTCGTTGTGGGAACTTTGAAATCCGAAAATCACTTCATAATAATGTAACATTTCATGACCTTCCAAGTGTTCCCCTCCTCTCCTCTTATAAAAGGCCCCCACCTCTACCACCTTATTCACACCATAAAACCATTTTTCTCAGCCAACCTCTGCCCAAATACTCTCCCAACTCATATCTATTACTTCTAGAAGCCTCACTTTGGGTAGAAGTATTCCCAAGGTAGCCTTTGGCTCAAATCAAAATGAGTTACTCGATTTAAAGGTAATGTCTTCACTTGTGTTCTTTTGATTTATTTTGCTTCTCCATCCCCTTAAACTCTTTTTATTTATTTATTTTGTAACAAAAAAAGTATCATCAATATACTAGTATGTTTTTATGATAAGCATTTTATTTAAACATACACACACCTTCGTCAAATGGTTAAAGAACGTACTGAATCTGTGGGTGGCGAATTACTACCTCACGAAACGATGATTGTTCAATCTTATTTTAACACCTCTCATGGTGTCCATTATGATGAAAATATTTTTTATATGTGATATATATTATGTTTATGTTTTCATTATGCTTATTTATTTTTCATTTATGGCATACCTTTATGATTTCCATTATGGGTAAACGCGATAATTTCATTTTAGGAAGTGCGGACTACCGCCCCTTCAAAGTGATTTGAATCGTTAATGCCATATGTGGGATGTATATAGGATGGAGTAAATGATATTATATATGATATTATACTGGAATTATAATATAACTTTATATAATTATTATTTCATTCCATTAAATACGAAATAGAAATGAAAGTAGCGTTCATGCGTACGTACGACTTACCGTCTCCATGAACGGTGCATTTCATTTCTTACCTCTAAATGTTATATAATCTTATTAATGAACGTATATACTGGATATATATGATATATATGATATCTAAATCATGAATATAATTCTGGATATAATGTATATTTTACCACATGAACAACTTGTAACTATAAGAAGTTTATTTTTGACTCAAGTACCAAATATCGACTAAATGACCGTTATTAACATAAATAATTACATAATGTTCATAACATGGTAATAAGTTATATAAAAGGAATAATGACCTTGAAAAAGGTTCATAAGCAAGTAGAAATTAACTCTAGTTTATCATTAAGTTGATTAAAGACCTATTGAGTCAAGTCAGACACGAGCTAAGGGAACTTCTTAACCCAATTTTTGTTCTTTGGGTTAATCTCCTACTTTCAAATTATGTCCTGATATTATTATGTCCTATCCTATATTTTTACTTTCTTTATGTGTACTTATAGTGAATTCACATAATAGATCTATTTTATTTAAAAAATGATCTTTACAAGGGAACTTCTAAACCCAATTTCTGTTCTTGGGGTTAATCTCCTACTTTCAAATTATGTCATGATATTATTATGTATTATCTTGTATTTATACTTTCTTTATGTGTACATATAGTGAATACACATAATAGATATATTTGATTTAGAAATGAGCTTTTTATGGGACTTCATCTCAATCTCCATTCATTGAGGCATATTTTGTTTTATACAAAAATTTCTTTTATACGGTGTATAAACCCCTTTGACTTTTACGTTTATTAAAAAGGAATCTTTTTTATACGAACCGGTTTACTAAACGACAAAAAAGAATGTTTTTTCTTGTCGTACGTATGTAGCGACAACGACTTCTCCACCGCCATGACCATTATTTTAGTTTTGGCTTCCTCTACATGCCATAACCTTTTTTTAAAATGAAAAGTAAATACAATGTTTTAATTTTATTTTATTTTGGTATTGAAAATGGTTTTGAAGGTGTTTTTTTATATCAATGAGTTGTATTGATATCTTGTGATTGAAATGTGGAAATTTTATGTTTCCTTTATGCATGTTTTATGTTACAGGATTATGTTATGGTTTATGATATGTTTAAACATGTTCATATGAGGAATTCATTGGACATAATAAGTGACAGGTGGAGCCCTCTATAGCTCCTCGATGAATCAGCAGGTCTCATGAGACAAACTAGTGTCTTGGCATGAGGCCTTGATAAAATCTTATTTGTAGTCTTTGTACGAGGACTTGGATACATGTTTATGATAGTCTGGCATTATGCATTCCATCATTATGAAAGTGGTTATTGATATTTCATGTGATTATTCGACTAGTATAATATCCATGTGAATAAGTAAATGGAATTATTTAATTTTACTTTTTCTATATTATGCTAAAGTTCATGTTTAAAAGGAGTTTTTTTTATTATACATTGCCTTAAATGTTTATATTTATTTATGAAAGCTTCTGCTATATTGTTATCCTTACTGAGAATTTGATCTCACCCCTTTCAATGATTTATTTTTTCCAGGATGTGAAGTGATATTTTATGACTGACCTATAGGGATAGTCTGAAGGGGATAGATGTTTGGACTATTGAGACTATGTTATTGTGATTTTTCACTTTATGATGTAATGAAACATTTATTAACGTATCTAGTGTTTCCAAGACTACTAAACTAATTGGTCTTTCGAGACTTGATCTTTTGTGATCATGCCAATGTTACGCAATAATTCACCGACTCTGGGTAATTGGGGTCGGGGCGTTACATTTATCCTTAATCTAAGGATACCTTCATTGTACATGACTTCGTTCCAAATTTCCTTTCATTGAGGCATCTTTTGATTTATACACGACTATATTTTATACGGTGCATAAAAACCATTTGACTTTTCAATTGATTTAAAGGGAATCTTTTCTCTACAAATTATTTTACTAAATGACAAAAGGAAATGTTTCGTTTTTAACGTAAGCGGTGACAATGACATTTTCCGCCACCGCGAGTATTATTTGATCTATGGCTTCCTTAAAAAGTCGTAATGATTTTAAAAGAAAAATAAATACCATATACTCATTTTATGTATTTTGGTATTGAAAATGGTTTTTAAAATGGATTTATTAATTCAATATCTTAAAATTTTATATTCAATTGCAATATATGAATTTTATCTTTCCTTTATGCTTAAGTTATGTGTTCTGATTATGTTATGGTTCATGGCCATTGTTACGTATATGGGTGGTTCCATGATAAACCTAGGGAGGATGAGCCCAAGATAGCTCTCCAATGCATTGAGTAACATGATGGAGGTAAACGTTAAAGTTTCTCCTAAGCGATTTAGGGAATATACTGTGATGGGTATTCCAAATGTGACTCCCAATGTAGTTGTGATAACTACAATGAAATTCTGTTATGTATGCCTTAAGTTAACTTTATGATATGTGATTACTATGTGTTATTCATAAATATTATGATTTTAGAAGGTATGATTAAAATTTAGGGTTTCATAGATTTGTATTTATTGATGGGTTAATGTTTCCTTTCATTATGTTATAACCCTTACTCAGCTTTTTATGATCATCCCATGTTTTGGAAATGCTTTCCAAAGGACTTACTGATGAATATGGTCAAGGATGGGATCATGGAAAGAAATGTTGTCTAAAACATGGAACTAGTCATATTTCTTTTTTATGAGTTTTTTATTTTATGAAAAAAAGGAAACTTAGTAGAAGTGTCTACTTTATAATCTTTTGAGATGTACTAGTTATGACCTAATTCTCTAAAACACTAAACATGAAAAGATCGTCAATATGAATTATCCATTTAATTAAATATTATGTAATGTTTTAAGGTCGGGTCCTTATTGTTGGTATTAGATGTTAGTTTAGATAACTTTAGAGGTTAGGGTGTTCTTTAAGCATTAGTGACATTACCATAATTATTAGGATTTTAGAAAGAATAATGGGTTTTTAGATAAATTGAATGAGTTTAAGATAACACGAATAATTATATCTTAGTATTATATGATTATTTTACCAATATACTCAAACTGATCTTTTTGGTTTTAGTAAATGGTTGGATCTATAAAGCACCAAAGTAACGGTGGATGTGAAGAAAACTGTGACTGTTTTCTGAACAAGAAAATGAATGATATGGGAGGTGCAATGAGAACTCTTGTGATTATTCTCAAAAAACTATCTAGAGTCATGATTGACCACCTGAACCACAATGATTTTTATAAGGCCCCATATATTATAGAATCAAATCCCTACAGATGTTTAGGTAATAATCATAAAGGTATGTATGCTCAAAAACCAATGTGTCAAATATGTGGAAATAAACACATAGGAAAATGATTCAAAGGGACAAAAAGATGTTATAGATGTGGAAATGAAGGTCATACAGCAAGAACCTACTATGTAAAAAGGAAGCCTCTATTTGACTCTAGGAAAGGAAAATAATTTCTTTCTTAAGGATGAATTGAATGTTTTAAATGTGGTTTGCATGGTCATTCTGAAAACACATGTCCTACGAAGAAGATTCGGGAATGGGATCACTAGGATCATATGAATATTTGTTTACCAATACTTAATTTCATTCTCATTAAGGATGAAGAAACTGACAATGAACAATGAAAGGTATGAATCATTTCTTAACATATGTTTTCATATTATTGAATTAGTAGGATATGATTCATTATTTTTTTAGGAAAGTAGTATTTCAGAATAAGTTGGAATGGAATGGTTAATGGATCACGAAGAATGTTGAATGAGTAATTAGTCAACATATAAGGGATTCAAGATTTATGGTATATTTTAGGAGGGTGAGATTATTAAAAGTATTATAGATCTTTTGATGATGTGGTTACATTAGAACACTTTTTATAGTATGTATAACCCATATGTTCGATATATGAAACTTTTATTCAAGGAATACTGATCTTTTCATTTGTGGATATAGTTATAAAGAACAATTTGGGTTTATATGATCCTTGAATATGAGGCAATTACATTTTAATTCATTTTTGGGATGAAAAATAAAAGTTATTAGATAACCTTCATGGTTAAAATATGTTATATTTATTTTTGATTAATTTATCTGTTTTTGGGAATGTTTTAAAATTATATAGTTTTTGGAAAGGGACAATATGGATACCGTGTGATAACCCATGCGTCGGATGAAGCTGCTGGAATCAAACCCACAACCAAAGTGCAGGTGGTATTTATCGCCTACCACCTGACTATGTGAAGCCCCTTGATATTTTGACTAATTCCTTTTTAGTTAGATGATTTTATAAATCAAGAATAAGTTTATTTTGTGTTATCTATGGAAATGATTAACCTATCATGGAGGATATGTGATTAGGTTAATTAATTTTCAAAATGAGACATTAAGAGAAACTGATGGTATTTGGAGATAAATGTTAATATTTATCTTGGAAGACTATGTGATTAATTCCTTCGAAGATTTATGGATAGCGATTTATTGAATAGTATTTGATGAACTTTGGGTTTTGTTGGACAATTTTGGGAGATTAAGAGTAGTTTTTCTTTCTGTAAAAGATTATTCTTTTTGGGGTATTATCTGATATTTTACTAACAATTTTGGTTTTGGATAAGGTATAAAGACAAGGGAAATATATAGTTCATATTTTGTAGATTATTTGATTCTCTCGAAATGGATTATAGCACTCTTAATGTGAACAAGTCATCCTAAATACTCATCATTTGGAGAATATATGAGTTTGTGTTAGAAATATAGTAAAAGATGAAATTTTTCATGACAATTAAGTAGGTTTAATAATGTTTGAGTTTATCTCATAAATAAATTCCTCAATGAATAGTACCTTAAAACAGAAAAATTATCTGTTAACGTTTTCTACTGGGGAATCAAATACCGTTAACCCATCACAATTTTGTGGTTTTCTTGTTGTTAACTTTCTCCAAATCATGTTTTCTATCACTCTGCATCAGAACGTGACCCTTAGTATCTCCTCCATATCCATGTTTTTATGGAATCCTAGTGTGGGTTATCTCAGGTGAACATTGTACTTTAATTTCATTCTTTTAAAGTGATAGTTTTATTTACTCCTTTTCCAATGTGGGACTTTCAAGGAAGTTTCAAAGCCCAATTTTAAAATTTCGAGGATGCAATTCCCAAAAGGGGGAAGGATGTAAAATCCCAGGTAAATAAAGAATATGTCATTTTTATATTTATTAGAATTTCTGCATTAAAATTAATTTTACATTAAAAGGGTTGCTATGTTCGATGGCGTACTCGATACACAACAACAAGTTTCTTTGAAATCTTACGTCGCACACTAATAATATAATAATATTATTTTAAATTGTAGTTATAGCCTAGCCATTTTAATGGTGGGAATGAACATAATTAAATAAATAATTATTATATATGTTTGTTATATATTTTTACCTTAATCTAATAAATGTTAGAGGCTTAAAATGCAAATGAATCCAATTTTAAGTATAAATATTCTATTATTCTTTTAAAGGTTGATTAAATTCATTTTGATGGTGAACCATTTTTAAATATTCATTTTTTAATTTTTTATATGTTATATTTGACAAAATAAAATCCTTTTTTATAATCAAGACATCAAAATTTACTTTGTGTACATTTTTGGATTTTTTCAATAAAGTTCATTTTTTATGAATAGTGAAAATGCTATATTTTAATTCAAAATCACCTTTTAATCTAATTTATTTATATAGTTAGATTATATTTTTCAAAGGGTTTAAAGTGTAATTAAAATATATTTTTACCATGTAATCCAATGGTGGTCATTGTAATTAATTTCACATTGAAATTGGATATAAACAAGTGTCAATATTTTGATAGACATTATTTCTTAAAAACACGTTATTTGTTTTGACAGTGGGAATTAATTATAAAATTAATTAAAGAAAATTAAATGTTATGAATATGGTAATATGGAAATTATTTTTGAATTTGGAATATCAAATATAGATTAAGGTTATTTTTTGTTATTTTTCTTAAAAACAACAATTTTGTAATGAATAGTGAAACCACTAAGTAGTAGTTAAAAACTAATTTTTTGGTTTATATGAAATTTTACTTCTTCTATGAATTAAATTTAAAAAAATATGACATACATGGTTGTCATTAGTAAATAAAATGTGGTTCAATGGGATGAAAATAATTTTCATTCAATAATAACTTTTGAGTTTTATTAACCGCGATTAAAGGTAATTAGGTTAATTTATGGTAAAAATAATATTATAAAAATATAAAAATACATCACACATGTCCTAACCTTATTTCATGAGTCATGGCCGGCCCATAAAATACATGGTTCAATTTTGGTGGGGGGCATGGAGCCACTTTAATATGATAATGACATTAATAAATTTTTATTTAAAGTAAAAATAAAAATGTCACAAACATGTATTGTTTTACTAAAACAATTTTTAAATGGGGTTATATAAATTATCTTTTTGAATATAAATAATAATTAGTAATCTAAAAATATTTCCTAAATCAGGGTATTTTTTAATAATTTTTAAACATTAGATAAATAAATTCAATTATGACACCATGATGATATAGTGATTAATTCATTAATGAACTATTTTAATAATAAAAAGATAAGGTAAAATATAAGACATAAACTTGTATAAACTCTATTGTATGGGTGGATTTAGAAACCTTATCATCTTATCCTCAAAATATATAATGTTGTAACCTTTAAAATTCTAATATCATTTTATAATAATGTAACATTTCAAGACTTTCCAAAACTGCCCCTCCTCCCTCTTATAAAAGGCCCCCAACTCTACCCACTTACCCACACATCTCAAGCCCTTGGCTCATCCAACCTCTTCTAATATTATCTCTCCACATCCCTCTATTATACCTAGATGCCTCACTTTGGGTATAAGTCTTTCCAAGGAAGCCTTTGGCTCAAATAAAAAAAGAGTTACCTGATTTAGAGGTAATGTCTTCTCTCGAGTATCTTTCTTTTATTTTCCTTCTTAACTGACCACTATCTTCTTATTATATGATCCCATAATTAAACCATAATACTAAATATACTAATATGTTGTTATGAAAATGATTCTACAAACAATTACACACGCCTGTGTCTAATGGTTAAGGAACATACTGTTTCAGTTGGTGATGAATTACTGCTTGATGAAATGATGATTGTTCCAACCTCTTTTAACACATATCATAGTGGACATTATAATGTGTCTATATCTATGTCCTATATATTCTTATGAATTTTATATTTAAAACATACCTTTATTCTTTTCATGTTGTTCAAATGCGATAATTTCATATGAAAAAGTGTGGACAACCGTCCCCTCAAGTGATGTGACTCATTCATGCCATACATGGAACGTTTATAGAATGAAATAAATGAACTAATTTTACCTATATAAAATATATTTTATACTAGAATTATTATATATCTATATCTCATTTAGTTTTAAAGTCCATTAATATGACAAAAAATGAAAGTATCGTTCATGCGTACGTACGACCTACCACCTCCATGAACGGTACATTTAATTTCATATCACCAAAAATTATGGAATATTATTAAATAAATATATACTGGATATATATAATATTTAAATCATGAACACCATTCTGGAGATGATGTACTTATAACTACATGGTAAATTCTTTTCAATTAGTTTTATTTTTGACTCATGTACCGAACAACAAAAAACGTATGATATGAACTAACATAAATACCTAATTATTATTACATGATAATATGTGATATGAATTTAATAAAAAAAATTAAAGTATGTACTTAAGAAATTATAAATTGACCTATGATTATAATCCATGAATATAAATTATGAATGAGAACAAGTCGGACTTGTGGTAAGGGATTTCATATATCACTTTTAATTCCGTGAGATTTCCATTGTTCGCAACATATTTGTTGCATGTGGTGTATTGTGTACATCCATTTCATATATATTAGGTGATTATATATATAATCATGGTATTTTGTGATTAATTTGGTGTTTATTATCTTTTGGTCATACAACTCGATTGATTACAACGAGGTAAGGGGTTTTTATCTCACTTTTTATTCCCATGAGATTCATGTCACATTCGCTACTATTTCCTTTTGTGTGGTATATGTACTTACCATGACTGTATTATTTGTGTAAAATAATTTAATTTATGATCTTTTACTTCTTCATTGTATGATCCTTCTCTCTTGGAGTGTACGTTTCGAAAGTTAACCAAATCAGTAAGGGAACCTTTTACCCTCCTCTTTTTTAAAAAGTATTTTTTTGTTCGGTATTTTAATCTACATCTTCTTATGTTTTGATATGTTCTTATATATCATTATTTCTGTAAATTTTATTTAAAAGTGATGAGTTACCCTAATTATTTCTCATCAACTCATTTTCTAAATTTTATAGTGAAGCTATTAGGCTGTCAAATTTCTGTAAGTGAACTTCTTAACCCAATTTCAATTATTTGGGTTAAACCTCTACTCCTTGATTATGTCATGCTATGAGTATTTTTGGATGACCTCTTATTTTTTTACACATAATAACCAATTATATTGGGTGTATTTATATTAGTCACATATAATTATTTAATTGATTTATCCTTAATCTAAGGATACCGTCTTTGTATGGGACTTCTTCTCAATCTCATTTCATTGAGGCATCTTTTGATTTCTACACGACATTATTTTATACGGTGCATAATGCCCTTTTGAATTTTTATTTCATTCAAATGGAATATTTTATCTAGAAGCGTTTTACTAAACAACAAAAAGGAATGTTTCTTTTTTAACATAAGCAGTGACAACTACCTTCTCTGCCGCCACGAGTATTATTTGATCTATGGCTTTCTTAACAAGACATAATGTTTTAAAAGAAAAATAAATACCACATACTCTCTTTACATATTTTGGTATTGAAAATGGTTTTTATAAGTGATTTATTATTTCAATATCTTAACATTTTATATTTTTATTTCAATATGGAAATGTTATCTTTCCTTTATGTTTAAGTTATGTGTTATGATTATGTTATGGTTCTTGGACATTATTACATATACGAGTGGTTCCATGATAAAACTAGGGAGGGTGGGCAGATATAGCTCTCCAATGCATTGGGTAACGCGGCGGAGGTAAACGTTAATGTTTCTCCTAAGTGATTTAGGGAATATACTGTGATGGGTATTCAAAATTTGACTCCTTATATAGATGTGATATCTATAAGGAAATTATGTTATGTATGCCTTAAGTTAACTTTATGATTTGTGATTACTTTGTGTTATTCATAAATATTATAATTTCAGAAGGTATTATTGAAAATTATGGATTTATTGATTTTTATTTATTGATGGGTTAATGTTTCCTTTCATTATGTTATAACCCTTACTGAGCTTTTTTATGCTCATATTATGTTTTTGAAATGTTTTACACATGACTTAAAGATGAGTATGGTCAAGAATTGGATCATGTAAAGACATGTTTTCTAAAACCTGGAACTAGACATGTTTATTTTTTAAGAGTTTTTTATTTTATGAAAAAATGGAAGCAGAGTAGAAGTGTGTACTTTATAATCTTTTGAGATGTAATAGTTATGTCATAATTCTCTGAATCTCTAAACCTAAGAGATCCTAAATGTGAATTATTCATTTAATTCAATATTATGTAATGTTTTAATGTTTTGTCCTTATAGTTGGTATCAGAGGTCAGTTTAGATAACTTTAGAGGTTAGGGTATTATTTAAGCATACGTGACATTACCATAATGATTAGGATTTCAGAAAGAGTAATGGGTTTTTAGATAAAGTTAATGAGTTTAACATAACACGAATAATTATATCTTAGTATTATATGATTATTTTACTGATATACTCACTCTGACCTTTTTGGTTTTAGTAAATGGTTGGATCTTGCAAGAACCAAAGTAATAGTGGATGTGTAGAAAACTGTGACAGTTTTATGAATGAGAAACTGAATGATATGGGAGCTGTAATGAGAACTCTTGTGATTATTCTCAACCAACTATCTGGATTCATGATTGATAACCTTAATTTCAGTGGTTTTTATAAGGCATCATATATGTGAGAAACAAATCCCTACGTAAGCTCAGGTAATAATCATAAAGTTAAGTATGTTTAAAAACATATGTGTCAAATATGTGGAAAGAAACACATAGAAATATGTTTCAAAGGGACAGAAAGATGCTATAGATGTAGAAATGAAGGTCATAATGCAAGAACCTTACATGGAAAAAGAAACCATCTAGTGGACTATATGAATGGAAAAGAAGTTCTTTTTGAAGGACCAATTGAATGTTTTAAATGTTGTGTGCATGACCATTATGCAAACACATTTACTAAGAAGAAATTTCGAGAATGGGATAACCAGGATCATACAAATATGCATTTACCAATACCTGATGTCATTCCGATTGATGATGAAGAAATTGACAATGACCAATGAAAGGTATGGATTATTTCATAACATATGTTTTCCTATTATTAAATTCTTAGGATTTGATTCATGATTTTTTTGTAGGAAAGAAGTATTTCAGAATATGTTGGAATGGAATGGTTAATGGATCATGAATAATGTTGAATGAGTAAGAAGTCAACATATAAGGGATTCAAGAGTTATTGTAGATTTTAGGATGGTGAAATTCATAAAAGTATTAAGGATAATTTGATGATGGGGTTACATTAGAAGAATTTTTATAGTATTTGTTACCCTGATGTTTGATATATGAAACTTTTATTCAAGGAATAATTATATTTTCTTCTGTGGTTATAGTTATAAAAAACCATTTGGGTTTATATGATCGTTGAATTTGAAAAAATTACAGGTTAAAACTTTTTTGGGATGAAAAATGAAAGTTATTAGAGAAACATCATGGTTAAAATATGTTATAATTATTTTTGATGAATTTATCTATTTTTAGGAATGTTATAAAATTATATAGTTTTTTAGAAAGGACAAAACACAGACCGTTTGACAACCTGTCGCATTGGACGAAGCTACAGGAATCAAACCCACAACCAATGTGCAATTGGTATTTATCTCCTACCACCAGACTACGTGAATTCACTGGTTAGTTTGACTAATTCTTTTTTATTTAGATGAATTTATAAATCAAGAATAAGTTTATTTGGGTTATCTATGGAAATTATTAACCTATAATGGAGGATATGTGATTAGGTTAATTAATTTTCAATATGATACTTTAAGAGTAACTTATGGTATTTGGAGATAAATGTTATGATTTATCTTGGAAGAATATGTGATTAAATCCTTTGGTGATTTATGGATAGATGTTTATTGAATAGTCTTTGATGAACTTTGGGTTTTGTTGGACAATTTTTGGAGATTAATAGTAGTTTATCTTTTTGTAAAAGATTATTCGTTTTGTGGGATTATCTGATCTTATACTAACAATGTTGGTTTTGGTTAAGGTATAAAGTCATGGGAAATATATAGTTCATCTTTTTTGGACTATGTGATTCCCTTGAAGTTGATTATAGAACTCTTAATGTGAACAAGTCATCCTGAATACTCATCATTTGGAAAAAATATGAGTTTGTGTTAGCAATCATGTAAAATATGAAAGTCTACATGATAAGTAAGTATGTTTACTTATGTTTTAGTTAAGCAAATAAATAAATTCTTCAATGAAAAGTAACTTAAAACAAAAACGTTGTCTGTTAACTTTTTCTACTCGGGAATCAAATACCATTTAACCCATCAAAATTTTGTGGTTATCTTGTTGTTAAATTTCATTAAATCATTTTTTATCACTCTGCATCAGAACATAACCCTCAAAATCTCCTCTATATCAATGTTTTCATGGAATCCAAGTGTGGGTTATCTCGGGTGACCATTGTACTTTTATTTCTTTTGTTTAAATTGATAGTTTTATTTACTCATTTTTCGATGTGGGACTTTCAAGGAAGTTTCAAATCCCGATTTTAAAATAGTGAGGTTGCAATTCCCAAAAGGGGGGAAGAATGTAACATCACAGGTAAATAAAGAATATGATATTTTCATATTTACTAATATTTGTGAATTAAATATTAATTTTACTCTAAAAGGGTTTCTATATTCAATGGAGAACCTGATACGCAACAACGGGTTTTGTTGAAATCTTACGTTGCACACTAAAAATATAATAATATTATTTTAAATGGTAGATAAAGCCTAGCAAGTTTAATTGCGATAATGAACAGAACTAACTACAAAATTATTATATATGTTTGTTAAATCTTTTTACATTTATCTAATAACTATTAGAGGCTTAAAATGGTAATGAATCTAATTTTAAGCATAAATATTCTAATATTCTTTTAAAGGTCGATTAACTGCCTTTTGATGGAGAACCCTATTTAAATATACATTTTTTCAATTTTATATGTTATATTTGAAAAAATTAAATCCTTCTTCAGAATCAGGACATCAAAATTTACTTTGTATAAATTTTTGGATTTTTCCGATGAGGTTAATTTTTTTAATGAATAGTGAAAATGGTGTATTTTAATTCAAAACCTCGTTTTAATCTAATTTATTTAAATAGTTATATTATATTTTTAAATGATTTTAAAGTGTAATTAAAATATTTTTTTTACAATTTAATCCAATGGTTGTCCATGAAATTAATTTCACTTTTAAATTGGAATAAATAAGTGTCAATCTTTTGATAGATATTGTTTCTTAAAAACACGCTATTTGTTTTGACAGCCGAAATTAATTATAAAATTAATTAATGAATCTTATATGTTTTGAATTCGGTACAATGGACATAATTTTTGAATTTGTAATATCAAAAATAGCATATGATGGATTTTTGGTAATTTTTTGAAAAACATCATTTTTGATGAATAGTGAAACCACTAAGTAGTTAAAGACAGATTTATTCATTTAAATGAAATTTTACCACTTTTGTGAATTGAATTTCAAAAAATATGATATACATGGTTGTTATTAGTAAGTAAAATGTGGTTCAATGGGAGGAAATTTTTTTTGGTGAATAGTAACATTTGAGTTTTATTAACAGCAATTATTGGGAAATAGGGTTATTTATGGTAAAAATAATATTATGAAAATATAAAAATACCGTGAAACATGTCCTAACCTTCTTGGATGAGTCATTTCATACCAAAAAAATCCATGGGTAAATTGGGTGGGGGGAATGGAGCTACTTGAATATGATAATGACATTAATAACTTTATATTTAAAATAAAAATAAAAATGTCACAAACATGTATTGTTTTACTAAAACAATTTTTACAAGGAGATATATAAATTATATTTTTGAATATAAATATTCAATAGTATGCTAAAAATATTTCTTACAACATGATATTTTTTTTATAATTTTTAGACATTATAAAAATGAATTTATTTATGACACCATGATGATGCAGTGATTACCTCATTAATGAACGATTTAAAAAAAATAAAAATATATGGTAAAATATACAACATAAACATGTCTAAAACCTATTTTATGGGTGTATTTAGAAACCTTATCACCTTATCCTAATAATATTTTATTTTGGGTCCTTTAATATTCTAAAATCATTTTATAATAATGTAACATTTAAAGAGTTTCCAAAAGAGACCCTCCTCCCTCTTATAAAAGGCCCTCACCTCTACCCCCTTACCCACACCTCTCAAGCCATTGGCTCGTGCAACCTCTTCTCATATTATCTCTCCAAATCCCTATCTTACTCTTAGAAGCCTCAATTTGGGCAGAAGTCTTTCTAAGGAAGCCTGTGGCTCAAATCAAAATAGAGTTACCCGATTTAGAGGTAATGTCTTCTCTCGAGTTTTTTTCTTTTATTTTACTTCTTCACTCACCAATATATTCTTATTATTTGATCCGATAATTACCCAAGTATACTAAATATACTAGTATGTCGTTATTAAAAGGATTATACCTACATTTACACACACCTCTGTCTAATGGTTAAAGAACATACTATTTCTGTGGGTGATGAATTACTGCCTCACGAAACAATGATTGTTCAAACTTATTTTAACACCTCTCATGGTGGCCATTATAACGGCAGTATATTTATATATGATATATATTATATTTATGTCCTCTATATTCTTATGTATTTTATATTTAAAAAATACCTTTATGCTTTGCAAGTTGTGCAAATGTGAAAATTTCATATGAGGAAGTGTAAACAACTGCCGCCTCAAGTGATGTGACTCGTTCGTGCTATACATGGAATGTTAAAATAATGGAATAAATGAACTTATGTGACCTATATAACATATATATTTTAATAATTATAATATATCTATTTCTCATTTATTTTTAATGTCCACTAATATGACAAAAAATGAGAGTAGCGTTCATGCATACGTACGACCTACCGTCTCCATGAACGGTATATTTCATTTCTTATCACCAAACATTATAGAATATTATTAAATTCATATATACTGGATATATATGATATTTTAATCATGAACATCATTCTGGAGATTATTTACTTATAACTACATGGGAAATTCTTTTCAAACAAGATCATTTTTGACTCATGTACTGAACAACGAAAAAACGTATGATATGAACTCACATAATTAACTAATTATTATAACATGATAATATGTGATATGAATAGAATAATAAACTTTAAAGTAAGTCCTTTAGAAATTATAAATTGACCTATGTTTATTATTCAGTAATATAAATAAAAAACGATAACAAGTCAGGCTTGAGGTAATGGATTTCATATCTCACTTTTAATTCCGTGAGATTTCCATTGTTTGCCACTTATTTGCTGCATGTGTTGTATTATATACTTCCATTTCATATATATTATCACAATTCTATTTATATTCATGTTATTATGTTATTCATTTTTTGTTTATTATATTTTGGTCGTACGACTCGATTGATTACAACAAGGTAGGGGGTTTTATCTCACTTTTAATCCCATGAGATTGATGCTCATTTGCCTCTATTTCCTTTTGTGTGGTGTATTTATTTCCCATGATTGTATTAATTTTGTGATATAGTTTAATTTATGAGCATTTACATCTTCATTGTATGATCCTTCTTTCATGGTGTGTATGTTTTTAATGTTACCCAAATTGGTAAGGGAACCTTTCACCCTCCTCTTTTTTAATAGATTTTTTTGTTAGGACTTTTAATTTACATCTTCTTATATTGGGATATGTTTTTATATATCCTTAATGCTGTAAATCGTATTTCCAAGTGATGAGATACCATTTTTATCTCTCATAAACTCATTTTATGAATTTTAAAGTGACGTTGTTAGGCTGTCAAATTTCTGTAAGGGAACTTCTTAACCCAATTTCAATTCTTTGGGTTAAACCTCTACTCCTTGTTTATGTTGTGATATGAATATGTGTGGATGACCTCTGATTGTTTTACACTTAATATCCACTTATATTGAGTGTATTTATATTTTTCACACATAATTATTTAATTGATTTATCCTTAATCTAAGGATACCATCTTTTTACGGGACTTCGTCTCAATCTCCTTTTATTGAGGCATCTTTTGATTTCTACACGATTTTATTTTATACAGTGCATAAAACCCATTGAATTTTCATTTCATTCAAAGGGAATCTTTTCTCTATGATTCATTTTACTAAATGACAAGAAAGAATTTTTCTTTTTTAACGTAAGAAGTGACAATGACCTTTTCTTCCACCGTGAGTATTATTCTATCTATAGCTTCCTTAACAAGATGTAATGTTTTCAAAAGAAAAATAAATACCATATACTATTTTTACATATTTTAGTATTGTAAATGGTTCTTATAATGCATTTATTATTTCAATATCTTAAAATTTTATACTGTTATTGCAATATGGGAATGTTATCTTTCCTTTATGCTTTTGTTATGTGTTATGATTATGTTATGGTTCATAGCCATTGTTACATATACGGGTGGTTTTGTGATAAACCTAGGGCGAGTAGGCCCGAGATAGCTCTCTAATACCTTGGGTAACGTGATGGAGGTAAACATTAAAGTATCTCCTAAGAGATTTTGGTAATATACTATGATGGGTATTCCAAATGTGACTCCCTATGTATTTGTGATAGCTACAATGAATGTATGTTATGTATGCCTTAAGATACCTTTAGGATTTTTGATTACTATGTGTTATTCATAAATACTATGATTTCGGAATGTATGGTTGAAAATTATGGTTTCATTGATTTGTATTTATTGATGGATTAATGTTTCCATTCATTATGTTATAACCCTTACTGAGCTTTTCAGGATCATCCCATGTTTTTGAAATGATTTACACATGACTTAATGATGAATATGGTCAAGGATGGGTTCAAGGAAATACATGTTTTCTAAAACATAGAACTAGTCATGTTTCTTTTTGAATAGTTTTATATTTTATGAAAAAATGGAAACTGAGTAGAAGTGTCTGCTTTATAATATTTTGATATATAATAGTTATATCCATATTCTCTAAAAACCTAAACCTGAAAAGATCCAAAAAGTGAATTATTCATTTAATTCAAGATTATGTAATGTTTTGAGGTTGGGTCCTAATATTTATAGTGTGTTATGTTTCTGTGCAGTGTCCTCTTTGGGTGATGCCTCTAAATTTCTAAATATATTAAATTTGATACACTCCATTTATGAAAAATACTTGGTTAGTAAAGAATAAAACTATTGGTTAATCACCTTGACCCATGAAACCCCTATGGGTGATTTTTCAATTTCAATGTATACTTCCTATTAACATATGTTGTTTGATTAACATTAAGGTGTGATTCACCCATAGCAAGTTCCTTAAATTTTTAATTGATTTACAATGAATTGTTGGACCTGAGTTAGATCCTTATTCTTAATGCCTTATTCCTCATACATCATTTCTTTTTTACTATTATTATTCCCATACTTTGTACCATATTCTTTGTGCAAAATACTTATTATTATGATTACTGCCTATTTTATAATGGCATATTCCATAATTTACTGATTTTGATAAACTTATTAGGTTATCATTATGAGAATGTTTTAATTTAATGCCTTGTGATGATATGAGATATTTTATTCTAATCCATTCATATTAACGGTCCAAGCGAGAACATGGTTCTTGACTTATGTATGTCATGGATGGGGTCACCATGATTCATACTTGGATCTATTGGACATGTTAGGATCAATAAATGGATTTCCATTTAGAGGTTCTATGAGAGAATTAATTTACACATGGGTAACACAAGTTCACTTAGGGAATGAACTATGGATAGACTAGTCAGATATATAGCTATATCATGCCTCAAGTGATATATGCCCCCCTAGTGAGATACGTGGGATGTGATCAGTAATTTTTCATACACCATGCTGAGGGTGATACAAGGGATGTCGTTGATGGGTCACCATGGATATGCTCTGTGGTATTGGATATATTAGAGGCTCCTATAGAGACCCATGAGATTTTGTTTATGATCTCCTTGGGATTGTGTAGGATGAACACAATATATTGGAAGGATTTCCTACATGGTGTATATAAGATGCCAATAATTAAATGATGACCAATCCAAATTAAATTTATAGGGATGAATCCACTAAGAGAAAACAAACTAAATGGGTCAGTCCACACTGGATTCCTTATTCATAACAACCCATGTAAACACATTATAACTTTTATATTTTTCCCTTGGTTTAGAGAGATCTAGATTCAGACGGAGATGGTTGTTGTGGTTGGGTCTCAAAATGGGTCCTGATCTGCTTTGTATTGTTATTTATTTCATTTCATTTATTAGTAACAATTCATTTAATTTTCAAAAAAAAAATAGATTTATATAGACACCTTTGGTGGTTGCCTAATGTGTTAATCTCACAGCCTCCATGGGACTCCATTGGTACCCATGAATACTTCATCATTAATGGTATGGATAAAGGTAATTATCCAACATTAGATGCTTGATTACCAGTTCCAAGATAGATTACATGATCATATGACTAAGACTATTCATGTGATCTTAATAGTATATGTTTTTGGATTTTTTCAATATTTTCAATGTATGTTGTATATTCATGTATCCCATGATCCCCATGTACTCATTTAATATAGTGACATGACATTATGATCGTCATATTTCATATATCATTTTATTGTTAAACTTCTACATATTTTTAATTTACCATAAATTGTTTATTGTTATTACGCTGCTATGATTACTTATTAGAAATTATGCAACAATATGTTAATGGTATTATTGTTATAGTAACTTATTCTATTGATTATTATCTCTTATAAACAATTGTGGTCCACTCTGATCTACGTTCATATAATCTCCCAACTGATGCAACCTAGGAATTCACTGCAAGTGAGAGGCCTTTGGCATATGTGTAGGCACACTTAAGGTCCAGTGGCCCACCGTCTAAGAGAACCATCAAGTAGAACCTTGTGTGAGATGATACAAAGGGGTATTAGATGTCTTTTTGCATCACTATTTTGGTATTATATAATATAATGGGATGTATTAGACTTTTCAAATCATCCTTTTTTTGGAGTAGCTAACCCACTTACCATGGATACTCAAATTAAATGGTATGGGTTATTACTATTCTATTTTGGGCTTGTTATAGTTTCAATGATTTCACTACTGGGTGATGCACAAGTTTTATGCCTTTTATATAGTTTTTTATATTATTAGAGTTCATTCTACTTTTCCCTGATGATATGAGGGTGTATCAAAAATTGATACATCAAACTAGGATACATGGGAACTAAATTCCATGAATTTTCCCATTCAGATTGAAAATTAATTTTTTCTTGTAAACATAAACCCTCTTTTAAGGGATTAAGGGGAACCTAGCATGACATCAAATGATGAATACGAACTACTCCCCAATGGTCAAATTTTTTAACAATTCAGTTCAAAACTAAAAGGGAAAATCCCCTCCCAAGCATGAAATGATATTAAATTCAACTTCTACCTTCTCATTGCAACTCAAAAAGCTGTCTCATGAAGAAATGAACTACCCTAGTATTGATTGAAATAGTCATACAGTCTCAATCATCTAATTTCAAATATAAACAGTCTAATGAAAACTCCATGCTTGGAATTTTCAAATGGGGTAGCTCCATGTAGAAGGACTAGTTGCATAAAACCATGAAATATGGACTAAAAACCTTTATAAAAAAGTCACAACACCATGAAATCCATTTTTCAATGAAAAAACTCACCATTTACATCAAAAAAGTAAATTCACAACCATGAAAACATTCCACATATAAGATTCTCCAACATAAAATTATAACCCTAAAAAAAACTATCACTGACGTTGACTTCATACCTGTCATTGGAAACACCTCTCGAGCCCTACCAAAATGATCCCATGAGCCCCCTTCCAACACTAAAATTACATAATAAGAAACTAGAATAATCATATACACAAATATGTGCAATGCCGAGACAATTACATCCAAGGTCGGATGACCTAGATACAATAACAATGTAATGTCATCGATGAGGGGGTCTGAGATGAACTAAACTAGAAGAACCACTTTGGGGATGAAACCAGGTAGATTTGAGCTGAAGAAGATCCTGAACAGGATGCTAAATTGAGAAAACTTACTTGAAGAAGAAGCGGGGGAACCATTGAAGATCAAGGGAAGGGCCACATTGATGCCATCACACCACAAAACCATTAGTGTACCATCCACCATGATCAAACCCTGATTCCTTAGTCCAATAGGATAAATATTTTGAAGCATTTTTTAGTTATTACCTTTTTAAAAAAGGGAATGGTAGCTCACTCAATAAAACCGCTAAGAAACACCTTTTACTTACTGATACTATACATAAATTCCAAATCATTTTACATAGAATAACAAATTGACTTTATAAATTGAATGGGTCTTTATAAATTTGAAATGGTGACATAATTTACTAGTTTTAAATATAAACATCTAAATAAATATGAATGGAATTTAATAGGTTTAATATTTAAGATAACATGGATACCATTCTATGAATATTCCAAATGAATAGTAAAGCATGTTTTCCTCTAATCCATGTATTTTAAACACCCTATAACCAGATCTATTTTGTACTATGTGATACCTTGGACATAACAAAACTATATTGTTGGGAAATAGGATCTATCTCTTGTGATATTTCTAGGATGTTTCTTCATCATCTAGATCACAATCCATATGTTGATTGAGATTTTGGATATGATTTTATGAAGGGAGTGTGCATTTTCATTCCTTTTATTTCTTTCAATATCTTTTATAAGTTGTACCTTAGGAGTGAACTTGGAATGTATAGAGTTATGACACCATGAAATCATCGCATCATACAAAATGAAATAGTCGATGAGCATGCTATTGATGTGGTTGGCCTTGAGCCACCCGTAGTAACACCGATAATGAAACCTGAGGCACATCCTACGGATATTCCACTAGTCATTTATTCTCAATTCGTGATAGTTTCTTCTAATTCTTATATTCCATAAATAGTTCTCTACACTCTACCCCAACCTCAGTAGATCCAAATCAGGATTTCGAGCAACATCATCCTCCCACCATCTTGTGGGATGGAGGTACTCAAGCTGCAATGTCATGGTAATAATCAATTGTATTAATCATTGATAATCTTAAGGAAGTTTTAGAGAATAGGTTCAATATCTTTATCCACATACTACAAAAATTAGCCAAGCGTTGATGGGATACCATATCTCTAGATGAGAAATATCAAGGAATAGTTTGGGAAGACATCCAGATAGTTATCTATGATCACATTGTCCTACAAAATCTAATACTAGACCACACCAAGGTGTTTCTGCATATTCTGATGGGCTCTATGCATGTTTTGTATCATTCTTTTTGATATATCGAGCTCTAATATTTCAACCTAAGACTTACTAGTGATGAGTTAATGACTTCTAAGGGGTTTTAGGGTATAATTTTTATGTTATCTGATCACATGTGAATGTCTTCTAGGTGAATACCGGTATAAAGATAGTGAACTAGTACCTCATTATAGAATTGAACCTCAATGATTTCGGGATTGTGAAGTAGGTTGTTATAGATTAGAGGTAGGTCAACAGTTCATATGTTATTAGGATGCACCATTTAGAGAGAGAACATTAGGGAAATGTATGCCAGGTGACATGAACCGATATCCATGTGGTGTGTCACCAGTGTGGTAGGAAAGACCATAAGAATCTTCACGGCTTCTGGAACCCAATCGAGTACCGAGATTGCAGTAGGATGAGTAACATTCAGTTCTTCTTCCAGTTTATTCCTCTACTGATGAGTAAGAATGGATCCATAACAACCATGCTTTTGGGTAAAAGATTCATGACTCCACATGAGGTTGGGATGTTTTCATATACCTTTAGATCATAAAAAGGTGTTGGTCATGGTCAAGGTACTCAAACCTCATAGGCTCAACACCATTATATTTGATATGCTCATGATAGTTAGGAAATATCTCATGGCTATGGTTTAGGCCAAATTTATAAAGTTTAACCTACACAATAGGAGTAGATTCCATGTCCATCTGTAGTTATAGTTACTATTCTAGTTCCCTCTATTTTAGATTCTTCTCCATTTGATAAAGGTGTATCCCACTCTTTAATAAGTGTTTCAACTTTGTATGATGTAGTAATTATCTTATGATAATCCAGTGGCATGATAACTCTTAAAACAAATCTGGGTGTTATATTAAAGATCATACACTAGTGAATGGAGTTCCCCATTGGGAATGGTGGGTACAATGTTATATGAAATTTCATCATACTCAAGATGACCACCTTTAACGTCATTCTCGGTATGAAATATCATGTTCCTTAACATTCCCATGTTGATTTTAATAACCATCAGGTTTCCTTTACATAATCCAAGGGATGAAAATGTATTCATATGGAAAATGGAATATCCTAGCTAGGCAAGCTAGACATTATTATACGGGGATATGTAGTGTGAAAAACCATATGGAGAGTCTCTTTTTGAGTAATTAAGGAATGAATCTTTTGGAATTCCATCCTATTATTGATCATTTATTGGGAGTTTTCCCTGAATATTTCTCTAGTTTATCTACTGAGAGAGAGGTTTATTTCACCATTGAGCTAGTGAATGGTGAGACACCAATGTCCTCTTTTTCCTAGATATGGAACCTATAGAGCTCTAGAAACTCAAGAAGAAGATTTATGATATGTAGGAAAACAGTTTTATCTGACCCATAAAATAACCATTGGTTTTACCTATCCATTTCACCAGGAATATGGATGTAACCCTTAGATTATGTGTGTATTACAGCCAATTGAACCAGATTATGGTGAAGAAAGAGTATCAACTACCCCATATAGAATACATCTTCATCTAGATCCATGTAAAATCTATTTCTCTAAGATTTATTTTATGTCGGGATATCATCAGGGGCATATGAGGCAATATGACAAACCATGTATAGAGTTTCAAAGTAGTTATGTATTCTATGAGTATTTAATTATTAAATATGGCCTCATGAATCAAATGATAGTCTCTATTCCCTTTAGTAATCATGTTTCCACTCATACCTGGTTTTATTTGTGGTAGTATTCATAGATGTAATCATGTTATATTCTTTCCACAGACATGTCCATGAGAACCACTTTTAGATCATCCTGAATACACTGAGAGAGTGCATGTAATCTGTGAAAATCATCAAATTATAATTCTTGATTTGAATGGTTTACTTCATAGGGAATATAATTTTAGAGGTATGAATATCTATTGACCTATAGAAGGCGAGCACTATGGTTTTCTGGGAGTAGCCCAAGAATGTGTCTCACATAAGAAGTTACATGGCGATAGATGGATGTTATAATAGATTACTACATGTATGTTCATGCCATGAAGAACCACTTATGAGGGTAAAAAAGGGGGATAAATTCTTATTGTTAGATGCTTGTGAGAAATTTTTTTGGAGATAAAGGTAATACTTACTTTAGAACTAATGCCATGTTTTCTAGTGTTGGGAAGAAATTATACTATTTATTGTGATGCTTTAGGAATCAGAATGGGATCTATTCTGATCCATGTTGATTGTGTTGTGGCATGTAGGAACCTCAACATAAGGCCTCATGAATATAATTACTATATGAACGACCGTGATCATGTAAAAATGGTTCATGTATTACTCATTTGAGAAACTACCTGTTTTTAGCAGTTTTTTTCATTGAGAACAATATTCTCAAATACGTCTCCACATTGAAGGTCTAATAATTTAGGAATTAATGATGGGTATATTTTCTACAATCATTTGACTTTGAAATTTTGTATATACACAGTAAGGGAAATGTTGTAGCTGATTCCTCAAATTGAATGACTCAGACACATGACAACCAAGAGGCAAGTAGTGTGTATAAATTGATTGATCTATTTTTTTAAATTCATTTGGAGGTTTAAGAATAGCATGGTAAGATAGTTTCAGTATCTCTAGTAGTGAAATACACTCTTTTGGAGTGTGTGAAGATGAATCAACTATTAGATATCAATGTCCTCTTCCTGAGGGAGTGTGTCTCTAGTGGGGAATAAAACCGTACTAGGGTTATTTTCGTGAATGATGCCATACACACCCATTGGAATGTTTAGTTTCCTACTGATGTACAAGAAGAGATTAATTGGGAATATAATGCCTTTATTTGGGATATTCACCTTGGTATTAAAAATTTGTACCAAGACATCAATCATCAATATTGGTGTCAAAGTATAAAGAGAAATATTACATGTTTTATCATTAGAGGCTCCACCTGTCAGGACGTGAAGATAGAACCCCAATGACCTGCTTGACTTCTATAACCTCTATCAATTTATGAGTGGAATTGGAATGAAATAAACAAGCATTTAATGATAGTATTATTGATATCCCCTTGATTTATTTATGTAGTATTATTGTTCATTGATAGGTTGAACAAATTTTACAACCTACTACTAATCTGGGAGACCTTATTTTTTGATTAGATTGGATTGATTTACATCTAGTAGATATTGAGTCATCCTGGAGTCCCTCGTTATATTGTTTCGGACTGAGACACATAATTTACAAAATGGGTTTGTCAAGGGTTTCATAAGATGCTTGGTTCAAAGGATTTCCTATGTACAACATATCACCCTCAGACTGATGGGAATTCTGGTCATATGATTTAGGTGCCTGAGGACATGCTACGGGCATGTGTACATGGTCATGGTGGTTCGAGGGAAAATAACATCACTCTTGTCGAGTTTTCATACAATAATAAGTTTTATGAACTGATCCAAATGGATATAAATGGGGACTTTTAAGGATGGTGATTCCTTTCAACTCTATGCTAGTTAGACATATGTGAGGTAGCTCCACTGGTCCCTTTTTTGTTTAGGACACCTCAGAGAAAGTCCATCTAACTCAAAAATGAATGGCTATAGCTCAGTCCCACATTATGTTTTATATCAATCATTACCACTGAACTTTATAGTTTTACATGGTACATTGACTCTTCATGGTATTTTTTCCTAGGTTGAGTCATATAATAATTTGGTGACAGGGAAAGAGATTTCCTCATTATGTTGACCCTTGTGAGATAGTAAATGGAGTCTGTATGGTAGCCTATAAGTTTTAATTTACTAAAACTTATTGTTCCATGAATGACGTATTCAATGTATCATAGCTTCATAGGTATCATGACGAACCATCACATTCATTTGACCCTAAGTTAATCGATCCGAATATGGGTACTACTATTAAAGACCAACTGATTTATATCATTGATTAAATCACAAAGTCTTTTTGAGGGACGTATGTTCTACTAGTCTATGTGCTATGATAACATGAATGTGTTCAAAAATATGCCTAGGATCGAGAGGTTAATTTATATGTGGGATTTCCTAAACTCTTCTCGTATGATATTTTATCACCCTGAGAATGGAAACATGGGGAAAAGGTACATAAAAGAGGGGATTTTGTAACACCCTTGTTTTTATAAATGGTATGTGTCATTTTTTTATTTTAATTTCTTTTTTACCCATTATATTTTTACCTAATCGATTCATGGTGGTCACATGGTTGTATGGGGCTTGTTCATAACATGGAGCACCAAAGAATGGAGGAACAGACTAGGACAACCTATTATGAGAAATTATGCCACCCATTCTACTTGGATTCCAAAACCACGAGGGAGTTTGTTAGAAGGGAGCAAGAGATGAATTTTTTTTTGAAACCATGTGGAATGGGGTTCAAACCCCTAAGGGGTACAAACCTCGTTTCACCATGTCATTCTACACATACAACATATGGGTAGCCAAATCGTGCTTCTAGCCTATATGGGGTGACACCAAGGAAATAGGTCCAATAGTTTCCACACATTTTTTCCAACCATGTGGGCCTATAATTAAATGTGAAATGAAAATTTTCCCCCAATTTTTTTAATACTATAATTATTTTTTCTCCCTCCACTTTTCACCTCTAGAAGCTTCTTGTGGGTTCCTCCCCAGTCTAGTCTAATAATTTTGATTCCTCCTCTATCTGAGCTCTCAATCCTTCACTATAAGGTTCATTGGTAAGCTTGAGGTAATATAAACACTCCTCTCCCTTCCATTATTCATTTAAACTCTTCTCTATTTCAATATTTAGGTCATACCTATTATTTCATATATTCATGGATTTTGATTATTTCCATGATATCTTCTATTGTATATTAATTCACGGCCCAACAATGGATGAATGGTGTGATTATAATGTAAGGTATACTTTCTATATTACTACCCAATGTTTTATCACAATATTTATGGTTTTCCATTTTTCCATATCATGTACCATTTCAGATATATCTATAACTTGTTAAATAAATAAAATTTAATACATTCCATATGCAATACAACCTTAGTGAGTGTTAAATATCCCATTAAGTTGATCATCTTGACCCATGCCACCCTATGGGTGTTTTTTCCCTTTCGAGGGTTAATTGATATTAACTCATGTTGTTTAAACACCTTTGTGGTGTGTTTCAAATATAAAAAATGCTTTAATGATTGTAATTTAATTAGTATAAATTTTTTTCTATGAGTTAGGACCTTAATAATGATGCCTTATACTTCATAAATTATTTCTCATTCCGTATGCCTATACACATACTATGTATTATCTACATTGTGTGATTTTCTTATGATTATTGTTAATACAAATTATCTTATGGATTCTGGAATAATTTCATTGACTGGATAAAATTCTTGGGCCAACATGATGATAATGTTTAAATGTAATTCCATGTAACAATATGTTATATTAATTGTTAAGACTTTCCTATTTTTGGGTCAAGAGTGATCATAGGTCCTAACATAAGGATGTTGTTGATGGGATAATCATGCTTCGTAATAATAGTGAGATGAAATAATCAGTAAGATTTTGTAAAGAGGAAGTGATAAAGAATCAATAAGAATAAATAAACATAAGAAAAGTAAATAACTGAAAACATATTCCATATAAATAAATTAATAAACCAAAATCAATATGTCAAGGTATCAGATAGAAAAAATATTCCATTTAATTAATAAACTATGAGTGAAATGCATTCATTGTTTTTTCCTTTGTGAAAATATCATGGACAATAATAACTTAATCAAAATGAAGGTAATGCATAATTATTTGAAATCATGTGTAAATTACATGAAATTCTCTATTATCAAGATAAATTCTCTCGATAATTTAAAACATAAGGTAGAAAAATGTTCTATTTTTCAACCTATTTTTCTCGTGAGAACATGTTGATAAATTTAGTGTATTTATAATGTTCATTCCCCACCCATTACTATATGTCCAATGAATTCCTCATAACGAGTAATTTATTTAATTAATAAATAATATGACTTATCATAAAATGTCCATATTGATTAAATAATATAGATTTATTAATAATTCATTAGTAAATGATAATTAAAAACATTTTTTTATATTGATTAATGTAAGTATCATTGAAAGATCATTAAATCATTATTGAGGAAAAATAATCCTTAAACATTAAGTATCCATTAACACTTTGAATCATTGAAATCATAGTTTCCATGAAGAAATATCATTAAATGAATCTTAAAATATCACGAAAATAAGGATATTCATGATATAACAAGTCAAAGCATATTATATATATGAATTAAAAGTTAATTTGTTTATAACAACAAGTAATCCTCAATGGAAAGAAAAATGGGATGAAATCCCTTACCATGATCATGTATTATCACTTGTGACTTTATATTCCATAATAATAAACATATATTAATTATATAAATTCTTTATATCATTTTTTCATGTATATTATTATTTTTACTTCAAATATTACAATTTTGTATTTATCTAATTAAACAATCATGTTTATATTGGGTGATTTTAAAAACAATTATTTATGTGTAAAAATTAATTTGGTAGGTTGAAAATGGTAAAATGAGTCATTAGGTAAACACTAATTGAATGATAATCATGACATAATTATTATATATATAAATCAATTATATTTAAAAAAAATCATGAAATATAGTTATGAATAATGAACCAACATTAAAATTATGGAGACAGAAGGTCATACGTATGCATGAGTAACGATCCCATTTTTCAATGATCAATATCAAAAGAAGGTAAGAATAATTATATCTTTATATAATGAAAATTATATAATAAATAACATTTTATTAAACCATATATACATATATGTGGAATTATTGTTATGTAAAAAATAACCCTATCATATTAAGGAGATGGTAGTCCACTCTTCCATGAACAACGTTATCACTTTTTAGTGTGTGAAAAGGGTAAAAAATGAAATAAATTTTTTCTAGAAAGGTAATTATTTCATGAATATAATATATATGTCATTTATAAAACATAGTTTTAATTAAACCCATCATTAATAAATTCCATGTAATGTGTGAATGTATCAAATCACTTTGATGATGTGGTAGTCCACATATCCCCAAATGATATTATAATATTTACACAATATAGAAATCATTAAGGTATGTGTTGTATAAAAATATTATATGCATTAAGAAAACATAAATATCACATTATCATATTTAAATATTATTTCCAACATAATCTCCTTCATTATAGGTGTAAAACAGAAAAAAAATCATTGTTTCACATGACGGTAGTCTGCTGTACACTTGAGCGATAAGTTCATTACCCATTAGACAGATGTATGTATAATTGTATGTTTAACTATTTTAATAACAACATATCAGAATATTTTTGACACTGTGGTTATTATATAATAATTTAATAATAATTTTTTAAGGGGTGGATAAGGATAAAAAAATAAATAATCTTATGGAAGGGTGTTACCTTTATTTCTTTTAACTCTTTTTCATTTCACCAATGGGATAATTTTGTTTGATTTATTCTAAAGGTGTGTCTTATAAGAAGACGGGTGGGATTTTGGAAGATTATTTTCCTAGATTTTGGGCTAGCCAAATGGCCTTATATGTGTGAATAAGTGGGGGGGGGGGGGTTGAGTGCCTTTTTATAGTGAAGGAGGAGTGACATTATAGTAAATTTTGGAAAAAAGATTTATACCCACATTTTTCATATGTCATGTGGCTCTAAAAAGGGAGAGAGTTTGAAAAGAGGGGGATTGGGTAAATATATGAATATCTAATGGAATTTGGACTGGTTTCTATGTCATTTTCAGCCCTTATGATCTGGTTTGTGTCCCTTATTATGCTATTTTTTCTATTAATCCCTACGATTATTTTTAATGACATTTAATAATATATATTGTAAAAAAATAATTTTAACTCATTATCAATTAATAATTATTATGATTCCAAATATTGAATCCATCTTTCTAAATTCAAATATAAAAGTCACATAAATTAATTTCAAATTAATTTTACAAACGGGACAACAATGCATGTTTTTAACGTTTAACCATTCAAAAAATTTCTATGTTTCATTATCAAATTTAAAATTGAAATGGTTTCTATTGAAATAAATTGGATTAATATATTTAATATTGATCTAAATAATATTTAAAATGAAAATAATTTTTTTTATCCTTATAAAAAAATTATTTGAAAATCAATTTTGAATTAAAATTCTGTATTTTTCAATCTTCATAAAAAATGAAACTTATAAAAAAATAAAACAAATTAACATTGACTATAATTTTATATTCATCTTTTAAAAATGTATTTTATTTTTTCATATGATTTTTTAAAATTTTCTAACATTCAAATTTAAAATAGTTGTTCCATTAATTGGTAATAGAAGTACTTTCATAAAAATATAGTTTTTTATGTGTAATATTGGGTTTATTCTTCTCAAATGACTAAAAATTATATTAGATGAATGTATAAACTATTTTATTGAATATAAAATATATATTACGTTAATAACCTTTAATAATTTTAAATAATTTAATTTATTAGGATAAAATGTATTTGTGAGAATAAAAATAGTTTTTTTAATAAAAAATTCCATTAGAAATAAATTTATATCTAATTAATTTGTCAAAATTGATTTCAATCATATATTTTCATAAGTTATTTAATATAAATCATAATGAATAAATCAATATCAAGGATGAACTTTATTATATTAAATAATAATATTTCAATAATATATTTTTGTTTGATAAAACATGGTATTGTGTGTAACGTAAGACATAAACTAATCTTGTTGTTGCATATAATGCTATCCAACATGGTGTTTTGTGCATTAAAATATGTAGAATAGATTTACTTAAAATAATAAATATATATTAAATATCAGGTTGTTATATCCCTTTCCACAGATGGTGTTTCATACCAAATAATCTATTGCCAATGTTTCATGTAGCATAAACTTAACATAGTGTTGCATATAAATAATTCTAGGAACAAAATTAAATTTATTATAAAATGAAAAAAAAATCATTGTATTGATTCATTATATTCTTCCCAATTTAAATAACATTCATCCTCCAATTGAAAATGGAAATTGGTTATCAAGGTATTGATATTTGATAATACTATTATTGAAGAACCAACATCGTAAATAGAGTTAATTACAATTATTATTATTAATAATGAAAAAGAAATATGATGTTCACGAAAAACATGGATTTATAATAGGATAAAATTATTGGGAAAAATTATATATAAGATTAATATTACTATTAATTTATAATGGAGTGTGATAGAAAACATGTTTATAAGAATGTCAGTGACCATAAAACAATAATATAAAGGTGTGAATAAAGGTAATTGATATCATAAAAAATTTTGATAATAGGAATTTTTTTGAAGACACTATTCCAAGATTTGATAAATTCTTTCTATCTATATTAATATATATAAATCAACTTACATGATACATTTATATATATATAATTTTATCCTTTGGTCATGACTTGAAATTTTTATACTTATTTTATTAGAAAAAGTTTCATAATATGGTGAATTAATAATATAATCTATAAAACCTCAACATAAGATCAACTTAAACCTTTTAAAAAATGGTTTTCCTTATGAACCTTAAAATATTTATGATCTAATACTTGAGAAATAGATCCATGGTACATAGTAGTATCTAATTTAGTTTATCCATATCAACAAACTCTTTATCAAAACATTAATTTCTCAAGATTAGGAACATATTATTGTTTATATTTCTATCAACCATGTTTTTTAAACAATTTCACTTTCTACTATATATCATTTCTTTGTTATCAGTACTGAGAAACACACATTTTTATATCCTTAATGAAAACGTATTTCCATTAAATTTTATACATTACATAATTCTTATAACTAATACATCATCAAAATAAACTATACAACATTATTTAAATATCCAGACAAAGAAAAAAATTAGTCACTCCATGCTAACTATATCAATAACATAACCTTAACCATGAACTCATAGATTATTATGTGGTAGATTCCCTTGATGAATGATGAATTTATTTGTATATTTCCCCATATCCTTGCTATTATAACACTGAATTTAATTGTTTTCCTTCTTCACATTGAATTATTTTTTAGGGGGACCATTCTCTCCATTTATATAAAGTACCCCCAATCCTTTCATGTATTTACCAGGGTGATTCTTTCCAGAGTTATCACATGTGTTAAATTATTTCTTTCACTTATTCCTTTTATCAATTATTCTTTCTTAGTATTGTTCTTCTATGGCTTCCATTTTAAGCCATAATACATAGAGAATTATGTCATTACCTTGACAGAACATAAACCTACTTCATATTATGATGAAAAGTTTCTAGACCACAATTCCCTTTCATAGATTAGGATTAAGTATTTAAATTAAAATTTTAATAATGAATTTTGTTTTGTATATGAAATTCTAAATATACACTGTATACAATGAAAATCTAGCGTTATATTTTGAAATTATTTTTTACTCCTTTTATTTAAAATGATGAACCTTCTACTCATCTAATTTTTTTTAATGAGGGAAATATATACAAACAATTATATCCTTAAAATCTTTCCAATCCATGAGTTTTATTTTCACTTCACATTAGTATTCTGAATTAATAACCACCATTGATTAGAATCACCATTTAGACAATACACTTGAAGTGTAACCATTTCATTTTCACCAGATAAAAATTCCAAAAATATCTTATTCAAAGAATTAATCTATTACCTATATTCAATTTGATCCATATCCCCACTAAATTATGGGGACCTCTTTCACATAATGTGATCCAACCTTAGAGAATCTCATTGGGTAATAGGTTTCTCCATTTAGGCTAGGATATGTGTCCTAACCCGATTAAGGCACCCTAATATATCCATAACATTATATGTTCCAATACCGAATATATTGACACTATTAGGAAAGAATTCTCAACATTGAACATGTGTATTGATACACTTTGTCTTTCTATATTTCATTTTTAAAAAATGGAATATACTATATTAGATCATATAATTAGAAATTTGTATAATTCAAAATATGGTGTAACACCATACATAAATTGAAAACTTTTTGCATAGATGCTCTCATAGACATAAAAATGGTTTCTTTTGGAATATCATTACATTCCAATCCTTCATAATATATGGTAAAAAAATTTATAATTATCCTAACCATATCCATCAGGTGTTTCAAACCTAGTGTTTAGTAAGTCTCATTGTCTTGTATTGGGTTATGCTTGTTTCCAGCCCAATGCATGCTATCAGATTTATTACACCTTGGTAAATCTATGATAGAACCATGTTAACTTATAGTATCCATACTGGGATGTATTGTTAGGAATACCCACATAATCTCTACCTTACCAAAATTCTAGGATCTTATTTATACTAATCCCTAATGTTTTGTATTAAGGTGTTGTTCCCTACTCCAAGTTTTCTTTTTATGTGTTCATCATTGCTAATAAACCTCCCTTTTATACCAACTATAAATCCCCAATGTCAGAATTCTGTAGCCAATGCAATATTTTATTACATTGAAATATTTTAAGGAAACAAACCCCGAAGGACTGAGTAATTTAAATGTTATAGAAAATTAGATTACATACATGATACCCATAATACATTGAGAAAAAAAATCATAACGTAAGTAAAATAATATAATCATTGAAACCCATTCAAAATATTCCTCTTAAAAACATGGGAAAATGAATCATAATAATGTTAGAACAAATTCTCTATAAGGGTATGTAAAGTAGAAACAATAATGAATCAGTAAAAATAAATAAGCATCCAATGGTAAATAACTAAGAACATGTTACATTTAAATTAATGGATATGGAATAATAAATATGGAAATGTATGAAAGTGAAAAAACATTCCACTAAATCAATAAACTAATAATGAATTTTTTCCAAATATTTTTTCATAGTGAAAATCTCATGCGTAAACATGATTGAATCGAATTGAAAGAAATGCTTAATTTTTGGGCATCATGTCATAGGGACATGAAAATGGATATTTCCAAGATCTATTCAGAAGATAGTATAAAACTACCGGTATAAAATATTTTAATTTGACCAACTAATTTTTCTCATTTGATCATGTCGATTCATCAAGGGTCTATATAATGTTAGGGCCCCACATGTCACTTTATATACAAATAAATCCTCATATTTTGTAATTTATTTAATTAATACAAAATATTCCTTATCAAAAAATATTCATAGGGAATAAATAATACTGATTTATCAATAATTACTTCATGGAGGACAAGTATCAATAATGATTGTTGATGTTAATGAATAAAAGTACCATTGAAATATCATTAAAACATTCTTGATAAAAAATATTCCATAAACATTCCAATGTATCCTATGACACATTGAAAAAAATTATTCAAAATAACCTTGAAGTAATAAAATTAAATGACATATAGAATATCCTTAGAATATTTAAATTCATGATATTACATTTCATATGTCAGTATGTACTCCATATAAATGATAACTGATGCATAACAACAAATAAATCTTAATGGAATGTAAATTTTTACAAAATCCATTACCTTTAGTATAACATATAACATATGATTTTAAATTTCTACATACTGAAATTTGGTAAATTAGTTAGGTGATTCAAAAAAAATCATCTTTATTATTAATTTTACTTCACTTATTAAATATTTGTATACAACTATTTAAAAAATTAATTTTATATAATTTTTTTTGAAAACATTTAGTTCATGTGTTCAAAAATTTAAATAGGTTGACTATTGTCAATGTTGTCATTATATAAACATCTAAAAAATAATATTCATGAAATAATTATAATATTTATACATAAATAATATATTTAAGACCAATTAGGAAATATTATTAAGAATATTTTACCAACATTACAATCATGGAGATGGTAGGTGGTATGTACGCATAAGTAACATTATCATTTTTCAACAATCGTTATGGAAAGAAGTTAAGAAAAATTATATAATAATAGAATGATAATTATATAATAAATAAAATTTTATATTATCATATATACTTATATATTGAATTATTGTGAGGTAAAATAAATCATATCGTATCGAGGAGACTATAGTTCATATGTCCACAAATGAAGTTATCAATTACTAGTATTGGAATAGGGTAACAATACAAATGATATATTATATTTTTAGAAATTTAAATATTTAATTAATATAATATATTTTTAATTTATATCAAATATGTTTAATTGAATCCATCCTTAATACATTACATGTAATGTGTGAACTTATTGGATCACTTCGAGGAGGCGGTAGTCTGCACATCCAAAAAACAATGTCATTGTATATAAAAAATGGAAATCAATATGATATGTGTTTTATATAACATGATGAACTAATAATAGAAAATATCATATATATTGTATATAAATATGGTTTCCATCATACTTTCCACCATGATAGGTGGTAAGAGAGAAATGAACAACAATCATAATGTGAGGAAGTAGTCCTCCATACACACAAACGATGAATTTGTTATCCATTAGAACGATTTGTTTGTTAGTGTAGGTTAAAAAATTATAATAAAAACATCTTAGTCTATTTAGGATACATATCTTATAATATAATAATGGAAGAAGAATATTTTAAGGGGTTGAGAAGGAAAATAAAACAAAGGAGCTTCTGGATGGATGTTATTTCTATTTCAGGTAACTCCTTTTGGTTTTCACCGAATGACATAATTGGATTGATTCCCTCCAAAGGTAATATTTATAAGAGTTGTGGAGTTATTTTGGGAGATTATTTGATTAGGGTTTAAGAAATCCAAATTGCTTGATATTTGTGAATAAATGGTGTGGGAGTGTATATTTTTATAGTGGAGGAGGAGTGACATTCTTTTTAATTTTTTAAAAGGGAATTCTACCCACAGTTTTCATATATCAGGTTACTCTAGTAATAGACAAAATTAGGTAATATGGATTATAGGTTCAAAATATAATCATCCAATAGATTTTGAAAAAATTTCTATATCATTTTAGCCATTAATTTTAATGTTTAAGGAGTGTTAAGATAATATTTCTTGTAACCACTATAATTAATTTTAATCACATTCGGTAATATGTTTTGTAAAAAACATAGTTCACATTATTAGATATTATGAATTATTCTTATTCCAAATATGTTATCACTTTTTCTATAGTCTAATAATACGAATCACATAAATTAATTCAAAATTAATCACGTAGATGGGATGACATGGCGAGTTTAAAAGTAAAAACATTCAAAAGATTTCTATTATTTTATATCTAATTTAAAAATGAAATTGGTTCCAATGTCCTAGATTGGATTATAATATTTAAAAAATATATAATTAATATTTTTAATCATAAAAATGTAATATTTTCTCAATAAATAAATTATACGAAAAATAGTTTTGAATTAAAATCCCGTATTTTTTCATATTTATCCAAAAATGAAACTACTAAAAAAATACCAAAAATTCACCCTCAAATAATTTTAATTTTTATATATAAAAATGATGTTATTTTGTTTATATTTAATATATATATAATTTTAAAAATTCATATTTAAAATAGGTACACCATTGAAAGGCGGTAAGTTTTTTTTATAAAAATACATGTTTTTATGTGTAATAATAGGTTTATTCTTATCTTATTCTTATAAAATCTATTAGATGAATGAAAAAAATATTTCACTGAATATAAAATATATATATCAAATTAAAATCATTGAATAATTTTAATTAACATAATTTATTTTGATAAAAAGACTTTGTATTTATGAAAATAATTTTTTATCAAAACATTCCCTTTATATTCAATTGGTTCATAAATTAAATTATAATTACTTTGTAACTAATTAATTGAAAAATATATTTTAATTATATGTTTAATGATATTCATAACCAAAAAATCAGTGGCTCAGTTTTATCTTATTATATTAAATAATAATATTTAAATGATATATTTTTTTTGGTAAAACTCACCATTAGGTTAAAATAAGATACTGAAAAAAATTCATTCATGCATGTAACACAAACTAACTTAGGTTTTGTCAAATTAATGATATATAATATATTTATTTGAACTATTAATAATTTTATAATTTTATTGGGATGTAATATTCCTTTATAGGATTGGTGTTGCATGTCAAATAGGGTATTCTTGATATAGCGTGTAGTTTAAGATTAACTTGGTGATGCGTATAAATAAATTTAGCAAAAAAATGAAATTTATTCTAAAATAAAAATATTTTAATGTCCTGGGGTATTATAGTCTCATTATAAGGATGGTTATACCATTACTCAAGTGATACTTGTCCCCCTAAGTGAGATACTTTGGATGAGATCCCAATTTTTCATACATCATGATGAGTGTAATACAGGGGGTGAATTTTTTGAGCCACCTTGGATGGGATCTGTGGTATTTGACATTGTAGATGTTCTTGTAGTGACAGATGGGATTACTTTATGGATCTCAATGGGTGGGCGCAGTATTCCCTCATTGGATTTTATGTATTCATTTCTTGGTGTATATGTGATTCCTTTTATTCAATGATGGTCACAAATAATTGATGTTATGGAGATCCATCAACCAATCCAAAAAACAAGTTTGGGGTTAGTCCAAAAATTGATAACTTACGCATAATTACCCATTTACACACCTATATTTTATAGATTCATTTGGTTCAGAGAAATGTAGAATAGTTTGAAGCTGTTAGTGATGGTCAGGTGTCTTTCTAGAACCTGGTCTATTTAGTTTTTTTATTTAATGTCTTTTATTTGTTACTCATAGAACACTATTAAATTTATATTTCATGAAATAGATTTATATAGAAAATATTAGTGGTGTCTTACATATTATATCTCACACCATTTCTAGTCCACCATTGGTACCCAACAAGTCTTCTTTATTAATGATATAGATAAAGGCAAGCATTCGACTTTCAATGCCAGATTTCAGTACTAGTATGGAGTATCGGAGTATAGAATCAAACATATTCATTTGATAGTTTTAGTAGAAGTTTTTGGTTTTTTTATATTTATACATCATGTGGTATATGCATTTATCCCTTATTCAACATGTACACATTTTTTATAGTGACATGACATCGTGATCATCATATTTTGGTACCTATTTATTGTTTAGCTTCTTCCCATTGTTTATATATCATTAATAATTTATTATTATTCCAATTCTTTTGTTTTTTATTAATGATTCCACTATAGTGGATTATTGGTCATGTTTTTATAGTTTCTACGTCCCCTAATTATTATATATTATAAACAAATGGGATATATTCTGATTTATGTGGGAATATTTTCAACATAGACAGACCCCAAGACATCGTTGCTAGTCGACAGCCTCTAGTATAAGAGAAGTCACACATGAGGTCTTATGACACACCATCTTGAGGAACCATTAACTAGCACCCAATGTGGGAAGCTATACCAAAAGATAACTAAAATATTTTTTATTAATAAGATACTATATTTTAATAAAAATAATAGTGGGTCCAAAACATTTATGGACTGTATTGAAAAATAGTTAATAAAAAGTAATGTTCTCTTTAACTGGGATAAATTATCGAGATAAATTGAGAAGGTAACATTTTAAAACATGTCATTACCAATAAAAGAGTTATGAAGTGATCTACAATAATATTTTTGGTAAATAAACATAGAATATATGAGAAGTATTTGATAATAATGGAGAAATAAATTAGGGAAAAGAGATATAGAGAATGTATAACCTAAATATAATTTGGAGTTTCAGAGAAATTCCTTACCTAATGCTCGAATGTAATATAAACTATCACTTAATATCATGGATAAAAATATATTAATTAATTAAATAATTCATTAATTATTATATTTAATTTATTATAATATAAATAAGTTCATTTATGTAAGTTATGATGTGTTATATATTTCAATTTCATTGTTCTAGGAGCATTCATTTTCAAGGGTTCTTGGCCGTTTTAGTTGGGTATAATTAGGGATGTCCTTGTAAAATGGTAATAATTATATAGAAATGAAAGAAATGATACTAATTAAATTTTAAAAAAATAAATGGTACCATATATCATTTGGATTTCAGGTACGAGGATGATTCATTTGATAAAACAATACTGGTAATTGTTTACTTTATTTTGAATGTTTTCATGACATCATGAACTGGTTTAGTTTTATTTAATATTATGTTTATATATTAGTTCTAGAAAAATAAAAAAGATATAATATAAATATAAATAATTTTTATTGACCATAATAATGCTTTAATTACGAGTCTTGACAGTGGTAATGGAAAATGAAAACTCCTCGTCCCCGATGGCGGTGAACTGACATATCAGAAATGCTATTTTATTATATATAATAAAAGTAGAAGAAAAAATAATTGATGATTGTTATTACCTTAACACAATAATATATATATATATATTATACTCTTTTTATAATTCATCATTATATAGGATAGGTGGGGATAGGATATTAAAAGAATAAAAATTAAAAGACAATGATTTAGGACTATAACTATTGAATATTGTCTCCTTGAGAACCTCCTTAAATCACATGGGTTTGGATTTTTGATATGACAAGTATCTCGTGTATATAGTGAAGAGGCATAAAAATGGAATTTGGAATAATATTGATAGTCTACAAGGATTAGAAGGTGTGAGGATAAGGGGTTGTGGAGGTGGTATTTATAGGGGTATTAGATGGATGTTTTCAGTATTATATTCATTAGTTAATGAATTTTTCTAAAATCTATCAATAGGGTTGTTTTAGATGACCAAATAAATTAAATGGTTATGGATAATTTTAACCAATGGCTTCTTACATCATTCTTACATCATCCATGACTCAAAATTTATTATAATTTTAAATTCAAGAATTTAACGTATGTCACTATTCACTAAAAATTCCACTATTTTAAAAAAATCCCAAAAAACACCCCTTACTATTTATTGATGCATGAATTTCAAAAAATGGAATCCATTTTATGAAAAAAATATTAAATATTAGGAATTTAATTTTGAAACAAAATCATAATTTATTAAAAATACAATGATTTTAACATTATAATCAATGTTTTAACTCTTTGAAAAACTAATTAATGTTTCACAAAATATATTATAATTATAATAAAAAATATTAATAATTTCTGTATCTTTTTTAGGAATCTATATTTTATTAAAATACTTATATTTATTAGAATGTTATAGAAAACAATTTATGTTTTATAAAAATAACATCACTTAAGTTATCATTTTTAAAATATTTATTTTGTTGACCATGATATAAATATATCAAATTTTAATTTATAAGATACGTAAAAATTATATATAATTTTATAGGACAGGATTCTATTATAACATTCATATTCCTAATGTTTAGAATACAATTCTAGAAGTTAGGTTATTATTCAATGGTATAGGTTCCTAAATTTATATAAATTTCACTTATATAATTGATTATCTACTCTATTGTTTTTTCTATGAAGGTTATATAAAATTTCATTATCAAAATTAATATTTAATTGTTAAAATTAGGTTTTATTTCTATATCTTTGTTTTTGTGTGTGTTCGATTTAGTGGATCGAGCGGATCCAACTTTTCACATTCATATTATCTTAATATTTATATATTATCCCACTATAATATTTGTCATTATTGTTAGTTTATTTATGGACAAATATATCATTGATAATTTATGAGTATAATGTTTCTATTGGGTTGTGTATGTGAGTTTTTTGATTTATTATTATAAGAAGGAAAATTCTATTGATAATAATATGGGTCGTTACATATAAATAGAAAAAAAAACCTTTTTAGAGTGTTCATTAACTTTCATGAAGTATAACATGTAACATAACCTTTCATGTAAGACCACCGACGATATATTGTGGAATTTTGAGCTATTTGTATGAAGAAATTATTTTAGCCAAAAAATGATGAAAGGGTTTCAACATGGAATATTCACTGAGGTACATGTTTAATGTTCTCTCCATAGACCTATTAGTGATTTAATTTATGTTCCTCTATTCAGAAGTAATATGATGAATTTTATTTTGAATTGACAAAATTTTATTAACATTTATACAATAAAACACAAAATATTTCTATATATAATTTGTGTTGTCTAGGAATTAACTGCTCATTAATCCAACACAATGTGTTCCCAGTATGACTCAATCTGTATGTTTTCAATTTAAAAATGAAATTTACATTCAAAAGATAACTAAATCACTAAAAAACCTGAGAGCCCACTAAAAATATCATGAATGTTTTTAAAATAGATTCATAAGAAACTTTTTATGTTTAGAAATAAATCTAGCATCAAACTGATACATGATTCACCCATTATGATGGAATGCTTGTGTTTTTATTCAAAATCAACATTTTAATTTAAAACACATGTCACATTATTAAAAATGAGAAAACATTCCCAGATTGACATGAAACATTAGTAAAATTATTTATCAATCATTTTTTATATTTAGGAAAAAACCACACATCATTCCAACACATAATGTACGCAGTGTAACTCGAAGTGTGTGTTTTTTGTTCAAAAGTAACATTTTATTTCTAAACATGCAACACATACAAGAAAAAATATATATTGTGCTAATAATTTAGAAAAATAGTCTATAATATATTTTAATATTTATAAATCATCCACATATCAATCTAACACATGGTGTAATCGATATGATAAAAAGTGATTTTTTATATAAAATTGATGTTTTAGAAATAATATCATTGTTAAAACAAAATAAATGAGAAAATACACTTAGATTGTCCCAATACACTACAAAAATTATCCATAATTAATTTTTTAAATATTTGAATCATCTGTACAATAAATCAACCCATGGTGTACCCATTATGACTCATTGTGTCTATTTTTAATTTAAAACTATCATTTTTTGAAGAATTTGACACCAAATGAAAACAAGAAATTGAATCCAAATTGACTTTTTAATATACTATAATGTTCTATAAGATATTTTGTATGTATAGTAATTAACCACACATTAATTCACCATGTGATGTTTTCTATATGACTAAAAATATGTGTTTTTATTAAAAATAGATATATTAGTTGAACTCACATTTCAAATAATCAAAATTGTGCAAAATATACTCAGATTTCATTGATTCATTAGGAAAAAAATATCCTTAAGTCAACTGGGAAATTTATGAATATATATCCTATCAATCTGCAACATGGGGTGCGCAATGTATCTCAAAGTGTATGTTTTATGTTTAAAATAAAAAATTTAGTTCAAAACACAAATCAATTACTGAAAAATAAGAAATCCAAATTAAAATTCCTCAATAATTTAGGAAAATAATTTATTATCTTGTTTTATATATATATATGAAACTAGTGTAAAAAAATTTTTTATGCCGGTTATTGTTTATTTTTTAAATCTTTTTTTGGCAAAATATTTTTAAGGGGATGTTATAAATATTGTTATTACGTCGTTTATTTTAAAACTGATGTTAAAAACAAAAATTTGAATCCATTTTCATGCCAGTTTCTAAAAAATCGACATGGAAAACAGTTTGTAGACGTGATTTATTATGTCAGTTCTTAAATAATCACCATAATATGTTGTTTAGTATGTTGGTTATTTAACAACCAACATAAAAAACAACCCCTCTAAAGCATTTTTCATGTCATTTTTCGAATACCCGATGTAAAAAACAAGGTTATCACATCGATTATTTACATAACCGACGTGATAAAATAGTATGTGAATCGGTTTTTCATGTAAGTTAAAAAATAATCGACGTGAAAACATATATACTATGTTGGTTATAAAATAATTTATTAAAAAACAATTTATTATTTAATAATAAAGTTCTACCATTGCAATGTGCTGCCAAAGAGAATCTGAAAGAAGAAGAAAACAGACCAAAACTAGACCAAACCCACTAGACATCCCCACATCCCCCAGGACACCCCCAACCCCCTTGGACAGCCCCCATCCCCCTGGACACCCCATACCCCCCTAGACACCCTCCCACCCCTGGAACCCCCCACCCCCTGGATCCCCCCTCCCCCACCCCTAGACAGCCCCCACCACCCTGGACACCCCCTACACTCGTGTACATCCCACCCCCACACCCGGGACACCCCCACCTCCTAAACACCACTCACCCCTGGTCACTACGCACCCCCCTGAACAGCCCCTCTCACCCCTGGATATCCCCCTAACCCCCACCCCCTGGACACCCTACCACCCACTAGACTACCCCCCCACCCGGAAACCCCCTTACCCCTTTAGACAGCCCCCACCCTCTGGACAACCCCCTCCCCCACCCCACCCCCACCCCATGAACACCCATACACCCCATGGACAACCCCCCACCCACTTGACACCACTCCACCCCAATAGACATCCACCCCCACCCCCCTAAACACCCCCAAACCCCTTGCACACCCCCCCCGGACACCCCTGAACCCCTTGAACCAACCCCATACCCCCCAAGACACCCCACCCCCTGGACATCCCCTCCCACCCCCTAGAATCCCCACCCTCTGGAAACCCCCCAACCCCTTAGACGCACTCCCACCCATTGGACACCCTCCCACCAACTATACACCACCCACCCCACCGGACAACCCCCACCCCATCGGACAACCCCCACCCCTAGAAAGCCCCCCCCACCCACCATGGACACCCTCGACCCCCTTGGATAGCCACCCCACCCCATGGAACACCCCCCCCACCCATGGAAACCCCAACCCCTGAACACCCCCCACCTAGTGGACATCCACCCACCCACTGAACACCACCCCACCCCACTAAACAACCCCCGGACTCCCCATCCCCCTGTACATCCCCTCCCACCCCCCTAGACACCCTCTCACCCACTAGTCACCACTTCACCACACTGTCCACCCCCTCCACATCCCTTGGAAAACCCCCATCTCATGGACACCCCCGACCCCCTTGGACAGCCCCCACCCCGTAGACACCCCCCAACCCCTTAAACAGCCCCTCCCACCTAGCTGAACACCCCCTCCCTCCCCACCACCCCTAGACACCCCCACCCTGGAAACCCCTACCCCCTGGACAGCCTCTCACCCACTAAACAGCCCACCCCATGACACCCCTGGACACCCCTACCCCCACACACGCCCATGGACACCCCCACCCACCCCCTGGACCCACCCCCACCCCTACCCCCTGGACCCTCACACCCCCATGGACACCCCCCCTCGACCTCCATTGAACTCCACCACCCCCTTGGACACCCCCTACCCAAACACCCCCCATGAAACCATTTCTATGCTCTGCCAAAGTATGATACAAGTAGAAACCAAACCAAAACTCAGACCAAAACCAGACCAAAATTCAACCAGAAAAACAGTAGAACTATTCCAAAACAAGAATAAACAAAGAAAAATTAATCATTCACTTATATAACATTCAAAAGTTACAATGTCAACTAAAAAACATAATTCCAATAATAATTACTACCAAATACATAATTAAAATTACAATATTCAAAATTACATTTCACACTATAAACAAAATAAAATCCAATAAAAGCTATATAATAATGTGACCATTACAGTTTTAAGTGTTTGACCTCTTGAGAACTATTGTTTTATGGGTCATCAAATAGATAAAAATTAAAATCATAGTAGTTAACATATATAATGAATAAATCAAATGAAATATTATGAAAAAGTTTATAAGGAAATATTAAAAAGTAAATCCTCACTGTTGTTCTAGTTGTAATTATTTCATACATAAAGCTTAATAAATAATATCCTCATTCGATGACACCTTGTTGGTAATGAAAATTTTGTTTAAATGAGTATCAATTCAAAATTTCATTTTTATGTAATACATCAAAAAGTACAAATTATAAATGCATATTTACCTTTACTGTTACATATTTGATCTTAGAACTCTTTTTCTATATTTTTTTGAAAGTAGAGCCATCCCTTGTTAGAAAATAATATGAATGGGATAAATTTAAAATTCATTTTAATATAAAAAACTATTAATAAATTGAAACTTACTTATCAAACATATTCGGAAAACATTCACTTACATTGCTATGGACAGAGGATATCCAATAATGTCTTCTCACACTTGGGCAAAAAAAACACCTATCATCCAATGATCACTGATATAAAATAAATTTTAAGGTTAGTGGTTTTTTATATTAAAATATAATGAAAACATTTCCAGTTGTATGTTTCATATCCCTCACAAAAAGGCATCATCCAACACTGCTTGATTATATTTTTTCAAATATTTCAGTAATATAAAGTGTTCTTTGTTCCTCATCTAATACAATTCCTTCAATGGAAATCAATTGTGGGTCCATGAATCTATATACATCTATCTGCTCCATCTTCTCAGACTTGTTATAAATATTCCAAATATAAAACAAACATTTGAATACATTATTAATAAATATAACATAAGGAATGGTGTTAAGACTTACATGGAAAATATATGCACCACATTTATGCCCAATTTATCTCCAATAACAAGCTCCATGATATCATGTTTTAGAATCCCCACATTGATTCCATGTCCACAAACATGAGCTTCCATTGGAAACTCATAATGATCGACCAAAAAATTTGAATATCTTGGAAATTGTTCAAGACTACTATAATCTGTATCTGATTTCATAGAAATTTTTCTTTTTGTTTCCAATACAATATTTCTTTACAATTGAAGTATTCCTGTAAAAATAAATAGAAAAATATATTAGTTTTCAAATGTTAAAATTTTAATAAAAACTAAAATAAAAGATATAACCTACATACCTCTATGGTAATGAGTCACAGAAGTCTGGATGTCCAAACTCGAAAGTGGCTGATACTATGTCCAACTATCATCACCACATATGTAGGTAATGGTAGTCGAGCTGATCTATCTATAATATCTGTACAATGACCTAATAATGCTCTACCTCTATCTATTTATGATGAATTGTGTATCCTATAAAATATACCTTCCCATATGAAACTATATGATGTTGAGGATCATCAATATACAACCCACTATAAGTAGGAAGATGTTGTGAAGGAGTAGGATAAAAAATGGGGTCTGCAGGCTACGGTGGGGGAGTGGGAGCTTCTGGTGGAGGATAAATAATGGGGTATGAAGGGGGAGGTGGAGGAGTGGGAGTTGTAGTATGAAATTGTCTTTGCATGTCTCCAAGCATAGATTGTATAAATTCTCTAATATTTTCCTCTATTACCGCGTTAATAATATTGACATTAGCTTCCAAGGATTCTATTTTTTATAAACACCCTCAATGGAATAATTTGAAGAACGTAGAAACACTTTTATTACTAATACACCCATCGGATATCCTCGTACATGACAGGGGTGTTCAAGCTTTCCAAATGTTGAAGATAAAATATCTTGCCTCTCAGTAGTTGTAAATACCCCATGTGAGCTCTGCTCCTCAAGAAAATCCTACATTAATTAACTGAACATTATTGTAATGATTCAAATTATAGAAAGAATATAATTAGCTTAAACAAATAAAATAAATATCATACAATCCTCTCAACTACAATTCTTGAATCTTCTAAAAGATATTTTTCCTTTTTCTCATCTGAGCTCTCTTCCATTTTTCATGTTAAGATGGAGGGGATAGAGGGTAACCTCTCCAGAGCATGAATACTCTGTTTGTATCTTTATAATTTTTCCTCCATCATTTTTTCTTCCAATAATGTATACCATACTTGAGATAAACTGTGAGGGTATACATTTTTAGATTGGATATCATGATGATATTTCTTCTTTTTGATGTAAATTAAGAATAATAAATCAATAAAAAAACATTAATATGATCATTTATATACGAAAAATTATAAAAGATTACATTTCCCTTACAAAAAATGAATCTTTTCATCTACTTTCATCAAATTTCCTCCACATTTCTTTATCTATTAAAGGATATATATGACATGAATTTTCATGATTCCTATGACCAAAAATGATATCATCTGTGAGGTTCTATTAGAAATCCCTCCATCTCCAGGCAGCCATCGATAAACATTTCTTCCTATCTCCTCTAGTGTTAGGGATATCAAATGTCATCTGATAAAGAAGAGGTAAAACATATTATACTAGAAACATTTAATGATTAGTAAATCAATAACAGAAGATATTACCAAAATCATCTCCACAACTGAGATATTATTTCTTTGTACACACTTCTCCAACCATCATATAAAATGATTAAATTTATTTTACCCTATATTGATATAAAAATCGTAAAATATTTTTCATTTGGACCTCTGGGAATATCATTCTCATCAAACTCAAATAGTATCCTCTGGTCCAGGATATAGGAAAGTGATAATTTTGGTAAATTTATGTAGCCACGTTTTCCAACTCTTGAAATCTTCTTTGTCGTTATGGGAGTATAAGAGGAATATTGGGGAACATCAAGAGGAGAATTTGACTATTCCTCTCTAGAGGTATGATCATGATGATCATCTTCAAAATCATGTGGTGATCAACTGATTGATCTTTCATTATCCTTCAAATTCAAAAAGAAAATATTAGTTCAAAAATATATAAATTCAAATATTACAATACTAATATTAACAAATAATGGAAAATAGAACTAAGTTACATAATAGTAAACATGGTAAATTTGGAAAGTATGTTATACAATGGGAAATATGGTAATCATGGTAAATATGGTAAACATGGTAGTGTAATTTTCATTCAACAAAATAAATAAATATACAAGAAACATATAAGAAAACTATGGTAAATTATGGTAAACATGTTAAACATGGTAAACATGGTAAAGTAATTGTCATTCAACAAAATCAACAGATATATAATTTACATAATGGTAAACATGATAAACTAAACAAAAAAAAATAATATAACTAAAATTTATACTTATTTGTTTTAATATGCGTTTTAATAAAGAAAAAAATTACAATATCTATCATTTTATGAAAATTTTATGTTTAAATAAGAAATAAACATATGTTACCTGTAAAATTAGGAATATACAAGTGGATTATTTTCCAAAATTCCTTCATCAATATCATTCCATATGTCTCAAACCATGTTTTCAACATTCTCATCATTAATTTCTGCTAATCATTCCATCGAAGTAGGGATCTCTCATAAATCAGCATCTTTATCTATTTGATCCTCACCAATATATTTTTTCCCTTGTAAAACAACAGAACACTACATATCCAATTGATCAACTACAGAGAAAATATATTTTTCATGTTCTTCCTTTATAAAAGAATCTATTGTGTCTTCCAATCTATTCAGATTAACAACTTCCATTCCAAATTCATCAGGTCTGACTATGTTCTTACCGATAAACCAATTGAGAATAAAAATAGGAACTTTAATTTTAAATTAATCAACTTCCCATATTTCTTCAACGACTCCATAATATGCACATGATGCAAAAATTGGGGTTTTGTCTTTAGAACTCAAAAAATGTATTGTTTCTAAAAACACCAATACCGCACTATTTTGAACTGAACTTCTATTGTCCTATGATTTTTTATGGAATTTATTTCCATTAATGTCATACTCAGACTATGTTATCACATTTAAACATGGACCACCCACATACCATCTTAATGTCACTGATACATACGATCTATGGAGAAAGGCCTTTTTAAACCATGGTAAAAATGTTTTGTTGTGATCATTCAAAATCCACATTTCTTTCTTCATTAGATGAAATTGTTTCAACTCATTAATATAAAATGTGATACAAAGTTGAGAATCATCTATGTTATTCTATATATATAATTATACCTTCTTCATCTATTCAGATGACAACAATTTGACTTTGAAGCCATGAATCCCTATACCCTCATGATTAAATCATTCATGGAGATATGGAGGCAAACATATGTGCTCCACTGCAGGCATGTAGCTCCTACAAAACTCCATAACCACCTAATAAATATTCATTTAAATAATGGAGGCTTCGGGTTGATTTGGATTCTTAACATTAAACTTCAATATTTTCCTATACCATTCAAAAGGATATATCCAACGAACATAAAATGGTCTACAAATCTTTATTTCTTGAACCATATAAACCATTAAATACACCATTATATCAAAAAAAGATTGAGGAAAATACATTTCCAATTGAAAAAGTATAAAAATATCATCCTTTTCCAAAATTTTCAGTGCATTCACATCATTCACATTATTAAAAATTGAATTAAAAAAATAGAATAAATTAATTATAGTCTTTCTCACAAAGATGGGTAATATTCTACGCAATGAAACTGGAAGAAGTAGTTGCATCATGACGTGAAAATCATGAGATTTTAAACCTATCAAATTCAAATCCTTCAAAGAGACAACATTATTTACCTTTTAAGAATATCCTTGAGGCACTTTGATATCATGAAGACACTAAAAAAATCTAACTTTCTCCCTCTTGGATAATGTATGAAAAGATGGGGGAAGAAATGTTTGTCTTCCATTAGAAGTGGGAGTTAACTCTAAACATATTCCCATTGATAGAAAGTCTAATATTGCTTTCAACACATCTTTAGTCTTTCCTTTAATATCTAACAATGTTCCAACCAAACATTCATAGATATTCTCTTCCACATGAATGACATCAATATTATGTTTCACTTTATGATATCTCCAATATGGTGGCTAAAAAAATATTGACATTTTCTTCCAAATATGTTTATAATTACTATATTCACTCTCTCAAAATACACATCAGGGAGTAAAGGTTTTGGAGCAATATAAAATTCTTGTGAGCCATTGATTGACATTTTTATTCTTCTATAAGAGTGATCAATATGAAAAATCTTTTTATGGAACATGTATACTTTTTTCCTCCCATGATGAAATTGATAATATTAAGTCCATAGATCGCAAATTGGATATTCATTATGCCCCTTAACACTGTATCCAGACAAATTTCGATTTTCTAGGAAGTCATTTATTGTGAACATAAGAAATTCATACAGTTGAAAATATTCCATTTTATAAGAATCATACAACCTAACACAATCCTCCCATAAAAGATTCAAATAATGAATCATTGGTGAAAAAACATCAATATCATTTACA